>CM070097.1:6135974-6820974 GCA_036178185.1 Liparis tanakae
TCGTGTAGGACAGGATGGTCGTGTGGTAAGAATACAGGCTTCATGCCACGAGGTTGCAAATCCACAAATATTACAATTATGTATGGTATTGTAGGGGACTCTGTGGCCGTTTATTCACTCACACAAACAAATCACCCGTGAAGCTGACAACTCGTGACCTTCAACCCCTCAACGCCACCTCGTTGCCCTGGTTACGCTCCCAGCTCTTAAAGGGGCACGGTCACGTATCTTGCACGGCGCCCTACTAGTCCTCCTACAGTATGGTTGATTCTTAAAGATTGACTGTCTTATTATTCTCAAGTCAAGACCCTAAATGATGACCTATAATATTGATCACAAGATGATACAATTCATTTTTTGAGATACTCTAAAATGTTTCCATTGGCACACTACAGCTGCACTTTCCTTAACAGAATAAGGTAACAACCCTCCTGACTGTGTACCTCATAGGTTATTGTATATTGGGCTTCATGGGATGTCAATACAAACACTGCCTATTGTATCTGACTGCATGTTGTGGCAGTAAAAAATATATATTTGCCCCTAGAATCCCTCACTCACACACTTACCTCCCATCCATCAACATCGAGTCCCCTCTTGCCATATATATCATAGATAGCGCGTGACTGCGGCTCCCGAAGCACTAGAAAGACGTAGGTACCACCCAAATAACATTAATAAGACATCAAAGTCATCATTAGCTTCATGTGTAGCTGTCCAGCTGACATAATACATGTCTAACTCACCTTGATAGGCTTCGTGTACGAGGTTAAAAAGCTGCTCCGCTTGACGCTTCAGCTCAGGGTCCCGGTGTTTGTCCGGGTGATACAGCATGCACAATCGCCTGTATGCCACCTTCAGCTCTTCCTGTGTTGCCTGAAGCAAAACATTGAAATGGTGAGAATGTGAGAGAGAAAACAGCGTGCAAAACACACAGAAGGACGTTGCCACGGATACAAACTCCCAACTTCTATCTACTGATTCTCCAACACCTATTTGATCTTCAAACAGTACGATCAGAAACCTGATGCTTAAAATCAGGTAATAATGTTGAGAAATAGAGTATGTAAACACGTGCAATATACGCTATTGTTAATATATTTACATATGAACGTTTATATTGTGGCATATGGAGTCGGTCTGGAACAGCACGTCCCTGAGATGTGTGTGTTGGGAGAAAAAGCCACTCGCATGAGAACATAATGTTCTCCGCTTCACAAACACGGCCATCAAGACCGAAAGTGTCCGATCCCGCAGGCATCGGAGAACACCTGCGATCTGTCAGCTGATCACCTGAACATGTCACACGACGAAGCCGCTAAGTACAGGTATAGCATTCGCTAACTTAGTTAGCGCTATGCAGCCCAGTGGATCACTATTAAACTGAACACACGTGTCAGTTGGCTGCCAGTATAACCTATATTACAACACTAACACGCGATTAACTATCTCACTTCGTCAACTGACAGCCGCTTTAGTAACAGTCGTGACCCCGCAACCTGTTCCTGTGCGAGTTTCCAGCCGAGAAGTCACAGCATAGGAATCAATGCCCAGGGTCACCAGCTAGCTACCTAGCTCCCGTTACATGTGAGTGGACGGGTAACCGCTACATATCAACCGCACGACCTTCACGGAACGACTGCCACTTGCACCTGCACAAACATCTACTCGGATAATATCTGCGCGTGGTACCTCTCGTCGGACATTAAGCAGGGAATAATAATCATCATTAAGGATCTCATCATCATCCAAGGAAGACGCCATGTTTACAACCGGTCATCTCTTCTTCGCGTCCTTTACGCGGCTCGAAGGGCTTCCGGGCGCTCTCGGTCGCCCCCTCGTGGCGGGGGTGAACGGCGGAGACAGCGACTATGTTTACAGATTCTCGGGCGTGCTCGCGCTGCCCTGAACGGGCTTTTCATTTCGAAGTTTAACAAAAAGAATGTACATCTGTTCGTAGATTCGTGGTGAGAAGATATTATAAAGGTTCGGTCTCCACAGTAACAAAGTTGAGTGGAGTTTTCATAACCTACAGTCAAAGAGTTTTTCATCTTCAATTAATTTACATTTATTATTACTATTATTATAATATTTTCTTAATGACAGTGTGGCTAGTTCACCTTGTTTTTCAATTTTGAAAAGTACTCATTTAAATATAGTGTTACGTTTCAATTCAATCCAATTAATATTTGCAGATAGCTACATATGCCTTACTCTAAAAGGTTAATATCTGCATCCTATCCACTGAGGAACAATTCAGGCAAAGGCTGAGAAAATTGCTTCACTGCATTAGCTCTTTCATTAGTTCATTATTACTCTCTTTGCAATAACAAGAAAACCGTCGACTGTATAAGGTGCGCGAGCAGCAGGCAGCGGAGGAGCTGTCCTTTCAGCACCCCCACCTCCAACTATACATTGCATTTCAGCACTGGCGGCCACCATCCTTTTAATGTGGGATGCAGGCTGTCCCTAATGTAGGACGAAGACTGTCCTTAAGTGCTGGTGTTGACGCAAGTGCCAAACGCACTGTCTATTAAGCACAATGATGTGTAATGAGATCGCAAGTGTAGTCATTTAACGTAGCCACGCTATCGTCAAAGCCTATGATGGTCCAAATGCGACACAGCGATGCAACCTTGACACCATATAGTGACAGTATGAATTGAATTAAGTGTGTTAGCACCAGTCTGTGTCCAATCTGTGCATCACATTGACAGCAATGTTTTGATGGACTCCAGCAGCATGGTGGTAGTTCTGCCACGCAAACTGAGATCAGTTTGCCAAGTCTAAATGAACAAACTAGTCAAAATACTTTAAAATCAACTGGCGACCAGACACTTCATTGATAGACTATGTGTGCTATCACTAGTGTTTTATATGTGTGCAGTGTTTTATGGTTTGTTTTTAATAGACTATATGTTGCCAGGACTCCCTTCCGCCCACAATTGTCAGTCTACATATAGTGGATTACAGACAGTTTAAAGGACCTTTACAAATAGGAATTAACACTGTTGTGGATGGATATCTAAACATGACACATTTGTTTTCCCTGTTATCAGGTGTAGGAAACCTCAATTACCATTTGAGATCAGACTTATCTCAAAAGATGTGTTATAATAAACACAACCTAATGAAGGCCATTAAACAATAATTTAGCTTAATATCAACGCACCAACCGAGGTTGTGTCGCTCGGGGGAAGGCATGTTGTTCATCCTTTGTAAAACAACTTTCGTGTCTCAAAGTCAAACATTTTAGCATCCCCCTTCTAATTAGTCTAAATTAGGGACACCACACGAAGCCTCCCCCACCGAGCATTCATCTTTATATTTTTAATACAATAATGCGTCACCATGAGCTTTTTTTCAAACAAACACGTCACACCAGACACGCAGCGCCTCCGAGCTGTTTTACATTCTCTGTAAAAAATAAATAAATAAATAAAAGAAAAAACCACGACTGTCGGTGTCAAGGTGAGGGGAGATGTGTTTTTTTCATCCCGGAGCCTCTCTGTCAGTCACCGCCTCACAGCCAATAGTAAGTTCGCCTCAGTCGGACCGACTCGCCGCCTGCTCCTCCGGTCCCTCCTCGTGCTGTCCTCGCCGTGCACGCGCGTGGTACCCACGGTCGTGAGGAGGAGGAGGATGTTGCGCGTGAAGGGGAAATGGCTGCCGAAAACAAGCCGGAAGGTAAGAGAAATATAATGGGATTAATTTACTAGTATGACCGCCGCGTGATTTTTTTTAGGAACGGGCACAACTCTGCGCCGGAGATGAGACGCGCGTGAGGACAAGCGGGGCGATTTTTGGGTGGAAAACGGCTCCGCTATTTCCCTCGGAATAGGGCAGCTGAAACGTGGAGACATCACCTAGCGGGCTAATATTAGCTTGCATTCTAGCCCCGCTACTATTCCCATCGTATAGCCCACATTTAAAGCTCGCCACGGGGACAAACAGTCCGCGTGGACGAAGTAACGCGGTCGCGGTTTATTTCGCCGCGGGGTTCGCGTCAGACGACGAGCGGTGCAAGTAGTTAACAACACGGCTAAGTTAATGACAACATGTCATTGGCATCGACTAACTTCTTCCCTTATTACCCGGCTTCAAAAAAAAAGCGGCTCGGTTGTGTAAGTTTATCTGTCAACGCGGCTCTCTCTCTCTCCTTCTCTTCCTCTCTCTTCCTCTCTGCAGCTGCTATTTGCGAGGCATTGTGATGATGATTCAAACATCTGTTTTAAAATGCATTAGTCTTGTTTCTCATATTTAAATATATATTTCCTTTCCCCGTCTCGGAGACGGTTGTTCAGTTTCTCCTCCCCATCGGAGCGCGAGCATTTCCGAGTAAGAAGTGATGCTTTGCTTTTTTCTCTCTCTTTTTTTTCTAAATGAGCGGATGTTATGTTTTTCCTTTTTTTCCTTCTTCTTCAAATGCCAATTATAGCCTACTACTTGGCCTATATTCGTGTTTGAGACAACGGGTATCACAACGTTTCAATGCCCGCTTCGCTTGCAATGCCCCGATCGCACTTGAAATGAAATGCCATCACACGAGAGGAAACAGGGAGGATGGAGAGTAGGGTTTCCAGCAGCCTGCTTATTACACCACTTTACACATCGGACGACGCGATGACTTTTCTCCCCCTCAGCTTATTTCTCACGGCTCACTAACTTAAAATTAAATGCAATAGACTTACTTATTTTTTCCCAAGTGGGCTATTTTTTGATTATTATTGCAAAACATATGCAGACGAGATCTGTTCTCATTCAGAGATGCCCATGGACTTTTTGGGTGAGTAATTTAAGCAACTCGTTTGATAATATAGATACGATGTATTATATATTTTATGACCAAGTCTGAGCTTTCTATGCTAAGACCAGCTTGGCATGAGTGACGTGCTCACGAGAGCCGGCATTCGTATAGATGACGACAACATAAAGCAACTTAAACATGCCATTTGTAGGATTTCATGAACATTGACTTGAGCTTGTGTGCATGATTAATCCAATGTTGGTGTTATTGCCTTTGTAATGGTCTCAGTTATGTACACATTTGATCTCTTTCACTTTAACTCTAGTGTTTTGATTTGTAGAATTAGATATGCATATATATAGGTCACTAATACAGAAGGGTCTTACTCACGGTATTCGTTTATATTCATTGATTTGTGCTGCACCTTTGGGTGGAACAACAGACTCATCCATGACTTAAAACAAATTCGAATAGGAGAAGAAGAAGATGAAGAAGAAGAGAAAAAAAACAAATGAGGCATTAGGTGCAGCTGTTTCTGAGCTGTTCACAACACACTGCTGCAGGCTTCAAACATGGAAAATACCTCCCTCAGAGTTTGCTGTCAGTAACCTCAAACGCACATTCTTTTTGATGTAGAATTACTTGAATGTTTAAAATGAGGGTAAACAAATTGCCGCTGTCCATATGAGGGGAGACGATAAAAGACTCAGTTGTTTGGATGTCAGTGTGCCAACCACCAACCACAGCCCCACCAGGGGGTGCTATTGAGCTACAAAAGCCCACTTACTATATGAGGGATCTGTCTGTGCTTATGACAAAAAAAATAAAGACATCTGGTTATGATAGTAATGACTTCACTGAGGCGTGTAGTCCTAATGTATTCATCTACATTGCCCAACTTAACAAATGGGCTCCAGTTGTTAATCTCGATGCCTCTCCAACACCGAGAGCTCTCGCTGAAAACCCTGACTTGAAAGTCCCATTGCTGAGCAGGTTAGGTTATTTTCAGTGTTCCCGTGAGGCCGGTCAGTGGAAAAAGGAGGAGGAGGAGGAGGAGGAGGAGGAGGAGCATAGAGGGAGGGAGAGCGAGAGAGAAAGTGCTTCATACCTTCACATAAATACGACATAGTCTCGCACGCAAAAACAAACCGCCCATTAAAGCTTTCACATCCTGCTGTCACGCTGAATCTCAAAATTCCTTCCTCCGGTTATTTGGCACGTTCGTTAATGCAGGACATGCTCGTCAAAATGTGCATCACTATCTCGTTTTTCTTATTTTTTTTTATATGACGCGTCCCTGGATGTCGGGGAAGCCTGCACTGAGAGAGCCGAGCAGTGTTTCCTTAACCTTTTGTCCTTGTGCTCTGCAGCCAGTGTTGATCTCTCCTGCTTGTTTAGCAGCTCCTATGATGGCCCATAACAACTGAGGGCTACATCGTGTGTTAAAACCCAGGGGCCGCGACCCAGTCTCGATCACTAATGTAATGTTTACATCCTGGGGTATTCCTCTTCAGCCTAAACTGATTGTCAGGGCCCTTGAGGGTATTTTTCCCCAACCCCTCTTCACACTCTTTAAAAGCACTGTGGGTCCGTAACTTTAAGTACAAGGCCTGGAGGGCACTGAGAAGTCAAGCTCGATACGTCTTACAACGAGACCGCTCGGGATAAGACTACAGCCAAAAGGCTTCGTGAAATCTACCAGAGTCGATCTTCATAAACATCACACATTTGAAAAATCAAACAAAACGCAAGCGGCGGCACTAACACTTCCTCATGAAGAGAAAACAATGTTTTAAAGTGAAGTCGTGAGGCTTCTCTGAAGTCTGACTCTTGATACTGACGCTTGCTATTTTTTTGTAAACCCGGCACAACTGTCTGGCATATTAATATGAATTTAAGGCTAGATAAAAGCGAGGCCGCCGATTGGATCGTCTACCGACACATACGACTGTGTGTTCAATTAAGGAAGTAAATCTTCAAGTTGAAACTTTCGTGACGACAGCGACAATCGTTCCAAAATTGCGAATGAGGCCTGCTGCTGTAAATTAATATTTCCCCTCTTTATTTTCAAGTGGGTGCAGTTAAAACAGATCCCTGATGTTATCATTTAACTCAAAGTTCAGGGTGAAGCAGCAGCAAAACATCAAGTAAGCACGCAGTCAGCCATTAAACTCACAAAAAGTGCTTGTGCAGCAATGGTATAAATATTTCTCTGCCGTTTTTTGTCGTTGTTGTTGTAAAGAAGGACGAATTCTATGATGTCCGTCGCCTCGCTCTCGCGGTTTTGTGTCGAATCAGGCGCTATACGTTTTTTCTTTTCTTCTTCTTTTCTTCTTCCCCTCCAGCCTTTTAATTGAATCAGTGAGGTGAGGATGGATGGGACCACGGTCCGCTCCGTGGTTGCCTCCGCTGATGGATCGTATTGATTCATCCCGTTTACTACTGATACAATAGGCGGTGATATTGACCCGTATCAAAGCAGGCCGGAGCTACAGTGACCCTTCGCATTTTTCATGTAAAGATACAAAAGTACTTACACGATGGAGAACTTCACTGTTTTATACATCACTAGACTAATTCACTGTGATCAATCATCAATATTGTTATTATGACTCTCTGAATATTATTAATGTGTCATATTTTGCCTAACAGCAACTTGTGTGTTTAAAAAAAATGTGTGTTCAATATCCTGTCTAGTCTGTGTTGATATTGCTTGCATGGGGAGTTTGCTCAGCTGGGAGAATGCTTCTTTTCCTCCATTTTCTCTACTTTTCTCTTTGCCTCCTGAAGGACTGAAGAAAGTTCGTAATCCGGATCGAATGTACAGATCAGCAGTGTGTTATGCTGGCCATGGTCCACCTAAGAGTATCAGTGATGACACAGAGACGAACAGTAAGAGTCAGTTATTAATACTGCATCGCTGCTCCAAGAGGCCACTAGCTGGCCAATCTATTATTCATTCATCGATTCATTTATTTACTTCTTGATTTCATCCCCCCCCCCCATGCTCCCTCCTTCTTTTATTCTCCTCCTCCAAACACACAACACCTCCTCCGGCTGCTCTGTTGATTGAAGTGTCTGCTTTACGGGATCACGCTGTCAATAGCTGAAGTGTTGTCGTTAACTAAGAGTGATTGTTTCAGGTTGAGGCCAGGGGATCAGGACCCGAGCAGACCCTCAGAGAGAAAGCTTACACGTTGAGCCATCAATTATGGCTCCTGTACTTGCCTTTTCTCTGCTTTTCTTAAACCTGCATTTAATCAAACCATGAAAAATTGAATTGTGCATGACCAAAAAAAAAAATATGTGTATGCAATGCTGTATCCTATAATACTTGCTTTCTGCAAATGGGTTGCCTCTTTTTTTTCCAGTGCTCTGTGAGAAGTGTAGACTAGGGGCGAAGAACAAAAAAAGACAAACCCCGGCGTCACAGCTGAGGTTTTTCCTGACTTAAAAAACAGCTTCTGTGGGAATTGCTTCAGTGCACTTACAAGTCTGTGTACATGTGCTATTTTCTGTCATCACCCCAAAAGAAAATCTGTCAAATATAGGCCAAAGTCTTGTATTTATTTGAGGATGATTTCCCCTTCAATCCTCTTTAGAACATTTGAGCCTGTGTCTTTGCCCGTTGGAGAAAGCTGTCCTCTGTGAAGCAGATCGTTTCCCAGCAGAAAGGAAGCCCATCATTGTTAATGAATACACCAGTCTCTTCGCTGCTGGAAGACTAGATCCAGACTCCAGACTGGGTAATTAAGTGGGCTCGTGTATTGTCATTTCTAAATAGAGAGTCTGAAATCACCCACAAACCCCCTTGTTAGACTCCTCACTCGAGATCTGTCACTGGGAGAGCTCTTCTGCACCGCGTCCTTTTTCTGCTATTCTTTAAAAGAATATTTGGGGAGAGGTTTAAAGGCGGGGGATCTATGAAGCAGGGTCATTGTTGATAAGACTTTTTTGCGTTACCCCCTCATGTGTGACAGCAGTGACTGACAATATTTTTTTTTATTTTTTTGCTATTTCCCCCTCGTGTTATTACGTGGTGTTACAGTATTCTGTACCCATGTCAGACACCCTGTTTAATGCGTGCAGCCTGAGGGTTTTTCTTTCCGCCTCACCAGGACACTCGGCGTAGGAGAATATAGCGGCTGAAACCGTCAGGTAAACCATTGATCTGAGTAATCGCCTGAGTAATTGTGGGAGTAGTTATGATACAGAAAGAAGGGCTTTGTTTGTGTCCACGGAGGGAGAGAGAGCAAAAGAGAACAAGAGTTAGAGGGAGGCAGAGTGAGAGAGAGAGAGAGAGAGACCTCACCTCTGCTCTCCTTGAGATGGGATTTTTATGGATGGGTGAGCACGGTGAGGGCTGAGAACACATAAAGAGTCATTTTCAGTTTGTTGCAGGCAGTTAACCGTGTGTGCATGTTTGTTGAACTTCCAGTAATAGGCCAAGGCTCTATTTTCTTCTTCTTCTTCTTCTCTCAGCCGTTTGACTTTTTGACAGTCTTCCCTTATTTTGCTTTATTACACCGTGCTGTTATAACCTCGCGGAAGCCATCGTGCACCCGGGGTGCAGCCACTTAGAGGATTTAAATGATGTAATTGGAAACAATTAATTCTGCCGCTCTGCACATGTTGCATATTGTGTGGGAATATATGAAAATATATTTCAAAGAAAGCTTGAGAAATGGTGTCCGGCTAAGTTTTATGTCATTCAAATCTATTACTGGCTCATTTTTGACAATCGGGAGGAGAATGACACCTTTTGTGTCTTTTAAAAACAGATGTTGTGTGCATGTGTGTGTGCGTGTGATCTCTTTGTTGTAGTGTTGTTGTAACTCAGCGACGCTATAGTTGAGGAAGACTTTGGTTATGGGCAGTTCGTGGTCTCCCTGTTCGTATACGAGTGTTATCGAACAGGCTACAGGGCAAGCGATACAGATAATTGGTTTCCCAGCCCGACACTGACACATGGCCGCTTAAAGTCCTCACACTCCTTTCCATGTTCCCATCAAGAGCCATCAGGTTGTTGGGAGACTTGCTCCTGGGCTGTGGTTCAATCACTGTTATTACTGCCAGGGAAATATGACTCCACCTAAATTGTCCTGAGGTGTAGTAAAGCTCATCTCAGACGTTGGTCTAATCAAGTGCTCTCTACACAAGTTCACAAGCAGCCCCGGCCTTTCCCGGCAGATTCAGTATCAAACGGATGTTATGTAGAAATTCAAACTCTGTACATATTGTTTTGGCGATGTCTCCTGACATTTCAAACCTCTTAAAATAGAAGCGAGAAATTTAAACTATAAGTTTGGCAAAGTGGAATACGATACATCAACACATCGCGGTGCAAAAGGGCAATCGTTTCTTTATTTTTTTTATAAAGAAAAAAAAAAGTTTTCCATGTGTTTGAAAACTGAAAGTTAATTACACATTAATGGTTAATGATTTTCTTAATGATTAGCGTTTGTTTTAACATTTTCAAATGAGCCTCGGAGTCATGACGTTTGGCTGCGAATGATTAGTGGCACATTTTTGAGGCTTAGCTGAATCACGGGAAAAAAAAGGTGTCTTAATCTGAAGGCTCCAGGGGTAATATCCCATTACTGTAAATGCCATCGCAATAGCCTCCTGCAGGTAACACCCCCCCTCCCCCCCATCCTCCTCCTCCCCCCACCTCTCTCTCTCTTACCTTTCCTCCTTCGTTCACGCCTCACAACCCGATTGATCGCTTTTAATTGACAGCTTGCCATCAGCTGACCACTCCACCGTGGCCGTCTGAGTTCATCACCGCTTCACATTTGACCACATTTCATTTTTTTCTGTCACGTTTTTTCTTTTTCTCCTTTTGTTCATTCCGCCGCCGTCGTCGCCGTCGTCGCCGTCTCGTAACTGCTTCTCTCCACGTTCACCTGTCACTGCACCTTTGCCTTTGGTCCATTGAGCGGTTTGACAAATGGCGTCCTATAGATCTGGTTAATACTTAATGCACGTCACATCCTACACACTAAAGATGTGGATTGCATGAATTTAGGGACTCATATTTCTCGCCATGTCCATGCAACTTACCGGCTGCATGCTTTAGAAACTGTTTTTCTCAAATCCCCTGCCAGTGATGCAAGTACTGTACAAATGATTGATATAATAAGTGTTGTTATACTGTTTATCTCCCTCTCAACGTGACTGCATACCTGTATGAGTGTTATTCTGTAAATGCAATCCAGGTTTTAGGTGATCAAAATATCTGTTGCCTCTTCAAAAGTAAGCTCTTGAAACGGCATGGTTAGTTGTAGGGGGGAGGGGTAACAGACGAGGGTGGAACAATATGCCTTATTTGATCTTTAGAAGGACTCGACACTGGCAAATAAACTTGAGTTCCCTTCAGTTAAATTAAAGTCCCCATTTTGTGGAAATGTGCAAAACAGGCAATTACTTCAAGATGTTAAAGTGGGTACGGTTTTGATGCTTTACTCTTCCCATTTTTACAACATATTTTAATCTATCTAAATACAGGATCGTTCACAACCATTAATAACTTGTTAAATGATGTGCAGCAGATGAAGGGGAATGTTTTGTGTGTTTCTGATATCTTTACATTTCTTAACTCGGTTGAAATATGACTGAGCTCAGCTTTTTTTGGCTGACTGGGCTCATTTTGGAGCTAAACTCTTTTGGGGTATTTTGGGTCCGGCCCAGTGGATGGCTGTCATCTAACCTAATGATAACAGACATTGCCATAGGCCTAATTCACTTTCGCAGCACTTCTTACTGGACAGAGATGAGAGCCACATGTTTATCCACAGGACCGCTTGTTCCTGCCTCCCGTTAACGGTATAGCTCCAGAAAAATACGGTTCCCTTTACATCCTTGAGCCGCATTAGCTGCTGAACCGATGTGGACCGCGTTTGCATTCAAACCGTTACTTTGGATATGCATCGCCGGCAGCGATTTGTTGAATGATCTATAGCCAAAGCATTAGCTTGCAATTTCTCCACAATGTGGGCACAGATTAAAAAGAAAAACTGTCACTCCCAGAGCGCTCTGAGACAGAGACTGAAGAGAGAGGGTTTTGCGTTCAGGGCTCGGATATTGATTAAAGATTTGTTTTTGTCAGCCTTTCCAGTCTCATGACCCTCGCGCTCGTCTCTAGGGTGGGGCTGGACGCAAGCTAGCATGACAGATTCCCTTAAGTTTGGCCCAAGTGTTTTTTTTTAGCAGCCGGGATCAGAGATAATCCAAACATTAGCAGACGGAAATATATATCCTTCTATAGCCGTTCGGCGGAGGGTGGTGGGACTCATGAAGGGGCCGGAGGTCTGCAGACCTGTAGCCTCCGTGTCGGAGCAGAGCCCCTCTCCCCGTCCGCTCGTCAACATCCGGGATGTAATTGGCTCCAGTGTGCCGGCTCCGCTCAGCACATCCTCTCAGGCAACAATCTCTGGTATCAGCCTGTCTTGCACTTTCGTGTTTTACAACCAAATAGTAACTTTCCCGCGCGTCCCTATCTTGACGTGATGTACAAGCGGTCATTAAACTCGCCCGTTTGCACTCGGAAATACATACGAAACCTCACCACAGGAAATGCAAAGAAGCGAAGTTCCTTTCAGGCGTTGATCAACTCCTCCCGGCTGAGAAAAATAGAGATGCATTTACGTTTTCCAAGCCAAATTTCTGCGGGTAATTGTTGTTGTTTACGCTCTGATCAAATCAGACAATTTGATTAGCAAGAGCTCGTCTACTATATTCTGTAAACCTATTCCAAATCTGGCATCCAAGCTATTCCCCCGTCGCCGTCTGTTTTCATCTGATGCACGAACCGCAGTATATGTGGCTTTTCATGCCACAGCGGACAGATCTTTAATTAGTAAGCAATACTTTGTTGGAACACTCGCAGTTCCTCCCTCATATCTGTGGAAATGCCGGTGGAGGGAGCGGTAGACATCCAGCACCTGAATTACTATTTGTGTAGATAAATAGCAGCTGAAGGAAACAAAACCGTTTAGAGTTATGGGAGTATACCGCCGCGGAACAGATACCTCAGCACTCGGCAACAGTTCTGCGTTGAGTTAACCTTTGTGTTCCTTTGAGAGCCTCGTGAGAAACGTTCTTGTGTTAAAAACAAAGCCCCTCTCAAGTTGGACAAGGATTCCCAGATTAGAGAAGGCCAACTCTGAACATCTGAAAAAAAAACAAGGGGGGCCGCATCTAAATCACGTGGTTTATTTAACGGCACAAAGCACGCAGCGCTGTGTGAGAAATGACAGCAGTTTGCCTGTTTCTTCAAAGAATTACAGTCATCCATATCTGAGATGGATAAAAAGCTTGAACACGGTGGCCCGCTGTAATCGAATGTTAATGCGCTGTCGGCTGTTAAAAGGCCTCCACTCTATATGGACCGCGTGTGTACGAGTCGACAGGCTGGTAAGCTCACTGGTTTGCCAACTTTGCTTTTTTCCTCTCTATGCTTTTACTCTTAATTTAGCTGAGAAAATTAACATCCACACCAGCCTGTCTTGAATAAATCATGATTGTCACAACAACAACAAAAAACCCTCAAATAAATGCAACACTAAGTGCTTTGTCCATTTCAATGGCGATGTGACGAACTAGGCATTACTGGGATAGTTGACTTAACTACTGTATTATAAATGACTGTGCACTGGTGTAATGTTTAAATGCAGCTATCGCTATTATATGAGATTGTTGACTTAACTTCTATATTATAAATTACAGTGTCCTGTTGTAATGTTTAAATGCAGCTATCGCTATTATATGAGATTGTTGACTTAACTTCTATATTATAAATTACAGTGTACTGTTGTAATGTTTAAATGCAGTAATCACTATTATCTATTATTTGAGATTGTTGACTTAACTTCTACAGCAAGGGTCGCCAACCTTTTTGAGTCCGAGGGCTACTTCAAGGGTACAAAATAACGCTCCTTGCAGAGTGAGAAAGCCAGAGGAGCAGCCTCCCCCAGGTCCTAGTGCCCGGGGATTATGGCCTTTTTTTTTTTTTTTTTTTGGACGGAGCTCAATGTTGACTATTTTTAGAACATGCCGTGCGGGCGACTCACCTGGTCCCCGCGGGCGACCAGGTGCCCGCGGGCACCGTGTTGGCGACCCCTGATTCTACAGTATATTATACATTACAGTGTACATACGTAATGTTAAAATGCAGCTATCGCTATTATATGAGATTGTTGATTTAACTTCTATATTATACATTACAGTGTACTGTAATGTTAAAATGCAGCTATCGCTATTATATGAGATTGTTGATTTAACTTCTATATTATACATTACAGTGTACTGTAATGTTAAAATGCAGCTATCGCTATTATATGAGATTGTTGACTTAACTTCTATATTATACATTACAGTGTACTGTAATGTTAAAATGCAGCTATCGCTATTATATGACATTATTGACTTAACTTCTATATTATACATTACAGTGTACATGTGTAATGTTAAAATGCAGCTATCGCTATTATATGAGGTTATTGATCTAACTTATATATTATAAATTACAGTGTAGCCTACTGGTGTAATGTTAAAATGCAGCTATCGCTATTATATGAGATTGTTGACTTAACTTCTATATTATAAATTACAGTGCACTGTTGTAATGTTAAAATGCAGCTACCGCTATTATATGAGATTGTGAAGGGGATGGAGGTAACGCCATTTAAAGTCGTCACGTTTTAACGCACATTAGTTAGAGTAGAGTAGATTTAAATGCAGGATATACACGTCCAGGGTTTGTCACTAAACTTCCAGAAATTGGCAACCCTCCCCTCCAAAAAAAGCAACGCACGTGCACACTCGCAAACAGCAACTGCCGACAGGCATTTCGGCATCCGTGTAATCGTGCAGATTTGCCCAAATGTAAACAAACGAGGTTTAAAAAACGAGGCTGGAATTTCAAAGTAAAATGTTGCCGCTGCTGCTGCTGCTGCTGTGTCTCCTTCTCCGTGTGCACAGCATACCGAACCGAGATGTGTTTTGCCGGCAGGAAGTGTTGTGCAGCCAATAATAGATTCAGAAAAAACATGTCACGTAAATGACATGATGTAGTTATAGGATCCTGAAATTGTAAAAAAGAAAAAAAAAGGAAAAGAGAAAGAAATCAAGTGAGAGATTGTATTGCCTTTTGTCAAGATCCTCGGGCCAAGTAGCTCACTGGCAGATGAAGCAGACATATCCTACGATTTCTATCTCGATTCGCTCAGTGAGAAAATCCCCAACATCGGCTACTTGAGACATATTCCAATTCAGCTCCGTCTCAATGGTGTCATGGGAGGGTGTGCAGAGAGCAGCATTGAATCCTGAATAATCTGTGCGTGGAGACAGACTCGCCGCATGTATCTGCTGCTGTCTGCCCCCGGTTTGAAGAAAATGCACATCTTCAGAGCGCATTTGGTTGGATGTGAGATGTCCAAGTCTTTCCGTATTCCATACGGAAGGCCCTCGCTCTTCTTGAGCCTTTTTCATTAAAGATAATGCACATTATCCCACGCTAGACTACACCTCCTATCTTATTTGAAGTCGATGCCGTGTAATAATAATAATACCTGCGCGCGTAAAAAACAGACTCCCTTTACTTTTCTCCGATCACTCGGTTGCAGCGTGTTTTTCCAGCTCTGCTGGTACAGTGGAGCAGCTGCTGTATGTGATTCCTAATTGGGCGAAGCCAGTGATTACAGTTACCTGTGCAGCTCATATAAAACAGAGTGTTACATGCAGAATTATGGGTACAAATGAAAATGTGCAAATACTCCACATCTACGCGTGCGTTCCTTTGGGAGCGATGAGGTTTCCGCCGTCTGCGTTTGCACTTGGGCATTCTGGGCAGTATAGCACACGGCTCTTGTTGGGATGTACAGCAAGCTACGCACACTCTTGTTTTACTCTCATAATCAAGCTCACTGCTGGATTATTTGTCTGGGCTTCAAAGTGGTGTTTTGCTTCGGTTGAACTTTTTTTTCCCAGTTTTTTCTTCCTCTTCCCAGTCAACTACTGATATCAGCTTCCTCGGGGATCCAGAGTCAGCACTCATATTCAGGCTTGTCTCTGTCTCTCCTCTTACTGGCCCATTCGCTCGTATCCTTACCCACAGTTCTATAAATATGAAAGAATGTTGTTTTCTAGCTGTGATGCATTTTCAAGCAAAATTGCTTTGCAAACAGTATTTTGTGTTACTTTTTTGGAGAATGTATTTACATTCGATCCACACACATTAAAACTGAATAATGCATTAATGCTTGAACATCACTCTGCATCCCAGATTTGCAGTGTTACAGATTGTAAATGCATTAGAAGTGTTCGATGCCCACAGACAGGAATAACTTTATATCAACTTTAGTGGAAACTAGAGACAAGAGAAGCTCATATTGTTGACCTGCTGTGCTTTAGATGATACACATGGTGCAATATGTTTTCAAAGAGAGTCTTATATAAGGATCTATATCCACCCTTTGAAATCAACCAAGCACCTTTGTAGATGTTGATGCAGCCCATATTGCTTTATTTCTTTTCAGTGCTTTTGCATTGTCTTCCACTTTTAAAAAGGTTCTTGTGTTTTTTTCCTTTTTTCTTCTTCATACAAACTCATTATTAAGATAAGATAAAATAAGATCCTTGCTTGGAATATCTCATTTTTTAATGTAAATTATTTCCACATAGGCCTATATCTCATGTTTAGATAAAAAAAAGGATAAACGTCCCCACTATTATAATAGGATTTTTCACGATATTATAAATTCAATATGTTTTTATCCCCCCAAACAATATAATATGTTCACATTTAAGCCATCTGCATATTTTAGCGGGAAAAAAAAACAACGGAATGAGATGAACATTCGAATGTCTCCATGTATGAGGGCGTCTTTAAACCTTACTGTTTACAATGGTTGTGAACTGGTCGTGAAATGTGAATTATAGATTGAACAACATACATTATGATGTAAGCATTGGGCCTGGTAATTGTAATAATTTCCCTGAATAATATACCACATTCTGGCATGCAGCACACAGCTTCCCATAGTAAATCCCCACACACTTTAAAATCACTCAAGGGTGTTTATTGTGTCTAAATAATGAATAGACACAGCCTTTACAAGTTGACAGTGAAATATTTGTGGGGAACTCCCTTGATGGATGCATTTCACAGTAAAATAATTTCACTGAGCACAAACTAAAATGTATGCGATACTCTCGTCTTGAATTAATTTCCCAATTCGGTTATTGATGGTTATTTTACAGTCAGCGTTTTTTATCTGCAGATAGACTGATAAGGAGGGGCATGAGCGAGTCAATGTGGTACCAAGCCCGCGTTAAATATTCGGTGTTGTCTCTCTCTCTCTCTCTCTCTCGTTCTAGATGAACATGGACATTTGAAAATATACCTGCCCAAGAAGCTGCTTGAATGTCTACCAAAATGCACCTCGCTTCCAAAGGAGAGACACCGGTGGAACACAAATGAGGTAAGGCCGCTGCTCCTTATCGCGCAGGCTTTACTCAATCCATCCCCGAACAGCGGCACCTTTCAATAAGACACCGTGTTCTTTCGGGCCTTTTGCAGACACATTTGTAAGCCACGTGAACTCCCTTCTAGACAACATAACGCCTTTCCATTTAGTGCCTCCATCCACCCAGATATATGGTCAAAAAAACACATCTTTTCAACCGCTTCCACAGGGGACATATTTAAATGTGTCGTGCGTTAGAAGTGAATGTTCAGATTTAAGGGATTGGATGAATCGACGTGATTGTATTAACTGTGCAAAAGGTTTCTTAATATTTCACATGTATTATTTCTTCACATTTAAAGTGCAGTTATCCTGAACACATCCCCTATGATTTTTAAATGTTAATAATTTAGCTGCATCACAGTTTTTACCCTAACATCCTTGCAACTGGGGTTTGCACGGATATCCTGACCTTTTTTAATTGTGATACGATACGTTCTGTGCTCGAACGTAAGAATCATCCACAGAATAAACAGAAGTTCTCTCCCTCTAGCTTTTAAAATGTCTATCTCATCTTGCAGTTTATGTTTACTATGGATTAGCTAGTGCTCATCCTCCAAGGAAACACTGTTTGGCATAAATCGAAGGTTAAAGTCAATTGCATGTTGAGTTGTATTCATAGAACGTCACCGCTGCTGTATTTAGCGAGTATTATGAAGGACTATTGACATGAACATAAACAGAGAGGGAGATATCGCATCAATTCACAAATCACATCTGAAAATGCTTTGCTTTTATAAGAAGATGTCACAGAGGCTCTATGGTGGGGTTTTTACTTTTTCTTTTTCTTAATGCCTCCTTTTTTCCTTTTTGCATTTCATTCATTTACTGAAAAAAAACATTTGGCCACATACAAAACTATATTTTATAAAGGAATGTGGACAGACAACGGTGGGAATAGTTAAATCTGAATCTACTGCAGGTGTGTGGTAAACATACTCCATGTCACCTGGTATTATGTGTAGTCCCCTTCTAAAAGATAAATAACATTGGAATAACACACACACACACACACACACACGCACACAGTAACTGATTTTCTCTTGCATTATTTTATTGCGTGGACCAATATATACTGTATTACTGTATGTTTATATATATACTGTATGCATATATATATATATGTATATATATATATATATATGTATATACTGTATGTATATATACACACACATATAAATATATATATATATATATATATATATATATATATATATATATATATATATATATATATATAGGCTTCATTTGCAAGCTGCTTTCCTTTCTCAGGGGACAGGTTGATGAGTTTGTAAATGTGTGTTGCCTCAATTGATTGTCAGGGGAACTGGTTGTTCTTTTTATAAGAATAACTGGTTGTAATTAGTCCTAAATATACACACTATGACAAATCTTACAACCAATATGCAAAAACCAACCATCCATGCTTTTGATTAACACATTGTAACCAAATAAATACAGTCATCTGCAGTGATGAAAGTTAATTGACTGAAAAACAACCCGATGATAAGGCACCAGACAGGCTGGTTCCTAAGGAACAGGATCATATTAAGAAGGACAATCTGTCACTGACGTTCAGTTAAATATTATTTCACACAGACTTTGCATCGTCCATATATATAAAAAAAAATAGATGAAGGAATCTGTTAATCTGTGGCAAAGATGTGGATCGGTAGACCTACACACAATTACAGTGGTGATTACTGCGGCAGAGATACAGACATCACTTGCCGTCTCCATCCATGTCTCCATCTGTCATATCTTTGCTCACAAGCCCTGCCCTAAAAAAAAAAAAATGCACAACGCTTGTGTGTTTTCTAATTGGCTGATGTTGTAACTTGTTTGCCTTGTCTGACCTGCACTGTGCTGCGAGCAGTCTAAATTAATTAACACGGCTTTGAAAATTGATCTCAAAATGCAAGTCTGAGCATTTGCCGGGGATATTAACGCTGTTGGCTATGGTTGTTAGCATGTCTTGTCATTTATTACCACATTTAATCAGAACGGACGTATTTCAGGAATCGCAGCATGTTGTTGTGTTACTCGGGCCGCGGACGCTCGGTGGGCTGATATGACATTGGAAACAATTAATGGGGGGAAAAAAAGAAAAAAAACAAGCCGGTTGGTATGCACGCCATCGGGCTTTACCAGGGTTGAAGAGAGCAAGGCGACCTTTCCTAAAATGAAGGACATTTCTTTTTTTTTGTGCAGACCGTGCAAATCAAAGGGTTTGTGCCTCGCTGGCAGCAGACCCGGGCAGGTAGGGAGGGATCAGAGAGGCTCCTTGTCGGTGCGATTGTGTGACTCTTAGTGAAAGTGACACCTCATCAATTCTGTGCATATTTCTGGCACTCGCTCGGCATGCTTAATTCACAAATGTTCCACTTCTTACGTCGAAGGAATCTGTGTTCTGGTAGGTCGGAGCTGCTGATGCTCATTTGCCCGGCTGTTGCCTCCCCTCCCCTTCCCTTTCAGTTTGGCTGCTTTATCGTTGAAAACTATTGTTGTGGGTGTGGTGGGCTTTCAGGTAATAAAACATACACATCACACTCATTTTTATTGGAACAATAGCTCATGTGGTTATGAGGCAGCAATTGGTTGCATTTAAATTCACAGTGTGGAGCATTTAGGGGGATCTATTGGCAGAAATGAAACAAATAAGTATCTTCTCTTTAGTATGATTACCTCAACGTATAAATCATTGTGTTTTCGTATTAAATGTGCCTTTATATCTACATATGGAGCAGCTCCTCTTCATTGATGTTTTTTTCTGTTGGCTGATTATGTTAACGCTACTTCTCTACAAGTAAAATGTGCATTCTTTTGACACTTTACAGCTGCATGGGAGAAAACAAAAATTGGTTTTGTGGTAAATGACTTTTACGCCGCCAGTTTGGAGAAGCAATGCAGGAGTATCAGTATGGGAGCAGAGCGATGTACTGCTGGGGATGCGGACGTCAGCAAAAAATGTTTTTAGCCACCTAAAAGAAAGGCCCCACATAAAAATCAGTAAAAATCAATTGTAGTATACGCTTTATTTATAATGTTTTCATCGCTTTACCTTGCGATCAGACAGCCCTCTGCAGTGGGATGAAGCCTTTATCTCTGCTCTCCTCAAAGCCACACAAGGTAAGTTCACCTCGCAGAACAGGAGGTGCTGGTCTACTCCTTTGTTCTTATCCATACTCCTTTCTTCTTCTCCATACCCCTTACTTCTTCTCCATACTACTTTCTGAATCTCAATACTCCTCTATACTACTTTCTCCTTCTCCATTGCTTTTCCATAAGCCTTTCTGCTTCTCCATACTCCTTTCTGCATCTCAATACTCCTCTATTGTCACAAATTCCCCACCTTCCTAGTTCAATTCATCCCGCTTACATGTTTAATTAACTCTGCTGTCATTCTAGATCTTGTCATCCGCACCTGATTGTCCCTCATTCCCTTCACCTGGTCCTCACGCCCTTCTCACCTGCCACTGACCACCTCGTTAGTCCCTCATTCCCTTCACCTGGTCCTCACGCCCTTCTCACCTGCCACTGACCACCTCGTTAGTCCCTCATTCCCTTCACCTGGTCCTCACGCCCTTCTCACCTGCCTCTGATCCCCTCGTTAGTCTCTCATTCCCTTCACCTGGTCCCCATACCCTTCTCACCTGCAGCCCATCCCCTCATTAGTCCCTCACTATTTAGCTCCCTCACTTCCACTTGTCCTCTCCCAGATTTACTTGTGTGTCACCGCCAAACTTTCCAGCAAATTCCTAGTCCTAGTTCTGATCTGCCTGTTAACCCGACTTGAGATTTTTGCCTGCCCCTTTTTGGATTTGTTGCCCTGTTTGACGGACTTTGACCCTGCCTGAAACATTGAGTAAACAGCCTCCTCCTGCATTCCTGTGTTTGTTGTGCTTTTGGGTTCCAGTACCTTTAACCATTACATCTATACTACTTTCTCCTTCTCCATTGCTTCTCCATAAGCCTTTCTCGTTTCCATACTCCTTTATGCTTCTCCATACTCCTTTCTCCTTTCCATACTCCTTTCTGCTTCTCCATACTCATGACGATGGGTATCTACTGTAGGTGATACGTGAATTAATAAGTCTCGTACAACCCCTCTTCAAACAAGCCAAACTATTCCCATAACTCTGACAACTACCTCTCTTTATTCTCTCCATCCTTTATCTTTGAACATTTACATATCCAATGGAATGATTATTTGTATTCCTGACTGCAAGGGCACTTTAAATTCACACGTACATCATGAAGGAATAATCATAAAGTGTCTATTGTTCCTTTCCCCTGACGCCCACTTTTTGCCATTTTACATTAGTTGCACCTTGTTCAAATCTGGGATAATTCTGTTTCCCTTTCATTCAAGGAGGAGAACACAATTAATTATACTTCTGGTGGAAATGATTGAGGGTACAAGTTTCTATGTAGAAACTTTAATCTGGATGGAGAGTGAGGCGGAGGGGTTGGGGGGCGACTGTGGGGGCTGCGGTGTTACTAGTGAGGTGAAGTGAAGCTAATGTAGAGCTATTCATTTCTATCTCATTCTCATAATTCCCCCGTGTGGTTTCACAAGAAGGTGTGCAGGAATACATTTCGAGCATTTACTGGAAAATTAGATAAACCAATCGAATCAAGATTCAAGGGAGGGGGTGTGAGTTTAGAGGGTTGAACGGTACTTTCGTCATTGAATCACGAGCAGCGTGCACGGTACGGATGAGCTATCAGCCTTCAAATTATCAATGGGGGAGAGGTACCTGGCGGTGCTTGAGAAAAACAAGGTTTCTGTTTCCTTTTTTTTTGCTGAAAGAAAGACAAAAGGAGGTCACGATTTCGAAATTGCAACCAATTGCAAATGATCTGTGAACGTTTCAGTGATTTCTCATCTGATGATGAATCGAGACAAGCCCACTCTATAGTTGGTAAGTTGTGAAATAGAAACTTCCAGGCAGTCTATATTTACCTTGTTTGTGCCACTGCTCTTTCAGCCATTGATGTCCCTGTGTCTCTCAGGTGAGACACGTACAACAAATCCCCACAGGATTCCTCTCAGCTCTGCTATTGTCTGCTCGCCGCTCTGGCACTATGACCTCTATTTTGCTAGACATTTCGCTCGAGATTAGAATCTTTTTAAAGAAGGACATCTCAAACAGGAACGGCTTTAGGCTTATATCCCTTTCAAGATCAAACGGTGTCAGCCTGATGTTTGGTTACGCTGGCATGAAGGTTGCCGGACTCGAGATGTGCCGGAGAATTGCAATTTTTTTACGACTGCTGTTTTCAAAGTGGACTTCTTTGCTCTTTGTTTCACATTCAAGCTCTGATTCGGGCTACGTATTATTATAGACATTAATGCAAGTGCATCACACATTGGGAAGCTACCAGTCAAAGAAAGGAACATATTCTTTTAGACTTGTTCCTGCTTTTTAGTTTGGGTTTGCCCCTTAACTATGTACTTCAGTAGCAGCTCTTGTGTGCATGGAATTGGAATGACGCTGTGTCTCACTTGCCACTGAAAACCCGAAGGACGTAATTCCCGTCGGATTAGATGCCTCGGTGTTAGCCTCTTTGCAGACATACTGTAAATCTCACTGCCCTTTGTCATAAGTGGCTCAAATCAGCGACATTATAAAGTGTTTACAAACAGAGAGAATTCGACGATTTTCGGAGAAGTGACTCCCAGTCACTCAGCCTTAAAAAAACGCGGCGGCGGAGAGGAGTACAGCACGACGCCCGTGGTTGAGGGAGGACACTGGGCCTAAGCTGGTGTGACACCCTCCGCCTTTAATGAACGGCACGACGCTCTGAGTGCCCGTGAGCTCCCACTCAGCTTAGAGGCCACTGCTTCTGAACTGGTGCTGAACCAAAGCAGACGAGAAGAGCGTCAGCTAAGACCTCCACCGGCCTGCTGCACATTTAATGCCCCTGTCGTCAGGAATAATCCTCTCCGCGTCACGCCGACGCCGGCGGCAGCGCCTGCGTGCAATACGCCACCGAGCGGGGCCGAGCTGGGGGGGGGGGAAACACTTAGCGGACTCACCGGGTCCAGTGGGTCAAAAACCACGACAAGCGAAATTAAAGGCGAGATCGGATAAACCCGAGAGACCGCCGGCACCATTATGAGATAGGTGCTACATTGACAAGCACAATTGGATGCCGTGTGGCGCAATCATTCACCCCTTATCTCTGACTAAAACGTGGTCTGTGTTAACCCGCTGGATGCCGCTCGCGTTATCTTGGATCCGTGCCGTTGGGATTTTAATGCAACGTTACACACTCTCTTGAATACAATTATTCATCGGTCTGTTCTTTAAAGGACTGCCTTTTTTCAATGGTTGTTTTTTTTTTGCTAACATGTTTTATTTGGGGAATGTGAAAGGAGAACGGGGAGACTTTCCCAGTGAAAAGGCCGTTTCTTCACTCGATGGAATTTCAATTCACCGCGGTTTCACTGTATTGCCACGAACATCCAGGTTTCTGAATTCCTCAGTCCCACCGTGTA
This sequence comes from Liparis tanakae, assembly GCA_036178185.1. Lineage (NCBI taxonomy): Eukaryota > Metazoa > Chordata > Actinopteri > Perciformes > Liparidae > Liparis > Liparis tanakae. The sequence goes on from CM070097.1 coordinate 6,159,754, forward strand.
CTATACAACTGAATAAAACATTTCTGTGTGCACAGAAAGTGTGGCGAGTTTGTTCCCCACCCCACAAAAAAAAGTTAACTTTTGACTTTGTTGAACTAAAATGTAATGCGAGTCCATCGAGCCACCGGTCTTCAGTTTGCTTGTTCTCCTCTGAGCATGTAGCCCAGGAAAGTGATTACAGGAGGTGGTAAGCGCTGCCCCCTCTCTGATTACATCCACCAATGATACGAGTCCGGCGGCTGGTCAATAGGAACTTTAAAGTTAAACGGCAAAGAGCTGCTTTGATTAATCACTGAGACGAGAACGTACGATTCTGACTAATCCTGTTGTACATGGAGCTGCTAGCTGACAGTCAAGCGCCTCGCTCATTAAATCCACGACCTTTTGCTGCAAGGTTTCCCTGAAGCTTATTAAGCCTAATGTTATATTTCCTCAAATATAATTTCTTCTGTCATTAGCTGAGGCGCACTTTATTTTAGGCGAGGCGGGAAGCCTCCAATACAAAACACTGTGGGAAACCCTGTCAGAGTGTGTGTGTGTGTGTGTGTGTGTTATTAGACAGACAGAGCTTAAGTTGAACTGCGTATGTCTGCATTTATTAATAGCAGTATATTCAACACCAGCTCAGCCTACACAAACAAAACAAATTAGATTTTGTGCGGCGTGAGCTGCAGGTCTCGGACTTTGGCTTGAAACTCCTGGTGCTAAAGCTGCAGCATTCCTTTTCGGAGTATCCTGAGCTCATTAAAACTGGCGAGATAAAAGCTTTCTTCCGGGGCTTAAAATGACTCATATCATTTATATAAACCTGGCTATACCGTGGTCAAATTACCAGGTAGTGAACTCTTATATGGTTCAATACCTGTCGCTAGGCTTCCAAACTCGAACTGCTGGACGCCAGAGCTCGGAGAATTCACCTAATCGAATGCAAGGTCACGCTTGATTAAATGTTTATTTGAGCTCCATGCCATCCACGTCTTTCTCTGTGGAGAGTAATTAAAATGACTCCCACCAATTGCAAATGTTTACAGAAATGTTCATTAGCTTCTCCGGGGCAATCAGTGGAAATGAAAGGTCATGTTTGTCCATCCATCTGTTTATTTGTTTGTTTATCTGTGCGTTTGTTGTTGTTGTCGGTCGCTGCTCTTTTTTTATATTCTGGGTCCGGCGTACACAAACTTGGCAACGAGGAGCAGATTCCGTGGGTGTTTTTTTCTTTCTCACCGAAGGTTAGAATTGTATTCTTGTATTTTTTTGCGACGGCAAAATGCCTGCACAATTTATCCCGGCTGCTCGGAGAGAACGGTAATTCAGCCGCAACGTTGCAGTGACAACATCTCACTATTTCAAAGTGTTTTTAATAGGAGCACCCGGGCTAATTTATGTCTACGTGTTGGTCCAAGTCATCATACACTTTCACCCTAATGTAGTTTCCCACTCAAATTGCAGTTTCGCTACATATATTTGGTGGTGCTTTTTCTTTTCTTTTTTTTATTATTATTATTATTATTTCTTTTTTTTTACATCATTTGGCTGGTGAAAGTCGGAGACAGGAAGATAAGGAATGGGTCGAGTTTCTTTGGATGGCTGACTTCATAGCAACTTCCCCGTGAGCCTGATGGCTTTACTGATTGCTAGTGTTGGAGCTTACTGTGAAGTGTCAATTGCGAGACTATACGGTGTAGTCAGGCAGTTGTAATAGGAACCCACCAGTCAGGTCGTTGGGGGGGTCCTGCAGGCTACGGGGACCTTTTTGCTTTTTCCCCTGGATGTGCACATCAAGGCAGGGGTCCTCACTTTTCTCTGAAGACAGGGGTATCCACTCAAAATTGCCTGACCTCTATTGTAGCAGATACAGGACACTCTGTCTCCGGTGGGAAGCCTCTAAATTGAACCCAGCTTGTGTCTTTGATTTCGTTCCAGCTCTCTCTTCCTTTGGTCTCCCCCCATTTTTTTTCCTTATTTTTTACTCTTATCTTCTGTCTCTTTCCCTTCTATCCTCATGTGTATTCACTGAGCTGCAGAGGCCGTTCAGGTGCAGACGAAACGATTGCTACTTTTTTCCACCAAATTGCTGGGTCGGGATTTTTCTTTGCGGAACCATTTTGTAATGGAGTTTAACTTTATTTACTAGATAAAGGAAAATGAGTGCTTGCGTTTTTTGATGTGCGGCGTCCATGCTTCAATACGCTGTTATATTGTTTCGTATAGAGTCGACGGTCGTACCGGTGACCTCTGTTCTGCCAGCCATGAGTGGGATTTGCATGGCGGGAATCCGCATGATCATGTTCACTTCCATGAGCCACTCTGTAATCCAAGTAGCCTCTTTGAACCTTTAAGAGCATACTTGTAAGCTGATACGTTTTATTTAACTGAATCTGTACAATGTATTGCATGTTTTTTTTCTATCGGTTACATTGGAGCTGATGCACATGTGTGAGCTCAGGTGGAGAGTTTCTACATAATGATTACTCATGTTCTGTGACTCTCACTTATTTGGGATGATGCTTCAGTGGCATTCACCTTAATGAACTTTCTTAATCAAGGGAGGTATTTTTTATATTATTTTTTAATTCCTTGTTCATTCTTAAAATAAGTTTGTTCAATTTCCCAGATACTATGATTTGAGCCAAAAGATGACAAATAGTTTAAAAATAAATAACTAATTTGATTAGAATAAAAAAAATCTCTAGTAGCAATTAATAGATATGCAATTAACAACAATTAACGTCGAAACTCCTTTTAAGAGAATACATTATAGGAAATTGATGGAAACAACAAGAAAACCAAATTACAGCTTGAAGAGAAATCTGCTGGCGAAAACATCAACTAAAAGGAAAATTTAGTACCACTTTGACAAGAGTAGACAGAAAAGATGCCTGGAGAGAGATTGCAAACAACATTAATGCCAGTTTTACGCGTCGGTGTACCCTATAGAATACAAAAAAAGTGGCTTGATATTCTGTCAGAAGGGTGTCAGGATGCTGCTGCTGCAACTGGTAAGCTTTAAAATTACTCCGTTCTGAGTTATGCATATTATTTCGGATAACGCGTGATTCATCACCGGTGCTATATTGTTTAGCGAGTGTGCTTAAGGCTTCTGGGACCGCCGCCTGTACAATCAAGTTTTTCAGGTTAACGTTGCATCCTAAAAATAAACGGCGAGAAGAGCAAAGACACAGTTTGATGCTCCGCAGCTCGGATAAAATAACCTTTTGTCGGGAATAAAGTGTCATCGCCCAACACCAGACTGTTAGCAGGCAACAATATAGATAATAAAGTAACCACAGATAGTGTCGTGGGAATGATTGTGTGTCGGCGGATTTAAATGCCAATCCATCTGAATTCCTCCTTTCATAAAACTTGTTTCCACATTCATTTAATAAATAATGGAAGAGACTCTGGATGCGAACCCTGGTGTCAATGTCCTGAGATTATGTCAAGTGGCAGAAACGACTCATTTTTAAACTTTTATATATATGTTAACAATAGATATTGAATGATTAAAGTGTCAGCTTTTTCCTAGAGAATAAACACATCTTTTTTTAAACTCAATATCACAGTTTTTGTAAATTGCACATTTTGATTTTGAGAGTCTAACTTCATTGTCCGGTTACATTGTGTTGTACTGTATTTATTTAAAAGCTATAGCTGTTAATGTCCCTATAATTTGGTCCAGCCCCTGTATATCCAGATGGTTCTGGAGTACCTATAAATACCTTCTCAGTTAAAGCCCTTTTGGAAATCTCCAGTTAAAATGTATCCTCCGCTGGGTTGAGCTCGGCCTGAGTTCATATTCGGGATGCCTGCTCTTTCACTTTTGTTTTTTGTTGTCCATTTTTAGACGTCCTAAGTTGTTTTGCTACGCTTCATGTAGCTCGGTATTTGTTCGGCTCCGCTGCTCGTCCCATTTTGTATTTCACCAAGGTTAAACAACCGCGCTGGCCGGCAGAAGAACATCATGTATCTTTTTATTCTCGCTGCGAGAGTGAACGCGGGGAGAGAGAATCTACTTCAACGATTCCTCAGAGGGATCTTTGTAGAAAAAAAAAAAAATCAAAGGAGCACGTCATTTCCACGCTATATCGTGTTAGGAGGAAGTTAAGGTCGGAAGATACTTCATCTGTCTCCGGATGGAGCGTGCGGCCCTGACTCTGAGTGGATGATTCGCAGACGTTCTTCAGGAAATCCCTTTGATAGTTCTTTTGACTCGGTAGGAGGCCTGGTGTTGGGGTAATCACTGAGGGCCACATGGGTTCTTCTGAGTCACGGCATCCTTCCTGCTTACCCCCACTCACTTTCTTTGCTCCATCTCTCTCTATCATCATCTCTCGCTCGCCGTCTCTCTTGTTGTGTGTTGGTCTTTGATCTCTAAAGGTCCTTGAGAATGAGGAGCCAGCAACAACAGCAGGCCGGGATTCTCTGTGGGCCTGTTTGGATCCCAGCCCATCATGCCCTTTTCTATCTGATGGACAGCTCCAGGCATGGTAGTAGCCCTGCTGCATTAGGCCTTCATCTGATTAAACCCTCCCTCATTGTCAAAGACGGGGGGGTAGAAGCAGGGCTACCATTGACCTTGTTTGTAAGCAGCAGGGACGGCTTTACAATTCAGGTATGTTCTTGTATTTATGGATCTTGTAGTTTCTGTAAGAACCTTTTTTTTGTTGCCAAACCAAAGAAGGCTGTTTAAGATGAAAGTCGCTGCTCTTCCCAGTTTTTGTGAAACCTGTATTCAATGGAGCTCCATGCTGTCCTTCTTACATTCAGTATTTTTAGCTCTCCGGCTGCCTGTGTTAGAGCGTTTATAAAATGTGCAGATGAAGAACCTGAGCATTTGGCAGGTTGACACGACTGTGGATGCACAGCTGACTGAGCTGTCATTTCCTCTTGTATAAAACCTGGCTCTTCCATCTCGAAGCAAGGCTGACTGAACAACAGGGTGTTTGCATCAAAACGGTCAAGGAACCAAAATTACGATTATTTTAAAAGCACAATTCTTTTCCTTTACAATACAGTGCAGTACAAATAAAAACGACCGTAAAAATGTAAAACTATTCATGAAATATTTTCTGTGTCTACAGACACAGAATTCTAATTCCAATTCTGGAAATATAATCTAGGGTTTCCCTTTTTTTTATCAATGGTATGGTTGAAATATATATCCTACTTTGAAACAATAATCTATTATAGGTCACCCTGACCTTTTGGGTTGTATTTCATTCAATGGCAGTATCAAAGGTTATTCCCCTTGAGTTAATTGTTTTATTTTTTCTTATCAAAGCTGCCCGTTCAAGCAGCTCCCAGGCTCCTGGTCCAGCAGGATTCGTCGGGCGTCCTTTTGGTTGGATGTCCTTGAGCTCTTTGTTCATCTGGGCAGTGTGTGAAGTCTCTTTTCTCTTCGAGATGTTTACACATCAATACAACTGGCTGAATTTGAGAAATATAGCTGACAAGGACATAATGATCCATCCCACAGGTCCCAGATCCGGGACTGAGCGAGTTCTTAAAAACCTTTTTAGTACAGATAACATTGCAGAATAAGGAAGCTCTCGGTAGGGTTCTCTTCTAATGGCTGTTTAAAGTGAGAGGTCATTCATTCTGTTCCTTTCTTCCTTGAAGTCATTTGCGGAATGGAAAACGACAGAATCCCCATTTGGCTCTTGCTTTTTGCTTTAGTCTCCTGAAAGTGTAAAAGTGGACTACTTTGCAGAAGTGTCTTAAATATCTCAACCAAAATTATTTCCAGAAACCAAAATAAGGTTGAGGACAAAAACAGTTGAAGAATGAAGTGTACGCCACTGAAAAGAGGTTGAGGTGTTTGTTTTCTTGCTCCGCTCTCTCCTTTCATTATATTACGTACCAGAGCATTTCTTCTTCTGCTCCTCCTTCTTCTTCTGCTCCTCCTTCTTCTTATTGCTTATTTTCCTTGTTCGTCTTCGTCTTCTTCTTCTTCTTCTTCTCCTTCGTCTGGTCCTCCTCCCTCTCTTCCTTCTTCTTCTGCTCCTCCTTATTCTTCTTGCTTATTTTTCTTCTTCTTCTTCTCCTCCTCCTTATTCTTGCTTATTTTCCCTTCTTATTCTTCTTCTTCTTCTTCTTGCTTATTTTCCTTCTTCTTCTTCATGATCTGTGCAGTTTACCTGAAGACTATCTGTGACAGGCGAGTGCGTTGCTGCCGGGTTTGATTGAGCAGAAACCACAACGTGCAGCAGCAGTACATGTTGCAGCGTGTGGTTTCCCTTTGCTACTCGCGCTACAGCCCAGAGCAAAAATGTTGTGTAATCTGAAACGTTATTAAAAAAAGATGTCATAAACTTGCCAATTGATGTGAAAGAGTTTTTAACTAAATAATTACTCTGTCATGATTTTTTTTATGTACAAAAATATTTCCAGTGCAGTAACTCAAGATATGCGGCTTGTTTAATCCCCTATACTTCAGAGCTTGTAAAGCACTGAACCTAAAACTTATTTGAGTGAATGTACATTACAGATAGCCAATATGTCTGACACAGCACTTTCTGATTCCCATGTGCTCAGCGGTGGGTTTTAGCATCTTCTCTGACCAGTGGCATTAGTTTGGGTTTGTCTGTTTCATCCAACTTTTACTCTTCAGGATTTCATTTGGCAACATTGAATGCCTCGCCATCACCGGTTATAGCTTCATACAGTGGCAAATGGATGATTGTTAATTTTACCCCTTCATGTTGATAGTGTTGTTTTTTTGTGGTCCAGCTCGAGCCTAAAAGGTTGAGTTCTCAATACAGTTCTTTCCAGAGTCCATACACACCTGTCTTCCTCACCTACCCCTTCCTTCCTGCTCCCCAAAATGCTGTCCTTTAGCAGAACCTTGAAATACCTTTTTTTAATTCCGCACCGCCGTTTGAAATCTCTGTTGATGAGGAACCGTGGACCCTCAGTCCCTCTGCTGTTCTCCCACTGCAGGTTATTTTTTAAAGTCATGTTAAGATACTATAAGTAGAAAGGGACTTGAAGTCCTTTGATGGTATCTAACCTTAAAACTGCTCGGAGATCTCCCGTGGACAGGAGGCTTGAAAGCTTGGACCGGGCTGTGTTTCCCCCGTGACACGCTCACTTTCTCAATAGGACATGCTGGCAACGGTTTCCTCTGTGGGACTCTGGGGTTATACTGTATGTAACGGATGATCCGTGACACACTGGCAGGAATGTTAAAGAAAGCAAAGATACTGTTTATTTTTTAGCGATCGTGTCTCGAATGCAGGATTGTTTGCATGTACATATTTTACAAAATGATTTAGGGCTTGTACAGAGAAAGAAAGAAAGAAAAGAGAGGAGATATGGATGGATGAGGACGCACAGCTTGTGGCCATTGCCTGAATGTTTTCACTTGCCTGTTGTATAACACTCAACGCATTTGTCTTAAGATACAAAACACATTTTCATCACTTACGTTTTTCAGTGAAAGACGTTTTTTCCTTTGCCACAAATCGGTCCTATTCAAATTGAAAGGCAGCGTCTCCTACTGCTGCTTGACTGAGGAGTGATTACCGTTCGGGTATTGTTTGTTTTTTTCTCCTCGTGAAGGTTTCTCCGATGCTTTTACACACGTCCTCAAGCCGAAAGAAATATCCTATAATGCAAATCCAATCGCTTCTTTTCTTTTTAAATTCTCCACTTTGCTGCAAACTTTGAGAGATGATTGTGTTTTACAATAAAGTCAGCTGCACACACATCTTCATTAAACGCAGGTTGATAAACCGTTAATCCATTCAGGCTGTGTTTTATTTCCATCCATTCTTGTCCGCCCACACAGTACAGCAAATAAAGAGAGAACACTCCCTCCTGAGCATTCTTTGACCGAAAACAATCATCGTATGCGGCTATGATGTCGGATGATGAAGGTGTTTTTTTTTCTTCGTGGACACAACTTTCTGTCCAGTCACTCCTGTGACCTTTAAGAAGACCATCTCCTGTATTGAGTTTCCAAGTATCGTGTATAGTATGTGAATTGATCATAAGAGGAAGAGATACGTTGCAGTAAGTCTTTCCACAGTGTGTGTGTGTGTGTATGTGTGTGTGTGTTAGTTAAGCCGTGCCTCTATTGCCATTCATGTAGTGTTGGGGTTAGGTCAATATTATATTAGCACTGCCATTGCATTTTCCACAAGCCCATGAATAATGTAAGAGTTATATATCCCTTCAATAAATACAGCCCATTATCGCTCAGTATACTTGGCGGACGTGAGACAATTCATAGTTTCTTCCAACCGATTTGATTAACCTTATTGCATGATATCGCCAATTGGTGGGCCTAAAGTTGTTGCTACGGGAGATAGGCCCCCTTTCAGTGGAGAAAGAGACCTTATAGTGACCTTGTTGGAGACGATCAATGGCCTTTATCTCCCCCAATGCATAATAAATCCTACCAAAGAGTTGGTCCACACATCCCTGTAATGTATTGACCCGCACCGGCAACATTTATCAACTGGACTCGCTGGCTAAATAATTTAGCTTTTGAGCTTAGACCGTACTTAGTCAGTGGCGCCCAGACCAAGTTTGGCTTGCCAGGTTAGATTGATGCGCTCCACGGAAAGCAAAGAATGGAGGAGAATATAACTTTATTAACCCCGTGAAGAGTTTAACTTGTCATATCTCCTTTCTACACGTGACACGGGTAGAAAATCCGGAAAAAAAAATCTGACTCTGCAAGGCCACGTTTGTGGTCCGACGTGCACACGTTGCAGCTCCAGTAATGCAACGCCTGTGAAGTTTGTAGCAGGAGAAGCAGCTTGTACCCAGAATCTAATGTTTCATCTTCTAGGCTTCTGATTGTCCTTTTTCTTATCTCCGAACCCAACTTCCTGCTCTCAGACAGACACAATATATCCCACTGTGCTTGAAGATAAGAAACCCCTCTCAGACAGCAGTTTGTCTTATGTTAAACAGATTTTCTAAACTGTACATTTATGTTTGTCCCGCTCTGTTCTTCACCGCCGTATTGCCACGGGGCCTCCAGTCGTCGCCTCTTGAATCAACATAAGAGCTTAAACCTCTGTTGCCGGCTGAGGTAGAAATCAACAGTGAGATTGCTTTCATTTACAAGAGCAAGCTATGGATTTTTGCTCAGACTGTAAGTGGCAGGTATAACCCCCCGAAAAGCTCGCCTTAGATCTCAAATCGGAGCAATTGAATTAGAAAATAAGAAAAAAGGAATTCTCTTTCAGTGTCTGACAGTTGTTAGAAATGCTCAATTTCTTCTGATGTTATGAGTTGTACTTAAAGTTAGCCCTGCAGTCATTTGTTTTTCAAAACTCTCAGATGAATTTGTGAAATATCATTAGACATGCCTTCCACAAAGGAAAGAACAGCGCCGTAAAATAGCATTAACTCTAAACTTTGTTAGAAATTGCAGGACAATCAAGTTTAAATTCCTAGTTTTCCTTTTCTCCCCGTGTTTATTTCTTTGCCCTCCCCTCCCCCACACTTTCATTTTTGCGCTGGCTCAACTTCCTCCACTTGGATATTTGCCCCCCGTATTAATACGAAATTGATGTTGCAGACGAGTTTTAGAAAAGCAACGCCAGATTACCATACTCGGCATGAATGCCGAGCACGAGGGAGGCACGTGCTCCAGCTCCGGCTGAACCCTGATCCAAAATCTCCCTTTAACCGAATCATATTCCCGAAGATTAAAGAGGGAATTGTTCTTATAGGCCGATCAAAGCAGCGTATTGCTGCACTATAAAGGAACACCTGGAGAATTCTGTTGCAGCGGCGAGGGCACTGGGCAACACATAATGCATTTGTATACAATGTTTATGTAAGCATCTGCTCGGGGGTGTTTTAACTTATTTATTTGATATACCTCGCTCTCCTGCTGGTGTGGCTAATAACGTGCTGATGTTAATGTCCAAATCCAGGGACGTGAAGGCTGGTTTGGTGAACGCTTGTTACAATGAACATGCAGCATTTGGATGGGCGTGGCTGTACGAAGCGCATGACTGATGGTCGCAGGCGCTTAGATCACCTCCTAAATAAAAAGTCTCCTTTTTTAATTAATCGTATTCAGGATTATTGAAGACAAATTCAATAATTTGCATTTACTATTTTGGCTCAAACTTATCTTTTTCCACTCTTTTTTTTTTCTTCAGGCTTGCTAGATAAATATGTCTTCGTAAAAAGAGGCGTAATAAATGACCCTCCCAGCATCACCATTCTTTAGAGAGAGACACAGTCAAATTCTTAATTTCTGCTCCTTGAGTTGATGCCAAGGCTCTAACCATTAATACGTCCAACCAGTTTGGCACATGTTGGAGGATATTAAATCCTGTTTACGTCCTTTGATTTTTTTTTGTGACATACACTGCAATTTAATCTTTGTACGTCATGAAAAAATAAATAAATCTTTATTGTATTTTGGCCCGATGCATTTTCCGATCAGTCTAACTCTGAATGTTGTGATGCATCTCAATGATGTCTTGCATGCCGTAATTAATTCTCCACAGAACAGTCCCTTAAATCAAGCCCAACTCCATAATAAATGTTTTGACAATCTCCACCATAATGCCTTCATAGATATGTCTGAAACTCGGTGATTTAAATGTGAGGGTCGCCGGAAAACATTCGACATGAATATGAAAAATCCCTTCCCCAGATTGCATCACTATGTATGCGCTGATCATCACAGGCACACTGATGGAAGCACAAGACTGTGGCAAAAGCTAATGCCTGTATTAGATTGGAAAAAAAAACACAGTGACATTTTAATACAGATTGTCTTGGTGCTGTGCAATAAGGCATCAAATAAGGGATGTATATTGTCACTGCATAATGAAGTACATCAAGCTCCTGCTAGTGGACTCCCAAATCTGTTAGCACAACATGCTATCTGCCGCCAGTGTGCTGACATGATGGCTTTTCCAGTGAGTGAGCAGGGCTGCCAATAGTGTCTGGGCTGGAATGGGCTCATGGTGGGGGGGGAGGGGGGAGGGGGGGGGAGCGAGGCTTTATGCCGCTCTATAAATACCCCTGTCACGCTTATATCAAATCGGCCCTGCACACTAAAGGGCCGGCGTGAGTGTTCAGGGTGTTTTTCACACACGTCTCCAGACGTCCGGGGGGTCTGAAAAGGTCAGCGTTACGCTCAATAGCACATTCATATGAGTAGGTTCGCGCATTGATGTTTATCGTGATGGGTGTCGCAGATAAGAAATAAAAAAAAACTATCATTAGAATTAATTATCCGAGGGGTTATGGGATAAGGCTGTGAAATTGCTGCATCCAATCGCGGTTACATTTGTCATACTCCACATGGCCGTGTGGATGCGAGATGAATCACTGATTTAGTGATTAACCAAACGAGCACTATTAGCACATATTGCATTCAAAACACTGCCGCTGGAATCCTGTTCCTTTCTCAACAAGGTAAATAGTTAGACGCTGTGTGAATTTAGAGCCGACACATAACGCATACTTAATTTCCCTGTTTTATTTCAATAATAAGTAATGGCCGTCTCTAAGTGACACAATGAAGACGCATGCGAGTGTCTTGTGGACTGATTCCACTATTTATCAACATCCAAAACACTTGTAAAACACAGTATATAGAAAATTCATCTGTATTATCATGTGACGACGCCACGGTTTGGTTATATATATTTTTTAAAGCCCACGGGTTGGACGATTAATATCATGCAACTATAGTATTAACCACCTAGTTAATCTCAGACAACCAGGTGGTCGTGTTGGTATGAAATGGGGAATGAATAGCAATCTCCCGTGTGACGTTTTGTTGTCCCATCCATCCACCCCCACCTCCTACCTCTGCGGAATTTGTGGCTCTATAAAAACGTCACACGACTTCCTTCTTTCCTCCTGATGGACAAGAAGCTTAACTCTTATTGCCGCTAGAGGGCTTTTGTCACTTCAATGCCATTTTTTCGGGATTTGCTGAATCAAGCGATGCCGTTGTTTTTCTTGGGAGGACGGTTCTCCTTTCCGATGGGTAGCGATCCACAAAACTGCCCTTTTTTAATGAGCGTTGTCACATTCCGACTCGTCTCTTCGCCGCTCTGGGAAAGCGGCTCCCTCAAGGCGGCCGGCGTTGGGGAACCCTTGATATAAAAGGCAAACAGCCCGATGCCACCGCCACAGCTGCTTGTACCCATGATGATGAAGTTTCCAGGGAACGGATGATAATCCTGACACTGCATCCTCCCTAAGTCAGTGAGCCATGCAGTACAGATATGGATGTGTCGCCGGCAGATTGGGAGGTAGATTTCCCATCTACACCTCCCAGCGGCGGCTGATGCCTCTGGGGAGCGGCTATGTAAATAATGAACGCCTGGGGGTGTGGAACATGCACAGATAACCTTCAAGTCAGGCGTGGATCAGCGCCTTCACATTAGCCGATAGGATTAAGGTTAAAATCTACAGAAACCTCTCCATAGGAAAACACAAATCTCGCCACAGCGAATAGCAGGTTACACTGCGACGTCGTGTTGGCCTGATAAGGACCGGGTGAGGTAATCGTGGGGGACTGGTGGTAATAGCTCAGCAATCTGATGATGGGAATGACAGAGCTACATATCTCTGCCTTTTTTTTCTCCCGCTAAATACCACGACGAGCAGCCCGAACGCACTTTCGGAATCATTTATCCGAGCTAACTTGAAGCTCCAGCTGTCTGACAAAATGTAAGACTCATGAGTCTGATTTAATGACGGTTCGTTAGGTCACAGAATACTTGTAAAATGAGTGCCCTGTGTATTCAGATGGCCAGGCTTCGAAAAAAAAAAAAAGCATGTACAACCTGCGTCTTACTGCCAGTTACTGGTCTCCGGATTCAAATATGGCAAAATGCAATCTCCGTGAGATCCTCCTGTGTCTGGGAGGTAAAAACTCATTGAGCATATGCTGGCATCCATAGGAGAGGCAAATGCATAGGGACCATAACCGGTTCTCTCTATTGTCCCATCTGTCTGCTCAGGACTTTGTGCGCCCGGCAGCGGCCCGCTAGTTTCTCCTGCTGTGCAACAATAAATACCCCCCCCCCCCTCCACAATCCTCTCATCTCCGTCACGATGCCCCGCTCACGATCACCTGGGGCAAAGTGACATCACGCAGCCGGAGACGTGAGGAAAAGAGTGGACTGCTCCGATGACCCGCGTCCACCCGAAGGACACGATGCAGCGTCGTCGGGCTCCGATGAACACTTATGGAGTTAGTTAGTTGGAAATAATGAATCTTGAATTAGTGCCCTCCTTTATTATTTGTCCGTGTGAGAGACTCACACCTGGAGTAATAACTCCTTCAACTGGAATAATTAGCACCGGCAGCTGTAACACAATGACCCGAATTCATCAAAGATATCGGGACCTGCGTGTTTTTTTTATAACGCGCATCTATCCGTCCATCTGCCCGTAGTACTCGTCTCTGTTTAGTGTGAATCTGTTTACTTCATTACCGGCAGTACTATATACGTTTAACTACACAACACATTGCGTCGCCGGGTTGAAACGGCGTCGCCTGAAGGTCAGCGACTGATGATGTCCATCTGTCTTTGAATCTCTCCCCCCCCCCCCTTCTTCTCCTCCTCTTGCGCCCCAAGGGAGAAATGTTTACTGTGTCAGTCGGCATGAGGAAATAGAGGGTGTGTGTGTGTGTGTGAAAAGAGAGCCCGCGCAACAAAAAAGAAAGATGAAATGTTTGGCCGTCATTGTTAAGCCGAGCTCCAGGCTGGTCCTGAAGGACGGTTAAACCCAAAGTCCAAACCGAGCTCAGAGAGAAGGGGTGGAAATTAATCCCTCCTCCTCGGGCAGGTGTATCACAAAGGCTAAACATATACATGGAGAGACCGAGGGGAGAAAGTTGGGATAATTGAAGTCTGCTCAGAAATGAGCGTGTGCGCCCTCGGGGTGAGTCGGAGCTGCTTTGTGGTATTACTTCTTAATGTTATCAAGGTAAAAGGAGATGGTTTCATTGCCAAAGCTTTTTAAATATTGTTTATTGCTACCCAGCTTGGGAATTTCGGAGAGCGTTGAGGTGGAAAGCCGTCCGGCTCCAGCGAGGGGGAACTAGCTTAGCGCTACGTTGATTTTTTTTTTTTTTTTTCGTCGAGCGTGAGGAATATCCGCGGCTCACGCCACCGGCGCTACGCTTCAACCCATCCATCGCAATAAACTTTCAGTTTAGTATTTTTGTTCGAAATGAGAAGTTTATCGATCAACGTTGTCGGCTTCCGTGTCTATTGATAAAAAAAACAAGGCAACAATGTGAGCGTCTCGCTGACCCAGGGAGAGGTAAGAGGAGGTGGAGGAGGAGGAGGAAGAGGAGGAGATCTTTTTCTGTTTCCGCTGGCCGTAATCATTCACGGCGCCACCCGTTGTCTCCACAAGGTGTCTTTGTCTTTGGTTTGTCCGGAGTCCCCTCAGCAGCAAACGGCCAAAGTCGAATCGAATCCAGAACGGGGGGGATTTTAAACGGAAAGATAAGAGGGCAGATATGCCTTAATCATCATTTGCTCTTGATTTAAAAAAATCAATGGCCTTTGATGCCAGAGTGCATGTCTGCCTTTGGACTTAAGAGCGTGACAATGACAATGTGGACTGGAAAATTGGCCTTTTAAACAGCTACCATCTTTTTGTTGTTTGCAACCCCCCCATTCTTTAATGCAGTGAAAAGTCTCCTCTATCACATAATGTCTGCCTGTCAAAGAAATTACTTTTTCTCTCGCTTCTGTGTGAAACTTTGTTAAAGGAATCCTTCGAAGCTCAGAAGGCACAGGGAATTTCTTAGTTTTGTAGAGCTGACTTTCACAGCCTTTTCTTGATTTATGTAACAGATGAGAAATAAAGTTGTCACTCAATTCTCTGTGGCAGTTTTGAGATATGCAAAAGAGAGGCAATCTTTGATGCCTTCCCAGGTTTACCTGTCAAGGAGGTTTAAAGGCAGCGTGTTCCAAGTTAAATTACAGCGAGACTGTTGCAGTTAAACAATCTTTGCACCTATGAACTGCATCACCGTTTTTGCTCTGTGTTGGTAAAAAGAAAAAAAAAAAAGAAGGAATACAGTACGTCAAGAGTTAACTTACTATTGCTGTATTTTTCAAAACGCCTTCTGGCACTATAAGCAGTGAGGTTTTGCGTGCTTACTTTTCTTTAAAGCTGTCTTGAAAAGGAATATTTGTACCTCAAAAACAGCTGGTATAGAAGTTGAGCTAACATAAGAATGCATATATATATATATATATATATATATATATATATATATATATATATATAAATAAAGGAAAGCATTCATATATATATATATATATATATATATATATATATATATATATATATATATATATATATATATATATATATATATATATATATATATATATATATATATATATATGTATAAAGGAAAGCATTCATATATATATATATATATATATATATATATATATATATATATATATATATATATATATATATATATATATATATATATATATATACATATAAAGAAAATAATTTATATATATGTATATATATATATATATATATATATATATATATATATATATATATATATATATATATATATATATATATATATATATATATATATATATATATATATATATATATATATGAATGATTTCCTTTAGCTTAGCGTTGGTCATATCTTCATTTCATGCCTCCTTTAACGATAACATAAGATGGAGAAACCGCACTTTTTGTCCTCTCATTACTATGCCGAGGATGATGAGGGTAAACTCGGCTTACCAGGCATCCGCCCCTCACTCTCCTGTCCTCTCTTGTCTTTGCCTTAGTGCCACGCTGTTGTACTCGCTGTGTTTTTACCAGCTCTGCATATCGATCCTGCGTTATCACCGCGGCTCCCCTTGCAATAAGCCTGCAGGAATATGGATGAGGTCTGGTTGGCAGGGGATGCACTGCTGATTAATATGCCCTACGTGAAGATGTGATGAAAAATCCCATTTATATGTGTTATACGAACACTGATCTCTGGGTGGCGAACATCCGTAATGGTAGATGAGGGATGTTCTGTGAAATGGCGACATACTCGTTGCATTTGCGAGCGGTTTGTCCTTGCCCGTCACGTACGCGGTGCACTAGTGTACGTAATATATTGATTGCAATTCAAATAGAGGACTGACAGCTTCTAATCAGTGAGGGAGTATTAGCTGTTGCTATCTGTGAATGGAAATGTCAGAATTCAGGGACTGATTCGTTCCTCCTAGAACTAACATGAACACACGTCCTGCAAAGATTACCTGGTGGACTCCATTATAACAGTCTAGTGTGGAGGGGAAATGGACAACATGTTCTCATTTGCCATGCCATTTCATTATATTTATACAACAGATAAAGTGTGGGGGCTGTGGCATTTTGGATGTGAAAAACCTAGATGAAATAATATTGTTTATAAGACAAAAACAATTGAATGAAATCTGAGCAATTTCTGCGTCTTATTTCTTTCTTATTTTTCGGTGAGGTCACCCAGAACTAGTTTAGTTTGTTTCTTGCACAATTCAACCCCATTTTATATCAAAATAACGACATGCAGTGATTGAAACCCTGATATGTTTTAGTACATTGCACTTGTGTGTGCCAACGTGGGGAGAGAGACATAGTAAAAGGGGTGTATTGAATGCAATAACTATTCTATTACTTCTTTGTCAGAAATTAAACCGTTATTAAAAAAGGACCCGCTCCCCACTGCAGAGCTCCAGATTAGAGCACAATTAGCAGTGTTTGCAGGTGCCGTCGGGTCTTTGTCGATACATTAGTGACTCCTACTGGTTGTGCGGTGTGAAGTGAGTTTTGATCTTTGGGTGGTGGACAGAGTGCGCCTCCAAAGGTGTGATTTATTCCCTCCTCTTTGCAGGTGAAAGGGCATTAGATACACGTTTGACGTAAACGTTCGAATAAGAGGATTTACCAGGATTTCTAGCCTTGTGGCAGTTCATCTTCGTATCGCTCGATTGATTTTCGATTAGTCAATTGTTTGTAATAAGCAGTTTTTTAAAGACATTGTTTCTAGAAAAAAAGCCAAACATTCTGATGATGAAATAATAATTTGGTTGCGGCTCGAGATAAAATGAAGAAATCACAAAAAAACGGGATAAAAGTTTGACATTGTATTCGTCCGATTCCCTACACCGACAAATTCATATTAAACGAAAGCTCTGGAACCGAACACTAACACTCCTTCATCACGGCTACATGTGAAAAGAGACGTCCGCCAACATACTCCTGGCTCATATTCCTCTGAGCTGTGCGAGTAAATGCTTTTTTTTCGCGACTCTGACCTTGACTTGCTCCAGTTGGTTTTTCACTGAATAAAAGCGTCATTTTAAGAGAATTGCGTATCCATAACAACCGTCTCAGGTAAAGTGTATTGTGTCAGCCACAGTTGTTGAAAGTGAAGTAGTGGCTTATTCCCTCCGGGGAATCGCAACATCAATCAAATAGGGGTGCTACGTGTTTCATTTTTCCCCATTATGGCCCTATTTCCTGTTGTGCCTTCCAGATCAGATTAGTGATTGAACACTTACAAACAGTGGACCACCTTCTTGTAAGCCACTCCAGTATTATTCACCTCTCCACCTGCTCTCGGCGGGACGTGAACCGTAAAGAAATATGCCAATGCATCATTACAGGACCCCCCGACCTGGGAAGGATTGTGCAGGGCGTTGTTAGGTTTATTTTGTTCTGAATCTGAATAGTACTCCACAGACGCATACATGGTTCTTTCTATACGATGCAAAAAGGGGGACAACAACTGTGTCTGCTGGAGCATGTAACTAATTATCCGCCATGGATCTTTCGGCTTGATTGCAATTTTTACAATTGCTTTTCAATGCTTTAAGTCCCGTCATTACCCCTCCTCAGTGCAATTCCATTTGAAGAGTGCGTGGTGCCTCCACACAGTATGTACATTTAGGACATAAAGTACCTATTTCTGTGATTCGGGCAAACACATAGTCGAGCGAGTCTGTGCCAATTTAGCCTGTATTTTCATAGCGAATACCTCGAGGCGCTCCGTGACTCTAATCCATGCAACACACGATGCTCACAGCGTGGCAGTGTGTTCCACTGCTGCAACCCCGCTGCGCAAAGGTAATGATTGCAGATGTGTATGGAAACCACTTGTTGGCATGTCAAGATGGGAGTTTCACACAAACAAACATTGTGTGTTTGGTTTTTTTAATTCTAAATGATGAGGCTGTCGCTCCCCCCCCTCCCCCGGAGTTTGATTCTTCAAATCCCACCTGCTCTGATGTTTTGCCTCTCTGTCGCGCTCTCATCCCCGTTGATGTATTCAGATATGGCTTGATAGCCACATGTAAACACCATGAAGCTTTTTAGAGATTTTCACAATCGGTTTTATACATTTCTCGACGCAGAGTTTGCTTTGAAGTTACAGTGAGGCATTTTTTTATGTTTCTGAAACCGCCTCTATTTGACCTACTTAAGTAAAGTGGCTGTTATGTCTATATGGTTTGGCTACCAGGTTGGATGCTACATAAAATCAGCATGTAGCAGAAATCATGCAGGTTCACCAGAAACTCCTTAATCTCAGACTCCCGCTGGGCCTTTGGCAGCAGTTCACAAACAGGAACAGGAACAGGAACAGGAAGCGCCCAAATCCACACAGAAATTAAACTTCCTTGTTGTACAACTGTTGAGACGCCACCGACATGCAGCGCTGGACAATATCAAACGTCAAACATGCCCCAATGCAACCTTTTGTTTCCCAGCATTAACACTTGATCACTCTTTAAGCGATGACCACGAAAGGAAAACAGGAAGTAGTTCAATATGAGTCGCCATTGTCTTTGATGTATCTTTTATTACATTCATTTTGCATTAACATGGAGATATATTTGTTATACATTTTTAGATACATTTTTAGATAGACGTTGCAGAATATAGCAAAAATATAATTTAGAGACTTTACAGAGTGTTTTTTAGTTAGCGTTATTTTCTCTCCAAATATTAAATTGAAATACAAGGTCATTTAATTAATTTTGTGTCAAAGCAATGGCAGAATAAATATCAACATGTGCCAAAGCAATAATAAAAGGGAGTTTTGTGCGCATCGTTTATGTTTGTTTGTGATTCGTCCATATTTTGTGAAATATTTGCCTTATTCAACCACTTGAATCGTGTCAAAAAAAAGGGTGGATAAAATAACTACAAACTAGAAATCATAGAAATTCTATCCTATTATTCAAACGTCGGATACCGCATTTGACATAGTCCGACTCGTCGACAGACAGTCGTCTTTGTAAAGACGAGCATCCCCCGCATTAAAGTAATGGCAGCCGCATATTGGATTCCACGGTAGAAATTAAACATCAGTTACATCATGCGCTCAGACAGCGAGCGATGGCTCCCGTGTTTAATATGAGTCCTCCTGTGGCCAGAGATGAGGCCGTTATGGCCATGACAAGGCCTTGTCTTGCTCGGCCATGATGCTTCTATTACTCCTCGTGCCTGTTTGCTCCCAGGGCCAAAAACAATATGCTGTAAATTGCTCTACGGCCTCTTCAGGTTGATATGCTGCCTGAGAACGTGATGTGATTGGGTATCGATTCACACCGCGACGCTAAAATTGCCTGCCTCGTGGCCCCAAACACCAATAGTGACAGCTTCAGTACAGGACAGGAGGAGTGGCGTGGGTCTGCGTCTGGCAGAGGGTTCCTCCTCTTCTCTGATGGCCACCCGCTCCTCCTCTTCCTCAGAGTGGGATGGAGGAGAGCCTAAAAGGAGCGCGGAAACCTCTGCATTTATACGGCAATCCGACCTCCGACGCCGCGCCGCTCATTTTGTCGGCGTTTTGCAATCCCATTATAAAAAAAGAAACAACAACGTGCGAACATCTTCTTTTCATTAAAACGCCAGTGATATTTGGACACGGGACAGTTTTTTTATGCATTTTTATCCGTTTACGTTTGAACGTTTGCAGCGCTGAACAAAGACGGGATAGCTTTTGTGCTTCTTCACTGGGAAGTAGTGGTTACACAGCACTGTCAATCTGCATTCAGTATGATTAAAACATGCCCCGGATTCGGTTGGAAGATGAATAATGCAAGAGAAATTGCTTGTGTAATGAATAAATGGCACAAAAAAAACCCCACCACAATTAACTCGCCGACATACAGTATGCAAACCAGTCATGCTCCATCTCCCAGGACAAGGTGTCCAGCTCAGGGAAAATCCAAAGTGGCCTGTTGATGCACAAGCATCCTTGCAACTTCAGCTTGAATTGAACAACACTGCTTTTATTTTTAATAAGCGGCATCACACTTTTATAATTGTAAAAAATAAATAAACATCCTTGGGAGTGAAATAAATATATGTATGTGTATTTAAGGCATAGTGATAATGTCATCCTGTATTGTCAGTCAACTTAGAATCAATAAAATATCCTGCTGCCAAATGTTTGTCTTTCTTTTAAATATCGATTCAAGAGAACAGTAATCAAGATCCCCCCCCAAACTGTCAGTTACTCTCAGGAAGCCGATGGTACCCGTCATTAGCTTTTCCCTGCTAGTAACCAGACTGTGTTTTAACCGGACTGGGAAATAACCAGGCTAACTACCGGCGTTCCTAGTCTGCATCGTGGCTCTCCTTCGCTGGATCTAAAAATGATGGACAATTTAAACGAGTATATTTATGTGGTCTGTAATTTTCACTCCTATAGCATGCATTAATGATGACTCTTGATATCACCTATAGGGCCTGTCAAAGCTTGTGTGCACACGTCAGTCTAAAACCCTGTATGATGGGTTCACTCATGAAAAATTCAAACACATTATATATCATCTTTATATGTTGAATATCAAACTTTTTTCACACATACTCTGTATTTAAACAAAAATGCGCTAACTCAACACAAACTTAATGCCAGAGCAAGATGTCATTCTTAATTGTTTCACATATTTATATCCTAGAAATACTCCACTATTTAATTGCTTTTCCATTTCTCAAGCTCAAACTGTGCAGTGCCACCACCGGGGCTCCCTCCATGGACGCCTCCCTGTTGGCTCAGTGGGTGTTAATGTCCAAAGCTGAGGCGGTTTTCTCTCCACACACACGGCAGAACAAAGCGTGATTTAGGGAAGAGGGAGGGCGGCAGTCGTTGATATATGTGTGTTTTGCTTCATAGGTGAGAAGAATGATGAATGGAGGAAGTCCACAGCCACCATAATGGTACCCTTGCGTACCATGGCAGGGGGAGAGAGAGAAAGGGTGTACTTGAGAGAATAAAAGTCAGCCTCTTCAATCAGGACTACCTAAAATATTTCTTGACAATATATCCTTGTTGTGCTTTCATGATAAGCCCCGTGCTGAAGGGGGTGTTGGGAGTATAAGAACAGAGGGTCCGCGGAGGGTGTCAGTGTGTGTATGTGTGTGTGTGTGTCATCAAATGAAGCGTACAGGGGATTTGTTTTTGTTCTATTGACGAAATGAAGGAATACACATCCGTTTACTTGACCACAAATGTATTAAATAAAGTAGGATGACACGGGTGAAAGTCACAGAGGACCTTTTGATGATTTCTAAGCCACAACAAGACACAGTGTTAACAGAGGAGCCGTGACGCCGTACGGACTCAGAGGCCTTCAAATGTCCCTTTCTTTCACTTAACATCCTTTTTTTATTTTTTGGGAAACATCACCCTGTTTTTTTGTGTGTGTGTGTATGTGTATGTGCACCATTACCTTTTGTGTGTGTGTGTGTGTGTGTATGCTTTCAAATCCTCCTCTGTCTACCGGTGTGTTTGCAGTTGTCCTGTCAGGTCATTTGTAGCTGGAGCTATTATGACCCCCCACCCCCCCCCACACACACACACACACACACTCTGCTCCTGTTGTGCACTCCTTTGCTGATACACTCGGTCTGTCATTAGTCCACAATGCCTACTATGCATGTTGTGGAGAATTATTGTCATCGTCAAAAAGCGGCGCTCTTCTCAACGTAAGGCGCGCTTCATACATATCAGGTGTCGAAGGTAAAAGGGTAAATTCATCAACGTATTTACACCTCAGTGATGTGGCAATTGTGCTCCCCTTGGACACGAGAGCGTGAGAAGAGGCACTTAAAAGGAGAGAACTGAGTGTGCAGCAAGAGGCTGGAGCTGACCCAGCCATTTTGATGCATATGTTGCACAGAAATATTGACCAGATCTTTAGTCTGCTACTCCCTCAGGACCGGGTAATTGTCTGTCTGTGTTTCTATTGTTTAAACTAACTGCATTTTGGCAGTCTTCCTCCTCAAATCAACGATGGAAGCGGTGATGGAAGACAGCGGTATCCATGCCGATCAGAGGAGGAGGAGGAGGCGGCGGCTTCGCAAATCAATATCTTTTCATTTAATATTGGACCGTCTGAAGATCGACTTTACATTGCTGTAGAAAAACATATTTAGATCTAATCTTCTTTTTTTTCCTCCAGAATCTATGCAAAAAAAGGTAGCGTGTGTTTTTTTGGTCTTCTTTTTTTTAAATGTTTGAATTTGCCTATTGAAATGAGATTGTAAGGAGTAGTTTGGCATTTTGAGAGAAATGCTTTATTAGCTTTCTTGTCGCGAGTTAGACGAGGAAATCAATATCACTTTCATATCTTTATGTTGAATACGGAGCCACGGCCCGGAGTCAGTTAGCTGAGCTTAGGATAGAGACAAAAAACTGAAGTGGAAAAACAATTTGTGTTATTGGGGCGGTGTTGTGTGTGTGTGTGTGGGGGGGGGGGCTGCTTGGCCGAGGACGTCGTGTGAGGACTCACAGATCAGCCTTTAGCTTCCGGCTGCCGTCTGCTCCCCAACGGCAGAGAGGAAACCGTTCCTCTGAATATGATCATTTTTTATTGCACTGCTGATGCAACGAATGCTTCCTATTGACAGCGCCGCTCCACAAATCCATGTCCGCGCCGCACTGAATACAGAGATCTCCAGGAGCGTCGGAACGCGCCTCCGATATGTTGACGATGGAAATGGAAATTACTTTATAAACACGCGCTATCGTTTCTGCTGTTGGGTGCTTTGCGAAGCAGAGAACGGTTTGTTTTGCGATGTAATCAGCATTTTACAGAACAAAAGGAATTTGGAAATGTTTTGCAGACTGTCTAAATTTAGATGTTCTTATGATTTGTTTATTCTCGAGTGAGAATGGGAGGAATAGTTAGCGTAAATACCGTTAACCTCACAAACTAATTGGTTAACAGTAGTCCAGATTATTTATTTTTATATACAGAGGTACTTTTAACATCAATAATCGCAGCAATACTTTTATAATAACTCTGAACCCCATCACAACGATCTAATTATAATCGGGATTTGGGTCCGTAGACATTGTCGGGGGAACAAGTCCGACTCAAGAGACCTCGGTGCAAATTAGATTTGTATTCACCTAAACTTAAATGTCTGTTGGAATGCCACACACTTTAACTTGTGCATGACTACATCTTCCAGGAGAAGTAAAAAAAAAAAGCGACACGCTAATGCAGTTATTTCTTTTGACTCCTATGTAACTGAGGTCCCGGGCAGAAACCGAGCTGCGCACACTGATTACAGCTTAGCCACACAAAACAACGAAAAGGGGGGGAAACAATTACCGTACGCCTGTCTAGAGTCACAAAGAGCACCGACAAATGGATTAAGAAAACACATCGCATTGTTCTTAAGGGAAGGGATGACATTGGAAATGAGATAGTGTCTCGAACAATACTCGTTCTCCATTTTTCTATCTCTCTTTCTGGAGGAACGCCGTGTCAGCGGGACGCGCAATAACAAGACGAGACGGGGAAACTAAAGGCAGCCAAACGTGTCACAATCTGACCCACAGAGGACTGTGAATGTCGACAGCTAATCGCAGAGCGAGAGTGTAATTCGACCGAAAAAAACAACAACAACAACGTCTCGGATATGATATCGCGACCTCTACTTTCATCCCCGTTTCTTTTGCCACGGCAATTTGTTCGCGGCGCACGCCGCCTTACTCTCCATGTTGGAATGGATGGGGTTCATGTTTTCTCTTTTGCATCCGTATTAAAACCTGTTTCCGAAAGCAGACACTTTCAATTTGGAGATGCAAAAATATTGCAATGTCGATCTTTTGATGACTTGCATCTAATTTGGAATTTGCATATCCCAGCCAAGTGTACTGTAATTTGTCTTTGATGATTGGTTTGTCTGTAATAGATGGGGAATAGCCTGGGCTCCCCACTGCCCCCCCCCCCCCCCCACACACACACACATACACCCTCCCCCTCCTCCCCTCTGCTTGAGAGGCACACAGCATCTTTGAAATGTGCTTTGACCATCAGAGCAGTGAGAAAGCACTAATATTTTACTGACCTGAAATGAAAGGGATTAGGTGTGAAAAAATCTTCTGCAAAAAGGCTATCTCGATTTACAGGTGATGTTTTGTTTGTTTGGTTTAGGTCTTTTTTTTTCCATCCTTGGATATAATAAAAATACATTTTCCAAAGCGTAAAGCTTTGGGCTTTGAAGCTTTTCAAATGTTTTGTTGGGGGGAGGCGAGGCGGTGGAACAGCATGTCTGCATTCAGAGCATCCATGAATCCCCGTCATCAGCCTTCCTTTCCATCTCCCATCCCCTTTTTCGCAAAAAAACAAAAATAAATCTGGCTTTTACCACAAGGCAGATACAAACGCTAGATAATAATTGAGTAGAATACGGAGACCGGAGGAATAGTCTCGTTTCAATTTCACAGCCAAGAGCCGCATAGATTGCTTTTGTTTTATTGTGGCTATACGTGGCACAAGAACTTTGCAATTATTTGCACAATTAGTTGTAATTATGGTATAAGCGTTTTTTCTTGCTTGCCCAAGGAGTTCCAATGTGCCTTTTTTTTCTGCAGGGGAGGAAAAGGGAAAACAAATGTATATTGTTTTCTCCCAGAAAGCGCCGCTTGTTTGGTTGATGGCGATTAGCAGCTAATACCTGCGAGATCTCCCGTGTGCTTGAACCCGTGCTGTTTGCTGTTCCGCAATGATCAGACGGTTAATGACGGGTGGAGACTGGCAGGACGATATGGTGATGTCACATGGGTAGGCGGTATACCGTACAGCCGCTGCTGCTGTTGTTGTTGTTGTTGTGGTTTCCTGGTTCAGTGTCCCCAATGCGATTGTGACACACAGATTATGACGAGGTTACATTTGCTCCGCGCGCTTTATCTTAGGTGGTGGAACTAATCACAACAGCTGCATCCGAAGTGTCTCCCCAACCCCTGGGCTTCTTCTCCTCATTTCAGGGCACTGCAGAAGAATCTCAAGATAGGTTTGTTTGAGAGTTTGTGCATGACGCGCTCTTGAAGTGTTAGAAGGCTAATAAAAGCCCGGATTGTTTTTTGAAAGGCACTTCCCTCCTTGTTTCAATGCCGATGTGTTGCCCGAGGGCCGGATGTGTAGTGTTGTCTCACATCTAATGGTGTTTGGATCTCCGCTCAGGTTGAGGGCCGGGCAACACGTTTCTCCTTTGTGAGAAACGTTTATATCGCATATTATATTTGCTGATAAATGTGACATCTGCCTCCTTCGTATGCTCCTTAGTGGGGGTTTAAGTGATAATTTAATGGTTGAGAAGTACACTTTTTAATTTACAATAAAGCATGAGTCATCAACCTATTTTTTATATATATATATATATATATATATATATATATATATATATATATATATATATATATATAAATATATATATATCTATCTCAAGTTAATTGATCTCTAAATTGCCCGTAGGTGTGAATGTGAGTGGTTGTCTGTCTTTATGTGTGCCCATATTTTATACAAATATATATATATATATATATATATATATATATATATATATATATATGTATCATATATATATGTATATATTTAGATAATATATATCATATATATCATATATATTATATATATTTATATATATATATATATATATATATATATATATATATATATATATATATATATATATATATATATATATTTATTTATATTTATATATGCGCTGGACCGCCTTTTCATCCTGAAAAACAAAGACCTCGATACGTTTGGAGATGCCGGGTCTCTGACCCGGCGGCCGCTGACGGCACAAGGAGCACTCGAGCATCTTCGTGAGAGGAAAAGCTGTTGGAATAATTCTGGAGACCTTGTATGAACACCCCCCCCACCCACACACACACACACACACACACACCTTTGTATTCAGAAAAGAAAATGTTTTACACAAACAATATGAAATAAATGTAAGTGAAGCTTACATAGATGAATGCTTTCTGTTTTGATTGCACAGACATTTGTCTTTTGAGCATTTCTTTATTTAGTCATACCTTTGTTGTCTTTGGTGTGCCGGAGCCTCACAGTCCCACTACAAGCTACTCCAGGATTATTTTCTTTTGTGTTGATTGAACATAAAAATCAAACGCAGCCTTTATCTTACTCGTGTCCACACTGTGTACACGCTCCGGATGTTCTTTGCGTGTGCACGCGTAGGAGTAGGGGCAGGCGCGAAACATAAAGCGTGAGTGATGCGTTAGCATTGCATCGGTGTCTTGCTTCGTCTTCCTAATTTTGCTGAGAGGTTTCGAAATGAGCAAACGCTTAATTTACGGTCGTGACGCTGTTATGGGACGATAAAAAAAAGACGCCTTCTATTGTTTTAAAGGGCTGGAATATGTATGTGTGTGTGTGTGCGTGTGTGTGTGTGTGTGTGTGATTCACTAAACCCTGAAATAGCCCACCACCACTTAAGGAAACTGAGCCTCTCTGGTTCGTGCACTGCTGTGAATCAGTGCTTACTACAGCATTGTGTCACATTCATGTTTGAGTGCTACATATTGTCAAGTAGATGTAGGACTTAAACAGCACTTACAGTGAAGTGTACTTACATCAACTCCTTGTTTATTTCTTCCAGAGACATCCACGCAGACGCCATAATGGTTTCCGTGTTTATATTGAACTTGACCTCTGACCCCTGACCTCCTGCATACACTTGGTAATCCATTTCATTTTTTATTTGGTGCATTATGATTGATTTTTACCCTTTTTGCCATTATCTATCATTGCCATTAACCATCTCAACTGGCTTCTATCTGTTTGCCTCCCCCCCCTCGCCCCCCCCCCTTTTGTTATGATTGTCTCTGTTTGTAACATTATGACTGTTGTGTTCTCTTAATTTATTTGTGTCCTGTTTTATTCCACACTTGTCTTGCTCTGTTACCTCCACCGTCCTTGAGCTATTAGCATCAAACAAATCATTTCCCAATTGTGTTTTGCTAACATATTTAATTTATTTTCTTATATTCTGTCATTTCTTTTCATCATCTTTATATGATAAACCATCTGACCATATTTTCATTGATTTTTCCTTCTCCATCTTTCACCAAGGATTACTACTCCCTGTTTCATACGTTGTGTACCGCAGTAAGTCTCTTGTCACCGTCTTGCTCTTCCTCTGCCTTTTCCCCCGTCTGTGTGTGGGAGGAGGTAATGTTTGAAAATGACAACACAGGGAAACTAAAGATAGAGGGGAAGGAAATATGGCACAGCGATGTTTCGCAGTGTTGCATCCCTTGTGTGCATTATGCTATTTCCTGAAATATCCACCTGAAAACCCAAAAGGTAGAAAAAAACAAAAAAAACAATCTGCCCGGAAATGCATCATCCATTTTTCGGCGGATTAATTCCTAAAAAAGCCAATCCGGGTCGATGGTGGGTATTTAGCAGCAGCGTAAGGACCAGTGAGCTTCCGGAAGGGGGCGGGGCCAAACTGAGACGTTAGAAGGGCAGGAGGGAAGAAGAAGAAGGAAGTCACAAGGTTGCAACCCAGAGCGGCGGACTTGCTTGTCTCAGCAGAGTAAACATCGGCCCTCGTCTGCACACTGTAATGACTAACAGAGGAGGACGTGCACAGAAACACTATCAGGACTCCTGCCTTGTCCTGCCAGACCCCCACGCACGCCATTCCTATCATCTCACAGCTTTTGCATTTCCCGAGAAACAAGCAGAGAACCATCGCCCCAGCTGCAGGGTTGCGGCCCAAAGGCATTATTAAAAGCGCCGCACCTCTTCCTCCCCGATGCCCTCGTTTGTTTAAGGTAACGGGCGTCGAGTTCGGAGGGCCGCCTCTTTTTTATTCACAAGACGGATGTGTAGCGTGCTTCCACAGGCGTAGCGGACTTTATCGTGTTTTTCAAAATATTTTTTAATGAGACAGCGGCGTTCTGCACGCAGACGCACTGACCATCGTGCGCACCGACGTATCCGACTCCCAATCAGTCGCACTGGAAAAGCAGCATAACAACGGGAAACGATGAGTGATTGGGAGCATCTTGAGATCTGACCCCCAGTTGTTTGACTGATTTTCTTTTAATTGGTTGTCGTCTCCCACTTGACACCGTCAAAGCGTCACGCCGGAGGTGAGGCGGATGAAACGCTTCTGCAACGCCGCGAGGACGATAAGACGACGCGGTTTTGAAAATGTGATTGCAATCACAAAAAAAAAAAAAAGGCGCCGGATTATTGTCCCAAACGTTAATGACAAAGTGTGAAGACGCAGAGTAAATTGCACCCGAGCTGCGCGTGTTTACCGTCGATGATTCGACCGCGACGGGGCCGCGCCGCGCTTTCCGTTCACACGTGCGAACTAAACGCCTTAAATGTTTGGCACGTGTGAAACGGAACAGAATGACAGAGAGCACTCAAAACGTCAAGTGCTTAATTTATGGACCCGAGCGTATGGCTGTATCTTTATTTGTCTTCACTGGTACTCATAACATATTCAGCACCTCTTTTAGTGGTTGCGGTACCAAATTTACTATATTGGAACCATCTGTTGTCCTAACGGTAACTTCGGCGCCAACTTCTCCTTTATCGTGCCCAGAGGGACGTTTGTGTGTGAATGCACACGGACTCGTACGCAAGCACGGAACATAATAAAATACATAAGGCGTGTGACGTCAACATGCGGACGCATATGCTCAAACCTCCCATCCAACAAAGTTTCCACTTTTACATTATTCAACTAGAATGGGCAATCGGTAGAGCGCACACCTTCACATATCACAAGAGTGGGCGTTGCATTAGGAACATAAACATTTACTGTGCTATGGTAAAAAGACGGTTTTGACCTTTTCATGACCTTGACTTTTGACCCGATCAATCCCAAAATCTAATCAAATGGTCCCCGGATAATACCCAATCATCCCACTAAATTCCATGCGACTCATAGAAGATCTTGACCTTTTCATGAACTTGACCTTGACCTTTGACCCGATCGATCCCAAAATCTAATCAAATGGTCCCCGGATAATAAGCAATCATCCCACCAAATTTCATGTGATTCAGTTTATTACTTTTTGACTTATGCGTATAACACGGGCGCACACAAATACACGGCGATCAAAACATTACCTTCCGCATTTTCAATGCGAAGGTAAAAAACGACAGACGAGCTGACCGGTCAAAGACAGCAGCAGCAGGAGCAGAAAGCAAGTCCTTCTAGAAGTAAAGGTTCACACGCACACACGCATAGGACCAGAGTTGAGCTGCTGGTACAAGATGAACCCCCGGCTTAGCGGCATCCATCGACGGCGCTTCCAATTAAGAGCTCTCTTTGCTCTTCTGCATGTACAAACACCACGCAAATTTGTCTTTTTTGGTTGCATTTTATTTATCCAGCAGATTTGTTACCGCAGAAACATTTGTTATACCCGGCTTAGTTGGAATTGCTCCTAGAAGTGGGGCGTTTTGGTTGGTAGAGGCATTTAAGAGAGCGTTAAAATGTGTCTGGAGAGGACCTCGTTTCCGTCACAGTAAAAGAATGGGAGGTATGCGTCGACACACACACACACACACACAGACACCCCAGCCGCATACACAAAAAAAAAAGGTAGTGACTGGAAAAAGGTTGAGGACGTAGTTGTAATACAAAGAGTGGCGCTCCCCCCCCCCCCCCCCCCCCCCCCTGAAATTTGCATGGCGAGGAGGAGCCGGCGCTCCCCGAGACTCAGCCGAGACAAGTGTTTGCTATGCCTGGTGATGTGCGAGACGGAGCGAGCAGAAGATTATTGTTAGCACACTGAGAAAAGATCATGAATTCCAATGATTCCCCAAAGCGCCGGCAAGAAGATTTACTCCGACGACGCCTTCGCCCCCTCCGTCTGCGCGTGTCACCGCCGAGCGCCATCAGCGCAGATGATTTTAGGTCGAGGGGAGTCGATGCCGTCCCCCCTGTGCGCTGATTCAACACCCGATAATGAGAAAGTAGCACAAGCAACCAACAAGTAAAGGAATGGAAGAAGAAGAAGAAAAAGAGAAGAAGAAAAAGATGACGGTGAACATTTCCTTTTTTTTTCGAGCCTGTTTAATATGTGTCGAGGCGCCGCTCGCGAGACCTCTCGGCTGCAGTAATTTCAGCACATCAAAGACGGGCCTCCTCCCCAAGCTGGTGTAGTCTTAAGAAGGGCTCATCACATCCAATCACACGTTCACCCGAGGAATCTTGTGAGGAATACCTCCAACCCTGTAATTTACTTCATTAAAAGCGGACTAATACGCGTTGGTCAGCGGCGCCGGTACGCTGTGCCGTGACGGCGATTGCAGCTGGTAGTCCTCGTCCCTCGGTGACCTGTTTTTGTTAACTCCGCCGCTGTATTTCACGGCCTGATTAGATGTCACTCAATTAAAAGCACATTTTCTGGTGGGGAGAGCGGGCCTCCCCTAGTTGCCATGGATGCCATGTGAAGAAAATAAAATGTCAAAAAAAACGGGAGCAGAGCCGCGTAATGCGTGTCCCAGAGCGCCGTAATGAAATACCCACGCCGGTACGCCGGGAACACACACGGGCAAACCGAACTTTCACGGCCAATCAACGAGAGCCGTGCGCACGTCTTCTTTTTTTTTTTACTTCTTCTCCAGGTTGAAAAATTAAACAGAATGTGTCTACCGAGTCACAGAGGACTCACATATTTTATAGTCAGCTATGAGAAGCTCTAGGATTAATAGACCTCTCCTAATACGCCTCGCATTGGTTGTCCCTGAGCACGCTGATCAGGTAAGGCCCAGCGAAGCAAAGATCATTTATAAGTGGTTCATTATTTTACCTTCAGATTCCTCTGTCTGGCATTGATTTAATAAACACTGATGTATCTCCTCGTGGAAGAGAAGTGCCATTTTTCATTTTCCAGATTTGCTATCTTTGTTATCGCCGTTATCTGTCGAGCTGTGGCATTTCAGCGGTAATGCGCCCCCGCCCGCCCCCCCTCCACCCCCCCTCCACCCCCTCCATCTCAGCTGTGTATTCGGAGGGGGAAAAGATGGTGCACTTCTTCTCCTGGGCGGATATTCCTTTTAATGTTCACTGAAAAGATTCTCCAAAAAGAAAATATCGTCTTTCATCTCTCCGACTCGGCGCCGACGCGTCCGGACCGCGGCTTCTTTTGTAAGCGAACACTTTGTTTAATAAAGTTCCGCCAAAGTGCCCTGATTATCCATGAAAGGATTCAACAACGTGTGACATCCACAGTGAGGTACAATAATTAATGATCTATCCGCGTGTTCTGATGATTAATGTATTTGTTTGTGCGGTTTGATGGACCCATAAACTGCAGCACAACAGACGATGAGCTTTTGCCATCGCGTATTCCCCGTGGTGGATGGAAGCAACCGAGGCGCACTATAAAAAGCACCGAGAAATGATGAAAAGAAAAATAGAAAAAAAGCTTCTTTATTATTAAGGTTAACTGTCAGTGAAGGCTCACGCTTCCTGCCCTATCGTTTTTTTTTTTTGCGTGGCTGCGAAGCTTGTTGAGCTTGTTGTATTTTCCCGCTCAAAGGCTTCTCCTGTGAAGTGTTCAAAGCGGGTTGTGGGCAGATTAGGCGTGTATGGTTTGGCACATCAAATCAAGACGAAAATGAAATGGGGATGATCAATTTGCCCTGCATTAATCCCTCCTCTCCAGCTGCATCCTATCGATTTTCTTGTTCGGCTTCCTTGATAACAAGAATCATTTAAAGGTCACATTTTGATGTCTGTCAAAAAGAAAACATTCTTAATGCACTGTGAGTGGCCTTTGAGGCTTACGGCTTGTCAGAAAGCGAGGACTGAATCTTGGCATCGCCGACAGATTAAACAGAAAACGGCAGTAAACGTGATGCGGCGGTTAGAAGTTTTTGCAAAAAGCAAATACCACTTTCGATGAACCCATAAAATCCTTTTTTAGAAAGATAATTCTCGCAAATAACCCTCTCTCAAAATGATATGGGTTTCCCTTTAAGGTAATAATTATGATGTATACCAACATTATTACCATCCGAGCATACATTTTTAATTCGGGGGGGGGGGAGGACTGCAGACTTTGCAAAAACTCACGAGTGGTGCATTTGCCTAAAATAGCTCCTGATGGAGATACGGAAATACGGCTAATGAGAGGGCGGGGCCTGTGTGGAGCTCCGCCTTTGACACCAACCGGCCAGCCTCCCTTTTTAATCACCGGCGCCACGGATAGAAGTCGTCTCTGCTCTTGTTCTTTCTTTCCGCGTGTGAATTGTTGGCGCTCGATGGTACACATATGCCACTGCATGAATACAGGAGCTGTTCGGAGATCAGCGGCGGCTCCACAAACATCCGGCGCTGACCTTTTCCCGGCTCGAGCTTCGGGAAATAGAGCCGGGCATCGCGGGCCGCCGCCTCAGGCACTTAGGATTCTGGGAGGGAGATGTCTTCGGGGAGATTTGCGATCAAACGGAAAGCATGCATAGTTATCAAAGCACCTGTACAAAAAGACAACAATAACAGGCGGTCCATTAACGTAGTATTTATTTAGTGCGGTAACGCCGGTTGTCGGTGACCGATGAAACTACGACAAGCTGGATCGGAGGAATAGAATTCATTTTAAACCATTGCAAAAAATCAAAATGCTCCATAATGCTTATTCCCTCTTTTTTAAATGTGTAGAATGTATTTATCTCAGTTATTAAGAGGGAGCACACGTCTATATGGAGGAGACAACGTTGTTTTCCTATTCTCTTTACTGTTTGAGAGGATTATCCACAATAAGAACATTAATATGAGACATATTTGCAGGTTGTCGGGGAATACGTTTTCAGCAGGTGGAGTCGGTGCGGGCGTCGGTAATGGCCAATCATATCAGCTTCTCTCATCTCCATTAAAACCAGCAGACAGTTTAATACGCGGGGAGGAGCATCCGGGCCGGCTTCTCCGAGGAGAAACGCTTATTTTTCTTCCCTCTGTAGAAAAACACAAATATGAATACCGCAGAACCGTGAACGTGCATCCTTACATAAAATCCGATGAAAATTCCGTCAGTGGCAAAATAAAAGTTAATGGCATTTTAGAAGATAATAATTGGTGTTGGCTCTGAAGATTTTATAATCAATTTGGGCTTCAGCTCCCAATTAATTTAATTATTGATAAATCTGCAAATTAAGTTCATGATTAATGGATTAATCGTTTGCTCTCTGAAATGTAATCAACTATAATTTTGCGGAGCCCGAGGTGACGTCTTTAAACGTTTCGTTTTGTCCCGGCAACAACGGAGGCGGTTCACAAAGACGTCACGCGGAGAAACGTTCAAAAGAAAAGAAAAGAAGAGCGTTTCGTCCGTTTGTCGATTATCAAAATAGTTGTCGGGCAGTTTTCTGTCAAGTGACCGCTCACTTAATTGCCCAATTGGTCCAGCTCTAAATTAATTGGGTGGAGCACGATGTTTGACCCGTGTATAATAGTGTGCGGCACTGACTCGGCCTTAATCTCATTAAAAGTTGTGGTTGAAGAGCATTTTAATCTATACCCAATGAAAACGTGGCATCAAAGTGAAAGAGGCAAGTAAGCACAAGTCACTCGAACATGATATTGTGTGTGTGTGTGTGTGTGTGTGTGTGCACCTCCGCCAAATAAAGCCATGTAAATTGCTGTCTGCTCCTAAATTTGCCAGAGGAGCCGATGAAGCAGCACGGCTACATGCCGATACAGCTCTGACGCTATGAGGAAGAAAGTATGTCCCGTCTGTGGGAGAGGGGGATGATCCCCCCCCCCTCTCTCACAGTTTAAGGAAAAAAAGCAGCAGCAGTATAATGGAGGTTTATGAATACTTGATGAGTGCCCCTCGTTTAGTTGTGCGTGTGTGTGTGTGTGTGTGTGTGTGTGTGTTCTGCTACCTGCCCAAGCCCACACTGGTTGTTGTCGTGTGGCCCCACACAGAGGGCGAGGAGAGTCGACTGAGTTGAGGAGAAGAAGAAGAAGAAGAAGAAGAGGAGGAGGAGGAGGAGGAGGAGCAGCGGCGAGCCCTTCCACTCTCTGTGCCTGGGTCAATATAAAACCTCATTACTGGGGTGTCATAGAACATTTGTGCACTTTCTGCTCCATCTAGCAGCAATTTTGCTGGATAAGCACTGCTCTCGTTTTGGCCCGTTTTAAGCATTTTCACTAAAGAATAGCTTGCAAACAGGAAGCCATCGCTGCCCCACAGGGGCCCCGGCAGCCCCCCCCCCCCCCACAGCCCCCACAGCGCTGCCTCAGCTCTTGCATGTGCAGGGCTGTGTTAGCGTGCGTGCACGTGGGCCTGTGTTCATGCATAGATGAGTCTTCATCATGTCTAGTGTGTGTGTGCGTGTGTGTGTGTGTGTGTGTCTGCAGAGCAACACAGTTTATGAAGTATGGAGCATGACGGGCTCTCGCCCCATATTTTTCCGAGTTTTTCTTTTTCCTCGGACACATTTTTAAGGAAGTGACTTATGTGGGAAGGTTTTCAACATACAGATACTAGTTTAACATCATTAATCTTTTTAGGGTAAGCTTTTTCCCGTCATTTTCCAGCTGAGATATAAATGTTACTCGCTCTGCCTCCTCAACTGAAAAAGAACACCTTGCAGGAGAAAAAAACTTTTCTTCCCTATCCATCGAGTGGCTGATGGGGACATCGGCAAGCTATTCACATGTTGTTGTGGGAACGTTTTCTTTTTTCTTTTTTTCCTTTCTTCTTACTCCTCATCCGTGCAAAATGGAATTTTATGAAAGCAAACAGGATGACATGTTTATAAATATGTATGTCTGCCTCCTGGACAAGCTTCTCAGCCAGTGCCACATTGGCCCCATCGCTTGGAGGTGCAACCTTGTAATTTCATAGAGTGGGGAGAGCAAACGAATCAAAGGGAAATCATAAAGGATAGAAGTGGTGTTTGGCCATCCTGCAAAGTGTTTTTTTCAGCAGCAGAGACAGGTTGAACAGAATGTACACAACAAAGATCCTGAATAAAACATGATCAGATAAAAGCCAAACATGCAGAAAATACCAGAAAGGTCAGAAAGAACCGTGGCCATAATTAAGGATGGAGAATTTGCCTGGAATGCACTAATTAAACCACAGACAAATCTCCAGTCTCGACCTCCCTCTTGTCCCTGCAGCTCCTCCATAAGCCCGCATATTAATCATTGGGGAGGGGACTTGGCTGGCGGTTGCTGCTGTACTAAACAGAGTGCACTTTAAAACACACAAATGCACACACATACACACACACACACACACACACACATGCATATAAGGCACAGTGTAACTGAGAACGAGCTGGAGGAAGAGGCAGACTCTCGTTGAGTCGTGAAAAGGTTGGACTGCGCTTCAGGTCGAGGAGCTTCCTGTTAGAAGAACGACGGGAACCAATCACGGTGTCTCCCCGGCCGGGAGTGGGAGGCCCTTTTTAAACACTCGGCCCCCTCGGCTCGGAGCGAACAAAGGCATCGGAGGTGGGCCGCGTGTTGTTGTCAGTATCTTAGGCAGCACCACGCAGGTTAAAGTTAATACTGGATCCTGCTGCCTCCCACCTGCAGAGTGCCCTGTGAGTGTGTGTGTGTGTGTGTGTGTGTGTAGGACTGACAGTAGCACGCTGTTCACCTCCAGTAGTGTGTCTGTAGGTGTCCTTCTTGTTAGTGCCAGATGGCTGGTGGTGATCGGATTGATCCCCCTTTTCTAGTTTGATTGTGCAGAAGTGTATCCC
Organism: Liparis tanakae; assembly: GCA_036178185.1. NCBI lineage: Eukaryota > Metazoa > Chordata > Actinopteri > Perciformes > Liparidae > Liparis > Liparis tanakae. The sequence continues at coordinate 6,195,771 of CM070097.1, forward strand.
ACACTGCCTGTTGGGAGGAACCGGAAAGCAAAAAAAGAGCATTTAAATATCTCAAAATGTAACATCGTATTACATAAGCTTTATATGCAGTAGTACCGGTTACATATAATAAATGAAAACGATCTGTTACGTGTCATTCTTATTCTTTATTCGGCTGTAAAAGCACAGGAATGCGACATGTTTTGCCTCCGCCCGTTCCTCACATTCTGTGAGAACGCTCTACAGTTCCCCGGGATCCAGATGGCTAACTGTACACGACCTCCAGCGCTGAATGATAAATGGTGAAAAAAGGGAGGGAATAAAGCACATTTCATCCATCGCACAGCTTACCTCTCTGGGCTGCACACTGATATTCCCGCTGAACGTGTGGCGAGAAGCACAGTGGGATGTATGGATGTGGGCCGCGCTGGAAATGATTTGATATCGAAATTATCCCGTTCAACGGCTATTCTGCTCAGAAGCTACACCTGCGCTTCTGGTGTTCACAGATGGAGGTTCACGGCTGAAAAAACCCGCCCGGCTGATCGGACAAAACGCCGTCAACAAAGATTAGCGGTTTCTATAATATGGAAACCGGTCGTGAGCTCACGGGCGGCTTTTGCTGCATTTTTGCCTTTTTTTTCCGGCGTGAAAGAAATAAAGCTCAATTATCAAATGTGAGGGGCCCCTCTTCTGGTTTAAAGTCATAAGGCGTTAAGAGAGGAACCCCCCTCCCCACATCAGTGCCATAAGCATTGTTCAAGGAATTTACAGTGTTAATTGTGTGTTATACCGCACCCTGTGGGGCGCCCTATAAAAGCAAGCCATCCAGTGAATTAGCTTGTACATATTACAACACAGTCAGAATGCGGTATCTGAGGCTCGGGCCTGTGTGTGTGTGTGTGTGTGTGTGTGTTTTTTTCTTCTTCTTGTTGCGTGGCGCTGGGCTCTCCGACGGTCCGTTCTGGGACCGGCGCCCTGAGGCTCGCTGAGCCACATCGCCGCCCGCTGTCAGAGGAGGCCTGCTGGCTGGCTGGAGCAGCCACAGAGAGTACGTGGCCTTCACAGTTAATCATAACGCCGACTCACTCCTGCCTGATTGTACTGGCGGCTCCAGGGATCTGCCATAATTGGATCCTTGTAAGTGGGATGGAGGAGCTAAACAACCAGATTGCTGTTTGTTTATACCTTTTCATATATTAGTAACGTGCCGAGACTTCTCAAGCAGTCTGGGACTTGGCTCAATGCTTGCCGCTCTAATTAGTAATTCATTCTTAACATATGCCTCAATTGAGGCCCTATCCAGCTATTCGTGATTAACTCCGCTTTAATTAGAGTCGCTCATGCAGACTTCGGCTGCGCGTGGACGTGTAGTGGGCACTTGAAAAACCACCGGTGCCCGGCGTGGGTTCATGTGACAAATGAGAGGTGCCCTTGATGGATGGGCAACTTTCTTCGCTCGGCGCTGTACATTTCACCTATTTTTTCTTTTTCAAAATCCCGGGGAAAAGAAAAAGTTCTGCATGTACACTAAAGTTTGGGGTCACTTAGAAAAAAGGAAAAAAAAGAACTGTTTTTTTTTCCAATGAATATGACATTAAATTAATCAGAAATCCTCTCTCTACATAGTTAATGTGGTAAATGACTATTCTCTGTTTTTAATGAAGTCTCTACAGAGGTGTGTAGAGGCCCATCTCCAGTGTTCTGGTACATTGTGTTATCGCCTTAGAAGACGAGCAGAGGGGTAGAACCCCCTTGAAACCCTTTAAAAAAAAATTATAACTTTTTATTTTTCATTTTCCACAAACAGATTACTCCTTGAAATCGAAACCCTTTTTATGTGAGCGCAGCTGAAAACAGTTATGCTGGTGAGAGAAGCTCTAAAACTGGCCTTCCTTTGAGCCACAAGTTAGAAGAACACCATTAATATTTCAAATGAAAACCATTATTTCTAACCTTGTCAATGTCTTGACTATATTTTGTATTAATCTTGTATTCATTTAATAAATAAAAGTGTGAGTCTTCATGGAAAACACAACATTTTCTCGGTGACCCCAAACTTTTGAACGGTAGTGTATATGTTCTGATGAAATCAATAAATCAACTTGTAATTTACAAAAAAAATATGAATTAAAGGGGGAAATTCGTACACTTCCACACATCGTTGACGCCCGCCCCGCCTGTGTGGATCCAGCGATGCAATCCGCGGCAAATGTGGCAGCTAGTGAAGTGTGATACAACGGAGCTTATGCTTGATTTCGATGCATGAAAATACAAACGTGGTGTGAAATCGACGCTTCCAGTCCACTGGCTCTGTCTTGCAATGAATGATTTATTAACTAAAACATTACAGATACCAGTTTTGGCTGGATCCAAATATCAAAGCACTTGATATGAATACGTGACACGTTGTATTATTCGCTGTGAAATCCTTCAGACATAGACAGACACACACTGAGCTTCACGTAACAATTTCTCACCTCTCTTAATACTTGTCACCTCCCAGTGCTTTGACAATCTAACTTAATCAGCTGGGATTACACATTTCTTTTATCAGTTCCTTTGCAGTAATTAACTTACACATTTGTCAGACGACCCCCACCATGTCACCTTGGGGAGCGTGCAACTGTGTGTACACGCTAAGACATTTCAATGCGTCTCAAAAGTGCTCGCTGACATTGTGATATATATATATATATATATATTCAAGCTGAAACTTGGCTAAACAACTCAAGAAGCTTCTCATATTGTCGCACTCCAACAACCAAAAGCCGGTAATTAAAAGGCGACAGCTTTGCAGATTAACGGATGGAGTGGATTTTGTGGGAAAACTCATGCAGGGAAGGGGGGGGGGGTCATTTAGTCCCATGGCCAGTGAGTTCCCCCACAGATAAAGCTCATTTTCTCAAGCAGTGGGGTAGAAAGAGTGGAGAACACAGCCCATTTGGTTCGGGCCTCACATGGGGCCCACAGGGATAGCCAGCATTTTATTTAAGGTCACCGGGAATAAATGGGATTCAGGCTGTGTGTGGCAGGTTGCAGTGGACAGGGCCCAGGCTGGGGCCCTCCACCCCTGCTGCCCCCCCAGGCGCCAGCTCCATCTCTTCTCGCAGGAGAGAGGGAGAGAGAAAGAGAGAGAGAGAGAGAGAGAGAGAGAGAAAGAGAGAGAGAGCAGGCCTTTTCCCTGCCTTCCTGTCTGGAGACGTGGCTAAATACCTCACAACTCTCCTACATCCTGTGCCAGCACTGTGTCAAAGGGTAATAGCATGTCAAAATCCTCCCCAGGTTGTTCAAAAGGACCACAGTGCAGAAAGAACAGGATCCCGATAGAAACGCTCTTAATTCCATTCAGCTCGATAATGAGAAACAAAGAGAGAGAGAGAAATAGAGAGAGAGAGGCATTGTTGGGTCAGCCATGTGTAACACATAAAACACAGGCGCCCCCCTGGTAGACCGCATCAGATGATCCTCTGCTGGGTGACACTTCGCTTGAGCCACTCAGTCATAAAGCCCACAAAACGCTTTCGGGGGAATGAGTGGCCATCACGGGTTTTAAGGGCTTTTCTCTCAGGTGGAAGGCAACAAAAAAAGCCACAGAGATGGATCTGGCTGCCAGTCAAGCTTTGTATCAGCGACTGTGCTTTTGAGGAAATACGAGAGGCTGGACCGCTGTCCCGTCACAGCGTGATTCCGAATGAGAGGGATTGGAGCTCACGCTGAAGCCAAGCTGCTCTGCAGAGCTGTGAATATGTGAGTGGGCCATGTATTGTGGTGGTGAGGATATAGCGGGGGGGGGGGGGGGGGGGGCGTTTGCTCTACCGTCAGACTGAGACGTACTGTTCAAGTGCTAAATGGGAACTAAATGCATCTCTCACATCTGTCAAGTGCTCTGCCTAATCACTTCTCACCAATTCTGACTTGTTATCTCCTAATGTCCTATAAATGTCTTAAATGTGTGAAAAGAAGAAGAAGAATCTTGGTGGTGTATTGCCGAAGCGCACACACACTGCCGAGGTGTAATGGATATTGTAGCAGATCCATTGCGAGCCGTCTCGCGGCAGCCAAGAGATTTAAACTATATAACCCACGGATACACATTGATATCAAATAGTTTGTGTTTTTATTCAATAGGATATTTCAGTACATCCGACATTCAAATGTCTCTTCACATCGCGTCTCAATAGACACACGTATCTGTATAAAGGTCTTTAGCAAAGATTTTCAAAAGATCCTACCAAAATAAAATGTATTAGAAATATGCACGTTTGAAATAAGAAATGCAGTAAATAAGTCACTTTCTATGACAGTCATCCAGGTTAACAATACCTGTAATGACACATTTAGAGACAACTGGAATATTAAGATATTAGTCCCACAGTGGGGACGTTTCAGCATCACAGCAGTGGATGTACATTAGAGCATTAATAAGAATAAAAGATACAAATAAAAAACACAATACTAAATTCTAATACTACTACTAAAATACAAAATACTAATACTAAATTACTAAATATTAAATACTAAATACTAATAAAAAAAATACTAAATACTAATACTAAAATACAAAAAAAACTAAAAACTAAATACTAAAATACAAAAAAAAAAGATCGGCCAAAAAGATGGGCCCAACATTGGATTTTCTTAAATAGCACTTTAACACCAGAGCCATTGTTTCATTTGAAATCCAATGTGTTCCAGTACAAACCCAAAACAAAGAAAACGACATACGACATACGTAAATGTGTTAGTTCACGTTAATTATGGCATGTAAATGATCCATAGTATTGAAAAACAATGGCCTTTTCTGCTTTATTGTTTCCCGTTCCAGAGACTGTATATTATACGTCACCGTGACTGGCACATGGGTTTGTTGTCTGCGGTGAGTCAGTCTTACAGAGGGCGGAGCTAACTATATAACACAACATTTTTAGTAGAGTAAAATGTCACAATGAACTTTCATGAAGAGTGAGAAGGTGTGAGAGAGATGTAGCCACGCCCTAGAGCATCCACTGCTCCATCATCTATTCTTCTCTCAATGGGACCATAATGTACGACATGAACATCACGCCGTGATGAAGAAGACATGAAACTATCGCTTGAGCCCATAAACTCACATTTACTGAGTGAATAAATCCAGAGAGAAGCAGGGTCCTTTTCTCATACACTTCTTTCACACTGAGAGATGTAGTCTCCTCCAAGCTCATGAAATTGAGTAAAACGTTCATTAGTTTAGAAAAAGAAAGACAACACTGCTTTTTAGTGATTAATATAACCCAGACAAATAGACTAGAAGAGGTTTCCACTGTATTTTCATTATCAATCAAGCTGATTATTTTATCTGGAGTATTCCAAAACCCAGAGATATTCCGTTTCCAAATATAGAAAGCAAAGCAACGCACCAACGTTTTTTTTCTTTTCTTCGAGAAGCCGTTGAAACAATTACATCAATAATCCAAATAGTTTGATTGACAGATCGTCTCGCCTTGAGTGTGCGAACCCCACATTGCGTTGTCTTTTTCCTCCCATGCCCACACCAAAATACAACACGTTCAACCTCTGCTTCACCCCCCCCCCCCCCCCCTCCTCTCAAACATATGCCTGGAAATTAGGCAGGAATGTCATTATGCAGATTGGGAGAGGAGCCATGGGTACCAAATGTCAGATGTCAGGTATGCATTTTCAGGCCCTGGTGGATTGGAGATGATTATCATGGTAATTATTCAGCATTTGAACAATCGTTTTTCTGCGCAACACTGGGATGCACATCTGCCCAGGGACCCGGTGTTGGTGTTTGTCTGCCGCCACAAACACGATTGTGTTAGTCGGAGATACAGCACGAGCCGGGGAGGCGAGGCGGCGCAAAGTGATGGAGAGAGTGCGACGTCTGCATATTCAACCGAGATAGACTCGGGGAAGAAGCTGCTGCACCTTGTGCCCAATTCCCTTTTTTTCCTTTCTCTTAGCTTCTATCCTTGGCTCCTCTTAGCATTAAAGAGATTGGGCTGGAAGTGGAGCAGCAAATATCCGTCATCTTCATCTCCCAGCTGGGAGGGAGGGAGGGCTGGCTCAGGCGCGGGGGCTTTCCTCTCTTTATGGCTTCTTCCCCTCTTTTTGTTGTTTTCCCACCACCGCCATCTCCGCATCCTTTTGATGCACTCTGTTTATTCTGAGGCCTGCTTTTGTGGTTTAATATGCATGATACTTTTTTTTATCCCTGTGTTTACACCCATTATCCGTTGGACTGACCCCCTACACACACACACACACACACACACACACACAGACACATACTCCCCTCCCCCAGACTCTGCTGACAGGGAAATGCCACGCTATGGATGGCCAGCAGGAGAGGGAGAAGGCCTCCCCCGTCCTGGTAGTCATTAACCCCATGTGACTGGAGAGTGACCCGAACACCTACACGTACACACACACACACACACACACACACACGTACGTGCGCACACGCGCTCGCTCATCATAATCCTTTGTCGTCACCCTTTGATGTGCCTTTCCGTCCTGATGTACTCCGCTGAGCACACAGACATGGCTCAGTTCCCTTATGGCTGCCTACTCACACAACACACTTCACACAACACTCCTGTACTCCACACAGACACACATTAACTGCCAAGGACATTGGTTATCTCTGCTGATAATAGATTTGGACTCCTTTTGTAAAGTGATATTATCATGCAGCACTTGAGCCCGTGGAGTTTTGTGCTTGAGGAGCTCATAAAGGAAGGAGTGTGCTGAATGGTTACTTAACACGCATCTGTTTCTTATTTCCCGCTGATGCTTTTAAATATAGCCAGAAATCCGACCGCGCGCATGATCATCTTCATATAAATGCCGGTTGTTCTTCAAAGTCTTGCTTGCCGAGACACTTGACTTGTTCGGATGCTTATACGGGAGCTTTGGCCTGAAAACCCAGTGTTCCACATCTGTGGCACGGGGACCTTGACCTGCAGGTCTGCTAACAGGAGGCAGTCAGAAGGAGGAGGAGGAGGAGGAGGAGATGAAGAGGACAACAGGAACAGACAGACTAATAGGGGGTTGAACTTGAGTGCACCCAGACAGACTGAAAGCCTATATTGGCTCCAGAAGCTTGTTGGGCACTACACTGGCAGAAAGAGAAACTTCCACCATTAATTGTTAACTAGGGTCAACCCAGTGTACAAGTAGAGCATGTAAACAGTCATACTGGCCTTCTAACAAGCTTCACTCTTAATTTTACATCCTTTCCCACTCCCTCCGGCTTCCATTATACATGAAAACCGCCTTATGAAAAAGTCATGAATGCAGGAATGTTTCCAGGAAAACAGAAGAGAGATTAATTACAGACAATCGTGGTGAGCTATATGCTTCTGTACCACCAGGGGCTCCGTGTTCATCTACAAGTAAAGGACTACAATGTGGCGCTATAGTGGAGTTTTCTCGCGACACATTGTGAGAGAGCAACATGCGGAGTGATAATGTATCGTAACCACATGTTTAAAAAAAAAGAAAATGACGATTATTTACCTTAACCCTCCTGTTACCTTCAAATAACATATCAAATGAAAATGAAAATTGAAACCTATAGAAAATTATTAAAATGTATATTATTTCCCAAGTTTAAGTGGGAGTTACTTTTGTTTTAAATAAATAAAAAAGTTGATATTTCATGTGTTTTACACACAAAAAAACACCTGGGGTCAAATTGAACCCAAAGAACACTGATGTGTACGAGTTGTGTTCAGGACATTAAAAACATATCACCATGTTTATTTTATGTTTTTCCAGTTGTCCCCAATAAAATAGGAAAAGTCATGAAATATGAAGAAAAAAAAGGATGTCAATAATTTTTTTTAGAGACGTTAAATATTGAATGGGGTCAAATTGAGCCCAAAGTTAACAGAGGGGAAGTGTGAGCATCAAAGACTGCCGCCATCTCCAACACATTGCATGAAGCTGCCCTGAAATCCCATCAATTCTGATGTTATTTGGTGCAGAGGACTAACATTTTGATACGTGGAAGAAATAAAAAAATGTGTGTGTTGAGTCAGACAGAAGTTAGTTTAACAGACATCTATAGCGCGCTCCTCATCTCTGCTCCAGGGGAGCGGCTCCGGGCTGCATTTGTCGCTCTACGAGCGTAACTCCCCCCACAGCGACAACTGAATTGGAGGCGGCCGCGTTGCATTGTGGGTAGTGTAGGTACCTTGTTTTGACAAGGAAGAAGAACGAGTGGAGAAAACAAAGACGATAGCTCCGGTTCCGGTGCATCAATTTGACCATCAAGAGTAATACCTCTCCATGCGGGCGAGGCTTATGGCAGAGGATGCAGGTTTTGTTTGGAGGGGGGGGGGGGGTTCTGTGTTATAACTTTTTTTCCACAGCTTCATGCAACACAAACACACTCCAGTTCACCTGGAAAACATTGCATTCTCTCAGCTGGAGCGTTGCGGTAATTATAAGGTTAACAACACAAGGCGTTGAGACGTGAACAGAAAAATTGCTGCCGGCGTGATAACTTTCAAGAGTTTTAAAAAGCAAACCACTGTGCAGTCTTTCGGCGTGTGATAAAACCTTCAAAGTTCATTTTTCATCCTCTCAACAGTAGTTTAGCGACACGGCCTCGCTAACTTCTTTTTAATTCTATTTTCCTGTACAGCACCAGAGCGGGTACATCCTTTTCGTCAGTTTCCATCCCTCTTTCTTCGGCTCTGTTTGAAAACCCCCCCGTCCTGGTTAGCGAGATATAATGGTAATGGTAATATATTGATAGTAATAACAGTAAAATGAGATTTTAGCGGAGTAAGTGCTTTTCAACGTGATAAAGTGCTCCGTATGTGCTGCCCGGCGCTGCATGGTTCCTTAGGTCTTGGGTGTGGTTTTAGATTCTAGGGGGTAATTTCATACCCACATAATAAACCGACAGAAGCAATAGTTTTTGAACACTGAGACATTTTCTGATTATGATTAAATGTAATAGACGGGATGTATTATGGTGCTATACAGTTTTTCAAATTGCTGAGTCGGCATCAGGAGAGTAAAATAGTTTTTTTCTCCTCTTCTTCTTCTAATATCTTAACTTTGAGGGGCTTTGCATCGAGTTATTTTGGTGACAGACACATTTCATTTCTGCTGCATGCCCGTGCTCTATCTAATTTCTTTTGTTGTTGGCGTACACACTGAATTTTTGTGAAAATTCAATTACTGGGGGAGCCTTTGGAGATTCTGCAAACACAGACATATCGGCCGTGTATCTCTCCCTCACCCTGAAAAGTGAAAAGCTACACAGAGCGGAGTTTCTAATTTATTCAAGCAAAACGTCGCTGCCTCTGTTAATCATGCAGAGTGGGCCGAGAGGGCCCCGATCGGCGCCGACTGGCGCGGCCCGAACCGCACACCGGTCTTATTTATTGAGGTTTGTGTTTTCCTATTCTGCGGTGGCGTAATGCATTCAAATGAGGCTGCGACGAGCCAAAGTCGCAAGCGATTTGCCGAGGGAGTACGTGGAGCGAGGTGCCAGCGATTTTTTTTTTAAATTCCCGGCTCCTTCCCGTCAATAGACCTCATTCAGCCGCGGCTTCTCTCTCGGCCCGCGTGTTGCGTTACGAGGGACGGCTTGTCAAGGTCAGAGCCGTGCACTAATTAGCGATCGGCGCTGAACTGCTGGCCCGACTCCGGCGCCCTTCACCCCCGAGGCCTCGCGGCATTATCTGCGCGTTGTGTTTTCTATCACGCTCGCTCGCGCCTCTGCCCTTTCGTCTGAGACTGCCTATACAATACATACCTCCTCTATTACGCCTGCCCCAGACTTGACTTCGGGATCGGGCAGTCATATGTGACAAGCAGACAGAAGGGGAAAGGAGAAAGAGATGGAGGAGGGAGGGAGGAGGAGGAGGGAGGAGGTGGCGGCGGTGGCAGCAGCCAGCATTAGCATCCCACTGGGCTTTGTGTGCTTGTTATAGCATGAGATCACACAGACAGGAGAGGGCAAGAGGGAGAGGAGGTGAAGAAGGGAATGAAAAGAGCGACACCGCGACGGCCATCGGAGGCGGCGAGAGTCCAATTGATGGCAACACAAACAAGCGGGCCCGCTGAATAATGATGGCGACGGGGAGAGAGCGCCATGGCAAAAGTTCAGCCGTATCTTAAGGGGTAATTTTAGGCCTTTCGCTGGGGAACGGCAATTTCCTCCAGCGCTGTCTCTGAGCGATATTACTGTGGAATCATTAGACTAATTCATCATCCTTGACTTCTTCGTGTTTTCTGCTGCACTTGTGGGGGGAAAAAAATGGTTCGTTCTAATTGCGAGCCGTGGAAGTCGGACGCGGGCTCCGAGTCTCTGACTCTTCCCCCGAACACGGGGATCCGTCGTGACCGGTTGCCACGGGGATAACGCCAGGCCTTTGGCATGCGCCGGATTGTCAAATTAGTGTTTGTGTTGTGGAGCATGTTGAAGTATTTCCTTGTATATCACTGTTTCATTACACGTACTGAGTACTTACTGTATAAAGCCGGTACAGCACATTACAATAAGTGCTCTGCATTATATAGTAACAGTTGCCGGGAGATATTGATCCAATTTGCCATGAGCATCATGCTTTTGCAGGATGTTTTTGTTGTTTTTTTAGTTTGTTGCTGTATCGTATTTTGCCTTTATAAAAAAATTAATTACAAAACTCCCACATAGGCCGGCGTCGTTGTTATTACATGCGGCCGATATGTATTCCATCTCTGCAACGCTTTGCTGGGAGCGGTGAAGGAGATATGTTAACAAGTCTGTTCTGTAAGCAGCATCCATATGGATGCCTCCGCCCTGCTCCAGTCACTGTCGTGGCAACTCACAGACCGACCGAACACACGCATGCCGCTTGCCTCCATTAATTTTTGTTTATTATGTATTTATGCTCTAAGCCCGAGATTTGCTGTGATCAAATGCATCTGTTTCAGTATGGATCGGTGGGCAACTTTGGCACTCCACCACCTCCATCACATCCTGCTTCCCATCTATGCCTCTCCTCTGCCTCTCCTCTGCTTCTACTTAGCTCTCCCTCTCTATCCTCTCTCTCTCTCTCATTTCTTTCTTTTTCTCCTCCTATGTTTCTTTTTTTTCTCTCCCTTTCCGTTGAGCCTCTGGAGCATTTGAGCCTGCACACTGTATGAATCACCAGTCTTTTTCTGGAAAGAGGATCAGTTCACTTAATGGTCAAAGGGCATGTTCAGCTTTATTAGCCAAATCCAGGGACTTAAATAAAGAGGTCTTGAAAGGGACACGGCATAGATTTCTCTCAAAGCATTTTTTTTTTCTTTTTTAATTACTTATTTCTTTTTGAAGAGCATTTATTTGTAGCCCCCCTAAAAAGAAGAAAAAAAATCAAATTAACGTAATGAGCAGAGCATGTGTGTTGTACAAACATAATTAAAATGTCCATCTCAATCATTAGATAACCCAAACGTTTGTTGAATTTTAACTCGTAAACATCTAAAACACATTGACTTTGAAACAGATTAGATCCAGATGACAAATTGTTTCCTTAAATGGACAGTCACGCGCTGTGCTTTCAGTAATTTGTTTCGAATTTTTTCCAGTAAACATTGCAAAAAAATGTTCTCGTCTTCAGCCGGAATTTCACACTCGCGTCTCTCTAACATGTGTCTCCTGGCGCCGAAATGAAAAATCAAAATCAAAACACGGTCCGAATTCATGCCAATTACATATTTTGTCTTCTTCTTGGAAAATGCAGCAGCAGATGTTAACTACAACATCAGCAACAAACAAATATGTCGTGAGCGTTTTTGCTGTCTGCCGAATGCATCTGAGATTCAGTCTGGCATGAAAATCCCATCAGCTTCTTGGCCCGCTGTAATAGAGACATTTTTTTTTTACTCATTATGTCCTAATGCCATCTCTTCAATACTCTCAGTGCATGCTGGTAGAAGAAAGGTATGCCCTCTCAGCACTTCCTCCGTGACATGCTGGCCAGCGGTGGACGACTGCTGGTGCTTTTAGTGAGACTCCGTAATGAGGCCGCCTGTAGACATGCGATCCAGGCTGAATGACCAATGAGCACCGACATGACAAACAGCGGTGGGAATGTATAGCCGCGTTGTTTACAATGCATCATTATACCGAGAAGCCCGACACACACTGCAACATGTCCGTGCGCACGCTGCAGTTGGTTGTCGGCGTGGCATATGTTTGCATAAAATCGACCTCATGCCAAACATGTACAGTCATGTATTTATTTGGCAGAGGAAAAACGTATTTCCTCGAGAAAACACACAAAGAATACAAAATCATTTTTTTCTGCAATTAATTTGAATAGTCATTTTTATTTTATCATTATGAACAAAAAGTGGCAACACAATTTTTTTTTAAATTGTTATTTAAAATGTGGAATACGTCGTATAAAACATGCAATGCCGATGCATCATCTTCCCTTTGGATGAGGCCTAAAAGAAGAAGAGATATAAAGTTTGTGCTCGCTTAGGGAAACGGCAACTTAGCCGGCTTCTTTTAGTGCAGTCAGCGATTGCTCGGCACTTGAGCTCCACATTGCATTTTTAATCTCTTTGTTGGGTGAAGATGAAGTGCGGATCACTTGTGCCCTGCTCATTATTTCAAACATTTGCTTTAAGGTCTTCTTTTCTTTTTTTTTAACGCCGCCTTCAGATAATGTGCTTTCTAGTAATCTCGTGACATTGTTAGCATTGGATTTAACAACGTGTTTTTTCACAGAGAAGGTGAATACATTTTAGTAAACACTGGAATCTGTTTATTTTGCTCCGCTCCTATTATTTGAAGCTTTAAAAGGCAGTTTAGTGATGTGCAAATTAAGTTTGAAGACAAAAAAGTACAGCCACTATGCAGAAACACGCCGTGGCTCTCCGTGATCACGTCTCTGGAGCCACGCTGAACATAGCACGCATTTGTTTCGTCCTTCTGGCATGTGACATCATTAATTGACTTTGGACAATGAATCGCACGCCGGTAGACGACATTTGTTTTAAATGGATGATGACTGCCTGGCCTGCTGTTTAAACAGCCTTGCAGGCTTCGGGGCAGGTGGAGGAAGAAAGCGATTATCCGTCTTCATCATAATATCAAGGTCATGGACGGGTAGCTTAGCTAATCTCCTTCTCCTCATATCTCGTACGGAGGGGGAAAGAGCTGGCGGGCCTGCCATGTATTGAGCCCTCTCCAGCCAAAGACGGAAGACCATGTCGGTTCCACACAAGGAAATATGATAAAGTGCACTGAAACAAAAAATCCAAGAATGTGCGGCTCCCGGTATCCGCAAGTGATGTACTGTACACATCCGCACCGAGACACCAGCTGCTAAATCAAATAGGAGATAATCTATGCATATTCAAATTATGTGCCAAGCTATATAATCTTCGGCATCTGCTTCATTATGCATAGAATACACCATTTTGAGCAGATATTTCCACCCAAACACCACATCCCTGTTGGTGCACTTGGCGATTAAATATTGTACCAGGCTAATATCAGGGGCACGATCAAAGCACAAAGCGTGTGTGTGTGTGAACTTAATAATTATAGACTCATGTTGACAGATGAGATGGGGTAACGGCTCTGGAGTGCTGGATCTGGAAGAGAGTGTGCTCCCCCCTCTCCTACAAATAGATTTGCCCTGCACAAGGTTTTTATCCCCATTGTTCATTAGACTTCTGAAAGAATAATTAACAAGGCCTTAAAACACAGCTTTTATGGATCACCTGCTGTCCCCCCAATATCATTTTTGTGATTGCGCAGCAGAATACGGCGAGAAGCATTGACGCCAACGTCTGGCACCCAAATGCCTTACAGGATCAGTAACTCCAATTAAAGCAATATATCTCAGTCTTGCGCCAGGCATCGTAGCACTGAGCTCACCACAGGCCTCGTCCGTATACTAACACCAAACTTCTTTTTTATAATAGGAACGTGGCCCCGAGATAAGAATAAACTGCCTAAATGCACTAATGCAACGCGCAGATACATTGTGCTTTATGAGGCTGAACTGTATTGTATAGTGGTAAGCCAAGAGCATGGCAGAATAATGGGCGGCAAGGACGTTGTGCATTTGAAAGTAGGAAAAAGGGAAAGCAAGCGGCATATGCTTTCATTTTAAAGTTACAGATTAGGGGAAGGACATTGCCTCCTTATCATCACAGGCTGGCGCCGCGCGGAGAGCACCGGCTCCTTTTCGGCTGCGCTCGCTCGCTCCTCCTCGCGTTGGATATTTCCCGGCACCTTCATAAAAATGCACGAATGTATCCGTCATGTCTAGGGAAGGGAGGAGGGGGGGGGGGGGGGGGGTGCTGCCCGAATCACGAGGTAAATATTATCATCCAACAAGCAAACAAACAGTCGTTTGTGTGGTAGATAAAAGGTGAAGCGTGTGGTGAGGTTAATGGGGCCGGGCTATTAGCATTGTCACTCAGGCTGCCAGGTCTGACAGTGCAGCTCAGTCTGAGGGCCTCTCCTCCCCTCGTCCACCTGCTTATCACCCAGATAAATTAACTCCGGCAGACAGGAGAGGCAGGTGGAGTGGAGGGGGGTGGTGGGGGTGGGGTGGGGTGAGGTGTGGGGGGGGGTGCAGATCCTCACCTATCACGAGACGGGAACACCAGGCGCAGATCATTGCTCTGTTGACTCTAGTTAATAGCGTGGGGCCACAGTGTGTGTGTCACATTTTTTGGGGGTCCGTGAGATTGACGTGCGGGGCAGGAGAGTAAACACTCGATAATTAAACACAACCGCATGTTTGTCAGAGGTGATGACAATGCCCGCATACACCCCCCCCCCTTCCCCCATCCCCCTCCCCCTCCTCTTTCCACTCAATCCCTCCAACTTTGTGTCAGGCGACGATTCCCCCTGCAGGATTGTTCCTCCAACCGTAACGACAAAATGCTTCATTTCTCATCGGCTTTCCAACTTTTTTTTTCCCAGTGCCCGGATGAAGTGTGTGAGAACCGGATGTAAATAACGGTCTCTGATGCCACCCAAACGCCACCATTGCATATCCCTCGCTTTTCTTTTTTTTTGCACAACCAAAAGAACATTTATTGATTTAAGGAAAAGTCTGACATTTTGGGTAATGAGTTGAAACGATTGATACTGCTCTCATGTCTGTGCTATATATAAGCTTACAAACAGCTAGCCTATATATACTGTGTATATATATATATATATCACAAGTCTGGGAACAAATTAAAAACAGACGGTAAATAAGCTCACATTAAGCTATAGACGTCAGGTTGTGGTTCTACAGGGGCTCATCTTTGTGGCAATTTTTTCTAGTTATTTCGGAATATTTAAATTTTAGACCTATAAAATAATCAGACCAATAACCGCAGCTTTTGTAGCGATTAAACAAACGATATGTTCACTAGATTCTGTAACAGTTCAGCTCCATACTTTCCTTTTTTATTCGTTGTTTTCATCCTGTCTCACTATCATGTCATTCCAGATCCTGCTTCCCATCTCGTCAGTCCAACTCCCTTCACCTGCCTCTGATCACCTCGTTAGTCCCTCATTACCTTCACCTGGTCCTCAAGCCCCTTCTCACCTGCAGCCAATCCCCTCGTTAGTCCCTCACTATTTAGCTCCCTCACTTCCACTTGTCCTCTGCCAGATTGTCTTGTGTTCTTCTTGTAGCCCTTCAGAGTTACCAAGTGTGTTTGTCTGTTCCCGTCTATTTTGTTCCTGCCGGAACTTTGCGTAAATTGAATTATTTTCCAGTTCTGTCTCCTGAGTCGTGCATTTGGGTCAACCCTAATACTCCCGTGACACATTCAGTATATAGCTGACTAAACTTCACCTCAGAGATCTGGGAAATTGAGTTGATCCTCAAAAGATCACACAAATGCACAACTTTAAATCGTGTGTTGACCAGACATGTGCTCGTACTCTCAGTTTCTTGTAAATAAGTCATTCAGCGTGATAACGCATTTATTCTAATGAGTAATCGACTAAAGACATCTTAGACGACTCAAATGACCGATTAGCCGAGCCTCGTTCGTGTGTTTGAACAAATGACCAATGCTTTGGTGAGGACGGCCTTGTGAGTTCACACATCCAATATCACGGGATGCTTTAAAACAATGTATTGTTAAGTCTTTGCTACAACCACGGATTGTTGACTCAAGACTTCAAGATTAGAGCGTTTCAATCCGAATGCGTTCACTCGGCTGCAGTGGGCCCGCTCTGCCTTGTGGGTGCTCTCGGTTTAATTGAACACTCGTTAGAGACGGCACCGTTATACCCCCACAGTTTATAGTGACATTCCCCCAAATGTAACGTAATTAGGTTTAGGTAAAATGGTGGGCTGAATGGGTCCAGATCTTCTCTATAACGGCGTGCAGGTTTGTGCTCTCGCTGGCTGGCCACGGAAGAAATATTTTTTGGGGAAAAGAAGTGTGACACTGGCTGGCAGCCAGAGCATATGACTGGAACAGGGAGATTACAGGCGCGGGTAAAAGGGAACAGTAATTGAATTCTGGAAGATCCTGACGCACATCACACCCGGCCCAGAGACAAGAGAGAGCTTTTTTTTCTTTTTTTGCTCGATGGGGGGAAACTGGAGGGTAGAGAGAGGTGAGTCCTCTCACTACACGGCCCCTCCCCCTGTTAGTGCCACTCAGCAATGCCGGAGCCATTGCTGTGTTAACAGTTTCTGTTCTCACGGGACGGGAGAGCCCTAACTGTCGGCCACCTCCAGTTGGCCGAGACCGGTGAAACCACTCCACTGTGTCTACTTTATATTGGTGGTTTATACGACACGGCGGTGCCAAGAATGGTCTTTTCTGCTGCTGAACATTTAATAGAAACAAACTACCCGTGAAAGACGAGCCAAAAAGCTTTTATCAAACTACTTGCTAATCCGATAGAAGGAGAATTCACCTCATTGTCCGAGGGGGTCATTGCACGAGTAACAGCTGGAAAGTGTGGTAACGATCAACATTACACATAGTTTTGCCGTGAAACCGATCGTATAAAGATGTCATTGGGTTTTTAAGTGATCCCATTAAATGGTGACAGGGGAGACAATATAACTGACTATTTTAGATTTTTTTTTTTTTATGTGATACATGCTTCTGTATGAAAGGAGAACATCCTTAATCCGCCAAAAAAAAAAAAAAAAAACATTGCACGGCTATGAATTTCCATATGGGAAAACAAAAAGCCACTTTTTATTTTTGTTTTCTCCCTTTTTTTTTTTTCAAATGAGCCCCGCACGTCTTGAAAAATGTTCAACCTCACAGAGCCAGAAAGAGTTTGAAGCATTGGAGTGTAGTAAATGAAATATGAGTAAACAGAGGACTTAATATGTTACATATGGATACCCTATATTCTCATTGTTTCAAGATTTATTTCTTTTTTATTATGCGAAAGTGGAGAATCATCCACTTTACTCCAACTGGAAACCTCAAGGATGTTATTGTCTTCATGATTTAAGTCAAACCAGAAAAAACAGCCAGTAAGCTATATAATGTTGAAACGCCTCGAAACAAATTGCAGAGCAGTTATGCATTAGCCAGCTCATCGGGTAGTTATGCATCACATCAGCATTGGTGCCGCGATTCTGTTTACCAAAACAAAGTAAAACCGTGGGAGATTTAGTCGAAATAGAATATCACTATGCATACGAAAGAGTTCAGGAGACATCAAACACGCTTCCAGTCACAGTCGTGACAAATGCTCTAAATGTAGATGTACAAAAAGACAATTTCCCAGCACCCAGCTTCCACTAAATCTGAATGATATAAGGCACGAACCATTCCGCACTTCCAAGGTCCTGGGTAATAAGCGCAAGCCGAAATGAAAGAAAAGAAACGGGGAGATTTAAAATAGATATAACAAAAGTGGAGATGAGGGGGAGATTGAATCTGTCAGCGACGGCTCTCGCTGGAGCTCACCGGGGTTCCCCGGGCCTCATTTAGCCCTCGACTGAAGCGTCTGCAGCAGCCCCGTTAATTGCCCGAGGTACCAAGAAATCCCTTCTAAAAGCGAAAAAACGTGTTGCCTCTCCTTTTTTTTTTTTTTTTGATAGACCGAGACCAAAAAACTTGGATCAATACAGAGAAATGGAGGCAGATAAACGGGGCGAAGAAAAAAAAAAACGTGAACATTGGGCCGGTAAATGGTGCTATCAAACCGCTGACCTGCTAATTTACCAGCTCACAACATCACAGCCACCTTCCCGTCTCGCAGCATAAGTGAAGATGACTATCTGGCGCTGGGGGAAAAAGAAAAAGAAGGAAAAAAAGTTCCCGTGCCCTCTTTCTAAAGTTTTCTTCGAGTGAAGGAGCACAGTGTGTGGATATGGAGGCGCGTGAGCGCGGTGGAGGTTATGGGGGTGCTTGAACTCTCCGTGGCGCAGGCGGTAACCGTCTTTTTATATTCAAGAGGGAGAAGATCAAAGGAGCGCGAGTTTAAAGGGAGGAGGGGCGGATTCAGAGTCTCTCCTCTGTTTGGGAGGCATCCAGGTATCTGCGCCGTGTATTGATGTGCAACGCTGTCGCGAGACACACTTTCCCATCCTTATTTCCTCTTGTCCTGTCGAAGCTAAACGGGCCGCCGCTTCAAAAACACTGCCTTATCAAAGACGCCACTTAAATTGTCTCTCCCTTTCTTTTCTTTTTCGCTTTTTTTTTGTTGAGGCGGCGGCGCAGTTTCCTCTGTTCTTCTGATAAATATGATGTGTCTTTCTGGCTGCAGCCTTCAGAGGGCGACGGGTTAGAAGGAATCCCAGAGAGAGGTCTAAGAAGAGAAAAAAGAGGAAAGATGCTGGTTAGCATTTCTTCAGAGATGCGGCGCAGAATCGTGAACTGAAGTCGGATGTTTTTTCGGCATGCGCCGGGCGCGTTTCCCACAGTGTTTCTTTGTCTGACCCAAACAGGCTAATAAGACACCAGAGGAGCTTCTTTCAAGACGCTCTACAAAGGACTTTGCTCCGCCGCTCCACCTGTGTCCTCCTCTGGCCTCCTCTGGCCCGCGGAATAATCAAATCAAGAAGTGGGTTTGTCATTCAGACCGGCAGAGTGGACAAACTGGAGAGAGGCCTCGGTCCGTGGAAAGAAATGAAAAGCTCCCTTTTATAGAAACGACACTCAAAATCGCCGCACGATAATTTTTTGCAAATACGACGCATTTCAATAAACCCGGACTCTGTTTATTAGTCCAATCAAACGGCTCCGCTCGCCCTGCAATATGATGTCTGACATTGATTGTACCGGCACATCTTCTTTTACTAGACGTCCCTCGCCATGTTTATTGTGTTGTCGCTGTAATTATTGCACCTGTCGGCATGGCCGCAGAGGGTGGTGGGGGTATTCTACACGGATTGGAGCGGTGTCAAAAAGAAAAGAAAGTGAACTATAGAGCAGGGGTAAATAGGGCCTGGCAGAGATTATAACGGTGGATATAATAAGGCTGGTTTCCACTCTTAATTGTGACACCGAGCCAAAGCTTTGCAATTACGGTGCAACGAGCAGCGCTCTAAATCCACACACCAGTCTGGGGGGGGGGGGATCAGGAATCCTCAGCAACTTTAAGCTACGCTATAGTCCGATTATGTCACTATTAATTAGGGGATGTGTGAGAACGACCCTGTACTGTGTAAACTCGGATCAATAATTACACGAGGACTGTCCTCGCTCCGCCACGGTTCTGTCACCAAATTTCACACTAATTGGCCCCCGCCAGCTGAGGAACCCGAAACAGACTTTTTAGAGAGTCCGAGTGTGACGGTACTTTGTCTGGAGGGACGCTTGCGTTAGCTAGAGTTGCTACGCTTGAAGCTAAAGACATCAAAACAGACGCGTATTTCCGTACAAAAGTTGTACGCTCAGTTTTTTTTATGAGTTTGCCTAGTGAGTATCGATCTGCTCATGCATTCACAATGCGGCTTAATCATGAGACACATTCCCAACTAACCCGACAAAATATATATATATATATATATATATATATATATATATATATATATATATATATATATATATATGTTTGTGCGTGCGTGGCCTCGTTTGCCTTTTAATGTCAGTTGTTGTTATCCTCCCTATTGATTGCATGGAGTAAGAGGCCCGGGAGTCCTCTGGTTTGATCTGTTAAACATCATTTTCCTTAATTCTCCTCTGAGTTTAATGCCAAACACCCTTTTGATAAAAGCTGCATCGAGTGAAATCGCTGAGCTATGCAAATCGAAAGAGGTGAGACACGACAACACCTTGAAACCTTGCGTCTCTCGGTCGTGGATTAAGTCGAGATCGCCCTGTCGCTGCGCCGACAAAAGCGGCGCTTTAAGTGACGCGCCGCTCGCCACAGAGTTACAACGGCCATCGTTTAGCATTGCTTTAACGGCTGGGGGATGCGTGTTCCCCGTGTCACCGCTGCGTCTGGAAACATCTGGGTTTTATTGATGCCGCGTTGTCTCGAGAAACTCAAAGATTCTTATCATAACAGCCTTTCTTTGATTGGCATATAGTCGCCTGTTTAGATGGTTCCAGGGGGTTTCAAGGACCCCGGGTAGACACAGACTGTCAGACAGCCATCACATGAAGGTTTTTTTTTATAACTCTATTGTAGACAGGTCTGGGGTTTTTTTTAGGGTGTGTTTTTTTTCAAGCAGGTCTCATCCAGGTAAACGAAGAGCAGAGGCTTGAGGTATAGCATCGCACCGACTCAGATAGAAGGCCTCGCGTTCTTAGATCTGGGGCATTTCTTCTGCCTCTTTTCCCTTCGCCGTGTCTTTGATGCTATTTTAATGATAAACTCACTGAGACTGAATCGTCATCTGGAATGCACCACGCCACAGACATCTCACACCCTGCAACCCGAACCGTTACCTCAACATATCTCCCAGGGAGCTGAAGGACTGCACTACACCTGGAAAAAGTTTTTTTTTTTTTTTTTTTCGCGTACTCTGCAGACAGTCGCGTATCTGTTCGCCGGCCCGCTTTTTCATTAGCGGCGGCACTGACGCCTGTAATGGTGGCCGGAAAAAAATAAATAAAAATCAGCTCTGAATCTGGTGCTAAGTGTTTTTTGTAAGGTTGGGTGAAGTGCTGTAAAAAAAAAAGAAGAAGGAAGAAAAAAAAAGCAGCGTCTTCTTCCCCCGAGGGGACACACCCACTCAGGAAGGGTGAAAGAGAGGAGAGTGCCTGTGTGATGGTCAGAGGAGCAGACATCTCTGGTGCTGAAATTGAATCTGGTCCCAAGTTTGTAGTGGAAAAGCCAAAGTGACAGAATAGTAGATAATAGGTTTGCTGTAACGTCACGCCTGAGTGTATGTCCACACTTGGGCATTTCTGGAACAGTCCAGCTTCTGACGTCCTTATGACAGGCATCTTCTTCCCCATTTCTTTTCCCGTTACACGGCTGTGCAGCCACGGCCCATTTTACTCCAACACTTTTTTTTTTTAAGCATGCTCCATGGATTGCTCTGTTGGCTATTACTTTGAGTGCTGAGCTATCAAAAAAGAGAAGCCTGATTTGTTATTGATAAAGTAATGTTAAGAAGATCGTAAAAATGAAACAAAGCCCATTTGTGTGTTTGCCCAGTAGGATACCGTGCTTGCCTTTTCTTTTTTTTTTATTCTCTTGTTGCATTGTTTTATGGCTGTAAAGCCCATGTAATCCTCTGCACTTAGGAAGATAAGTGAACTGTGAAAATAAAGAATTATTTAGGAGGTATTGCATTGTAATGCCATGTATTTGGCCACAATGCTTTAGTGAGCAGCACCCGCCCAAAACAAAGGCTACAGAAAAAGCCATTGTCTATTATGCATCATAAACATACCAATAATGCATTTAAATCTGTGTACTTAGAATTATAATATCATACATATTCAAGCTGCTGGATAACAATAATCCTCACACATTATTTAGCATTTTATTACCTGTGTGATTGTAAGTGGTCATTGTTTGCTTTAAATGATGTGAAACAAAATAAAATCTATGCAAGACCAACACACATGTTGACTGTATTAAAGCAACAAAAGACCACTTAGGGTACATATAGTTAGTATGATCCTGTCAAACATACACCTGGTAAATGACCAGCAAATATAGTATTATTATACTTGACTATAAGTCATAATATGATAGTTTATAATATGTTATAATTATTGTTAAAAAAACATTATCTATATGTATGAGTGCTTAAAATTCTACTATTCTATCGAGAGATTATGACGCATTATAGACTTGAAACTTTTCTGCTTCTATTTCCTCTATAGCGTTGATTCGTGGTCTCATCATGTCTCTCTTTCTCTCTCTCTCCGTTCCTCCTTTCTTCCTCTGGCGGTGACCTTGGAGGTATTCCTCCTGTGTTTGTCCAGAGCCACAGAGCTCTCAGTTTCTTTTTCTTCTCCCTTCCCCTTCCTCTGTTTTCATTAGCGGGCTCAGTCAGCCTGCCTGGGGACAAGCCCGGTGCTGTGCTCACGTTACAGGCCTATTGACTTCAGAAGAGAGGGGAAATACTGTGGACATGATTCACCATGCATGAACCTCACGATAGCAGTTTAATCTGAGCCTTCCTTTCAATGGAGAACGGAGCAGATAAACCACAAGGCATTCTTTATCGCCCTCACTTCAGGCATGTCAGTAATCAGATACATAGACCAGGATAATTAAATACTTTGAGATACTGCCACGCAGTCACACTGTTAAAAAAAAAAAAACCCGACATGACTTGACACAAAGTGTAAAGGCGTCGCCTCACGGAGGCGTTTTGCCTTCGCTTGCCACCGTTTTATTTTTTTACTTTTTCTTCTCTCGACTTACCTGAGGTAATTATTTTTCAAGGTCATAATCAATGCGGCTTTTCAGTGTTGAAAAATGTCCACGATCGGAGAAAGAAAAGGTGATAAAATAACAGAAAAATATATTTCTTTGTGCTAATTGATTTTTGTTTCATTCATTATGCACTCCGAATTCTCACACCGGTGACAAAGCTTGTGAATGGAAACCGGAGGTGGCTACTCAAGCCTCACTAACTCCCGTGTGCTAATCTGGCACCACATTGGGCATTAACATTCAATAACCTTTTGTGTATAAATTGTAAGCACTTTAAATCAGATTGTTGCATCCAGGAGTTATGCTTCTGCATATTCTTAAGAGCTGTGAAAGCAACGATGACAGGCGCCGGCAGGAAGTAATCGCCCTCAGGAGGTGAATGGGTGTTTTATCACACTTGTACCCCAGTAATGAACCAGGACTGCCCTGGAATCAGTCTCTTCTCCTGTGTCTCTCCCGCGGAGGAAGGGTGGGGTGGACGTTGTCTCTGTACATATCTGCAGCTGCACAATTCAAGCTTTGAACTCTGCCACTGTGGCGTTATGATAATCAAAAATTGAATACATTTTCAAGAACTGCTTAATGCGGCAGCACACTGTGCTCTCTATATGAATATATATATACACACACGCACACTTTTTGAGCCCTGTATTTCTGGAAGGAGTCGGGGATGAATTTTGTGGCGCGCTTAGCAGCTCACATCCCAGTGATGATGCACCTGATAGGTTGGCAGCCATGCAGCAATCAGTTAAATGACAGACAGACAGGCTCAGAGCACAGCTGCACAGTGCAGCCTCAGCCAATTGTGTGACAATCAGAGGCTGCTATTTTAGGTTTCCCTCCCCCTACAGAGACCAGATTTCAGTGAAGCAGTTGGCCCTCAGGCATCATAATTATGCAAAAAGTTCGGCAGGGAAAAGTTGTTTGTTCCACTATTGTTTTGATTTTCTTTCGTATCGTTTAATCATCTGAGGAAAGGGGCTGTGGTAATATATAGAGAGGTGCGAGCCGCTTCTGTTGACTATAAACATTCGGCTTGAAAACTATTTGAAAGTTAGATTTGAAATTCATCTATATGTACGGAATTTTTAGACATGCAAATGAGGAAGATTTAGCAATTCAAATCATTTTATTTTCTTTAAACCTTAAAACTTCTATTTTAAGTCTAGATTTGGGAAATAGCCCAGGACTTTCGATGTGAAAACGACTGGAATTGTCCCCTTGCACATGTAAACTTAAGTGAGATGTCAAATATGCTTAAAGATGAACTGCTTAAAGATGACTGCTGAATTCGGCAACATGCTCGGATTGTTTAATAGGGCGTAACATACAGCGGGACCAATGTCACTCACCTGTAGCTCATACCGGGGCGTTTGTTTGAAGGGCAGCTCGGCTTTAAGATCCGGGCCCACTTGAAAGAGACCTGTGAGAGGTAAGGGCACAAGCTGCCACTCTTTTTGACCGGCTCTCCCCCTGCGGTGGAAAACCGAGCCGAAACAATTACAGGCCACCGCGAGGTCTCTCGCACGTAACGACGTCTGGAAGTGTCAGACGTAAACACACAGGCTCGCTCGCTAAAGCCAAAGTTATTAAAACGAATTAACTTGAATTAAAACATTTTCTACTTCTTATTGCCCTTTAGAGATTTAGCTTTTGACTGCCGCGAGTAAAAACAAATCCATCTAGACCTCCAGGACGTGTGTGTTAAGCCCTCTGGTCAGTCTATCAATGCAATGTGAGAAAAGCTGTTTCACTCCCCCCCCCCCCTCCAGCTGCAAAGGAGCGCCACAAGTCGCACCCATGAAGGTGGAAGACTTATGTGTTAATCCTGAAGCCCCCGCCTAAGCCCCTGTAATAAAGCACGCTCTCAATCAGGGCCTGTCCCCGCCCTCCAGGCAAGGCGGCTTAGGCCTCTGCAATCACTAGCTGGTGAGCCGCAGGAAAGCTAATGAGCCCCTCGTCTAGACGTCCAGCACCTGCATTCGTAGCTGTTCTAGTGGGAGCTCTCTTGGGGTGCAGGCAGACTGCTGCAGTTGGAGATGATGGAGGTCTGCAAAAGGCCAGCTGTGATCCCCACCAGGGGGATCATCTGGTGACCAGCGGTTTGCAGTCTGAATACATAGCAGTCAAACTCCACGTCGTCGTCCCCCCCCCCGTCCCCCCCCGGCGGACGACTTGACCCCGACGGCTAACCTGAAGCTCAGCCGCTCACTCAAAGGGAAGGCTTGTGGACTTCAGTGTAAATTAATTAATGATGTCTAATTCAATGCAAAAGGTCCAGTTGTTCAGCTTCCGCTCTCATTACGATGTGCGCGAGGACACGCGGCTGCCGCGCTCCCCGGTGGACCTGCTGTTGAGAGAAACGCCGCTAGGCTTTTTGTAAATGCTAAAGAGCACAATGCAGATGTTCCTTTTTAGGGTTTTTACATCTGCTGTGCCTGCGGAGGATGGGTTCATGTGATACCTTGACTTGTTTCATCCCTCACCATATGGGTGGATATTATTTAGCAAAAGATTCCGTCTTATTTGGTGCATTCTGTGTGTTTATGACAGAAATATATTGAACAAAATATGAGAAATCTTTTTTTTTTTTTTCAGGGTTCTTTTAAAAATATCTTAAAAAAATTCACACGAATAAGCAAACTATCCTAGATATTTCCGATGAACTGCAGCCCCCCGAGTTTAGTAACGACTAACCCCATTTTGGCCACGGGTAACGGGGCCTCATTCCTGCTTCGCTGTAATTGACCGGGCTCCAATTATATTCTCAACACGCGAACAAATCCACTCTGATTGAGGGACCGTCTGAAAGAGAAGTGAGCTGGTGTCCTGGATGTTTTTTAGAATCCTGTTCAGGAGAGTGGAGAGCACTTGTGTAAGTGTTTGTTATTCAGGTTTAATTATGTCCACAGGGCCTGGGAGTGTAGGCCAACCTACGCAGCGCCTCTTTAGCCCGAGCCACAGCGGACTGGCTTGATGTCTTCCTCTTCTTTCCTCTGCACTGAATGAGCAATTAAAGGTCATATCAATTAGAGCATGTTGTGGTCTCCAGACTCATTGTGAAACAGCTTGCTCCTGTTGCGCTGTCAAGAAGGAATAAGTATACAAATGTAAAGCGTGTGGCCTTCCTCGGCTAAATGTTATTTGAAAAATAATTTTGAATAAATCTCTTCCCCAACATTTAGGGGTATTGAGTGGCTTGGCTTTGGCCTTTACGCCATGAAGAATATACACTGTACAGTATACGAAAGTGTAGGTCATCAAATAATCAAACCAAGAATAAGGCAGTTATATATATATATATACATATATATATATATATATATATATATATATATATATATATATATATTTCTTTTATTCCAGACTCATGAGTCAATAACAATATATAAAATACGATACGAGAACACACGTACACTAACTGCAGTTAAAAAGTCACTTAAAAAAACAACTTACAAACAATTATTCCAATAATTCCAGAAACAGAAAATACCTTCTTTCACTCTGTGTTGCCTCAGTTAAGGCGTTTATAATTACATTTTCTGAGTCATTTATTGGACATTTAAATAAATAAATAATAACATTTCTCTACACACCATGAAACATTACGAGTCACAAACATCTGATTTTCACTTGTCCATCCAGGAAGCTCGAGCAAGATTCTGAATCTTTTTCATTTTTCATTATGATAGAGATGATCAGTTATTGGTCTAAAATCTTAATCTGAAACTGCGAGAGTCGCTTGAAAGTCATTTGTTGCAGGGTTTGTGTTTGTGAGTGTGTCGACGTTTATGCTAATATTGGAGGGGTAGTTTTCATAGGTCTAAGATACAGTTAGGTCTTTTATTCATGGCACCATGGAACGCATGTTTAATTCATGACCACAGTACCGTGAACATGAAACCATGTTGGAGCCGCTCTGTGGTCCGATACGATGCAGCCTCAGTAAAAGAAGCACAACAGAAATCTATTTAGTCTAAATACGGAGGGTCTATATATTTTCCCCTCTCTCAATTTGGTGAGCAAACAATCATTTTTTACACGGCGCCGAGATGAGAGACAAAGAATTGTCATTGATGATCCATGAATCCTAATGAAGAGGCATGCACAAAGAGACATATTGCAAAAAGGTGACACGTGCTGTTGCCATAGTGACCCCCCCCCTCTGAAACTGTATATGTTTGTTTGCAAGAGGAACTACTGACAGAGATTCCTTGGCAGTCATGCAGCGAGTGTGTGTGTGTGTGTGTGTGTGTGTGTGTGTGTGTGTGTGTGTGTGTGTGTGTGTGTGTGTGTGTTTGTTGGGGAGGGGGGGGTTTCCTGATGTATGATTAGATGAATCTTAATTCATGCATTTATTCATGAAATGCAATGGGTCTCCTGTCTTCTAAGAGGCAGCGGAGCAAATGCCCTTGCTAGCTTCATCATCAGCCTTTGTATTATTTGTAAAGAAGAAACACATTGTTTTTATCTCTACATACAAATAAGAAAAGGAAGAACCAAAGAATGCAACATTACAGCTCAGCCTAAAACATGTAGAGACAAGTGGTTTTGCATCAGTAGCCTACATAAACATATATATATATATATATATATATATATATATATATATATATATACATAAATATATATGTATATATATATATATATATATATATACATACATATATATGTATATATATACATACATATATATGTATATATATATATATATATGTGTATATATATATATACATAAATATATATGTATATATATACATACATATATATGTATATATATACATACATATATATATACCTACATATGTGTGTGTGTGTATATATATATATATATATATATATGTGTGTATATGTAGGCTACTGATGCAAAACCACTCGTCTCTACATGTTTTAGGCTGTAATGTTGGATTATTTGGTTCTCCCTTTTCTTATTTTCATGTAGAGATAAAAACAATGTGTTTCTTCTTCATAAAAAATAATCCCCGCATCTGTAATGTGAAGGTAGTACTAGACCCGAGGCAACTTTGGAGGGGTCTCATGCAGGGAGACGAGGTGAACTGGTGGGAGCACAGATGTAATAAATCAGAAGTTGCCCGCACATATATCTGTTCGTCATTTTGGGACAGCTAGCTCATCAGTGGCTTCCCACATTCTTCCCATAATAAGCAGAGCAGACCTGAACGAGACCCCCCCCCCCCCAACCTTCCACCAACCATCACCCGCAGGCCATCGGACTCTTCATGTCTCCGCGAGGACACTTAGTGAAGCGTATTCTATCTGGCATATAGACCCACCAATAATCCTCCATGACAGTGAATGACAGTTTTGGGGAATGTTGGCACCGTTATTTTTTTTTATCTGATTAAATTCCTTTTTTATTTTTTTGCAGTGATTTTTCACTCCCTCGCCGGGGAAAAGTGCTGCGCTGCCCTTCTGATTTATTCCACGAATATGACTAAGAGTGTAGCCGTGGGAAGTGCATGCATATATCAATATGTGTCAGCAGTCGCATACAGTAAATTGGGTGGCTTGATGCAGCGCGCCTCCAGTGTGATCCTGACGGTGTCCTTGGGCAGGTGGAACCAAGGTCAACGCGGGAGTTACTTTATTAGGAGGTATTTCTTCATGAATAGTGTGAAGGCATGTAATCAGTGGATATAGAAGTACAGAGGAAGTGCATAAAACCCTGACCTGTACTCTCCAGATCCAAGCTAGCCAAATGTGGTATGTTCCAACGGTCTGTTTGCAAGGAAAGACTTATTTTCTAATGTAACTGCTAGAATAAAAAAAATAATACACAAACAAAAGCTTTTTTCTTCTTCTTTTTTAACCGCTTTAGAAATATTCAATTGAAGTAGATTCTTCTTCATTGGCATGTCACATATTGGGAATACAAAAACTAACAGTTTCCTCCTCTCTTTTTCTTCATGTCTCTGGATCCTCCCGGGTTGTCATCATCAGGTAAACACAATCTTTTTTTTCTCTCCCCTGATATATCTGGTGTTATACACCGATGATAAAATACTCTGGACACTTGAAAATGGCCAGATGATTTTCCTGTCAAACTCCCCCTTTGCCTCCCTTGACCAATCATATCGGATGTTTACCAGTGTGTGCCCGGGTGCAGGCGGGCGAGGGGAGGGGAGGGGGGGGGGGGGTCCCCCGCTGTCTAAACAAGCCCCCCCACCCCCTCCCCCCGACTGTGCAGCCCTTTTTTCCACGTAGCGCCGTGGTTGGAGGGAAAAGGGCAAGAGAGCGGCGCTGAGGCGGAACAATAGCACCGCGAGGAGATGCCAGACCCCGGGAGCTGTGAGGTGGATGATGATATGAGCCCACTGGTGTTGTTGTTTCTCCCCTCTGCTGAATGCAAACACATGGACCCCCCCCCCCTCCTCCCTCCCTCCCCCGCGGCTGGGCGTCGACCCGCGGCGTGGTCAGCGCCCCGGTGGTCGTGGTGGAAAGGGGGGGGGGGGGGGATGTAATGAGCCCACGATGCTCTGCTGGGCCTCGGTCTGCTGGAGCACATCTCGTCTGTGTGTGTGTGTGTGTGTGTGTGTGTGTGTGTGTGTGTGTGTGTGTGTGTGTGTGTGTGTGTGTGTGTGTGTGCGCGTGTGCTCGTCTGTGTGTTTTTAGTATGCCACCAAAGGATGCGGCGCCCTCCCTCTGTGTTCCCTGTTGGTGGATATCAAAGGGCCGTTATAGTGTGACTCCACCCGTCTGCAGCCGCCTGCTGCTCGTCTCCGTCCGTTCAATTGGAGGCTGGCTTTCAGCGCCGCGGGCGCACTCAAAAATATTTAGCCTGTCCTGTTTTAAAATGCACTCAATATCATATTAAAAATACAATACAACAAGGCAATCCAGAAAAGAATTACAAACACAATGATCTTATAGCCACTTTTGTCATAATTGCTTGTTCGCCGCATTTCATTTATTTATTTCTCCAACATTGAAGCGGGAGAGAGATTTTGATAAAAAGTGTTAAAGCAAAAGCGATCTGAAATAAATGACCCGTACGTTTTATGCGAGCCATAAAAATCTACAAACCCAAAATATTATTTTTAAAGTCACGCAGTCATCCCACGTCTGCCCATCTCCATCACATCGCATCACGGGTGAGCGGATATAAATTAGGGCGCCTGTAATCCCATTTGAAAGTTTGTTTTACCGAGATGAGTAGCGGTGAGTGATATCATGTCGAGGTGGGTCTTCATCCTCTCTCCTCACTCGACTGTCAGGGCACTTTTCTTCCCCCTCCTGTTCCATTCTTTTTTTAAGTGAGCCTGGAGGACAGCCTGCTGGCAGGCTGGGATGCAGAGAGGTTTTTCTTTAGCAGTACATGAGTGAGGGAGACAGATGGAGCATGCCAGACAGTAGTTTGTGGATTTATCCAGATTTATGATGGGCGAAGGAAGGCGAGGTGCGGATGTGAACTGGGGGGGGGGGGGGGGGGGGGGGGGGAGTCAGGGAGGAAAGGGAGGCGATGGAGGCACCAGGGCTTCAGCTTCCAGGGCCGGATTCTGAAGGCTTGAAGGGCTGGACGCCTCTGAATGAGGGGAGGGAGGGAGGGAGGGAGGGAGGTGGGGTCCCAACACAGTGGTGTTGTTCTTCTTCTTCTTCTTCTTCGGATTGATTGTCTTTCATTTTAGCACCCGGCTCCGCGTCTCACTGTTGTGTTGCCGACTGAGGAGAGCGTCCTTGCCTTCACATTGAACTCCATCACATCCCTCCCCGGACTCCGAGCTGTCTTTCAGATCGCTCGATTGGCATTTGCTTCGGCTTCGCGGCCACAAAGGCGTCTTGTTTCATTTCCCACTAATTTGTCTCCCCCCCCCCCGCTCTCTCTCCACTAATATTAGCAAAAGACGTCCTCCTTTTGTCATGTCATTTAGAGCTGAAAAAACCCACATGAATAACATCAAAACAATCGCCAGGACGTGATAAACATCACTGTTTATCAAGATAACAGTGCGATAAAAAAAAAAGAGAGAAGGGAAATGGCTGTAGCCACAATGGAAGAAAACTGCCGTGTGAATTGATCAAGAGATAAAAGATGACGATAACTCATCACAGCAGATGTTGCCTTTCATAGGAAATATCCCTTTTGATAATCTACTTTTTATTCCACGTACCGTTGATGTTTACACATCTTCAAGGTTGTTAACTCCTCCTCAGGGGAGAGGAAAACACAACAGCCATTCTGGGATACAGCATGAAAGAAAGAGATGTTCTTCCGTCTTTATAACATTGGAAGAAGCTTGTAAAAACTTGGTAAAGGGCACTCTGTTATGCTATGCTGTCACAACATGTCACAGGTCAATATAGTGGTCTATTTAGCGGAAAGACTGAAATCCAATTTAAAAAATATCGAGGGGGGGGAGGGCGGGGCAAAGGAGGAAAAAAAAAACATGTTCCTCGTCCCTAAAAGTTTCCCTCCATTTCTCAGCGTAGTTGGCTGGAGTTTTGAAGCACGAAGGCAACTCGGATGACACATAACGGCGGCGTGTACGTATATACAGGATTTCAATCCGTGTTCACAAACAATTTCTGCTCTCATGAGTGGACCAGTGGGTTTTTGACAAATGATACCTTTCATCCTTCATCCATTGGTTGAGAATACATGGGGTTTGTTGGATCGCTAAGAATAAATCAATTTCCAAACAGCCAAAAAACATTGGGCAAGACTCTCTCTCCATCTCTCTCTCCATCTCTCTCTCTCTCTCTCTCTCTCTCTCTCTCTCTCTCTAAGCCTGCCATTATTCCACTTGCTTTCATCCTCCGCTATCTAGGGTAACCCTCTCAGTCTGGTGTGCCCGCTCATAGCCAATCACAGGGAGGCCTCTGTTGGAGTAAACCCATGTATAATGGAGCGTCTCCCTGCAAAGGAGTCACATACCGGTGGTTCCCTTGCATTTCATTTGTAAACGTCGGGGGGGGGATGGCCCTCTCTGAAGGCCCCGAATGAAACAATTATTTGAGAGAGGCAAAGAAAAATGCTTTGCACCAAACTGTGAAGAGGAAGATATAATAACGAAACATATGGATCCGGAGAATTACAGGGAGAAGGAAACATTTGTAAGCACAGAGCAACTGTTCGGAGTGAGAATAGTTTGATTAACCTTTATTGTTTTTAGGAACAAAGTCTTTTAATTACACAGAAAGTGAAGAGTTTCAGATTTCTCCAGAGACACTCAGCCTGTTCGCCTGGGGGCTGATCTCAGATCAGCGGGGAATCGAAAAGGCCACCGAGGGCCCGTCTCACCGACGCCTTGTGTACGCCAGGCCTCGCAATTAAAGCCCACGGCGACCGCGCCTAAGTGCACAGTCTAGCTGGGTGAAGGTCAAAGTCAAGGACGTTATTTAGGAGCTGACTTTACGCGACTGTGACTTGTCCCCCTGTAAGCGGTTTGCGCTGGTTGTGGATTATCGATGCGCTTCCTGAGGAATGCGCGACCCCGGTAAGGGTTGGGACGCTTTACTTTGTAAACGTCTTGATTAATTCACCGACTTCGGTTTTTACAGTCGCTGTACGGACCGCGTCTTCGGGGACGCCACGAGAGAGAGAGAGAGAGAGAGAGAGAGAGAGAGAGAGAGAGAGAGAGAGAGAGAGAGAGAGAGAGAGAGAGAGAGAGAGAGAGAGAGAGAGAGAGAGAGAGATCTATCTTTATTAAAATATGGGGCACCCCAGGGTATGACAGCTAAATTAACCAGCAAATAAATAAATGACACTCATCCGCGCCCGAAAAAAAAGAGGAAATAAAGATGAAGGTGCGAATGTGAAGATGAGATAGTTCACACTTTAGTTTACATTAAAAAAGATTTGCGCCCGCGTGGTCCCCCTCACCCCCCCTCCCCCCGCCTTATTTTTTCTTCACTCCTTTTGATTCCATTTCTTTGCAACGCAATTATGACAATCGCAGTCTGGAGGATTGGCAAACAAGAGACCGTCGTAAAAATAAAAAAAATAAAACGCAAAGAATAAGCTTGATGAGAGAAAGGGGATCTTAATTACAAATCTTCATTAGGACAGTTACTAACAGCCTTAGGTATAGGAGTATGGAAAAAAAAAGGCGATAAAACGAAGCCGCTTTGAAACATCCACCGACCTCCCGTTTCTCCCACAAACGTTTTTTTGTATTTTTTTTACTGGACCTACTCGGATCGTTACGGTTCTGTCTCTGAGAGCAAACAGCTGGAGCGGCACGCTGCTTGATGAGCGGCGAGGAGCTTTACTGTCGACGCCCCCTCTGTCACAGCACCTCCCTGTGGCCTCCGCCTCCACCAGCAGCCACCAGCAGCGCGGGGCTCCCCGGGCGAGGATTATTCTATCAAAGTCACACCTCGCGCTGCACTTTACGCCGCTACTCCTCATTCTCTTCCTTCATAGACGAAGGGGCTCGGGCTGAATTTCCCCATCCCTCTCTCTCTCCTCTCTCTCCTCTCTCTCCCTCTCCTCTCTCTCTCTCCTCTCTCCTCTCTCCTCTCTCCCCTCTCTCTCCTCTCTCTGTCTCTCTCTCCCTCTCCCTCTCCTCTACTTCCTTCCTCCCTTGTTCTCCCACTTGTCTGCCCTCACAGGCAGATTGGCTTTCTTCGCCTCCTTCACAACACAGGCCGCTTTCAATTCTCCTCGTTCTCCTCTCCTTCAAAAGAGCCCCCCTCCCCCCCCCCCTCCTCTGTTTGTATGTTTCCTGCCCCCCTCCCCCCCCCACCCTCACCCCACGCCCGTCTCTCTCTGGGGGGTTTGGGAGGGAGAAGGGGGCAGTCGTAAAAAGATAAAGATGAAAGCGAACGCTGAGAAAACAAACAGGCTAACAAATAAAACCCTTAAGTAAAGTAGCTTTTTCCATCTCAGTGGGGAAGACGCTGACGGGGAAACTCTGCTGACATGGGTGGGAATCAAAGCTTATGGGAGGGTGGGTGGGGGCATAGCGATGGTGTGTGTGTGTGTGTGTGTGTGCGCTTAGTGGACCCATTAGAGGACTAACCAGCGCGATGCAGTGTGGATGAATCACTTTCATGACACCTGGGTAAAGGAAAGCAATAATTTCCATATTGTGGATATACCATAAGTACAGTTCCAGAAGACGTGGGTGAAAGCGCCGACGTGGACTTCTGTGATGTGTGCTTTACTGTCTGCCTCTGCAATCCTCTGCGGCCATTAGTGCATGATGATGTCTAGTAGTGTGAGCATGTTGCTTCAGTCGGAGGCGCTGTGTAGGATGGATGTAATGAGGCTCGGCTCCCAGCCTTACTTACCGAGGAGGGCTGGATGAACACGGGGCGGGGAGGTAATTAGGCAGGGAGTGGTGGTCAATGACGCCCCCCCCCCCCCCCCCCCGGGCCTCCAGCTGCTCTGAGCGCCCGCACAAAAGGGCTGATGAGGAGGCGGGCTGACCTTCAGGCCCTGGCACACGCTTCCAAGGGTGTCTCCAAAAAACAAAAATACACCCCAACCCCCCGTTAAAAAAAAAAAAATCCGAGCCACCGGAGGTTCCGCATCCTCCGTACACATCACGGCTCTGCAGCATTATCTTAACGCAGCACGCTTCTCCTAAACTATCAAAATCTCCCAACCCCAAAAAAGCTGCTTGGGAAGCATTTGTGGAGTGAAGAGTGAATACAAATCAGGCGTTACGCTTTTTTTTTTTGGACTCAGCCGCCGGTGAAGTTCTCTTGCGACAAAAAAAAAAGTTTTACTTTTCATTCGCCCCCCCCGGTCCATCCGCTGCTTCGTTTGCAGAAGGCGACGTCATCACGGCCGTCCCTGACTTGCGTGTAAAGTCCAACATTTTGCAGACAGAGAGTAATCACCGACGGGCGGGGGAAGATTTATCGCGCCGTTGTTTGTATTGTCGCTGCTTAAAAGTACATTTGAATCGCAGAATGAATCATTTGATCTTTGGCATCAAATAAGTCGTCGTCGGCTGTGACATTGGACAATTTATTCCCTCTCGGGCCGTAAAGCTGGCCATGGGCGGACAAGTGTCTCTCTCGGATGGGCCGCAAAAAAGGCGCAAGACCCAATAAAAGGAATGTCACAGGAAACGCACCGGAATGTCATTAATAATAAATCACCATCATCAGAAGCTGACCTGGCAGCGAGGATGTGTAGTAGTGGGGAAAACCTCCGCGTGAAAAGGAGAGCGACTACTATTTATGTCAATCACAGCCTCGAATCTGGCCTTTTATTACTACGGGAAGCAATTAACCTTTCAGAAAACAGTGTCACTCAAGCACAGACAAAGGAGCATTTTGTAGATGTTCAACAAGTCCGGAGACAAATGACTTTGATAAGGTTGGTGTTAATAGTCAACCTGCAAAAAAATGGGACTAAAGTTCACTTGTCTTTAGCGGCGTTAAAATATCCATCCTTCACAATCCACATCGCTCACATCCGCTCTTTGCGTCTTTTTCCTCTCTCCTTTTTTTTCTTCCCATCGTTGGAAGTGTATTCAAATAGTTTGTTTACAGCAGGAAATAACAGGATAATGCCGACCGCGGTTAATAATTGTATTGCGTGCGCTCGGCTCTACGGTATCTACGCTCGGCAGGTACTCAACTTTCACCCGCGCTTTAAAGCAGGAAGGGACGCCGGGAGGCCGAAGCTGAAACAATAAACACCGCCTTTGAAGGGGCGAGTGAGAATAAGTTTGGAAGTGTAGCAGGACGCATAGGGACATGCAAAGCGACACACACACACACACACACACACACAGTACACACCCCGTGGGCATAGTGTAAATTGCCGACAGAACTCTACGTCTTTGTCACCAAACAGCTGGACCCAGATGAAGTCGGGCTATTACACAGCTCGTGTAAATAGATTTAAAACTAGACCGGGCCGAGCAGCAGGAGGGACGGCTCGGAGAGGCAGGCAGTCGCTGCGTTTCCATCCAAGTGGATGTAATTCATGTTTGCCGGCGGGGTCAGTGTGGAGGAATGTTTTTGCCTCTATGTGTCTTAATTGGGAAGCTTCCGGACCCCGGGGCGGGACACACCTGCTCCTCTATCTGTGGCAGCAGTGGGAGTCTCCTTTCCAAGAAATTCCAAAATGAGACCACGGGGTGTGCGTGTGTGTGTGTGTGATAGAAAATATTGTAAATGCCCAATGTTTGGCTGAGGATCAAGAGATAAGAAATGTTCCCGCGCGCTATGAGCTTATGAGCATAAATACAACATTTCTATCCCCACAATAATTCCCCTCAGTTGTACAAACCGAGTGATTGGCTTCTCAATAAACACCAGAGGTCAATTGACAAGTAAGCAGCGACAAATCACAGCTCCATTTGTAGGATAATATACATTACCCAAAATAAAACATCCAATGTAATGAGAAAGCCTTCAGTGGTAATTGGAACGAAATGGATTCATATAAAAAGACGAGTGGCCATTTAAATATTGAAAAATCAGCCTCGTCTCCCTGCTTATTTTGTTGTCTCTTATTCCAAAAATATGGTCCTATTCATCTGAATTTCAGGGTGAAACTATTGGTCCACACTATAAAGAACATTGTCATGGTAACAGATTGATAATAACCCTCTATGTCTAGCATCTGGCCAAAATCAGTAATGATGCTGGTCATCACATCACTCCTTATGAAACTGTTGGCATCTTAAATGCTCTCACAAATATTTTAAGTCTGCGGTAGTTTATATGTCGGCTTCAGTTCATTCTTTACAGTGTAATAGAAGGAATATCCCGAGGTGGTTTATTATGGTGTATTGTCAGAGCGGCGTTAATGTTCCTTCTTTAAATAATCCTGCAACAGAAACTCAGAGACGGGTTCAGCGCCAGCAGAAGGTTCTGTTCTCGTACGTGTGGGCGCCGCTCGACTACCTGCTTATCAAAAAAGAGAGAGAAAACGTAAAAATACCTTTTATTTTGTACCTATTAAAAGGTTTTTTTTTCTTCTACCGGCGTGTCATTTGTACAGATTGAACCTGCAACAGCACAAAAAAAAGGCAGATGGCATGACAAATAAATAAGTTATTCTAAGCATCAGATGGAGGCGGGAAGTTCCGAAAAAATATGGAAAATATAAATAATTTTCAGATCATTTTTCGTGATGTCTTCCTTGGAGATTTAAAATGTATAAATGTTTCTTGTATAAAGACAGACATATCTTCTGATTGAGATGTGTATTTAAACATTCCTCTTACACAGTACATAAAATATGATTATATCTGGATTAAAACACAGATTTTCCCTTCAGTGGCTCTTAAATATCTTATTGTGGTACTTTTGTAGTTTGACTATGTTGAGGAAATGTTACTTTCTGTATTCTTGTTGTTCTTAGTTTATACTCTAGGTTGAAATGCAGTTATTGTAAATCGCTTTGGATAAAAGCGTCTGCTAAATGTAATATAATGATGAAGATAAAGAAACGCATCTCGTATTGTGCTGTGACGTTTTACTTTCATTTCTTTTTCATCAGCTTTGTTTTTTCCCCGTTGTCGTGGTTTTCCCGTACGCACCGGCCCCTCAAGACTTCTAGAGTACGGGTCGAATTTGATGTCTTGCTCTTCTGCAAAGGGGTGCAAAAGTAACTGTCAAGTCTTGCCTTTTTTTCCTGCTCTGACCCCGCCTTTTGAAAAGTAGTGGCCGCATTTATTGTCTTTGCTTATGTTGGCCGGCGTGCAGCGGAGCGGGACCGGCGTGCACCGATGCGTCCGCCGTTCCCTGCAGGTTTTTTACGGATGTTTTGGCCCCCGCAGTCACCACTCCCTTAAAGAGGCTCTACTCTGAGAGATTAAGACGGCCAAACCTTCACCTCTCCCTCCGCCGCTCGAGTCATTACGCAATCCGGCCTCTCTGGGGAAAGGCACTCAGATTCATTGAATGCTAATTCAAGCAGTGGATTCAAAAGGGATCTACATATTTTCACATTCTTGTCTGACCAGTTAAAATAATAGCCAACTACTGTCGAGCGAGACGTCGTTACGCTCTCGCAAAGACTTCTCCCAAACACCCCCCCCCCCCTAAAATAGGGAAGGTCTTCGAGGTCAGGGAGAGACATCATGTCACAAGGCCGAGTCTTATTCCATCATATTTATAATGGATGAGATATAGATGGGGGGGGGGGGGGATGGGGGGGATTGTGCCGTGCCTTGCTGAGCCCAGGCAAATATTTTGGCATCTGGATGCTTAATATTTGATGCGCTCGGATGACGGAGGCGAGGTGTATGATGGACACCGACGCACAGCGCCACGGGTATATGTGTCCGCTTGTTATATATGGCCTGATTTACCCCTTATTCTATGCCATGAGCTTGTCATAAGACAATCCTGCACTCCTTTTTTTTTTTTTTTTTTTTTTTTTTTTTTTTTTTAGATGCATAGAGGGGCAGAGGAAGCCAGTGGGCTGACTGAGGCAATTAGGTCTATTATTAGTACGACAGTGGAAGGATTGATGCGCACAATAGTCAGTGTGTAAGCAGAAAGCCGGGCTACGTGAAGGAAATTCTAATGGTGAGAATTTCCTAGATTATATGGGCCTTCATTAACATTTTCACACTTGGCTGCCTAACAAATGAGAAAAGAGCCCTGGCATACCAGCAGATTTATCACGTGCACACAACACACCAGCTTGCTCCCGCTTCCCCTCTCCGGTGCAGAGCACACTCTGCAGCGCTCTCGCGGCACGGCGCTCGCCACGGGCACTTTGGGCGTCTTTGGCTTCTGAATAATGGGCCAGGCAGCAGGACTATGATACCGTTCCAACGCTACATAATATATAAAGGTACACATTGTGTGTACCGTCGGATCGGTGTGGCGCGTTTCCCTCGGCGAGGCCGGTTAAGAGACGGCGACGCCGCCGCTGTCCGTCAGATTCTTCCCAAATGAAGAGAACAGGCTTTTTTTCTTTATTTTTTACGACCCGGTATTCTGGACATGTCCCTGAATTCTCTATTCCCTGCTTTAATTTGGCATGAATTGTCCCTGTTAGGAAGTGATACACAGGCAGGCCTCTCGCCTGCAGGGCAGGCCCACTTGAATTAACTGTGTTGCACACTTTACATTCTCTGCTCCCTGACATCTTGAGAAATGTTCCCAGGGATCTTTTTTTTTCCCGCAGAGAAGTTCATTAGAATGACAAATAGCGTCCTGCCACAAAGTGGAACACATCGACGCCACTGCGATCTGAGGGAAGTGACATACAGGGGAGGGGAATGAATTAGACTCCGTTTGATTCCAGGTGATACCGGTACCCACGGATGCTGTCGGTTTGACGATCCTGCCGACTCACGCCCGCTCCGTCTTTGTCGCTCGGCTCTCTCGGCGGGGATGTAGTCGGGGAGCTTTGTTGTTGTTCAAGTTGAAGCCCACGGGGCTTTTTTCCTCCCTTTTTTTTTAGCTTAGAACTAACTTCTTTGATTGGACTGATCGTTGGGATGATATCGAGGGGTTCTATTTGATGAGTTGAGCCCGGCTCTCTCTGCGTCTGCTCTAATCTCCTCGATCTTGCAGTAGGTGCCACGTCAGCAGCCCGCTGAGGTTGGAGGTAGAGAAGCGAGGTCAAAGTCGTTCTCCCCCACTCAGCTCGTTTGGAAGATCGTTGCATGAGCGACCTGTTGCCACGAAAAGAAAAAAAAGAGGCCAGCAGCTCAGAGAACTCTTCGCCTCTTCATGGTCGCCCTGGCAGTCTGCCAGCCCCAGCCCTCCGTATCAATAATGAACGTTTTAAAGAACAGCTTAGGCAAGTGCAAGCCTACCTAATGTCCTTAAGACAAAAGGAGATATTGCCACGGACAGGGGGGGGCTAGAAATCAATTTCCCATTTGCCGCTTTAATTTCAGCGAGATGGGCGGAGAGATTAGGGCCGAAGGCACCTGTAAGCCCCGTCACTGATGAGCTTTACCTGGGCCTGCTGCTCTGGCCGGCCTGACCCCCTGGCTAATTAAAGTTCTCAAATTGATCCACAAACAACGTGATACAGATCTGTCCTTTACCACCCTCAGCAACACGTCTCGTTGTGGAAGCTGCCCCGTAATGGCCTCATAAAACAGCCGTTGTGGTTGTTTCCTGACATCTATGCCGCCATCAATTAGATTGCCTTTTTTTTGACTCCGTCCCCTTTTTTTTTGGATTGCGGTTGACGGACGCTCAATCGGACGCCTCTGCCAGGAGTGGCGCCCGCCGTCGGACGGTATTTGTTTCTCCGCCTTGACTTTTACTCCTTCGGATCGACCAAATTCGTCAACGTTGCTTCCGCTTTGACATTCTGGCGTCGGTCCCGCGGCCGTGGCTCAGAGGTAGAGCGGCTCGTCTTCCAGTCACAAGTTACAGCCAGATCCTCCGGTCATTATTATTATTACTTTATTACACGTCATTTAGCAGACGCTTTTATCCAAAGCGACTTACAATAAGTGCATTTCAACCTAGAGTACAAACTAAGAACAACAAGAATACAGAAAGTAACATTTCCTCAACATAGTCGAACGTACCACAATAAGAGATATTTAAGAGCCACTAAAGTGCTAATCTGTGTTTTAATCCAGATATGGTCGGAAAAGGTGCGTTTTCAGTTTCCGGCGGAAGCTGTAGAGACTTTCTGCCGTCCTGATGTCAGTGGGGAGCTCGTTCCACCAATCAGGAGCCAGGACAGAAACCAGTCTGGATGTAGAGGGATTAGCTCGAGGTGACGGAGTCACAAGTCGGTTGGCTGTTGGTCCATGTCTTTTCGCGAGACACCTAAACCCGTACTGCTCCCGAAGTCTACGCCTTCCCTTGCGTGGCGTCTATATATCCGGGCGCTATGCTTCCAGAAAAAAATCTGTTTTTTAAAATCTTAAACCTGCAATACCTCGTTTATTTTTTACTTTCCTGACAGATCATTCATTTGGTTCCTCCTCTATTCATTCGCGTTCAGCTGAGTGTTTTTTTCCTCATTTTTTCGCCATCTCCTGAGGGAAATATCTGTCTCTTTAGCTGCTAAATGTTCCACTATGTTCACAGGCTTGTCTCTTACTGTATCTGTCTGCTGTCGGTGCTGAGGAGGGAGCGTACCGCGGGTGCAATCAGTCCAGACTCCGCAATCTCCAAAGCCTATGTCAAAGGCATCGCTTCTTCAAATCCCATCGTTCTCCTTTTCCCTCCCAGTGCCGGCGTGTGTGTGTGTGTGTGTGTGTGTGTCTCGGCTACTGCACCCTGTCCTTCTCTCCACGGAGGAAGGCCCCTCTGAGGCAGCTGTGCTGAGCTAGCATTACGCTTCATGTCACACTGCTCGAGTTTGAAAGTCCTCCACACTTTGGTGGGCTTACAACTCGCTAGCCTGTGTCTACACCGGCATTTCACAGGCGTCTCATGAATGTGTGGCACGGCTCACTCCTTGACAGAGACACAGTTTGGACTCGGAGAGCCTTATGTTTCTGTTTCTTTTATTTATTTCATATCGTATTATTACTCGGGGAAAGAAAGTGTCCAGAAGTAATACAAAAGTTAAGGCGGACTGAACTTGGTCTAGTTTCCGAGCCGGTAAAATTACATAATTGCTCGTCTTAGCAGTCATGTGCTGTGCTTAGGAGAGTTATTTTTAGCAACCTGCATGTTGCCCTTCCCTCTCGTACAATGGTTGTCGGCTCCATTGTGGTGAATTTTTTAACAAGGGCCTTTTCCTAAGCCCCTCCGAGGAGTTAATTAAAGTGATAGAGGCTAGAGCTGATGAGCCACACCACCCTGACCTTGAGGCTCTGCTTTCCCCACCTCCCCACAATTATACCTGCATAATCAGGACACGGATGCCCACACACGCGCACACACACACACACACACACACACACACACATTTGTGTATGTACACACAGATACACATCATCGAGACAGCCCAAAGGACCCCCGCCCAGAGTCCCGGCCACATTCCCACCAGTCCCAGAGCCAGTGAATCACCACGGAGCAGCAGCATAAGCATCAGCGGCGGCCATGCACAGATACATTATCACACGGGGGTGGCTACATTGTTTTGTCCAGATGATTTTTATTTTCCAGCCTGATAATCACAGCAGTGGTTCCTCGGTTTGTGTATCGGATCTTTCTGTTTATGTTTGTGGACTCTCTCTCTCTCACCTTTTCCCCCCTCGTTCTCTGCCTCCCTCTTGTGTCTCTACCGTCTCCAGTCTGACGGCGTGGCCTTTGTGCAAAAACCCGGAGACGACGCGGTATTTGGTGATGTGGTGCATGCAAATGATCTCTCTGTCAAGGCTGCTTATTCTAAAATGACAGCGTAGTGAGTTATCTGGTCCGCTCTATATTGGCAACCAGATCTGCAGCTGCCAGCTAGAGGGGAGAGGAGCTCAAGTGTGTGTGTGTGTGTGTGTGTGTGTGTGTGTGGATGTATGTATGTATGTGTGTGTGTGTGTGTGTCATCAAGCTAGACAGTCTGAGACAGAGAATAGATGAAGACATGCACGCGAGAGAAGCCAGCCAAGACAGGCGTCATATGAGAGAGAGAGGGGAGGGAGAAAGAGAGAGAGAGGATGGAGAGAGGAGAGAGAGAGAGATACCCCTTCCCACTCCTCCAGTGTTACTGCTGTTTAGTAGAGCTGTCTCTTTCAAGAACGCCATCGAGACATGAATAAAGAGAAAGGGGAAGAAGAAAAAAATGTTTTGGCGAGAATGGGATGTCACAGCAGATAAGCATCACGAGCTGCTCCATATTTATTACGTGCAACAATTTGACTAACCAGAGAATTTAGATTAATAACATTGGGCCCCGGGAAGTAATTTCCTTTTCGCAAAAGTGATTTACATGGCGCATCGCTATGAGAGAACAGCTCTCGCAGGGCTTTTTGTTGTGTCAGCTAAAAATAATGACAGTTAAAGTACCGACCAAGGTTAATAGGCTTCTCCTACGGTTATGAACTTTTTGTGTCTGCCCCTCCTTTTGTTCAGCCCTGCGAATCGACCCACTGCTTTTATGGTTTCCGACAGTCACGCTCGCATTAAAAACCATCTACCTCCTCATTTCCATCGCCGCCCTGCGAGACGGCGTTTTACCTGTCCCTGGCGATTGGGGGGGGGGGGGGGGGAGGAGGAGGAGTCACCATCACCTTGCGGTTGTAGCTGTAGCTCGGCAAAAGGAAACAAGGGATTCTTTTTTTTTTGCGACCATTACCTCCCAGGTATTGGCGTTATCACCGTGCCGTGGTCCAGTTGAGCAAGTAATTACACATTCTCTCGGAATGAAACCTGGAATGCAAACGCTTTCTACGGCCGGCCGCCGACACGCCGTCTATTCCAACAACGCCCTTTTTTCACGGTGAAGCACAACTTTGCCCCGGGGAGCGGTGGACGTGTTTGATGTGAGAATGTGCTATATACCTCGCAGACACTCTCCATCTCTGTGGCGTTCTTCTTTGAGTCGCCGTTCTCAAAGCAGCCTCAAAGGACTCCACGGGGCGTACACTGCAAAAATTCAGCCTAAAAAAACAAGGAAAAAAGTTATAAAATGAGGGAATATTATTTGAAATAAGCCAAATTAACAGGAACGTTTGACTTGTCAAGAATTCTTAAAACAAGTGAAATGCTCCAACATTAAAACTGCCTTGTAAGAAGAAATATCTTGTCAGTCAAAAAAAAAGCATAGATTGCCTTAACTTGAGATATTTCATTTTACTTAGATTTTAATTTTTGCAGTGTACCGCTCAGGTGCATCGCTCTCGGCGGTGTTTGTGGGTCGGGTGGAGTATAGTGGGCGGCGAGGCGCCGTGGGGGGCGCTAAACCTCTCTGTCTCCGGCACGAAAAAGCCGCTGCCCCCCTCTGAAAATGTTGGATAGATGTATTTTTCATGTAGGGTTCCTATACCCAACGTCGGGCAGGTTCTTTTTAATGAGGTGTGCCCGGCGTCCCAGGTATAGTCTGCAGGAGGGTAGAGTTATTGATAAATCATTAACGTTGGTGGAGGAGGTGTGGAGGAGTTGTGGCTTGCTCTCTCCTCCTCCGGAGAGCTGTCTTGCTGCTGAATATTTCATCGGCACACAGATGTGCTGCTGTCTGTGTAACTGCTCATGGCTCCTCAGCTCTCCGCCATTACGTAGCAGTGGATCGTAATCCCCACGCCGCGTCCACCGGACGAATAAAAAAAAAACGGAAAAAAAAACTTGGTTTGATGCGGGAACCCACCTTCCTCCCAGCAGCCACCTCTGCTGCGCTCAGAACACCACCCACGCTTCGCTAAAAACGTATATGTAAAAAAGGGCAGCCGCCTACAGCAGAAACGGGCAAACAAATCTGTGTCCCAACAGAAAGAGGCGTATTGTGAGTTTTACCCAACCGTGGCGATGCGGCGCTCCTAATGCTGCAATTCCATTAGACTTATCTCCAGTGGGGGAGACAGAGAAACGACTGCTGAGTCAGACCAGAAGGGGCCAGGGATTACTTATTCCCCATGTCATCTGAAGGGAAGTGAGTAGTTCACGCGGCTGTCCTCATCCCCCCCTCCTCTCCCCTCCTCTCCCCTTTCTCCTGCGATGCCATCTATACGTTGCACCCATTTGTCCCCGACTGTGTAACACTGCCACCTCCTGT
The DNA here is from genome assembly GCA_036178185.1 of Liparis tanakae. NCBI lineage: Eukaryota > Metazoa > Chordata > Actinopteri > Perciformes > Liparidae > Liparis > Liparis tanakae. The sequence continues at coordinate 6,240,068 of CM070097.1, forward strand.
CTGGGAGCCCTCCGGGTGCCGTGGCCAAAGTGCCGGGCGGCTATCGGAAAAAAGAAGAAGAAAAAAACGTGGGAGGAAGATATATGAAAGAGGGAGGAGTAGGATTGATAGAGAGTGAGAGATGGAGGAGAAGAGAGAGTAGGACAGAGGAAGCATGGAGGAGGGGGGGAGTGAAAGAGATCTCTGAGCTCACCCAGCCCTGATCAAAGAGCCGTCTCCCTAATCCTCCAGATTCAGCAGTCAGCCTGTCTCTGAGCATTTCCAGTTGCCGGGAAAAAAAAAAAGGGAAGGGGGAAAAACACTTGCGGCTAAACTGCCCTGAAGTGGTGCTATTTTTCCTTTTTTTTTTTTTTTTACTTTAGAAAGGCAAAAAGTGAGACCCTGCTGAGAGTATATGCTCAAGGACCGGGCAACATTAAGAGAACAGAAGCACAAGAGGAGTAAGAAGCTAAATGTATTCTAATGGAACCTTCCGGAACAACACGGCGCAAACGATTTGTGACGTTTTCCAGAGAGGCCAAAAGTTGTTCTCGAGGTACAGCGTAGAGGATGGCGTCTGCCGTAGTAAATATGCCACTCTCTGCGATGGAGAGCCCAAACTGCATAGCGGTGGTTAATTGTTTGACTCGCTATTATCCGCCAGGCCCCTATTGTCAGAAATCCACTGCGTTGTTGCTGCTATCTGTGTTCCACATAGGTGCAGTAAACTATTACTGTAATATTATAGTCATAACACAATAATAAGAGGGGAAAACAATAAGAAAACTAACAAGCGAGGAATTAAACTTTTTTTGTAGAGCCTGAAAACGCATTAAGTCAAGCAGCTGTGTTGCACTTCACTTGAATAGTTATATTTTTTAATATTGAATAATTAATGTTATCATAATTTAATATTTTAATGATTTTAATATGCATGCGGTATACAGTTATTTTTCTTGCAGTTAACTTTGCTGGCTACCCGAAGGACTCCTTGACCTGTTTTGACCAGACTGGAAATAGTGAATATATTTTTGCTGTAGTTATAATAATTCCGTGCAGCTCATAAATCCAGCGGAAATCAATTTCCACCCCAAACATGCTGGTCTGCTAGGTGTCATATCAGCCTCCCGAAGACGGCGAACGAGAAGACTCGAGGCCGTTGTAACAACACAGAAGACAATTGTTAGGCTCAGAATTATAATGGCAAAGAGTTAATGGAAAATAAAAAAAGGCGAGGGCAAAGATGAATGCGTTCTCAGATGGAGATTGAAAAAAAAAAGAAATAGGGACCGGGTGAAAGGAAATAATGAATGAATTGAGGAAAGGTGCGAGGAAAAGAGCGAGGAATGGGCTGAACGGGAGGCTGTAAATCAAAAGGAGGGAGTCAGGATGGAGGGAGAGAGGTGAGGTCAGTCAGATGGAGAAAGAGAGGGAGGAGAGCTGGCCAGCAGAAGAGGGGGAGGAGGAGGAGGAGGATACAAATGTGTGGTGAGGTAATGGCAGTGATGAATAGCCTGTGGCTGATCAGTGGAAGCCAGGTTGGTGTTTGAAGATTAGATTTTAATACAGCGCTTGTGCTTGCAAAATATTTACAGGGAACTAAGCAAATTAGGAATTATTTTATACAACACAAACTGATTATGCCGGTTTGTCCTTGACGGGGAGAGCCGGCCCAACCTGCCATGTAAAGGCTGCTCCGGCCCATGTTGTGGTGGGAGGTGAGTCAATAATTCAAAAATAATTTAAAAAGCAAGGGAGGCAGTATGTGTGAACATTCCTCGTAGCAAACACGGCCTTAAGCCGATTAAAAAAGTTTGTTTGTCACGGAATTTCTTCCCCGGCTTTATTGGGCACTTTCTGCAGTCGCAAATAAACAATAAAATCCCCCAAATACGAAACTGCATTAAATCCCAATTCATCTTCAAAGTGATGGAAACGTCGCGACGATCTGACAAGACGGCCACCGCCGAGAAGCGCTTCTGATTTTCACGGTCTGAGCTTTTTGCGTGGCGTGGAGGCGGAGCCTGTGGAGGCCGTAATGACCACGAGGAGATGTTCATTTGCCCACTTAAGAACAGGCGTCGCCTTCGCCTGTCATTTGACTTCGCCGCGGCCGTTTCTGCTGACGTGCTGGGCTCGTGAATATGCTGGAGTATTGATCGAGGGGCTCGATAAGTGAAGATGTGTGACGAGGCTCAGGTACACGAGAGGTTGACCTTTTTAAAATGTGTGTGCGCGCGTGTGTGTGTGTGTGTGTGTGTGTGTGAACAATGCTGGTCGAGAGCAGAGAAGATTCGGTTCGTCTCGCCGACCGTTCCGGCGGCCTGGCGGTGGCGGACTAAAATAGTACTCTGTCTGTTGCCAAGGTTACAACATTGACAACATGACGCGGCCATTCATTCTCACTACTGTATCTCCCTGGCCTTCTGTGAGAAAGTGGCTGCTAATCTTAGCCCTCAATCTACCCGCCTGTCAATGTGTGGAAGGGGGGAGCAGTCGAGGTATGGGATGAGGGGAGTCGGGTCAGCCCCGCGCCCTCGCACTTCGCCCCGCTCTGCTCGTCAGCGGCCCCTCCCCTCCCCCGCCCGCCGCACCGCCTCCTCTCTCCAGGCGGCGAGCGTTCCCCTCAGAGCGCAGATAAAAGCCGCCGGTGGCGTCTGATGGGTGGAAATAAGCGCCGTTTCTATGCAAAACCATGTGTCGCTTCCCCTATTTGCAGGTACGGTGGCACCAGGAGGAGGAGAGGAGGAGGAGGAGGAGGAGGATGTTTGAATGGCAACCGGATGGTAGTCACAATAAAACTGTAATTGAAAGATATGCTATCGGGACTATTTCGACGCCGAGGAAAGTCCGTATCAAAGAGACATTCCCGCGAAAAAAAAAAAGATAGAAGAAAGGGAACCTCTTTTAATTAAAAAACTGTGCTCAAAGGGGGCGACCAAAAGTTGAAACCGGAGTCATGTTTGGCATGAATAAGTTGCCCCTGTCCTTTGTGCGGTGACACTGACAAATAGAGCCCCCGCCTGAGCAGAGGAGACTTATCTTTGATGGGTAATGAATTCAAAGTCGTGGAGATGAACGTGCTCTTTGAGCTTCGGAAGGCTTTCGCCGGAGTCATATTATCTCACTCCGACCAATGGAAGCGGCGTTGAGGGGGGGATTGTGATGTCAGTTTTTGGGGTGAAGCAAAGCTAAGCTCCAGTACAGTGGGTGTGCTCCTCTGGTGTTGTTCCAAGTCAACAGTTGCCCCAGCTGAGGACACCTGCAGGCGACCGGTGGCCAGACACATGGATATTTAACCAGCTCTTTGTCCTCAACCTTTGTGTTTTTTATGACGGACGTCGTTTTCAAGATGTGCACAAACCCATTTCTGCTCAATCGCTCCCAGCGGCGAGCTCCAAATAGATTTAGCAATGATACTGTGAAGAAGGGGGGACGTGGGGAGCAGGAGCGAGAGACGGGAGAGAGAGACCTCCAGAACAATGAAGAGGCAAGCGAGGGCGAAAAAAGAAAAGAAGAGAAAAAACTAAAAAAAAAATAGTCTGAAAATGAGCTCGAATGAGATTTTTGCAGCCCAGTTAAGAAAGGCTTTGAATATATTTGAATCACAGACTTGATCTGCCAGCAGACTATTTGTATTAGCTGCTTGACAGTGCAGCGTAGTGTTGGGATTACAACCAGAGCCGGTGTTATTCAGAGATCCTCACAGCTACATTTGTATTTGAGCATTCCTAGCACGCCTCTGCTTCTTCCTAGCGCACACTTTAATGCCTTCCTAGTTCCCTTTTTGTTTTCAAACGACACAATTTTACTGTCGCGGGTCACACATTAGAAACAAACATGGTGGCAATTAGAAATGCTTATCTTGTTCCCTTTCTTCCCCTCGTTTTTTTTAACGAGCGATTCCTCATCCTAATATCTTGAGAGAATGGAGCAGATATTCAAATGAGTTCCTTCATTATGGGCAACGTTAAAGCTAGGCTTCGACGTTGCTCAAATTCTTAATTGAAAAGAAATGTATCGTATCCTCTCGAGTGGTGTAAATCACATCCCTCCTCCTGCCCCTGTGCGCTAGTTTATGTTATCTGTGGCTAATTCATGCCACACTTAATTTGGCCTTGATTGTAAATGTCCGGGGTGAGATGTCGCTATTGTTTCTGTGCCCGAGTTGCAGGCGGTCTCGCAGGATTATGCGATTCACGAATTTCATCTCAAATGAGCGTCTCTCTGCCTCGGATGGAAACCTCTTTATTGTTGTGACAGTTGTACACATCTGCCCTTCTCCCCCTCCCCTCCCCCCTCCCCTCTGAGTAGAATCAGAGACGAGGAGTGTATCGTCTCCAGCGTAGAGCGAAAACCTAAATATTTTAACAAGAAGTCAGACGTCTGCCGTCGCCGCCGACAGACGAAGATCGGAGCCATTTTCTTCTAAGCGTCCTTCGTTACTGGCACGACGTGCTGGACACATGCGGCGGATTTGTCATAATTAAACCCGGGCTTGGCTCGGAATTGGGAGAAAGATGCAATAAAGACAACAGTTTATTTAGGATAAACTTCCCCCGTCTCCCGGCAGCTTCACCGGGGGGAACTTCCACACTCTGGATCTCGGCGCAGGAACATATGAAGGGATAAAGTGGCTCTATTACATTTGTTGACTCCAAAGATCCTCTCTGAAGCGGCAGCGTATTGCATTTGTTGGCTCTTCCATCCCTGCTAGCCTTCTCCACGGCTCCGAGGATTGAATCAGACAGTGCCCACATCCTCACCATTGCATGGGATGAACACTATTGAATTGCTTGGCTTGTAGATCCACAATTCTAACTTCTTTAGACTATATTGAATTTACCATCCGGGGCAATCAATAATACTAAGTTTTGCAGGCAGTATTGAACTCTATCCTCACACATCTACTCTGTGGTTGGTTTCTCCCCCAATTGTTTTGGAATCTGCAGGCTGTCACGCACAAAAGAACCGATTCTGAGTCTGCCTTTTTTTAAAAAGGTTCAGAAAAAACCAGGGGGATTGTGCAGACCGGTCCACATGGTGAAACAAAGGGGGGTGTTCGGCAGTCTCCGAAGTAGTCAAATAAAAATGGGAGAGAATCGTGTTCGAGGAAATCGGTGGGATGGTATTCGTTAAGGTCTGTTGCATTGCAGCTATACAGGAGCAAATGGTCTTCTGTGTCTTTCACATGTGGAATTACTCCTCTAATTTGGTAATCCAAATGATGTCCAGTGTCTAATGAGACACTACACAGCCGATTATTCCGTCCTCTGAAAACGCGTCCGTGATAGCGGTAAGCCTAGAGGGCGTGAAACACGGCGTCTCTGTGCGATGCTGTGGCATTCAGTGCATTGCGATTCACCATTGGCCCCCTGGGTAATGAAAAGGCCTAATAAATGAATCCATCAGAGTGTCTGTGTGTTGCTCTCGGTGTGTATCAGGGATGCAGTCGGGGCCCAGACGTACCCGGTCTCCGGGCACACGGAGGAAAGGGATGCCATTGCTGGCAGGCCTGATGAATGGGTGGCACGCCGCGCCTTGACAAAGACGAATGTGACAGCCCCCGTCGCGCAAAAGGGGGGCGGTTCTCAAGCGCTGAGGGGAGATCACGTGACGCTGACCACCTCCCCTTCCCACTTAACATCCCCTACTGGCTGAGCCCAAGGTGGCGGAGGAAGCAGAGAGGAAAAAAGACGAGTATCGGATCGCCGTATATATAGCGCTCATATTCCTGTCCCTCCCACAGCAATGCTGCAGCCACCGGGAGGCTCAGACTGTACCGTAAATTCGTGTCCCGTGAAGCAAATGATGGCATCCAAGCAACAGTTATTTAAACTGAGAGTATTTAATAAAGGCACTCAACACAATAACAGGCTTAAACCAACGCGAAGGAACTCATCAATAGATCTTCGACCAGAATGAATGCGTTAATCTGTGCAAGGTGGTAAATAGTGGAGGACCAAGAACTCTATTTGGTTTTTCAACAGCATTAGAGGCGGAAAGAAATTAAAGATTGCAGATCAATATCAATATTTGCTTTGCATTACTCAGGTGTCCTTTGATCTTCTGCACGAGGGAGCGGCCAAAGTCCGATTTTGGTGACGGCCTCTATCAGATAACTAGATACTGTGGGCTATTAGGCCGGATACTTGTAGTGCCGATCAGTAATCACTTCGGTTCCATCGGAGTAGAAAGGGGAGCGGACTCTAAGCTGTAATGATTACGCCTGTGTGGCGTTCCACTCTGCACAGGCTAGTTTGAGGCTGTAGCTCAAATAAATATGTATCGGTCCGGACTGGAATTATGTTGCAGTGAAAACCTCACTTCCAAACTTCTCAATAGAAGGAGTCATCTTCTCCGTGGCAGCGTAGGGGAGGTGGGGGTCGGTTAACTATCCACTCTAGGACGGGCCTTGGTGAAGAGGGAGAGGAGCACCGAGGGGTAAGTCAATGGGAAACTGAGATGATTAAGAGGCTTTCACTGTTAACAGAAAAGCGAGGATTGGTTTCTATTGCCCCCTTCTCCTTTTCACGGGTCTAGTGGACAGGCTGGTGCTCCAGTCAGAACAGAGCCAAGACTCGCCTATTAATAGACTATTGAGTGCTATTGATCCTTGGCTCGTGTGACACATGAGATACAATGAGCCATAGATCCCAGTAAAGAGCCATGTCTTTCTTTTCACTTTACCACAATTGCATATGATTATAGGAACCCGGAAGATCTGTCGGAGGAGGCCTATCTCTCTGTAACGACGGTACCCCGAGTTAAAAGCCGACTGCAATTTAGAAACTTTTGTCATGAACACAAAAATGGCAACAATGGAGACTCGGCTTAATATTGCACATCCATAGTGTGATGGATGTTTTTTTTTGTGTAACATGGATATGTTTCATGAAGATGCTTATTTTTTCTTTCTCTTTTACGTCCAAGGTGAGAACAACTCCAAAAAGCTGCTATACAATTACGGATGAATTAGAGGGATAATGACGAGGGGGAATGGTGGTTATATCAATAACCCCTCTAATGGTCAATTCCAGAATGCTGTCTGCTGTGTGCTAGATTTAGTGTAATGGATAAGGTGCCTGTTTAGCAGAGGCTTACTTGTCGCCAAACGAGGGAACAAACCTCAAATAGCCAAATTAAAAACTGAATAATAGATGAGCGATGCCAGGATGAGAGAGAGGAGAGGAGACAGCTGTAATTTCTACTCTTGGAGAAGGAAAAAAAAAAGCCCTGGCATGTAATTGTCGAGAATTTATAAGGGCACAGGAGAGAAATAGAGCCGGGAGGAGATACACATCCCACTGTGAGAATCACCTTTACTGAAAGACACTTAATACTGATGGTTATAACAGTTGAAAGTCTACAAAATCTTCAAAAACATTGTAAACGCTGCTGTTATTAAGGTAAATTGCCTGCCTGTGTGGGGAAAGCCTCTCTTCCATTGGATGTTATCCTCTTTGCGGAAAAACATCAGCCGTGCTGGAATGATCAGACGGTTAGAAATGACAGCGTTTTGTCGTAAATGACAGAAGGGAAGTTTATTTTGGCAGCGGATATGACTGAATGCTAAATAAGAGTCGCGCATCATTGTAAAACTGCATATGAGAACGATGTTTGACGAGTCGGTCTGCGAATACGCGTTCAATGCCACCATCGCCACATCCTCCGAGAGAGCGAAGCTTTGACCCTGGTCTTGTGCTCCAAGAGGCTCCCAGAGGTCATTTGAGGTGCACACAAGGGCTGCTCTGCCTCTCTGTCGACTGAGTGATGCAAACATATTCCTGATAGATGTAAAAAAAAAAAAGACGCTCCCAGGGTCTACACAAAGGAACAGTCGACTAATAATAGCATTATGAATATTGAGGGTGGAATTGTTTTTTCCAGGGCCAGAATATTATAAGCCCCAGTGTTGTTTTGCCATCAGCTGCTGCAGACTCGCTAATAACACCAGTCTGTCTGTTTTTAGCTTGCTGGGTTTCCACTGCTGCTTTTTTTTTTTTTTTTTTTCTCTTCTGTGCACCTGTGAGGGGGAAAAAAGGACTTCCCTGCTTGCCGGCTGGTGATGCAATCGGATATGAGTGGGGGCTATGTGATCACAGAGTAGCCTCTCTGGTGAAGAGGTGAAGCTATTACTGCATCATTGAGTGCAGGTCATTTGCCACCGCCACCTGGCCCTCCGATGGCTGCCTGGAGGAGGCGGGCTGGTCTCCCCACCGCTGCTCGGCTGCGTAACCTCGGCAACAAAGTCAATCTGAATGGGCAACTTGGTCGCATAGCTTTTCATATTCGGTTTGTATTTCACAAGATTTTCACATTTTCTATTTTTTTTACGAAAGAAAAGCACTCATTTTTGTTATTATGTTGATGTAACATTATTTTTTTTAAACATAAAAGTAGAGGGTAGAACAAGGCATACATATTTATAAGTCCATATACAGTAAATGCATGTTTATTTTTGATTTTTATTTAAACCTTTATTTAACCAGGTGGATTCAAAATCTATCTGACTGGTCAAATATATGTATGTATGTACATAAATCTATCTATATATACATGCACATATTGTCATATATATATATATATATATATATATATATATATATATATGATGCATACCATCTATATATATATATATATATAGAATAGAGTATAATTCTGTTTTGGTATTGGTCAAAGTACAACATTAAAATGCACTTATGATCTTGCATTCCCACATATCAACAATAAAGAAGAATCCAATTAAATATTATGAACAAACAACTATATATGAGTACAATTAATGTATATATACATGCGAGTGAACTGACAGAATGTTTTTTAGAGGCGGTGTTTTAACCCCTGAGGCATCGGGGCCCTAACATGGCTATTTCTGAAGTTTAAGTTAATTGTTTTTCAGACCAGCCTGCCCACACTGTGCTGCATGTGGAGATTCATGACTTTTCTTCAGGGAGATTCTATATGGTCTGCACAGTTCCTATAGCTTCCTAGTGAGCATCACAATATTATTCAGCTTGTCTAGGCCACAGAGGGGAAAGTGCTTGTGTGTAAGATATGATTGTTCTGGCCCTTATCATAGCACGTGAACATCATGTCATGTCAAATGGGGCTCTATCTCACTACCTCATCAAAGTTTCAGTGCTGTTTGGAGAGCCTGAGAGGAAAAGGTTTGCAATGGAGAGACTTTGAGGAGAGATCTCGACAGCGTGCTGGTGAAGGAGGCCTGCTGGCTTGCCAGCACACACACACACACACACACACAGATGGACGGTGTGTCAAGGGAATCTCACACACACTGATCAGAGGCTCCCCTCCCGTCCCGCAGTGGGAGGAAATGGGACTGAACGAGAGGAGGAAGAGCGGGAGAAGGAGTTAATCACCGCACTAATGCTGCACTTCATCATCGTTTCCTGAGCCCGCCTGCTCACCCCTCGCTGCCTGCACTGTCTGCACAGCGCCCCCCTGCTCCCGCTTTGAGCTACAGCACCATTTGCTAGCCCACGGTGAGCGTATCACTCAGGTCCACTAACTGGAGCTCAAGTAGCATAACGTGTTTATGAACATAAACAAAGCACCGTATGAAAGTCGCTGATCCCTGAAGGTGATTCACGCACCCGCCAATGGAGGGTCTGGACCGACCTTGGCTGTCGTGCATCGGATATGTACGTGGGGCAAAGTGCTTTTTGTGCTTTTTCATGCGTGTCTGTTTGACACTGGTCCTTCCAGGAGGACTATTTATTTTTGTGCAAAGGCCCACATGTGGCGGGTTCTCCCTGAGCTATGTTTGCACGCAGCGTGTGTCTCTCTGTATGTGTGTGTGTGTGTGTATTTTAGTTTGTTGCGTGTGCACTTAGTTCTTAGTGCACGTATGCATAAGTGCATGTGCAGGATGCACAGCGTGCACAGAGACGGATCTGAGGCCGCCGGTGAAGGTGAGTGAGTTTCGGCGGGCTCCTCCCTCGGGCTCTTGTTCCTCAGACAGTTACAAAACAGGATGTTAGGAAGTGCTGCGCTGTGCCGCCGTGCATGGCCGACCATCGGCCCGGCCTAAAAAAAAAAATACGAGTCCTCGTGCGACGCGCATAACTCACAGGCGTGCTGCCACGCCCGCCCCACTGCCCTGGCAGGCACTCCCTCAGACCATAACAGCTCCCACAGCCTCTTAAAGCCATTTGAGTCTCCTGGATTAAGTACTGCGAGGTGCCATTCATGCCCAGGCTAGTGTACGCACCCCCGTCTCTGCCTCCTCTTGACAAATACACCTGCTCACACGCGGCGTACCCCTGTCGAGTTCGTCGCGCAATGCATGCGGAGCTAATGTCAGCTTTATGGATTTAATGTCGCATTTGAATAGCTGAAATGTTTGCCGGTACCTTTCGCGATTTGTGAATAATGACCGTGGTGGAGGAATGAACTGACATGGTGTCTTTACACGAGGTTGTTGGCATACTCATAACCTCTATCGCCTCCAGGTATTCGTATGATGTCTCACACAGAGTTGTTTTCTTCCTTCTTTTTTTTTTTTTTTTTTCTCCCCTCTCCGTGCACAGCGGGGTCACCTGACCGGTATTGTCCCCGGTGCTAATTCAGGTCATCGGTTATGTGCAAAAGGGTAACAGTCTGCCTTTCTAATTACACCTCAAGTGCCCTATGAGCTACAAAGGAACAAAGATGGCCTTTTAAGATGGGATCAGAGAGAGTCTCAGGCATTAGAACCGCTGTGTGTGTGTGTGTGTGCGTGTGTGTGTGTGTGTGTTTGTGTGTGTTTGTGAGTGATAGACTGACAGCCACATGACAGGAGTGAGCTGTGATCACAGCTCTGTAGAGGAGACACCGATGGCAGTGCTTGGCTGGATGCCCATCAGTTTGTGTATCTGTCTGGCTCCCCGGTCATACTGTAGGTACACACACACACACACACACACACACACACGTAGACACACACACGCCAACGTACCTGGCTCGGCGCTTAATGGGGGCCTGTCCGTCATACACATATGCCGGCACGCACGCCGCCAACAAACCGGCGGTGCGGCCGCCACGGTGCAGCGGTTTCAGCTTTGGTTCCACATCACCTCCCGCTAATGGCGGTAATTAATTGATGAATGAGGTCAAATCGGAGATATCCACGCACGTCTCAATTCGGATACAACCCCGACTCACACCCCCCCCCCCCCCCCCCCCGCGCTCACCTCCCCGCCAACCCCCGAGTTGTTTTCTTAATGCGCAGTGCACCACATTCCCTCCGTGCTCATCTGCATAAGACCTTGGGATGAATGTTAACGATGTTTAATTAGACAAGACGTGGGATGGATGAGTGGGTGGAGGCAGGGAGGCCACCGCGGTACTGCCCCCCGCCGGGGGAGAGAACACATAAAACACACATAGGAACCAGCGAGCACTCTCTCACACACACACACACACACACACACACTTGATGAACAATAAATGACCATTAAAAGGCCAAAAGCTGCAGCTGAACATGACCTTACTTGTGAGCGCCACGCTCAGATTTAGTGCCGCGAGCGCCGGCGTCCATATTTCACCGACATCCAGGGCAGTGACCTCTCATTGGTAATGCAATCTCCAGGAAAATGTTTTGAATGCAATACATTTCCAAGATCTTCTGTCGTTTTTTTTTACTAACCGCCCTTGATTGTAAATCTAATTAACCGAACATTCGTCGTCTGAAATCTAAAGTTTTTTAGCGGGACAATAATTGGCTCAAAATGAGCGCATTGCTCTTCCTCCTCCCGGCTCTTGTTTGCATTTTGGAGAGTTTGTCGAGTTTGCAGAGCGTCCTCCTGCCGCCACTTGAATACTATAGTTGAATGGATTCAACACAGTGATCCCATTTACCTTCTCATTATTACTTTTCGGCCTAATCAAACTGCAGCTTATTACATTTTCTGCTCCATAATTGGGTGAGTGAACATCGTGGCTGGGATCAATGCCAGGTGGACGCACGGCGAACCGTGGCCCGAGGGCGCCGCGCCGGCTTCACGCGCTTATCTAAGACAACTTTCGCCCCCGTCCGCGTGAACACTTTCGGCAGCTCACTGTAGCGTAATCCGGCAAACGATCTGCGCGGCTGCAGCCATCGCCGAGATAAGGGGATGCAGATGTTTCCCGCTCGCCGTTTCCCGGGCGACGTGTCGTTATCCAGACTCGGCCTCAGAAGCTGCTGTTTTTTCTCCCTCAACCGGTGTGACCGGATGCGGAAAAGGCACGCTCCTCGAAGTCAAACCGGCACTCTGTGAATATTGCCTGCAAACACCGTGGATTAGCAGGGTGGCAACCCTGTATCACAAAAATGACGTTCCCCCGGACCTAAAATTAAATTTTCAGTGACGTTTGACTGAAACGTATTTCTCTCCAGTTTACGTTTGTATTTGACGTATTATAATTACAAATACGTCTCTGATTAACGTATCTTTTTTTGTCTCTCTTTTCTACAATGGTGTTATGAATTAGAAAAAGCGTCCTCTAGTCTTATTTATTATTATTGTATATGTTGTTTCGCCTGCGTATTATGACAGCAATCAGCGTTGTAACGGATCATATGAATTGGCGTGTAGATTTACTGCTGCAGTGACGCTCCTTTATTTTCTTTCTTTGGGTGACAATACATTATTTAAAACCACCTCATCACCACCTTAACAGAGTTAGCCTCATATGGGTCCAATCAACTATTGAACTTTTTATTAAATGCGCATTGTCCGTAATCTATACCATAAAGTTTGCATTTTAACCTTAAAAAAAGTGTGCTTCCTTTTAACCTTTCAAAATAAAAGTCAGATGTATCTATTAAGCGGAAGTAGTATAAAACGTCTATATTTATACAAATAATCCAATATAAAAGGCATACATCAAAACCAATAAGGAAAATGCTAAACAGTCAAACAACTCAAAACAATAAACCCAAGGATTTTCCCGAGCGGAGGCATCTCCGGGCCTCGATTGAGATCAGGCATCCTCGAAGCTGCCGTATAAAACATTCAATGAAAGAGTCATTCGAGAAACACGGGCGAACACGGCTTTGATTACGAGAGAGAAAACGTGTGCGTTGTCCTCTTAAAAGCCTGAAAACAACAACAAGGCGGCTCCCTCTCCTCTGTGTGGAAGATGCCATGTTGAATCTCCACTCTTAATTAATTTGGCGAGCGCGGAGAGGGGCGCGTTTGTCACCCCTGCTCTCGCCTGTTAGTGCTATTTGTCTCCGGGTGACCTTTGATTTCACACCGCATTGGTTTTCCCCCCCTCCAGTTATGGACAAGAGGCAGGTTTTTTTTTTCTTCTTCTTCTTCCCGCTGACAACAGAGGAAGCCTTATCTTTTAAATAAGTAATTCTTCGACTGCTCAGTGAGTTCACCAGCAGCAAAATATTGGGATAGCTGAAAAAGGGCCGGCAGAGAGTCCCACTGGGGAAAAGAGCTCCTCTCTCTCTCTCTTTGTGCCTCACCACCTTCGCCTGACTCTCATTAAAGATTCCACCACGCTTGTGTTTCAACGAGGCGTCCTACAAGTAGAGTGTTGGAGCTATTTAATTTGACGTTTGTATTTAAGTTTAATTGTAAGGTAATATTGATTATTTATTGCTTATTTAGGTTATGTTTTGATAGGTTAGTTGTTTCTTAGGATACTTGTAATTTAGTTTAATATATTTATTTCTTAGGTTCACTAATTGGTTAACAATGGGCACCTGTGGCTATATGTAGAGGTGGATAGGCACAGGACCAGCATGCACCAGGGTGGCCAATGTTTTTTTACCACGCACATACAGCTGGAGGAAATGTTTGCATTCTGTTTGTTCTTTTTTGTTGCTTAAAGAAAATAAATGATCACGACACTATCGGACGGAGATGGACATTATACTTTCTTTTGCGTGCGTCAACACCGAGACCCACGGTGCATCAGTGGCGATTTGATTTAGATTTTTGTTTGATTTTGAACGACACATGGCCACTACATAGAGTCTATGCAACAAGCCTCGCACTTGTTTGTTGAAATTATACTTTATTTACTTATTCGTTAAAGGCTTTCAAACCAAATTCACATCACATTATGCAGCACGGTTTGACTGTCGGGTGTTTCGGAGGCCCCCGATGTCGCGGGGTCTCGGACGGCCCTGGGCTTGGCACCGGTTCGGCGTGTGACTGAGAAGGGGGGTCATCCTTGTATTGTGGAGGGTTTAGGCAGTGACACAATAGCACCAGCCAGGCCTCCTTGGCACCAGGCTGGGTACCCAGAGCTTTATTTTTTTGTATTTTTTTAGGGGAAGGCCTCATTGATTGGAGCGATGGCTGGAGTGACTTGGGAGTGGGGTCGGGGGAGGGGGGGGAGGAGGGGGAGGGGGAATTTGCGAGGGGATGGATGTGCTGGCAAGCGGCTCTGTGAGTTCTGGCTGGATGCTGGGAGCAGTCTCCAGTAACACTGATGCATCGCTATGAATTCTATTACGCCTTGGCAACTGCTTACTCCCAGATTCATCTTAGCAGTCATTGGGTTGTTTATTTATTTGTTTACACAATTTGTCAAAATAGTTATCCCAGTCAAATAAACGAAAAAGAAATAACAGATTACGAGATAGATAGATAGAAAAAAAAAAAAAAAAGGCGGATTTAAAGCATTTTATTTAGCCGATGGGTATATTTTGCGGAGGTGGAAACGTTTACGACAGGTATTCTGACGGAGTGCCTTTTTTTCTGCACAAATGTCGTGTGTGTGTGTGTGTGTGTGGGGGGGGATGTCGTGGCAGAGTACACAACGTTTTAACCTCTCGAACACCTGCCTGGAAAGCTGCCGGGATAACGCCTCGTTCGCTGCAGCGCTTTGGGCTCCGGGAGATGGAGGCGATGCCTCGGGGCCTTTTGTTCAACTCTGACACGGCCGTCCGGACGCCTTTTGTTCTGGAAGGAGCGGCCCATTCAACCGCGCGCCCGGAGGAACAAATTGAATCTGGTTGACAATTAATAGCCGGGCGGCATGTTTAATTAAGAGCATGTAGCCGGTGAGAGACGTGAGGGAGATAAACAGAGGAGCTCCAGACCGGGCGCACAAAGGAGCCGGCCATCGGAGCGTCTGGCCGATCGATTCCCCGCCGTCTGCACGGAGCGGCGTGCACAAAGAGCGGCCTGCTGCCTCCCCCTCTCTCCGCCAGACAAACTTCTCAGAGGAGAAAAGATGCGAGACAGATAATGCACAGCAGGCAGATGGGATGGGATGCAGATAGAGGCAGAAAAGTTGAGGAGAAGTTTGCTCGGTGGGGAGAAAATGAGTCGCAGGTGAAACCTATACGGCGGCACGGATGCACTTTGGTATTTTGGAAGCTTCGGTTTGGGGGGAAATGACCTTGAACACGATGATTATGGGTGTTGAGCGGTCATTGACTGTAGCTCTGTGCGTGGCTCGGGTTACATAGACGTCTGGTGTTGGGCTCTGCTGTTGGGAGACGGAAACATGCTGGTTTGACTTCAGGCGTCTGTGACCTTCACAGACCCACATTCCCGTTATTGTAACATGAACACAAAGCGGCAGACAGCCAGGAGAGAGAGAGAGAGAGAGAGAGAGAGGGGGGGGAGGGGGGGGGAGAGGGGGAGAGAGAGAGAGAGGGGGGGAGAGAGAGAGAGGGAGGGAGAGAGAGAGAGAGAGAGAGGGGGGGGGAGAGAGAGAGAGAGGGGGGAGAGAGAGAGAGGGGGGTGAGAGAGGGGAGAGAGATAGAAAGGAAGAGGAAGAGAGAGTCATGAATGGGAGGCAGAGAGAGGGGGAGAGAGGAAGAGAGAGTGGGGAAGAGAGGGGAAGAGAGATAGAGAGAGTGAGTGAGGGAGAAGGGAGAGAGAGGGGGAGGAAGAGAGAGAGAGAAGAAGAGACAGGGTGATTAAGGAGAGGAAGAGAGAGGGGAAGAGGGGGAGAGGAAGAGAGTGGGGAAGAGGAAGAGAGAGAAGGGGGGAGAGAGAGATAGGGGAAGAGGAAGATAGAGCTATGAAGAAGAAGCAAGAGAGAGCGAGAGGAGAGAGAGAGGGGAAGAGGAAGAGAGTGGAAGACGAAGAGAGAGCGGGGAAGAAGAAGAGAGAGAGAAGAGAGAGTCATGAAGGAGAGGAATAGAGAGAGCGGGGGAGAGGAAGATAGGGGGATAGAAAAAAGAAGAGAGAGAGAGAAAGAGCGTGGGGGAGAGACAGAGAGAGGGGAGCACTTGACAGCTTGTCTGATAGGCCAAACAATACCAGCCATAGCCAGGCAATGCTCTGGACACACACACACACAGAAACACACACACACACACACACACACACACACGCACACACACGCGCATTCTCTCTCAATTAAAGCGAGCCCTCCTCCAGAACTAACAATCACATCAGTCAGCGAGGTGGCAGGAGCTGAGAGGAGATAAAAAGCGCGGTTCATGTGAGCGTCTGACTGATCCTCTGTGTGCGCCTGCGTTGTGTCAGCGCGCGTATGTGTGTGCTCTGATGTGTGTGTGTTCAACCCGGGACACGTGTGTGTGTGTGTGTGTGTGTGTGTGTGTGTGTGTGTGTGTGTGCTGACAGGCGTACAGAGAGATGACGGGAACAGACAGGGGAGTTGCAGGAATGTAACGCGTTGGCGTGAGAATTAAAAGGGTGTGTCTGCCGTGTGCAGGAAGCGGCGTGAGAGGACGAAGGCGTCCGACAGACGGAGGCCGATCCTTTCACGCTGACGAGTGGTCGGGCCTGTAAAACAAAAAAAAAGAAAGAAGAAGAGTTTCTGCCTGCTAATTGGCTTGAGCTTGAGATCTGGCCATCCCTTTGGTGAGGTTTCAGACGTGTCTTGTCTTAATGTCTCCCCCGTCTGTCTCTCTGTGGATGGACGCGGCTCAATATCTCATCCTGTTTCTCTCTCAGACACATATTGTAGTCGATTAAAGACGTGACCTTCTTGACCTTTAACACGCAATCAGCCTCTTCTTCAATCTGTGTCGTCGCCTCTCTTCCCTTCCCGTCTCCACCTCCTCCGTCTCCTTCGTCTCGGCGAGAAGGCTTCGTTTTTCCGCGCGGCAATTTGTTCTCCTGTCAGCACAGTCTGCATTTTTTTTGGGGGTGGTATTTACGCCCCCCCCCCCCCCCCCCTTTCCCCTATAGCTGCATATCGAGAGCAGGCTGAACCACACGCCGTGAACTTCACATAACCCCTCCTATTCTCAGCACAGCAAGAGAACACACACACACACACACACAGATATTTGCAACCGCGTCGTCATTTATAGCTGCAATGCTGAGGGACGGCCTGTAGGTGGCTTTGGGGCGTGTCTCTCTCGGATTGGAAGTTAGTTAAAATTGGTTTCATGCAAGGGTGCCCCAGTCGTTCGGCTGCACTCAATAGGGGAATTCAGATGATAATGCGAGCATTAATTGATTCTGCAGCCTGAAATAAATCGGCTTTCAGGCTCACACCAGACAGAACTCTGCTCATTTGTGGCGTTCTGGGAAGCCGGGCCAGCGGGGGACGTCTCCTCTTTGGAGACGTCCGGCCGGAGCCTTAAAATGAAAGTTGACATCCGTTGATTGATAGGAAGTGAACGCTGACCTTCTGGATCCCCACCGTCGCTTCATTTACGCACGATACCGTCGCTTTTTGGTGAGATTCGGGTGATATTTGCGATATATAGCAGCTTAGATGCTCACAATGTCCCCGCAGAGAGGAAATCTCACCTCAATTATATTTAGATGACATTTCACGCCCTCCCTGTGGATTTCCTCCGCAATATCTTTTCTCACAACAAAGGAAACAACAATTTAGCATTTATGTCTTGCGCTCTATATCAAATGGCGAAATTACATTTGGAGTCAAACAGAAAAGCCGGCAGCGGTCGGGTGTCCGATACGACGCCGCACTTTCGATATGCGCCGGAAAAAAAAACGAGAGCGCCCGTCAAAACGACGAAGACGTACGGTTAAAGGATGAAGAGCGGAGAGAGGAAGAGGAAGCCCACCTCCACCGCAGGTTGCTTCTTCCAACCCTCTTCTGGTGGACAGACGTTGGGGTTTGAGGGGGAGAAAAGTTCGACAGCAGAGTGTGTGTGTGTGTGTGCGTGTGTGTGTGTGTGTGTGTGTGTGTGTGTGTGTGGGGGGCAGCCTGAAGTCTCGGCAGTGGGGGCTGTCGGGTAAGGTCGGCATCGCGGAGGCTCCGCCACTCTCCGTTCTCCTTGGTTGGGCTGTCAGCGGGGGGGTGGGTGTGGAGGGGGGGGGGGGGGGGAACAGACGTCCTGCTGCATAGATGATGAAGAGGAGGAGGACGTGCCGCGTCGGACGCCAGAGGTCAGGCAACCGCGGGAAGCCAGGAAGTGAACCTGGCCGCCTCCAGCAGCGCAACACAATGGGTTGGCGCGCCCACGTACACACACACACACACACAAACACACACACACACACACACACACACACACACACGCGCGCGCGTTCCTTTCGCCCTGCTTACTAATGTAGTGCGCCGTGCATCCGCCAAGCCTCCCGACACGTCTTCAAGTCTTGCCAGAAGTTAGCGCCTCGGGGAAAGAGAGATGGAAGAAGAAAGAGGAGTAAAATAATCATTACACAAGACACATCTCTCAAGGGCACAGCAGTAGGCGGTCCCATATGGGCTTTAGATCAGAACGCACACACACACACACATGCACACACACACACACACACACACACACACACACAGACATCCACAGCAATATAGGGTCACAATGCTGCATAATTGTGGCTGACAAAGATGGATGTATTTCATCTCAGTCAACTTTATTTCCTCCTCCCGTCTCGTGTCCCTCACACACGGCGAGCTGCAGACGCGTCGCCACGTCTCACGAGTCCCGCTCGCTCTTCCTCGTGCCCGAGGTTACGCCAAGCTCGCCGTCTCCCTCCTCCTCCTCATCTCTTCTCTCTCTGCCGCCTCTTCTCTGCTCTTTACCTCCGTTCCACTCCGACATATAGAGGGTGTGCGGCCGTGTGCACCCAGAGACGTAGACAGGGCGCGTGCCCACAGGTGTGTTGTTCCTCAGGTGTGTTGTTCCTCAGGTGTGTTGTTCTTCAGGTGTGTTGTTCCACGGTGTGTTGTTCCTCAGGTGTGTTGTTCCACGGTGTGTTGTTCCTCAGGTGTGTTGTTCCACGGTGTGTTGTTCCTCAGGTGTGTTGTTCTTCAGGTGTGTTGTTCCACGGTGTGTTGTTGCTCAGGTGTGTTGTTTCACGGTGTGGGAGGCCGCCGCTGACCGCCAGAGACGTTTAGGGTCAAATCATGACGCCCTCAGGAACAACATCCAAGACAGCCGCCATGACACCAAAGACCAAACAATCCTTGTTGGCCGCTCCTACTTCCTGGTCTCTCTCTCTCTCTTTGCCTCTCTCTCTCTCTCTCTCTCTGCCTCTGTCTCTCTCTCTTTCTCTCTTTGCCTCTGTCTCTCTCTATGTCTCTCTATCTGTGTATCTGTCTCTGTTTCTCTGTGTGTGTGTGTGTCTCTCTCTCTCTCTTGCTGTCTCTTTCTCTGTCTCTCTCTCTGTCTGTGTCTGTTTGTCTGTGTGTATCTCTCTCTCTCTCTCACTCTCTCTGTCTCTATATGTCTCTCTATCGCTGTCTGTGTCTTTGTTTGTTTGTGTCTATCTCTCTCTCTCTCTCACTCTCTCTGTCTCTATATGTCTCTCTATCGCTGTCTGTGTCTTTGTTTGTTTGTGTCTATCTCTCTCTCTCTCTGTGCCTTTGTTTGTCTGTCTCTCTCTCTCTGTCTCTTTCCGTCTCTCTCTCTCTCGCTTCTCTCTCTCTCTCTCTCTCCGTCTCTGTCTCCCTCTCTCCGTCTCTGTCTCCCTCTCTCCGTCTCTGTCTCTGACCACCTCTCTCTCTCTCTCTCTCTCTCTCTCTCTCTCTCTGTCTGTGTCTCTGTCCGTCTGGCCATTCTGGGCCACTCACACGCAAGAAAAAAAAGACCATATTAATGAGAATATGAACCTATATGTTGTGTAAGATAGCTAATAAAAATAATTGCACCTCATAAAGTTGTACACAGACCCATTAGCGGGGCCACGCTGTAGGTGGCCCCGCAGAGCACTGGGAATCATAACTGGGATTGAAGGAACGGAATCTAATATATTTTGTAATTATGATATTAGTCACATTTCAATGTTTGTTTAGTAAATAATGTCCTTGGTGAAATGATGTTGCAATGTAGAATAACTAATTAAAATATGTTTTTTTTTCTTCTTCTCAAAGTCCGCCACTGTCCCTCAAAAGCCCCGGCTTCTCTTGTGGCGCGCGGTGAACACAGTTAATTGATGCTGTAGCTAATCCTGATTAAGTAACCCATTTCTCTTCTGCCGTGGTGCCGCCGTGTTTATCTAACTGTCACTTGTAGTATTGTGTCTGGCTCTGGATTTTAATTGTTTTTTTTTGCGATTGACTGTTTCTTAAAAACTTTAAGAATGATAGAATAGGCCTACTTGACAAGCCGGCTGCTTAATTGGTTGCCGAACGCTTGTTTTGTCTTTTGCAGTAGACAATACCCAGATGTTAGACACATGTTGAGCCACACCAGCCCACTGGAAGAGCTTCAGTGCACCTTCTGCACGCCTCTGAAGCACCAATCTTACAAAAAGATATAGTCTTTAATGGTGTTTTTAGAGATAGTGTGAGAGAGCTGTGAGATACGTGGACTATGAAACCTGTGACGTATGATTCATATCATTTTCATATGATTTTCATAGTGATGAAACCATTCAGTATTCATGCCCCGTATGGAAACATCTGCATTCATTATGGTTCTTATCCCTCATTTATTCTGGTTTTCATATGATTTGTCGACCCTCTGTGGAAACCCGGATGTCCCACTGTGTGTCTGTGTGTGTGTGTGTGTGTGTGTGTGTTTCTATTGCACAAGAGCTATGCTGTAACCACAACCAATTATTTTTCATATTGCATTGATGAATGTGAGATACGTCGGTATAAAAAAGTCACCCCTCTGGAGCCACGCCCCTCCTCCATCACCATTGTTATTGCTAAGTCCTCTCTTTGTATATAAAAGTCTAGCGTGTGCAGAAGTGACACAGTAAACAACAACAAAAAAAGGAGCGAGTGCTGGCGGAGCAGCTGCCGTGGGTTACATTGATCGTGGGAGCAGGGAGGCGTGCAGCGTGGAGGCGCGTGAGGAGGCCCCCCTGAGAGAGAGCGCCTCCAGAGCGCCTCCAGAGCAGCCTCATGACCGGCATGCCGAGCAGGAATGTGAAGAGAGGCATTGACCAGCTACTGGAAAACATCTATCTGTCCACAATCGATGGCAAATTGATCCTGCGACGATGTATAACGTATAGGGCAGCGGATTGGCTCGTCGTCGCTCCTCCTGGTTGGCGGGGGCGGAGCTACAACCGCCAGGAGCTGAGGAGGAGGAGAAACGGAGCGTCTCTCGGGGCGTGTTTTAAACATACGATGACTACGTGTTTCCTCATTTTGGCCGCGATGATGCGCTCCATCCGCTTTCTATCAGCCGTCGTGGCGTAGGGTGTGTGTGTGTGTGTGTGTGTGTGGTTCTCTCTGTCAAATTCACACAAACTCTGTCAAATTCATTGAATGTATTTTAACTCTAAATCTGTCCTTCTGGTCACATGACATCTATTGCACCTGTCCATCCTGGAGAGGGATCCTCCTCTGTTCTCTCCTGAAGGTTTCTTCACTTTTTTCCCCCTGAAGGGTTATTTGGGAGTTTTTCCTGATCCGATGTGAGGTTTTGGGGCAGGGATGTCTATGTGTACAGATTGTAAAGCAAAATTTGTAATTTGTGAAATTGGGCTATACAAATAAACTGAATTGAATTGGTTGTGGTTGTAAGGTGGAGCTGGATAAGTCCTGTTGCTCCTTCGCAGTGGAGCAACAGAGTGGACACAGTGTGACTTCCACCCTTCCCATCCAGCGTGGGCCGTCCCCGGGAAGCCCCATGCAGGTCCTAATGAGCCGTGTGCTGGCGAGGGCATCTTTTTAACCCAGCGCAGGGACTCCTGGAACAGCTTCAGCCCTCTTCAACAGATGCCTCGCGCAGCTGTCGGCGAGCCCCGCACTCTATTGTTGCTTACTTTCACTTTCTCAACTCCTCCGTCTCGGCTTCCGTCTCGCCCGTCCCACTCTCTCTCTCTCTCTTTCTCTCCCCCCTTTTTGCCTCTGCCCTGATAGCCGACCCCCACTGCGTCCGAGAAGAGACGCTCGGAGGTCAGAGGTCGCAGCTCGCTAAAAGAGATGCCTCGCTATACCCTTCCCCGACCATCTTAAAACAGTAATACGGCCGTGTGAGATTACACGGATGCAGCGTGTGATGCATTATTGCTGGTGCATTAAGAATTCATGAAGTATAAATAACAACAACAAAAGAGGCCTAAAATGATACAGCAAAAGGTGCTTTTGCTTGCAGAATCGAACCAGGGCGCTCGTGTTTTAATCACCGCACCTTCACGCTGCTCCTGTTTTTAAATGCATTTATCATTGTCATGGGGGGAGGGGAGGGGGGGGAACCAAAAGAAAACTTTAAACTTTGTTTCTCCTCTCTCTTTTTTGATTATCGTCTCTCTTTTCAGTAACTCGCCCATCCCCCTCCTCTTCCTCCACCCCTTTTTTTTTTCTTTTTTTAGTGCCAGTCTCTATCTCTTCTGTGTCTTAATTGCATTTCAATTTTTTTTGTTCTTTCTGGCGTAATCTCGTGATAGCCCGGAGCTTCAGTATCTCCCTCACCCCACCCCTCCACCCCCCCACCTCCACCCCCTCACCCCCCCGTTTCCCAAATCTCCGCCAGTCCATTTGTGCCCGGCCTCGGGCAGGTTGGTTTCCTGGGCTGCCCTGGAGGAAATATCAGATGACCTGGCACTCCTCAGTAAAACCCAGGTCACCGGGGAGGGCTCCGCTCACCATATCCATCCCGTGGCCCTCCTCTCATCCACTTCCTGCTTTCAAGTGCAGGGCAAGGTCAAAGCTTTGAGGATGCGTTCCCCAGACTTCACCACGAGGCAGGCTGGAGGCGCTGCACTCTCCTCTCTTCCCTGACTTTGCCCCATCTATTCTGTTGCATCTTCCTGCTCTCTCATATATTCATTTCATTAGCTCAAGCTTTTACTGCAATCAATACCGTCGCTAAAGTTACTTTTTCTAATACAGCGATTCATTATGTGCCTTTTTCATTAGCGTCACTAGAGCACCAGTATAACTGGAATAATACTGTAATTGACAAACATACGCTGTAATTGGTGAATCCTATTTTTGGGAATTGGGGGAGTAAAGATTTAAATGGCGGAGCTCACAAAGAAAGAGTCATTACGTTGTTTTTCTGTGTGTTTTTTTTAACATAATGTGTCGAGTCAACGTTGGGTTTTTAAAAAGTGAGATTAATTTCTGCGACAGTGATGTAACTGTTGGTATTTAAATGTAGGGCTGGCACAGAAGGGAATGAGCCTCTGGTTGTTTTTTGTTGTCCTCCCAGCTCCGCCTCTCATTTTCCTTCGGCTCGGATGCAGACGGAGAGGAGAGAGCCATTATGGATGGTGTTTAGAGGCAGGTGTCTGATGCGTCCTGAGATAATGCCAAAAGACCCCAATCTCTCCTTCTAATGGAACGGCGACAGTTGTTTCAAGTGATCAGGTCTGCCGGCCGGACGCCGGAGCGTCGTCCTCTCAAGTCCTCTCCTCTTTCCCATAAATCAAAGATGCTAGTGAGAGAGAGAGACTCGGAGGTAACGGCAAAACAATCTGGCCTTGGGTCACCCAGGGACAGGGAAGCTACCGTAGAGTATCTGACAAACGTTGGCTTCCCTTTTAAGGGGCTTTCGCGCAGAAAAGGATCTTGTGAGATTCATCGGACCGGTCTGCGAACAATTGTCATCACGGCTTTGAGACGATCAAAAAAAAGTCCAATTGTTTTTATTTACTGAGAGTTTACCGCTCCTTCTCCCACGTCCTCCTCCGTCCTTGATGCAAAGGAGTAAAATGGGATGAATATGTTAGTGTCATCTCCAATTTCCAAATAGCGAGACATTTCAAAAGCTGATTCTCTCCGGAGAAAACGTTTGTACCTCCTGAGTGAGAATACCATCTGAAAGGCGAGACGTTGAAAGCCAGTCATCTCGAAATGAAAATGTTCTTACGGCGGCTTTCCTTTTCACCTCGGCGGTTACGGGGGGGAGAGAAAACAACAAAAAAGAAAGGAAGGGAATGAGAGTGAGTCAAACTGGAGACGGTGTGTGTGTGTGTGTGTGTGTGTGTGGGGGGGGGGGGGATATGAGAGGAGAGGCACACTGATGAGTCTGGGAGTGACGCCTCCTGAAGAGCATGTTAATAATGTGCCAGGCCCGGGCAGGTAACCAGTAATCAGGCCCTCTGATTGTTACACGACAGACTGAAACACACACACACACACACACACACACACACACACACACACACACACACACACACACACACACACACACACACACACGGGCCCGGCTCTCCATCTCGATCCGCCCCGAGACTGCTCAGTCATATTCTGGGACGCCCCCCCCCTCCCTCCCCAACCCCACCCCGTGCTAACAACGTGTCGCCGCTTTTTGCGGAGACAAAAAGAAACAAATGAGATTGGTTGGCTTACAACAAACAGCTCCGGGTTGTTCTTTTTACCCCGTAAAAAAATGTTTTCAACCGGCGCGTCAATTAGAGGAGACGTTGCTCAAACTCACTCTCTGGATCACCGGTATAGCTCGTGTGCTGAGTGTTTTATATTTAGAACAAGGCGAGGGAGGGAATTTTTGCCTCAATTTAAGCGGTGCGGAATACAGCTCCTCCCGCTGCAGTATATATAAATAAATATAAATATATAAATATATATATATATATATAAATATATATGTATATATGTATTTATATATATATATATACATATACTGTATGTATATATATATACATATTTATATAAATATATATACATATTTATATAAATATAAATATATATTTATATAAATATATAATTATATATTTATATAAATATATAATTATATTTATATTTCAACAGAACCTGGAGATAAAACCCCTGCTAAGATCTTGTCAATGGAGAGGCTGATGCATAAAGGAAGGGGAGTTCAAACAGCCTCCCACAAGCAGGGGTCTAACCTGTGAGGTAGAGAGGTGTGTGTGTGTGTGTGTGTGTGTGTGTGTGTGCGTGCGTGTGTGCGTGTGCGTGTGTGTGTGTGTGTGAGAGGGCTTCTCCTTCTGAATATTTCCCCAGTGAGGGAGAAGCAGGCCAGAGGCACTGAGGTCAGCAGATAGAGTCCAGAGCCCATTGACAGCTGCTGGTTTGACTTTGATGCACCATCAGTGCATCTCAGCACACCGCCCTCCCCTCCCCCTGCACCTCCCCTTCAGCAACCCTCTCGCACTAACCCGCGAGCGTGTTTGTTCAACCCGAACACACGCTAGCCTCTCATTATGCCGCCCATGCAAACTTTGTCTCTTTGCAGCTGTTTAATGGCCGCACGTCTGTTTTTGTTTGTTTCCTCACCATAAGATGATTGCACCTTTATGGTTGGTCGGGGGGTTGGAATAATCCCCGGCATCTGTTCGGAGAGGGAGGGGTGGCGCGGAGAGCCAAGAGGTAGAGGCTCACTTCTAATTTTTTTTATTTTTTTTAAATACGAGACCACGCGGCCCACTATTTCATCCTGTGCCACTGAGACTCGGGCTGTGCCCGGTTTGTGGAGACAGGAGTGATGGAAGGGCCGATGTGCTAACAGGCACAGAGGTTACTGAAGGAGCTTCCTGCTGCCTTTTATATGCCTCCTAAAATGAGCCCAGAATAGCGGGGATTAATCTAATCACTGCTGTGTCGGACTCATTCAGTTAGAAACGTATGAGCGGAACACTGACCGACACCAACACCCAAGCCTTATTCTGTCTTTCCTTGTGAACATTGCAGCCAACATTACACTTTCCCAGAGAACACCTTCTCATCAACGAGGTTTTCGGTGTGATGTTACTCTTATACTTTCCATCGCTTTATTGTTTTAGTTCTGTCACAGCAGAAGTTATAAAGCAGAGGAGCAGCAGCCCTGAGCGCCTCTCAACAGCCTCATCCCCTTCCTATCTTTTTTTTTTTCTTCCTTTTTTTTCTCCCCCCGTTCCTCAATACAAGACTCCATCTTGTCATGGCTTCACTGCCTCCGGTCATTATGGCAAGAGAACAGGAAGTTAATCAACGCAGCATTATCTCCCAGCCTGCACCTGGAGGCAAGGGTGCCATTCATGCTATACCACCCCCCCCCTCACCCACTCCCTCTGTGCCGGGACCCCCGCCAGCCCCGGGAACCCCCTCGCACGCGCCCTGCGGCGTCCCGACGGGCCGTCGCCTAGCGTGCCGCGCCTCTGTGCCAGGTCCCACTTGTGACGCCTCCTCGGCGAGCCAATCGGAGCCTTAGTTGAGACTGTGTGCATGCAACAAAAAAAAAAGAAAGAAGAGGGAGCGAGGAAAAAACAACTGGCTCGCTTTTTTGCGAGCGCCATGTGCCTCGTATTTTTTCCAGTTCCCGGCCTCGAGGAAGCTGATGCTCTGGGAGACATTACTGCCCCGTGTGGACGGGCTGAGTAACAACAACACACTTTAAAATGTTCTTTCATACCGAGACGATATTTCAACGACATATGCACGCTTAAAGATTTGTTGACACTCCGACACGAGGAGCGCTGCACATCCTTAGAAACCGGCGGGGGGAAAAAAATGATATTTGTGTGCGAGATGACAGCAGGTCTGGCCTCGCGCGTCGCTCTCTTCTGACAGTCTGACAAATGTTCTCGCCGAGGAGTGAATTGCCAGCTGTCGCCGGTAATCATGAGGTTGTCTACCGGCATCCAAAGTGCTTTTATTTCTGCCCATTAGTTTGGTGAGAAAATGTCTGGGTATGGGTCAAGCGTGCTCCCCATCCTCACTCTCTCTCTTTCTACACACCTATTCCGAAGGATCTCCACCTTTTTTTCTTCTTCTTTTCCCCCGTGAAGTAGCGGTGCACACACATGTCAATATTGTGAGACTGGCGTGTAATTATTATTCAAAGGTTAAAGAGTGGATTGATCCGCAGAGGAGCGTCAAGGGCAGATCAAAGGGATTTGGGGGAGGATCGGACCAAAAATGTTAAAAGCGGCTCCTTCTCAAACACGGAGACATCAATCTTCCCGTGAGCACCTTGATGTCCTCAGAGGGGGAACTTGATCAAAGCTTTCGGGAAACAAAGATGGCCTCGGAAGATGATCTGACCTCAGCTGCGATCCACTTCTGTCTTTCACTTTACTTTTTTTTACCAGTCTCCGTTTACCTGCCTGAGCTCTTCTGCACTTCCTCCCGCTTCCGTGTTTGTGCCGCTGGTTAGGCCGTCTGAATATCAATGAAGCGGCCTCACCGATGTATTACAAACACAAGAGATCGGTGATTAAAGATGACATATCTAAGCCTCGCTCCCTTCCCCTCTCCTCTCTTCTCTCTTTCCACAGGAGATCGCAGCTTACTTGATAACATTTGAAAAGCATGAAGAATGGCTAACGACGTCCCCTAAAACAAGGTAAGACCATCGCCCCTCCGCACTCATTTAAATCACGAGTTAAGAATCGTAGCCCGGAACGTATAAGACAGTCCAAATCTACATTTTTTTGTTTTTTTTATACAGTATTAATATCTTCAAGACCATTTCCTGTATGCACAGCTTGCAACCCCCCCTCAACCCCTCCCCCTCCCCCTCCCCCTCCAGTTCAGCGTAGGATGTTAAATATTACAGACTGCTGATGGCTGTTCGGGAGAAGTTTACAGTTTTTGCAGATGAATGATAGAATATTAATATTGACTAATAATTGCCTCTTAGCGAGCCAATTAACATAGCATGCCCTGTTGCAGCATCTGCTCGGAACGGTGTGTGTTAATGTGTTCCTGTCCGTCCGCACATTCGCCACTCGGCTAATAACAAGCGCTCAAGCGGGGGGGGGGGGGGGGGGGGGGGGGTCAGGTGTTACACCCACATGTGGCACGCAAAGCCAAAAGCTACTGTAATGTTTGAAATATAATATGTTGAGGGGGGGGGGGGGGGCAGATACATATAGGTGCCAATCGAGGAGCACGTGTGTGTGTGTATGTGTGTGTGTGTGTGTGTGTGGCTTTCCAGCCGACACCTGCGATTTAATGTCAGCCAGTGAACCGGCATCGGGCCGCCATGTAATTATGTCATCAGCCGAGTAGAATAATTAATAATGCACGAGGCTTTGTAATAGCATTTCTCCACGTCGGACAGAGTAGCGGCCGGCCCTTTGTTTAAAGTAGGCTCGCCGCGCGCTGACCGCCCCTCGGCGTCTTTCGGGGGGGCCGTCTGGAGCTTCACTGCCGCACCGCCGGACCACGCGATTACTTCACCGCTGCAGCAAATGCGGCCCACTCATATTTCCGATGCGTCCGTGAATCGGCCCACAATGTAAAACTTTTCTTCTTCTTTTTTTTTTCTTTTTTCTTTTCTTCTTTCCCGTGGCATTATTAGCAGTCCTCATCCGTGTGTAGATGGACCCTGGGCCCGGTGACATAGAACCCATTCCTCTATTCCTCTGGTCCCTCCCCCCCCTCCTCTCCTCCGATGCCTCGGAGGGACATTGATAATAGTTCCGCATAAAGACACTGCCAATTAGAATACATTCGCTGGTGTAATTATGGAGCATGGGCCAAAAGAGCACCGAGGACACCTTTTTCTTTCTTTCTTTCCTTTTTTTCCTTTTTCTTTTTTCTTTTTTTTTAGCGAGAATGTCCTCTACTTTCCGACTCACCCGAAATAAAAGTGTTCGATAGGGCCTGCAGAGTTGGTGTTAGACTCCTCGTTAGTGCTCTCCCGGGCTGGCCTCGACTTGGGGAAACTAACACTGGTAGGATTTTTGTCGACCAAGCGATTATTTAATTTTATTAACAGATCTGTTTCCTCCCCACAAAGAAGCATGCAGAAGCACCACTTTAAATTGTCTGTTTATCGAAGACGGTCTGATGCGTTAAGTATTTGTATTGTCACAATACATATGCACAGTTTCTTTTTAGTTTAGTTTAGTTTATTTCGGTAATATACAAAAATCTAAATTTTACAACAAAAGTAGAAAGCGGCTAACCGAAAGCTATCAAGCTTATAAGTGCCCTAACCTATGATTTCACGAGAAAACTTAATTCAGAGAATCATATACCCATATATATACATATATATACACAAACATATATACATATACACATGCACATATATATACATATATACATACACATACATACTCATATACATATACACACACACATACATAAATCCACACACATACATATTTACATAAAACAATAAACAAAACAACAACAACAACAACAACAAACTTGTCCCCATTAACTGTTACTTATGATGCTTCATTAATTGATGATACATTTGTACTTGACAGACAGATACTCCGTACAATGACAAATATACTTTGCTCGATCCTCTCCTTCCACACAGTATTACAATAACTTAAAATGAAAGTTTTAAAAAAGCCATTCAACCATAAAAAAGCATACAAACATGCATAATAAATTAAAGAAATCTCATTCGACTAAGACCAGAACAGCCAATCAGTCTACCGATCGACTCCAGAACATACAGGTGCTCTAATCTCCCTCGAGAATGGTAACAAACATTAAGAAATAAATATGAAAAAAAAGGGGGAAGATCCAACAAAAAACAGTCTGTGAAGAGTATAGATCATTACAAATGTCAGCGTGCTGCCATCCTCCAGCAGCAGCCTGACACTGACACCTGTGAGGGATGTGAGAGACTTCTGATCCGGGGTCGCTCTCTAGTCAAACGCTCCTCCGGATGCTCGTGGCCACCGTCCGTCACCTCTGGCTGTCGGTCCCGCCGCGGCCTCAGCTGCCGCCGTGCTCCAGGGGTTCGACCCCCTCGAGTCATATCTCAGTGCAGGTGCTGATATCTCGGCAAATGTGTCACCGGGGGAGCATCCCCTTAGTGTATACCCGACAACATCGACAAGGCGCTCCCGTGTTTTTTTTTCTCCGAGGAGCCGCGTTTGCAGGACAGGACGTTGCTCTCTGTGCGTGTTTCTTGACAAGGGAGACGGGGGTTGTTGTGAAGCGTTTGTGTTTTCCTAGATGTCAGAGAAAGGGTACGGCGTGGTGATGGATGTCGGGGGGCCAGGAGAGGTTGGAGGGGGGGGGGGGGAGTGAAAGGCTGTGGCGCGTGTTGGTGTGATTGATGAGAGATGACTGATGGCTGGCCTCTATATGAAAAGCTTTCTGCTCAAGGTCACGGGGGGGGGGGGGAAAGGTCAAACTGGGGACACCTGTGGTTAAGTGCCGCCTCGCCGTTTGTCATCGCGCGGGGCGCGCGTGCGCCCGATGGCGGGCGCGGCGCCGTCTGCGTGCGAGGTTGACCTCGAGGGAGGATAGGCTAAGTAGGCTAATTCCTTCCCCCCCTTGCCGGCGCCTGTAGGCGGGGTCGGCGAGGCACGATGGGACGCACGGATGAGCAGCGGGGGGGGGGTCACGCGCGGAGAGGCGTAAAAACACGGGAGCGGGCAACCGCCGTGAGCTGGAGGAGCTGACGCTCGCTGTTTGACCAAGGTGACACGCGATGCAGGACATGCCCTGAATAGAGACGGCGTCCTGTCAGGCGGACGGGGGGGGGGAACAAATGACACGCCGGCGCGCACGCGTGCTACGATGCTCGCGCGTGGCGCTCAAGCATCACAGGGCAGAGAGGCCAGGGTTGTCTTTTTGTTGTTTTGTTTGTTTGGGTCTGTTCCTGTTTGTTTATCTAGGGTGACCAGATTTGAGTTTGTGAAAAAGAGGACACTTCGGCATAACTCCTTCATGATGCCCCCCCCCCCCCCGAGATACTAAGGCACTTGAATGGCTCTTATTATGGTACTTTTGTAGTTTGACTATGTTGAGGAAATGGTACTTTCTGTATTCTTGTTGTTCTTAGTTTATACTCTAGGTTGAAATGCACTTATTGTAAGTCGCTTTGGATAAAAGCATCTGCTAAATGACATGTGATGTAATGTAATGTAAGATAGGAAAGGGCTCCCATGAGCGACTAACATCTCTCTTATTCTGCCTGTTTTGTGATATACATGCCTAAAAAGGGGGATACTTTTCGTGTATCTGGCAACACTCGACCAATGACTGTTCAGGTGGAACGTAAGGGATATACCATTTACAAAACGTGTAAGGGGTAAAAACTAGTTTGTGAAAGACCCAGAGAAACACAAATATCCGACAGAGCAAAATCCCGGATGTTTTTGGAAACTCTGCCGGATGTTTTTTTTTGGTCTCAAAAAGAGGACATGTCCGGGGAAAACCGGACGTCTGGTCACCCTATTTTATCATTTCTTTTTATCTGAAGCGTGCCACAGCATAGCGGTGGGATGCTGAGTGATTGATGTGCCCGGCTCTAGTCATACACATCCCCTTTCAGATATAGGAAGTGCAACTGTGCTTGGACTCAATATCGGCGTTCTCCCGCCGACTGCTCCAACAGCACTACGGCTAATTCAGGCCCCGCACCTGTCAGAGCCGGGGAAAATCTTCCCCTGCTCGGGCCTTACGCTTTAATTTACACCCGTAGCCTCGCCGGCTTCCATTTCCATTAAAGGGAGAGCCTGGCATTATGGCTTTAATGAAGGCCGCGGCCAGGCTGTGATTTAAGATGGCCGTTACCCCGCACCTTCGCTCCGCGGGAGGGAACACACTTAAAGGGACAATTAGGATTTTCCTCTTCCAGATAGCCGTGCTCATTCTTTCCATTTGCCTTTTTTTTTTTTTTTAAAGACGTTGCCATGATGCCGTCGGGCTGATGGGATCTGAAGGTGCCTGTGGGAGTAGAGTGAAAACAGAGGGACGGAAACAATGTGGTGCCACATCTAGACAATAACATCTGATGTGACCTCATCATGGGCATTACGCCGCGCTCCCGTTGAGAGCCGGCGCTTCGTTGTCCATCAGGAATGACACCGATGTGTCCTTGAGGGGCTTTTCCAGAGGTGTTTGTGTGCTGACGGATGGAGAAAAGGTCGACTAGCAGAGGGTGTCACTGATTGGTCAGCCCAAAGAGGTAATGGACACCTGTGTGTCTCATAGCGACGCCTCGTTATCCTGAGCATCCCCTAAATGGCACGCGTTTTTTTTTTCACGAGCGGAGCAGTCGCACATTAGTGTTTTCTTCCCCCCGCTGTTTGCTTTATAGGACTTGTTAACAGCCACCCCTCTCGACACACAACACAGAGAGTGCTTCCAACGCCTGTCACCCAGATCGCTCTGTGTGTGTGTGTGTGTGTGTGTGTGTGTGTGTGTTTCTGTTCTCTCCTGTCTCGCATGAACTGCAAACATGCAGTCGACTTGTTTCAGCTGCCAGCCGTTTCGACTTCTACGCAAGTTTGGGACGCACACATTTTCACTGGCACAGAAAACACACACACACACACATTGTGTATCGGAACCATCAAACAATAAGCACCGGTCCTTGGGGGGCCTCAGCCATGACACTGAACCTCGCCGCCCCCACGTCCCAGCGCAATAGCCCTCTCTCCTCCCACATCCACATCCAGAGCAACGGGCGGCGGCAGCGCTCCAAAATGAAACCGAGTCCCTTCAGACAGCTTCCAAAGACAATGCTTTTATTAAAACCTACAGCGGCGCCGCCGCCCCAGAGGCGCCGGGCGCACCAACAGCAGTCGAGTCGAACCGAGAGGCGGCCTGAAACCTACTAACGACTGTTTGTTTGCTATCGTGTATCTCTGTGTGTGTGTGTGTGTGTGTGTGTGTGTGTGTGTGTGTGTGCGAGAAGAAAAGGATGGAGGCGATCGTGTCTACGCATGTGTAAACAGCCGTGCATGTGTACGTATACTCTTGCGTAAACGTGGCGACGCATTTGAAAAAGGACATTGCGGATGAGCATATGCAGACATTTATGAATGTGTTAAGATGGCATGTGTGTGCGTGATCACCAGGGAAACGGTGTGAATGTGTTTTGAATAATAAATACTGCGCTCGGGTGTGCTGTATTTGTGTGTTTTTTAAAGAGTGGTAGTATGTGGGTGAGTCTGCCACTATGAATGAGACCTCCCTGGGCTTATGTGTACACTGTGTTTCTGTCACCTAGTCTCACACATGGTGAGAGGCAGGGCCAGGCTGTGTGTGTGTGTGTGTATGTGTGTGTGTGTGTGTGTGTGTGTACTGTAAGTAGGGGCTGGGGGGGATGTGTAGGCCTGAGAAGGGGCGTCTGATAGTGTTTGGTCCTAATGCTTTGTGGCACTCTTTGACTGGCAGACTTTCAGAGGAGAGTGGAAAAAGGGTAGGAACAGCTGGAGAGAGAGATGGAAAGAGATGGAGAGAGATGGAGGAGGGCGGGGGGGGGGGCAAAGAGAGGGGCACAGAAACCGAAACAAAGGCATGAAAGATAAAGAGGTATTGGATAAGATCACATCGAAACGAAGACAGCGGGACAGATGGCGCGGAATCAAGCTCCAGTTATGAAAAAGAAGAAGAAAAAAAAGGCGCCGGCGTATCACGTAAAATGTGAAGAGACTGATGGGCAGTGTGATGGTTGTCGTCGCTTTCCTCTGCTTGTACCGCTTCGCTTTGGTTTTATTTCTCTTTCTTCATACCGACCCTTCATGAGCGAGAAGTGTAGTTTTAGTCGCGTAGTGACACGTCTCTCCCCATGGAGGACACTGTCCCACGCCGCTTCCAAAAGCAGAGAGGACGGGCAGTGAGGTGAACCCAGAGAACGCAAGGTACGAGCGAATGAAAAAAGAGAGATAACATAAAAAAAAATAGCCATCAAAGGAAGGGTGAATATGATGGAGCGAGAGCAGTTTAGAAAATGGAAACATGTCGATAAGAGGAGCGAACGGACGAGATGGAGATGTGAGGAATAGTGATGGATGGGGCGAGGAGAAGAAGAAGAAATAATGTGGGGTGGGGTGGAGAGGATTTACGCAAACAGACGAAAGAGCGGCAGAAAGATAGAATAGAGGGGGATTGAGCTGACATAGGGCAAATCGAGAGAGAGAGAGAGGGGAAAAAAGAGACGAAATAGAGTGGGTAAACAGCAGATAGAGATGGGGGGAGCTGAGCAATGGATTCGACTGACGGAGAGAGAGAAAGGGCCTGTGGTTTTGGGGCATTGAAGGAAGAATGCAAACGGTCAATAGATTACTGCTAGTGCTGGGCCAAGTGCCGGGGCCTCCGCCTGCTAGCCAACTTAATAGTGCCTCTTGTTTGTCTGTCCTCTAAAGTAATGCCCGAGCCGAGCCCCGGGAAGCTGGCTGAGCCTGAGGCTAGTGGAAATGGACAGGGGACTAGATATATGTTAGTTCTCATCCCAGCTGCTGTATATTACCCTGGCCAGCATGCCCACCGGAGACCATTCGATAGAACATAGAACATCATCTCGCTTTATGGCCTTTATTCCCTCTGCGCTCACCGGGACGGCGGCTGAAGGCCGGAGAGGACGCGGCCGGCTCTGAGGATTCATTACGTTAATTGTTGTCGCGGAAGATGTCCGTGTTGTGAGTTGAGAGTTTAAGTTTTCAATCATTATGAAAAACAAACCGAGTTCTTGACGGGATCAAAGCCGTTTTTGTCGTTTGTTAGCTTGCTAGCGTGAGAAAGTTCCTCAGAATGTGGAGAGATCTTCAATAATACTTTGTTGCACACCGATTTATACGTACACTACCGTTCAAAAGTTTGGGGTCACTTAGAAATGTCCTTATATTTCTTTTTTTTCAATGAACATAACATTAAATTAATCATAAATCCTCTCTCTACATAGTTAATGTGGTAGATGACTACTCTCTGGTGTGTAATGAAGTCTCTACAGAGGTGTGTAGAGGCCCATCTCCAGTGTTCTGGTACATTGTGTTATCGCCTTAGAAGCGTCTTTGAGTACTATAAAAAGCGCAATAGAAATTGTATGTATTCTTATTATTAGAAGACTAACGGAGGGGTAGAAAACCCTTGAAAACCCTTTTTATGCGAGCACAGCTGAAAACAGTTATGCTGGAGAGAGAAGCTTTAAAACTGGCCTTCCTTTGAGCCACAAGTTTGAAGAACAACATTAATATTTACAATAAAAATATTTTTCTTAACCTTGTAAATGTCGTAACTATATTTTCTATTAATTTTGCAATTAATTTGATGAACAAAAGTGTGAGTTTTCATGGATAACACAAGATTTTCTTGGTGACCCCAAACTTTTGAACGGTAGTGTACAAGCGACCCATTTTTGTGAATTTGTGTTGTTTTGGTAACGGACATTGAAGTGGAAGGTGTGTTTTCACCGTGCAGCAGTGGAGCTTTTAACAAGAGGCTACTCGGTTACTTGGTTCTGCGATGCCGAGGTTATACAAGCGAAGGAGCGTAGCGCAGCACGCACACACTAAATAAAATGAGCAGCGGGAGAAAAAAAACAAGCAGGCCCCGGCCTCGCTCAGTATGCCAATATGGAGATGGAGGAGGGGGAGGAGGAGGAGGAGGAGGAGGAGGAGGAGGAGGAGGAGGAGGAGGAGGGGGGAGTAAGCAGTGCAGCCAGTGGCTGGCCACAGGAGAGAGGGGATAAATAAATAGAGGAGGAAGTTGATGTCAAGCAGGTGTTCAAGGAGAAAGTGTCAGCCAAGCGGGCCGAGATGGGGAGAAGTGCTGCCTCTGCAAGGCGGATAATAAAAAAGACTTAATTCAATTAGCGCTTCTGCACCGGTGAGCAGTGTGCAGGCGGGCTGTCACGGCAGAGCACACCCCCCGCCACCGAGACGCACAGACGACCAGCCCTCCGCCGACCCGGACCTCCACGATGCTCTCCTGCCTCCCTCACACACACGCGCACACACACACACACATGCACACATGCACACACACACACATGCACACATGCACACACGTAAAGTATTATTCACACCTGAGTCACTGAGCAGTCCAGACACTAAACCCTGCCTACTCATCTCTCCTACACTCAGGCTGACATAAGCCCCCCCCCCCCCCCCCACACACACACACACACACACATACACACACTCCGCCCCCGCCCCTTTACAAACTAAACTTTTTTTTCACGCTCCTCTCCCTTCACCTGCTCAATTTTATCTATTTTCAACCCCCCTCTGCTCTCCACCAGCCCCGCCTGGACCCTCCTCCTCCTCCTCCTCCTCCTCCTCCTCCTCGCTCGGCGATGTCGGTGCCGAGTGGCCGTATGTCAGCCAGTACCGCGGGGATTTGGGAGCGCGAGTCCCTATTTTGGGCCCGTCACGCCCTCCGGTGCCCAGTTGGACGCTGTCCTGTAGGCATATGGTGGTGGAGCACATCCCGGATCCCGGGCCTTAAGAAAGCTCTAGGGGGGCATTTCGGTGCAAAGCCGCCTCTCGTCCCACGCACCTCCCCATGCCAGACCCCTTGAAACCTGGTCTCCCACTCTGGGATTTGGGCGCGGTCCGAGAACGCCTGTTTTCCGGACCGGTCACCTCACGGACCCATGGGCGGCGGAGTATAGCACCTGGGAGAGAGGCGCAGTTAGGCCTCGAAAAGCTCCCACAGGAAGGTGGAGGACGGGGGAGGGGGGGAGGGGAGGCAGAACAGGAAGTGGAACAGGAGGAGGAGGAGGAGGAGGAGGAGGAGGAGGAGGAGGAGGAGGAGGAGGAGGAGGAGGAGGAAGGACAGGACACGCGGCTTCAATGATACCGTTTGCTGTTACGTAAAGAGAAGGAGAAAATAGATCCTGGATCGCTGCCAGAGAGCTGGGTGGTGAATCACCAGCAAAGAACAGGCACGACATGGGCACACACACACACACACACACACACGCACACACTCACTCACTGGCACACATTCTGTCCCATTTTCTTCGCCCCAGCTGAGCTTCACAGTACAGGAAGCACCACGGATGACGAGTATCCACGTGGCGACATTCTCCGGGGCTGACCCCCTCATCGCCGAGCAGAATAGGGGCGAGGCCTGCTTCGTGGATCACACACACACCTCTACTACTCACTTGACCTTTGCCCTCCACCTGTCCGATGGACGAGCACAGTGTGCTGCCATCCGTCCCTTATGTCTCTCTCCTCTTCGTGCTTTTTGGTCTGGTTCCCTAGCGACGTGGACAGCTGCTCCCTAAAGAGCTCCGGCTGTAATATTTATTTTTGTTTGTACCTGCTTTTCTTCTGGAAGATAATGATCCTGTTGATTCGGATGCGATGTCTTCATTACTGTAGATTTGTATTAGCCCTGCACACTCCTGCCCACTTCGTCAGTCAGTACTTTACCCCAGGCAAGACCCTTACTACTTTAACTGCTTCATTAAAGATGGGAGAAGATGGAGTGGGTGGAATGTGGTAGATAGCCACGTATTAATTTTGCATCAGTGAATTAATCAATTCAAATACAAGTCAATTGATAAATTATTCAAATCTCTTCTTTTTTTTTTGCATTTGCGCCATGTGCGCACCTAAGGGAAGGTGAGAACCATTTCAGATTGGATGATTAATATTCATAACCTTTTTTTAAAGTAAAAGAAATAACTATCAATTACATATCACGTTTTTTTTAAAACACTGCTCTAATTAAAAGTGTTTTAGGAAGACTATTCCCACGATGGTGCGATTCCCTTCAATTAAAAGAAGAGTTTGATTTCTCCCGTCCTCCTTGTCTCCTTTAAATCACTGTAATAGCCACAACCATCCCAATTTTTTTTTTTTTACATTACTTCTTGACTGATGGAACTCTGAAGGAGATGGATGAATAAGAAGATGATTGATCTCCCTCATCCACATCATAACCAAAGATAATTAACAAGCCAGTGCAAAACGCCTGCCCTCCACCTGCAGTCCGCAGTCGTGTATATTTGTTTACTGTATTTCCAATTTTTCATCATTTCTCAGCGCCGTCCTTCATCTTTTTTTTTTTCCTTTCTGTTTGCTAGGGGTGGTCCCCGGGAGAGTTATGGGGACGAGTCAGCCGAGATTTAACGTAGTCCTGCGCCTGACCCAAAGGAAAGCACTGCTGGATACATTAACATGATCGCGATATGATTATGTCGGAATGGACATGAAGGGTTTCAATTATTTACAGGTGATGTGCCCGTTGAATTGGCAATGAAGTGGCTCGTAAATTACCCCCTCTGTCTAATCAAGCCTCCAGCAGAATAATGAAGCAAGTGCTGCCAAGGAGGAAGCTCTCTCTCTCTCTCTTTCTTTCTTTATTTCTCCTCAGTTTTTTGGGGGAATGTATGTGTGTGTGTGTGGGGGGGGGGGGGGTAGGGGTAGGGGGGGTGCCTGCGTTCACAGTGGGATGATGACACTCCCCGGATGACATTGGTTGAAAGGCAAGAAATGTGCCAGTGAGCGCAGGTTTAAAACCTCTCCACTTCATCACTGCTCAGTGCTTTACTGCGCTTTATGTCACCAGACAATGATACAGTGACAGCCAAGCATCAAAATGTGCAGCACCAGCACCTAATGTGCGCCTTGGTTTTGTGCCTGAAAGAGGGGAGTGCATGAGACATAAAGACAGAGAGAGAGGGAGAGAGAGTGGGAGGGAGGTGGGTGGGGGTGGGGGTGGGGGGGTGCATGGCTGCCCTCCAATGCAGCCTCCCCCCTCCCCAAACAGTAGCAACAGCGCTCAGACAAAAACACAGCCAGCCGCCGGTCGCCCCGGCTCTCTTCTAGCCCCCCCCCCCCGGGACGCCGCTCGCTTGACTGATGGCCTCTTTTGATTAAAAGCATTAAAACGCCAAAGCGTCAGCCTCATCGCCGGTTTTAATGCGTGTCCGGCGAGCGCGTGTGATTTGTTGCATATCCTGCTAATACGCAGACCTGGCACAATTCACGCGACCCAACAGCCCGAGCCACCGGGGGGAGGGTATAACCCACCAGGAAGGAACCGGGCCACCTGCCCGCCTTCCTCTCGCTTTATATCGGAAACCCACCGTGTTCACCGAGCGCGTTTTAACACCGACCCCCCTTGGAATAATCACGCAGAGGTCCTCTACTGTGTGGGGTAATTGTATATTGAACCTATTTTAAGGATAACAAAGAGAAGGATTCGCCATACACACCCAACACGATCCATAATCACCCCTTTACGGAAGAACGAGGAGAGGGAGAGAAAAGAGGCGGGAAGATGGAGAGGCAAAGAAAGAGTGAGACAAAGGTGAAATGTGATGGAGAGAGAGTCAGGGGGGGGGGGCTCTTTCTCTTATTCTCCCCCCAAAGACGTGACTTTGGGGGTGACTGCGCCCACAATTAGGGCATGAGAGGATTACTGGCGAGTGGGAAGGTGGTTGGGGGTGTTTTTGTTTGTTTTCGTGGTAACTATTCCCCCTGCTGTGCAATGTGGCACTGGATCCTTCTTTTTTTTTTTTGTTTCATCCCCCTATGTTTTCATAAATATCACAACAACATAACGAAGCTAATGTGCGAGAGCAGAAGTGGGCAGGCGCGCATCCTCTCTGACTTGTCCTGCCCCCCCCCCCCCCCCCCCACACACGTCCTGGGAGCCTGCTCCTGTCCTAATGGCTTCAACGATGCCAAATCCCCAGCAGCCCCCCCCCCCCCCTCCCTCCCTCCCCTCCCAAAAAAGAAAAAAAAAGTCTGAACATTCCCCTCGTCTTTGCATCTATTTCAATTTCATTTCATTTTCTTACAGACAAACACGGCGCTCACAGGAGACTAAGCATTAGGGTTATTATGAGTTTAAAGCACTTAAAGGCTTTTGGCCGTCCCGGCACCGGGAGACGCGGGGGGGGGGGGGGAGGCGTTGCGTACCGTCTTTTTTTTTAAGAGAGCGCCGAGGTCCCAGACGCGTGTGTGCTTGAGTGTTTGCAAAGTGTGCGTGTGTTTGGTCCGTATCCCGTATGCACAGACGTACGCGTGCCGGGATTGGCCGGTCTCCAGGACCCCCCCCCCCTCGCCCCCCCGCCCCGGAACCGTCACAATTCTGTATCATGGCATCTTTAGGCGGATTCTCTGGAAGCTCTCTCCCCGAGGTCACACGCGGAACTTAAGAGCTTTTCTGAGGCAAAGAGGTGTGACTCGTCCTGAGACTCCCCTCTCTCTCTCTCTCTCTCTCTCTCTCTCTCCATCTGTCTCGCTCTCGCTCTCTCTTACTTATTTCTCCTCACTTTGGTCCCCCCCCCCCCCATTTTACGCTCAAGAGTCGTGGGGCTCGCGCTCAGCGGCAAACCAATTTCATTTAGTATGTTTTCACATTTTTATCCAATCACGGGTTGCTCAGAGGTTCCCAAAGCCACATGACGCTTTTATTGGGGCCTAATTAAGGATCTCTGATTTAATCCGTGTAATTTAATAGAGATCAGTCTGGCTCTCGCGTTGTGCATAGGGAAGTGACGTTGATGCATGGCAGCCGCCGCCTCCTTCCACGCGGCGGGTCGGGGGGGTTAACGTCATTTGCATGGCGGCGGCCGTGAACGTACGGCGTTCCGCGCTCCACCTGTTGGCCGGCGAGCGGTCAGAGGCTAAACGAGGGCTTTGGGGGAAACTTCACCTGTGGCTTTGCTCCTCTCACATGATTTCACACCTGACAGCTCAGGCTTTAGAGCACACAACACTCCGGGGGGGGGGGGGGGGGGTTTTGCTGCCACATGCAGATCGGTCTGCACCCCCGAAGCCATCCGCTCTGTAATTGCCTTTTGGCTCGCTCATTGTTCTCCACACACACACACACACACACACACACACACACACACACACACTCACAAAAGTGGCTGGAGTACTTTCAATTGTTATTTGGGGTTTTTCACAGGTGTGTCGACATCATTGAATGATTGGTTGCCGGCCGCCTC
This sequence comes from Liparis tanakae, assembly GCA_036178185.1. Lineage (NCBI taxonomy): Eukaryota > Metazoa > Chordata > Actinopteri > Perciformes > Liparidae > Liparis > Liparis tanakae. Next base: position 6,280,893 of record CM070097.1, read on the forward strand.
GTTACAATCGTCCGCAATTATACAGTCGACCCCCCCCCCCCCCCCCCCCAGACGGTCTGATGGGTTTTAGCGAAGTCTCGGATTGTGATAAAAAAAAAAATGACGGTTCCTCTCGCAGGAGGATTGCAATGCGATGCCGACCAGCGTTTTCTCTGAATGAATGAGGGAGAGAGAGACAGAGAGACAGAGAGAGAGACAGAGAGACAGAGAGAGAGAGAGAAAACGGCGGGCCATTGCCCCCCCCCCCCCCCCCAGCCAGCCGATGGTGTGACGCATGTGTGGAGCAGAGCGAAAGCAAAGGAGTTGAGAGCCTGGGTTGGCTAGGGTGTGTGTGTGTGTGTGTGTGTGTGTGTGTGTGTGTGTGTGTGTGCGTGTGTGTGTGTGTGGGGGGGGGGGTCTCTGTCTGACCGTCTAGACGGAGCGAGGGAGCGAGTCTGGGCCCAGAGGGAGGCGGCGGCGCCGAGGCCACGGCTGGCCGGGCGCCTTTATCTGAAATCACCTCGAGTCGCTGACAACTTCAGCTTCTGCACACGACCGGCACTGACGGGTGACGGGCCATCACTCTCTCCTCCCTGCCCCCCCCCCCCCCCCCCCCCCGACTTCCTTCCACTCGACTCCACGTTGCGTCGCGTGCATAATTCCGTAAAAAAAAACACCAAACCAGTCAACGAGCACATTTTAATTGTCCTACGTTTCAAGCTGGAAGTCACGTTGTTTCCCAAAGCCAACGTCTCTGGCGGTCCTCGATATGCGCGCTCTCAGACAGTCTGCCAAGAAAACTCTTACCTCATATAAGAGTCAAGATATCCCATGCATTTGTGACTTTACAGAAGAAAGCCGTGTACACGGCTTTCTTCTGTAAAGTCACAAATGCATGGGATATCTTGACTCTTATATGAGGTAAGAGTTTTTTATTTTTTTCTTCTCTCTGGCTGATCTGTGGCAGATGAGGAAAAGTCTGATGTCTAACGCGTCCTACGTGTAGCTCATCTTCCCCGCAGCTCATTATGCCCGAGTCCCACGACAGTTTGGAGGGCGTCGGAGGCATCGCCGCGGCGACCATATGCTTTCCGCGCCTCCTATCTGTCAGAATGTCACGGCGTGGCGGGGGTGCGCTTTTCTGCACCAACAGAGGAGCGGAGCGCGGCGCTACGGGAGGGCCTCATTACCTACACGCCATCCGAAAGAGAGAGAGAGAGAGAGAGGCTCGGGGACGGTCGAGCGGGCACACCGAGCGTTCTGTTCGGAATCAGAGGGTGAGCCATTTAAAAGGCACTCAACCCAACCGACAGCACCGCGCTCCCCGCAGCTCCATTATCCCGGAAGAACATGTGACACTATAAACGCCTTTACAAATGATCCAGGTAATTAAGTCAAACAAAATGATTCCCTGAATATTTTAATTGAACTTTTTCTGGCCCACCTTCCCACCCACACATATGCCGGGGCCCCCCCCCCCCCCCCCCCTCCGCCCATGGAGAGACGAGACAAAGCCAAGATTTATTCTTCTTCTGGCATTTAAGGATATGTCACAGTGCTTAATTAAGTAACTTTTTTATTTTTTTTATTTTTTTATTTAACCTGGAAATGCCTCACTGAGATTAAAAATCTCCTTTACAAGAGCGTCCTGGCCAAGTCTGTAGCAGTAACACGTCACACAAAGTTTCAGACAGGATAACATAAAACAGTGACAGACAATATAAAAAACAAAGAACAAAATCACAGCATGAAATAAAACCAAATACTAAGACTCAAGTCAACACGACCCAGCTCACACAGGAGCACACACCTCCGTCATAGAAAACAATTACAACTAGATGAATTTCCCTCCAATTCTTTTAATCTATTTTTAAACACACCTAAAGAGACCCAGGTCATTCTGCAGCAAATTACAAGCCGCAGGAGCAGCAAACCTAAAACCTCTTTTTCCCATTTCCAAACGGACGTTAGGGACGGAGACGTTGGGGAACTCCGTCCGTGGGTTTTAAATATCTTCAGTGTTTGCGGTCGTCTAAATGCCCGACGCGCCTTCTTTCGAGGCGGCGTGTAGATCGTTGTGCTCTTAGTGAGGGTCCACGGAGCACGCTGATCCCAGTCGTGTTTGGTAATGCACAATAAGAAGCGGTGAGGTCCCTCACCATTCTCCGCCCTCCATCACCATTGATCCATTAAATGTATATCGGGAGGCTGCTTCCACACGGCCGGGGCAAAAATCAAACGTTCGCCCTTGACAATCTGTAATCTATACTGAATTAGGATGCATTAGTGATCTGGTCCCTTCTCACTCAGGTAGTTGAAAGCTCAGTAGAGGGAGGCATCATTAGAGATCAGGGGAAACTTTAAAACAGATTAACTTTATGACTTTTCAAGGGAGACATTATTGTTCAAAAAGTTATCTCAGCTGGGGTAAAGTCTCTTCTCACTTGACTAATGGCTATCAAAGCAGCTCATCTAAATCTCGACTTTATTTTCTTGGTATTGGCTATCCATTTCTGCGAAATTGCTCTTGCATTTGGAATGGTTTTATTTTCAATACGTATTCATGGGGAAAATGTCGATTTCTTTAGATGGAGAAGACAGTTGTGTGGTCCCAAATAGCTTAAATATTAATATATTTTGCATCTGACAGCAATATTCATCTATAATAACATCATTATGGACCACAACTATAGCTATATCTAAAATATGCATGATGTTTAACACTGTCACACAACCATGGAGAGTATAATAGTAGAAATCATCCTATTTTGTACCAATTTAAAATGGGGGGGTTGATAGAAACGAGCCGCTCATCTAATGACGTGCAGGGAGGGGCTTTGTGACTCATCAGGGTGTTCATCGATGCATCAACCGCTGCCAGGGTGCATTCTGGATACTTTCATTCAGTACGCGCTCGATGCCTCCAGAGATGACCGCAGGTCTAGAAAAGGATCGGGTCGGGATGGAGAGGCTGACGCTCACACAACCTTAATTAATTCGGCCAGTCCCGTGTAGCGTGGAAGCTAGCGGCTCGGCAGATGTAGCGCCATGTTAAACTTTATGTTGCTTGAAAATGGCTTCCGCTCCAAGTGCATTGGAGGCAGAGATGGTTTGACTGTAGAATGATGTGTTTTATGGCGCCGTTATCGGGGGCGATATTCCTTAAAGATGCAGCGCTGCACGCCGTGGCATTCTCCGTCTGCAGGAGGGAGCAAATTGATATGAACAGATCAACAGAGCTATACCCTTCTGGACGTCCTTGGCACCATACTTGGCCCTAAAATTGATTTCTCTCCATATCTCCCATGCCAAAAAAAACTCCCATTCAGAGACTTCATACTCCCACTGCTGACACATTTTGTTCGGGTTTGGAGAGTTCCTGGAGGAACGTCATTCATTTCTTCCCACACTTTTAAAGTGAGCTAATACCGACGCGGTGTGTTGGATGGTGGTCCACGTCAGTTATCGGTGTGCACATGCATGTGTGAAAGCACTCTGTGTATGAATTGCCAAGAGCAGAGAGATTGCCTTTGATTTAATGGCTATTGTGCTTGACTTTGTGAGTGTTCCACTAGTGTGCTGTGTCCTTCCCTTCGCCTCTGCTGTAGCGGGTAAACTCTCTCAAGCCCCAACATTATTTCACACACACACAAACACACACACACACACACACACACGTATTGTGCCTTGGCTTTGCTCCATTAGGCGGGCCGTGTCTTAAACAGGAGGCTGACGTCACCGCTTGGCCAGGGAATATAGGACGGCGCGTGTGTGTGTGTGTGTGCTTTATTCTCAGTGTCCTTATTGTCTCTCCCATGGGAGCCCCCCCCCCCCCCCCCTAACAAACACACACACACACTCTTCTCTGTATTTGTGGCCTGCTGGATTGTATTGATCAGCCTGTGATAGCTTGATGTCTGAAGAGAAGGACGCATAGAGAGAGTACGAGGAAAAGGAGGGTAGGGAGTGACATTTGTTCGCCCATACGTGTTTTTCAATTTATGCGTGCGTGTATGTTTGTGGATGCGATTGTTGATCAAATAGAAGTAGAAATACGTGTCTGCTCCCACACACTTAAGCTCATTTGTTAGGCTCATTGATGATTTACTAACGTTGTTGCTGTGAATACTTAAGCGTGTGTGTGAGAGTATCCCTCTACGTGTTTGAAGCTGTGAATGAAGATTTACCGCCACGCCACAACATGGTACGTTCCATTTTCATAAAGCTTCCGGTCAACCATCAGGTCGTAACAAAGGACTGCAGGAGCTGCAGGGATAAGGTCACATACGTCGCTGTTGTTGCAGATGACAAAGTACACTTTTATAATTATGCAATTGTGCTGTGTGTGTGTGTGTGTGTGTGGCTCTTAGAGAGCAGAATAACTGGTAGAAGTGTAAATGTGAGCAGTTGGCGTGTGTGTGCAGAGGGAGGTGTGAGTGGAGGTGGCCTCCCACAGAGACAAACTGTTACTGTTCAGACCCTCCCTCAGGGCCACGCCACCGACAGCGGGGCGGCTCGACAAACACAACACAACACAATGTTGGTACTATCAACACGGCTGGGACTGGTTGTTGTTGTTGTTGTTGTTGTTGTGGTGGTGGTGGTGGTGGTGGTTGTTGCCGAGGGAGGTTGGAATTCCTCCCGTGGATTAATCCTCCGTACTGCTTAAACCTGGCTAAACTCCAGAACCTTGAGGATGTTATTTTTTTCTTATTTCTTTTCCACGAAATGTAGAATAAAAAACAGCAGACATGTCTATGGAGGACGCCGCTTTTAGTCCGTTTTTTAAAATACACACGTTGTTTTGTATCTGAGCCACTTCTCCCTCCCACCACCCCTCTGTCTTTTAGACACGGTGTTCTTTTCACTGGCATTGTTTCACATCGTTCACCTCGAAGAGGGCAAGGTCAACGCTAATCACCGCTTCCGTAATAAATTTGCATGATCATATGGGCCTTCCATCTTAACGAGGCCAGTGGAAAACGCCATCTCATACTTCTGCTTCAGAATATCCCATCAACGCACAAATGACATCCTCGGTGGTGATTAAGGAAGCCCTGACACATGGCTAATGTTGTTATCACGCTGCTCAAACCACTGGGTGACCATTTGTGTCCTGTTGATAGGGTCATTGACATCCTGGAAGGCATTGTTCCAATCAAGGAAGAGATGCATTATGAGATAAAGGCAATTGCCTGAATATTGATGTATTACCAGCATAGATTGTGCTCGGCTGATGAAGGGATGCTGGAAACTAATTCATTACAGACGAGTTACTTCACTTCAGAGACGGCTGATTTGCTTCTCATGTTGACGTTTTGATCCTGCGCGTGAGCAATAGTCGTATCGCTGAAGGAAAATGTCACGGTTCTTATTTTCAGTGACTAATCCAGTGTTTCCCCATTTCATTCCCTACAGTCGTGGTAGACCTGTCGGGTAGACCAGTTAAATAATGAGCCAACAATATATATATATATATATATATATATATATATATATATACACATAATATACTATCATTGCCTCTGCTGTAGCGGGTAAACTCTCTTAGCCCAACATTATTTTTATATATATATATATATATATATATATATATATATATATATATGTGTGTGTTTTGAGGAGAAACGGCATGAGTAAAGAATTAAATAATGAGTAAAACAAAAGGAAAACATACACATTTTCTGATTAAATTGTTCAGAGAACCAAATTGTTTATAGCCTCTTAATTCATATCAAGTTCGATAGATTAATGTGTTTTAATAATAATATACAGAATTGTTGATAAATTGTTTGTTTGTATGTTTACATATCTCAATATAAATATATATATATATATATATATATATATATATATATATATATATATATATATATATATATTCATTGCAACAAAAACATGCATTGTGCACTGCACAAAGCCCTGTATATAAAGGCATGCAGGCGACCGACATTTGTTTGTCACACAACACAGAAACCTCCTCTCCGGCTTTTCTCCGGTCACTCCTTCTGTGCCCGTTCTACTGTAAGCCCTAACAATCGGTAAATGAGGCACAAACAAAGAGGTCTTTGAAGAGCAAAGTGGACGTGTCACACACACAACGGCTAGCCGGAGACGAATCGCATCCCAAAGATTGCATGCTTTCCAGATAGGGGCGGGAACAGCATCCCCAGTACCAAAATGATATAAATTACGGCTGTTATGGTCTATACGGTTCAATTTAATGTGCTTGTAATGATAAATTATTTTGGTTATGAATCTAAAGTGGACCTGAGTGCAGTCGGAGCAGCAGGACTGTTAGAACAATTGCAGCTGTCTCCCAGGGCTGTGGCCATTAGTCAATAAATTAGAAAGTAATTAGTTTCTGCTTCTGTGGCTCTATTTGAAGCGCTTCACACAGGTGTAATGAAAATTTATTGGAGCTGTTGATCCGGAGGAGAAAAGAAAAGTAGAGGATTTGTAGCGTGTGATTGTAATGCAGGATTTCCATCTTCCTCCCTCTTTTTTTCCTCCTTTGGCTCGCAGCGACAGGTAAAGTTAGCCGCGGTGACGAGCACGGCGAGATTGGGCTTCGACGTTCAGAGCTTTGTCAACAGGCCAGTTAGCTCGCGGCTATGAATATTTCATGTGCGGATACTTAATAAGAAGACTTCCTTTTAGAAAATTCCCGAAGTCCTGACTTCAAATGAAGCAGCTTTCACAGCGACGACAAGACGTTCGCTGAGAAGAGCCGAACGAACACGAGCGAAATCAAAATCAAGCCCCCGACTTTCCCGTGTTCTCATTTAGAAATTTAGAAATGTGAATTCATATTCACATGCAACGCAGCATCACAGCATGCATGTGTTTTCTTTGCTATATTCGAGAAAGTCAATGACGAGTCCGTTATATTCTTCTTTTGTGTTCTTCTCACGGCTCACTAATAACTCCTCTCATAACTCTTCTCATCTGATGCACCCCAGGTTTAAACCTCATCGAACGGCTTCCCGTTTCCCTTTCGTGCCGTCGCGTGCAGATCAAGGCGGTCGCACGGAGCGTTTTGTCGGACCGCATCTCGGCTATTTGTTTTGTCGAGTGGAATGTAAGGTCAAAAGGAGAAGGAAGGACAGAAATTGGAAAGCTCTCGCGCAACCGTGATGTCGGCGGAGGAGAGGCAGAGGCAGCCGTCACGGCGGCTTACGGGTAAAAAAAAAAAATCAAATATTGAGGGGTGAAAGAGAGCGATGAGGCGGAGAGAGGAGGCAGTGAGGAAAAAAAAAACAAGCGCAGGTGTGTGAAGTGGTGAAGGTAGCGATGGGGTCGATGGGGGGGGGGGGGGGGCATAGAAAGGACGGGGAGCGGAGCATAAACGGGATGGACGGATGGACGATGACAATGAGGCAGATCGGTCCCGGCCCAAGCGTCGGCCAATTAGAATAAAATTAGCTGGACCTTGGCAAAGGCTGAGGTGCACAGTAGGGCATGAAGAGATGGGGGGGGGGGGTAGGCAATGGGTGGGGCGAATATCCCGGTGATTAAAAACCAAATGATTAGTGGTGTGCAAAGGAGTGCCTGAGAGCCGGGGTCACCTGAGCCTGCAGGGAGAGAGAAGGTCTAATAGTAATGAGAGCAACCTTCCCACTCCTCGCACGCCCTCAACCTTCCCTTTTTCCCCTTTTCTCTCTCTCTCTCTCTTTCTCTTCCTCGCACTTTTTTTTCTTTTTTTATCCCCCTCAAACCCTTTTTTCTCATTGCATCCCACTCCTCTTTTATTTACACATTCTCCCTATTTCTGCCTCGTCGGTGTGCCTTTCCCCGCCTCGCCGCGGTAAACCGTGTTACTATCTATTACCGCCTCTCGCCTCCGGCCAAAGCGCGCACTAATGCTGTTGTTGTGGGAGACGGCTAAGCTTTTTGTGATAAGCAAAGACATACGAGAGTAGTTTGTTTATCTTTTTTTAATCGTGGGCGTAGATCTGCTGATGTATGATAATGGATGGATTGAGCTGTAACAAAAAGTCCACATAACACTGGCATCTGTTGCAGACTCCCCATGAGCCGCTGCCTCCGTTTTCCTAATGAAGCTCGAATTTGGTCAGAGCACTCATTTCTGTCTAAAGCAACTGTGATGTCAAATGTGGAGTGTTTTTTTTTTTTTAGGGCGGGGAGGATTTTCCTCATCGGTATTTCACAGTCAGAAGGCCGTATAACAATAGAAATCATCAGAGCGGCGCCTTGGTCCAATTGCGTCGCCTATAACACGGAGATCTTGTCGCCATGCTCCTTAGTGCGCCGAATGTCATTTTGTTTGTGGAGTGTGTGGATCCATCTATAAATAATGAGGTCGTCCCACTTGAAATGCTTAATGGCCAGAGGCATGCTAATGGCCAGACACAGTATCACCGATGCATTCACTCTTAAAGGGACAGGCGCAGCAGGAAAGGATTTGGTGGCATCTCGTGGCGTGGTTGGTTATCCCCCCCCCCCCCCTTCCTGGTCACCGGTCCCTCTCCAGGAGCCGAGAACACAGGAGCATTGGAGCTGGGATTTTGCAACGGATCATAAAACTCACAGTTCGGATTGTGTCACGGATCAGAGTCACAGATCGGATCACGGCTCAGATCGGCACAAAAGAAAGGAAAAAAGAGCAAATATGACTTTTAGAGATCCCTGAGGTTTTGGTTTTGTTATAGCAGCCGGTCTACAAGGTTCCAGACTATTTATTTTTTGTGCCACCATCCCACAAATCATTCCAACCTCTCCGAAGTCAGAAATCCCATTCTAAATGTTATATCCTTTTCATTTCTTTTTGTCATACACATATGTATTTTTATTCAATGGATTAGAACAACTCATGTAATTCGTAGTTTTAATTATAAGCTGCTAATAGCTGGCTTTAACAGGTAATAATAATGTTCTAATATCTTTATATGTATGTGACATCTCTTTCAAACAACTGGATTTATTCACATTTCGCACCAATTTACCAGACATCATGATTACGTCATAGTTTACCTTCGTCCACTGAACAGGCCCTGAATGCATCACAATATAACCAAAACGAAATGTAAACATGGATTGGTTGTTTACAATATAACATTATCAGAGTTTGACGGCAAGGAAAGCAAAAATAACAATTGCATATATTGTACTCGTTCATTACTGGATGGAATCCACCAAATTGAAAAAAAAAACTTAATATATTCTACAAATTCTCACTTTTTTGTTTGACTCACCTCATCGTTAATCTTTCATTTTCATATCCCTATATTTAATGTCTTTCCCGGCTCATCTTGGCTCTATTACCCCCCCCCCCCTTCATGTTCCTTAACCTTAACCGTACACCACTGAGCAGAGCTCTGTGAGAAAGGACCCCTCGCCCGGCCAGAGGAGCAGCGGAGCAGTTACTCGGGTTCTCCTTGTGATGTCTGCCATGAAAAGCTGAAGGATCATTATGTCTTTTCCAGGCAGGCAGGCGGGTAACACCAATATGCTGCGAATCAACAGGCAATCATGCAGAGAGCTGCGAAGAGCCTGAGAGGACAGACATCCTAGCTCCAAGATGCTCTCCTCCATCCCCAACCTGCATTAATTACAAACCTGTGCAAGCTTCCCTAAATTAGATTTGCCTTACTTTGAGCACACTTTTTCCGGCAAGTCTGTCATTTTCCTCGCAAGGCACTTTCAGAAAAAGCAAAAAAAAACCTGGTGTTTTGCATATCTTGGGCCCACTTCCCCTTCACCTCTCAAATCCACTTCGTTCTCCTCAGTCTGCCTCTCTGCGGAGTCAAATTTCCTCGGCAGAGAGGTGGAGTCCAGTGGCTCTTGTCAGCCTCTCTAGGGCCGTTAGAAATCAGAAGAAAGTCTGGTGGGTCTTCTCCACGCAGACCTCCACTCCGTTATGCGGTCGAGGCGCGTAAATAAAGTGTAAACAACGCCCTGGCCACGAGTCCGAAGCCACGGGAGACGGAGACGGGGCCTGACTGCAGCCCGACAGACGGCCCTGGATGGAGAGATGTATCCACAGGGAGGATGGGTTGGCCAGCAGAATGTAATTCTGTGTTCCACTCTACGACGGCGAGAAGCACAGGCAGCTGCATCCACAGAGGGACGGAGAGAGAAAGAGAGAGGGAGGGAGAACGAAGTGACGAACACACAGTGCACACTATATGTGACCGTCGTTTGAAGTTGCCAAATTGCTCTGTTGTTGCCCAGCGATTATCTCTGCTACAGAACACCATGATGACTTTTCGGTTTGGAGATCTTCGAAAGGACAAAAAAAAAAGGAGGAAATACAGACCCTCCCTGTTGGCTATACCTGTGATGACTTAGACAAGCCGGAAGAAGAATAGAATAGAATAGAAATATACTTTATTAATCCCCAAGGGGAAATTTGTGGACACAGTAGCACCAATAAACTAAACACACAAGAATAAAATATAAATATAAGAAAGAAAGAAAGAAACAGTGACTGTGCATGTGCATAAACTATACAAAGTGAAACATAAAATACAAAATAAAATATATATATATATATATAAATATATATATGTGCACAACCTATGTGCAAATACAGCAGTGTAAAATAAAAATAAAATATAGACAGTGTGCAAAATGCAAAGTGTGTGTATGTTATTGCACTACTGTTATAGCACAGGTACTGACACGTGCGGCCCGCATCACTTTAAGACAAGAAAAAGGAGAAACAGAGGCAAAGCGCCAACGTCTGCTGCAGAGCCCCCGATGCATTGTGTGTATTACAGTGTCCCCCGGCGGCCTCGTGGCCCGAGGCGAGCGCTGGCAGTTTCCATCCCGGCCGTCGCGGCGGACAGGAGGCCTGGTCGACTGGACGACAGCGAGGGTCACAGGGTCCCCTGGGTGTGTGTGTCTGGGGGGGGGGGAGAGAGAGAGAGAGATCCCAAAGGGGGTGGGCAGATGGGGTCTGAAATGAGTGTTCTCAGACAGGTGGATGGCTGTCACCCTCATTTTGCCACCGCCAGTAAGCAGGTGGCCTCTCTCCCTCCTCCCCTTCCACTCGTGGGTCACCTTCAGATGGCACTTCTTCCCCCCAGGGTCCTATCCCATCATATATACATGTACACTGTATGCACACACACACACACACACACACACACACACACACACACACTCTCAGTCAACCCCAGCACCTGGGGACTGGGCGCGTAAACAGTCGCTCTCAAGGTTGAACCCAGGTGTTTCATTTCCATTAAGGCCCTCGTCACCCTCACTTCTCCTCCCTCTGACTTTGGTCATAACACAGACGTAACACTCCTTCATTTTCAGATTACTTTCCCATTGCCTTTGTTCACGTTAATATGCACGCGGGGTCTATTTTGGACGTACGTCTGTGAAATAATGATCTCCCCAACTCTCGGCTCCCGACTTCTTCAGAAGAGGATGTTCCATTGATGATATTTGCCCTACATCATAGCTTTGCTCTTGCAGCGACTCTAAAACCCAATATAGCGTAATTAAACTAACAAAGTGACATCAATAAGGACAGAAGTGCTCTGTAATTACAGCCTGTGCTAGGACATCATAAGCAGGCGGCGTCATCACCCTAACGAAGGAAATAAATCGATGGCAGACAGAGGAAGCCCCGCTTTACGATCCCCTTCTCCTCCGACACACAAAGCCAACCATAAACACCAGCAAGGCGAGAGTTTAATGGCAATCTTAAAGTTGCAGAGGCCACTAGCTTGTCTTTACTGCTCCTGGCCAGCGATACAATGGGCGCCTTGACACTTTCACCACTCCCTTCCTCTCCTTCATTAGTTGTGCTTCTCTCTCTGTTTCTCCCCTCTCCGTCTTTTTTTTTTACCCTCTCCTCGCCTCCTATATGGTGTCTGGTCTCCTCAGCCTCTGGAGACACATGAGTGGCAGGCGTCCCCCCCTTCCCTTAATAACTGTGTATTCCAATTCTGACACGGTTGCACAAAACAGACACACACACACACACACACACACACACACAACGATAGACGCACACAAAAACACACGCACACACAAATAATATGTTGCAAGATTGGCATTCCCACGTCGCCTCTTCCTGCAGAGTGCCAGGACGAAAAAGAGGCTAAATGTCAGGGAAAGATATTTAATTCCACGTGCGCACACACATGCATAAAGGCTCACTCCAAAAAAAAGAAAAAAAAAGAAACCCTAACACAGACACGGCCCCCCATCCTGATAGCGCGTGGAGTGCGAGGCCAAAATGTCAAGGGATGATGTAAATTCGCATGATTGCTTCTCCGAGTAGTTCATCACAATGCCAACGCCGGCCGCCGCCGCATCTCATTGTCCTTTCCAACGTTATTTGGGGGCCCAGCGGGACGGCGGAGCTCCGAGGAGGAGCAGCGGACCGTGGTCCTGTGTGTGTGTGTGTGTGTGTGCCCGTGGGCGGGGTCCTCTAAATATATATCTATAAAAACTCCAACTGTCTCTCCGTGTCCTGACGGGAACACGGAGAGGAGAGGCGAGTCGGTTAATCGAGGCCCGGATGCTCTTCTCCGCCGCCGTCCGGACCGCACGTCACCGGCTTCCTGCGGAGATCAGAGATGAGCTCTGGGTGCGTCCCCGCCTGTCACGCCGTAACACGCCGTAACACGGGGGACGCTACTTACTCGCATCTGAAATAGGGACGCGTGTCATGTTTTGGTTCTGCGTAACATCATTCAACGTATATAGCCGACATGGTCTCAGGGTGACGGTAGGGGGGGAGATCTCCGTCAGCCTCCACCCCCTCCCCCCTCCATCCCACACTATCTCCACATCCTTTTTTGATCAAAGGGAAAGAAAACTGCAGAATATCGCCTTCGAAAGAAATACGAGCGGCCGACGAGTCGTGAACGCTACACGTCACGAGACGCACCTGCACACCAAATTGATTTTGTTCACGTGCACGCCCCCCCCCCCCCCCCCCTGCATAGAGAACATTTTGGCGAGCGCCTGAGCCTTTTTCCCGAGCGCCTATGACAAATCACGAGCGCCTAAGGCAGAAAAAAAGTCTGCCCTGAAAAAAAAAAAAAAAAGGGTGTGCAACAACCGTCAACAACTCTTTGGAGCACCGAAGACCCATTTTGACCCAGGAAAAACTCTGCACACACACACACACACACACACACACACACACACACACAATGATGCCATGGGTCCCGCATGCGGCGCCCAGTTAGAAGCGAGCTGATCGCCATGTTGAGGCTGTTACCCCCCCCCCCACACACACACACACGCACACACACACACACACACCCCGAAACGGCCTCCGCCAATTCTCGCAGCCTGGCTTGTTGAGGTGACTGATGAAGGGATTCACCGCGGTGTGAAATATTGGTGGGAAGTAGTCAATCGGCGAGGCCGGTGTGGCTGTAGTCATGCTCCGGGGGCCAGACTGAGGATCAACCTGTTATGGTTTTGCAATAAGGTGTGTGTGTGTGTGTGTGTGTGTGGGGAGGGGAGGGGGGGATTTACACCCGCCCTCCTCTGGCTAGATGCTGGCGCTCCCCTGTGTGCAGTCCACCCCGAGCTGTGTGGGATTTATTTTGTGTATGCCGTGCCTCGACCATCACGCCTGAGCGTGACCGTCTCTCTACGCGTGCTCTGTGTCTGAGTGTGTGTGTGTGTGTGTGTGTGTGTGTGTTTTTTTCTTTCTTAAGGAGGACTGGAGGACAGAGGGAATGTTTGTGGGTGGATCATTTATGGAGGAGATGGTGTTGATGTGATTTAGTGTGTGGGAGCTCAATGGGCCAGTGAACTTGGAAAATGAAAAGGCAAGGGTGACCATGATTAGAGGTGTGCCTTGCTGACTACTTTATGAGTGTATTCAGATGTGTGAGCGTGTGTGTGTGTGTGTGTGTGTGTGTGTGTGTGTGTGTGTGTGTGTGCGTGCCACTGGCTGTGGGAGTCTGTAGCTGGACGGCAGTAGATAAACATTGCAGGACACACACAGTCTGTCATCTTCATTGTCTGGGTAAAATCCATCAGCGTCGTCGTGTATAACCAGGGGAAGTGGAGTTGACTTATTCTCTGCGTCGCACGCTCATGCTGTTAGTGTGTGTGTGTGTGTGCGTGTGTGTGTGTGTGAGCTTCCCCGGGCCGCAGCTGACGCAGCAGAGACGAAGCCGGAGTGATCTGGAGACATGGTGCCAGGGGCTAAGGTCAAGGGTCATCATATACAAACGTAACCAGAGAAATTGAGTGTGAGCGAGCGTTGGCGGGCGGCGGGGGAGGGGGAGGGGCCTGTGGGACCACTTGACTAACACTCACCCATAACATTATATTCTACACGCTGCTGCCTACACCCGCTCGGTTTCATCTCACCTTTCGGTCCATCTCCCCACACGTTTCTTCCGTGGGAATGAGGCGTCGACAAAACAATGTCTAAAAGGTAGCGTGTTCTAATGTGCGGATGTGTAACGAGCGTAATGAGTGTAATGAGCCCACAAACGTCCTTGTTTTTACTTATCCTCAACGGTAGATTTAAATAGGGGGTCGACAAGAATACAAATCACGAAAGAAAGAAACCTCTTCTTCTTTAAAGCTCACAACTAGTCATTACAACTTCGATTTTTTTATTTTAATTATTCAATTCAATTCAAATACATTCATAATGTCCAATTACATCAAATCATAAAACACTTTAAAATCGGTAAAACATATTGTTCCCTGTAAGCATCTTTGGGTATTCAGAAAAAAGCTATATAAATCAAAATTATTATTATTTTTAATATTATTATTTTTATGATTATGATTATGATTATGATTATTATTATTATTATTATTATTATTATTATTATTATTATTTCTCATCCCCAGGATGACCTCTACCAATAGATCCAATAACCTGGATGGTCATCCGTCCATCAAATGTAACATATTGTTGACTTTAGGGTCACCTCTGTCCTCTGGGAATCCTCAGCTTCTACAGAAACATCCTAGTCTACTTATGCTCGTCAACAAGTAAACAAAGGCTACCCAACGCTCTCTTTCCCTCCGTCTATTTCTGCGTCATCGCTTTGTTTCGGTGGATTTTCTACGAAGCGCTTTGCTCCACGCCGACACATTCGCAGCTGAACGCTCCCCGACGCCGCCGCCGTCTGATCTCTGGGCCAGCTGAGCATCTCTAATCTGTTTTGTGGAGAATTGGATCACGCTGATGATGCCACGCACCGCTCTGCTGCAGCGGTGCAAAGGCTAGCCAGAGCTCCGCTTGACGGCCGATGAAAGAAAGCGACCGCACGGCAACATTGCTGCGTTTCTGAAAAATATTTCTGGCGAACATTACTTTTAATTGCCATCGGCTAACCAGGAGTGACCAGCGTGTATTATCTTTGGATTAGGCCGCTGCGGGAAGGAAAATGCCATCACGCTTGCATAACATCCTCATTGGCGTATAGCGTGCACCAGTGCTCGCCCTGAAATCTAACTATACAACTTTAAGTAGTTCATCCGCTGGCAGTTTGTTTGTGTTTGTTCTCTCTCAAGCAAATGGCCTAATTATCTTTATGTGGTTTCTTCCTCGTCGTGGACATTTCCTATTAATAAACAGGTCGTCCCGGGTCACGTGAACGTTATTATTATGTCCTTTAACCGCTGAATTTGTACACCTGTGTCTCTTATCGAGGCCGTACAGGACTCTCTGCCTTTCTGCGATTGGACCAGCAGCTGACTTGATGACATCATCACATCAGCCGTTCTTGCTCCTGAGTTTACTCTAATCATTTAGTGTAAAATATTTTTTACAGTCCACTAAATAAAACATCCTAAAATGATAATCCGTGACTCAACAACAGTCGTATTTATAAAAAATCAACTGTCAGTTGTTTATTTTCTCCTCCGCTATTGTTTCCGGTTGCTGGTGAAATGCATTCTGGGATATCTGCTGGCCAGAGTACGCACAAGTCTCCTCTGATGCATTCTGGGTAAAGTGGGAGGATCAAGTCACATCCGGGCGTTTTGACCGTGCTTTGAGAGGAGCGGACTTTGAATGTGAACATGAACCCGGGCTGAAACTGATGACGATTCACGAGTCCACGAGGACACAAGTAGAGGAAAGGACACAAGTAGAAGAAAGGACACAAGTAGAGGAAAGGACACAAGTAGAAGAAAAGACACAAGTAGAGGAAAGGACGCAAAAGTACGCTGATTGAGAAACGCCGATTGTTTACTCGACAGTCTGGCACACGGTTGTCTTTACGGAGGCGTTCGTGTGACATCCCCACACACACACACACACACGGATCTTCATCCCGGAAATCCAATCCGGGCGCCTTTGCGGCGTCGGCGGCGGCGGCGGCGGCCTCCAATACGTTTAGTGCTACCTCGAGACCGTATCGGCTCTGCAATGCGACCAATGCCCGAAATTCAATTGGATCTGCATGGCCGCCATCGCTTGACCGTGCCTGATGTCCGCCCTTCTCCCATCTGCGCCTGAGCCGTCGCTGAGCCCTGGGCTCCAATTAATCCCATGATGCCTAGCGATGGTTGGTATGGTCACCAGACAGGGCACAGAGAGAGAGAGGGAGAGAGAGCTGTGATTCCCAGGTGAAAGGTGGGATAGACTTTCTGATTCGCTCCAGCACACAGATAGAGTTACAGCTCAATTTCAACCTCTCGCCCTCGCCGCTCCGTCCTCGTGACTAAAATGGCAGCGCGGAATAGGAGAAGGGAGAGGAAGAAAAAAGCGTCTTCTCTTCTCTCGCTCTGTTTTCCTGTCTTTTATTACTCCCTCTTTTCAACCCTTCCTCCTCGCATCACCGTGCCGATGCTTTTTTTTAAATTTGTGACAGATCAGACTCTGAGATGGGCTTTATAGCCCGATCAGCACTTCTAAGTTCTGTCTCACTTTAAAAATAGTTTTTTTTCTCCTTTTTTTTTTTTTGGACCTCTCCGGCTCTTTATCCCCTCCTCTTTTCACTTTGTTCTCTCACCTTTTTTTTGTGGACAAGGCAGGATTTGTGAATTAATCATACGCGGTTCAATAGCTGGCCTTAGCAGTGCTCCGTCACCGAGGGATCAATAGGGGAAGGTCAGCGGCTCGGCGGTGGCACCGCCCGCTCCGGAGGAGAGAGACGAGGAGGGGCCGCGGCCGCGTGATCCGTGAGCTCGCTCTGGCATGAGCCATGATGTCCTTGGCCCGACATGTTTCTGTCCTGGACAGGCAACTCACGCCCCCTCAGGTGGATTTGGAGGTGGTTTAGCTCAGTGGGGAGAGTGGTCGTCCTGTAACCGCAAGGTAGCAGGTTCGATCCCCGCTCTAATGGGGAGAGTGGTCGTCCTGTAACCGCAAGGTAGCAGGTTCGATCCCCGCTCTCCCCCTTAGTTGCAGGCCTAAGTGTCATTGAGCAAGACACTGACCCCCAGCTGCTCCCCTGGCGCCTCACTGCAGCCCACTGCTCCTTCATAACGAAGGATGGGTCAAATGCAGAGAATAATTTCCCCATTGTGGGATCAATAAAGGATTTTTTAAAATTATTATTATTTCAGCGTCCTCAAACCATCCACAATGCACACTAATATCTGTAAATTCTGTATACACCCTACTCCCTGTGTACATGTTCCCCCTATGTGTATTGTTGTTATACTGTGAAGTTGTGTATGTATGTTTGTGAGTTAAGTTAAGCTACTGATTGACCTAAATTTCCCTCAGGATTAATAAAGTATCCATCTATCTATCTATCTATCTATCTATCTATCTATCTATCTATCTATCTATCTATCTATCTATCTATCTATCTATCTATCTATCTATCTATCTATTTATCATCCCCACTTTTACAGAATGAGAGTGATATCTTTTTCCATACAATACTTTTGCGAGGGGGAAGCTATAGTTTATTCTGAAGAAGAATCATCGTAATACGCACGTTCATATAGACCAACACAAGTTTTTATGTGTCTTGTTGTAGCCAGTAAAGAGAAATAAAAATATTTGATCCTCCCTACTGAATGTGACTCTTGAAAGTACATAACCACATCATTAACCTGCTCGATGAATCCTCCTGCTGCTCGTTTTAATAGAAAACAAGCTTGTTGTTGCTAATAATGAAAACCTGACCTTTTGTTGCTGCAGTCTAGTTCGACTTAGATTTAATTGCATTAGTATTTCTTACCATGGGAGAACCTATAAGCTGCTAAAACAGCAACTCTACCCCATGACATAAAATAAGCCTGCACACAATTCCCCCGCTGCCCATGCATTATTGAGAGTACAAAAGCATCCTCTTTACAAAGTGTCATAATAAGGCAGTGTGCTGCAGGACTTTGGACCACGCATACACGATGCACACAGCATGCAGGCTACGGAGAAAGCTTAATTCTGGGGCCCCCTTTTTTTATTTACACACACACACACACAGCGGATGATTTGTGAAGATCATGTGAGGTATGAATCATCGTCTTTGTTGTCGCTATTTCCAAATAAGCACATGCACACCGATTGAAGGCTGAAAATAGCCTGCGCCGCCAATGTGACGGTTGAAAGTCATCGACATTTCGGCCCAGTTAAACGCATTATGTGCACACACACACACACACGCACACACACACAGACGGTGTGCATTTCGAGTGAAGAAAAAAAAAAGCCCCGTCTTCACAGGTTAAAACCTTAAAAGCACTGAAATTAAAATCCCATGTCACCTCTAAGCTGTGCATCAAAGCCACACATTTAGCCCTCGCTGCTATATGTGTGTGTGTGTGTGTGTGTGTGTGTGTGTGTGTGTGTGTGTGTGTGTGTGTGTGTGTTGACACAGAGAACGGCGCAGGGGTTACCAGTGTATGACATGGCTATTTGTAAATAACGCCCCGACCTCATCCACCGGCGGGAGCCGAGAGCTTTAGGTCTGAGCAGTGACGGCAGCCTCCCTGAAATGTGCATGAAACCGGCTTAGCGCTATCAGCGCAGCATCGCCGCCAGTCACCCGCCTCCCTCTCACTCTGCTGGGCTGCTGTGGACCAGATAAGAGCAACACCAAACCCCCCCATCGCCCCCACCCCAAACCCCCGTCCCCCCCACTGCTTCCTATCCGCCTTATGTTGTCTCCCAACAAATCCACCCACCCTTCCTCACCGATTCACCCTTATCCTCTTTTACAAGGTCTTACAGGGACAGGGACACGGCTGTGTGGCTACGACCGTAATTTATATTCTTTGTAAATTGTCTGTGATTTTTTTTCATTGAGATAAGTGCAGGGGGGGGGGAACATCTGTTTCGTGCTGCAGGGCGGTGGGCCGGGGGGGGGGGCGAGTGCCGTGGCAGTCATTGGCGGTAGAGATAGAGAGAAAGAGGGGAGGCGCGCGGTCTGTCTCCCTGTACCCTGAATTACAACTCCAGGGGCGCAGCTACCCTCTCATCATTACTGTTGTATTTAGTTGAGCACATTGGGTAAACAAAGCATTGTGCTCCATCTGCACTGCCTTGGAGATACGTGGTACCCACACATGAGAGATGTAACCTCCTTGGTTCATCTCAGTCTAATTCACTCAGCCGCGGTCCATCCTTCGTTCTTTTTCGAAGACGACAGAAGGAAAAGGGATGACGCCACGCGGAGGATTTCAACCACGTTGCATAACTTGTCTCCGGCCGACCGACCCGCCGTCCCCTTATTATCATAAATAATTAGGCATTCGCGGTCGAAAGGCCGGAGGAGCGAGAAACCCGCCGGCGTCACCGCGACCGGAGCGCCGCGGCCCTCATTGGCAGTCGGAGAGGTGCGCGACCCGCGGCGCCGCGACATGCGAACACCGGCGGGGGAGTCGGAGGGGTTCACAGCGGCGCAGACAATGAATCTCAATCCTGAGGCCGTGGCAGATTTACATTTAAAGTAGTTTTAGCGAACGCCCCACTTCCTGATGCGTTCTCCGGCGAGGGGCTGAAAGGGAGCGGCTTATCTGCGAGTCATCAATCGCACGTGATGCGTCCGGATCGGAGCGCCCTGACGCGGCGCCGCCGCCACCTTTTTTTTTTCCGCTCCCGCAAAAAACGGCTCAGAGATGAGTTGCCGTCTAATGGAGCGCCGTTGCTTGAAGTCTAATTACGCCGGGCGAGGGGGGGGGGGGGCACCTCGGCTCGGCGGCGGCGGCGGTGGCTCCGGGTGTCTGTGCGTGTGTGTGTGTGTGTGTGTGTGTGTGTGTGTGTACACGTGTGTGTGTGTGTTTTAACACGTGTGACCTATGTTTTACCTGTGATTGACAGGACCGGTAATGACCGGCGTCCGTGTGTTATTGATGTCCTGTCACTCGCCTCGCTATGAATGTTATTCCCCGATGGAGCAACAGGGTGACCAGGAACTCGTGTGCGCTTGTACTTTTTGTGTGTGAGCGCTCAGAGGCGTATCTGTGCTTCATATTTATACTTAATAGGGTTGGTGTGTGTGTGTGTGTGTGTGTGTTGGAGTGTGTGGATGAGTAGGTGTGGTGTGGTTGTTGACACAGTGGGTAAGGGCTGAGCCGGCTGAAGGCTCTGATGGGTAATTGAGAACAGCAGGTGTCGCCTCCCTCCTGAGCCTCTTCAGGCCCCGACCGGCTCACCCTCCCATCAAAGTCTCTCCGGCCCAGCGCTCCTCTCCTCCACTCCTCTCCTCCACTACTCTCCTCCACTACTCTCCTCCACTACTCTCCTCTCCTCTCCTACTTCCCTTCACTACTCTACTTTCTTTTACTACTTTCCTTGACTACTCCCATCCTCTACTCCTACTTTATTTACTCCTAGTCTTCTCTACTTATCTCCTCTCCTCCACTACTCTCCTCCACTACTCTCCTCTCCTCACCTACTTCCCTTCACTACTCTACTTTCTTTTACTACTTTCCTTGACTGCTCCCATCCTCTACTCCTACTTTTTTTACTCCTAGTCTTCTCTACTTCTCTCCTCTCCTCCACTAATCTCTTCTCCTCTCCTCCTCTCCTTTAATACTCTCCTTATTTCCACTTCTGTCCTCTCCTTTAATACTCTCCTTATTTCCACTACTCTCCTCTCCTTTAATACTCTCCTTTCCTCTACGACTCTCTTCGACTACTCTCCTCTCCTCTCCTCTATTACTCTCCTTTCCTTCACTACTCTCCTTTCCTTCACTACTCACCTACTCCCCTCTCCTACTCTCCTCTCTTCTCCTATACTCCTCTCCTTTAATACTCTCCTTTCCTCCACTACTCTCCTCTCCTCTACTACTTTCCTTCTCGTCTACTCCTTTCCTACTCTCCTTTCCTCTACTACTCTCTTCTACTACTCTCCTCTTCCCCACTAGTCTTCTCTTCCCCACTACTCTTCTCTTCACTACTCTTCTCTTCCCCACTACTCTTCTCTTCCCCACTACTCTTCTCTTCCCCACTACTCTCCTCTTCCCCACTACTCTCCTCTTCCCCCCTACTCTCCTCTTCCCCACTACTCTTCTCTTCCCCACTACTCTCCTCTTCCCCACTACTCTTCTCTTCCCCACTACTCTCCTCTTCCCCACTACTCTCCTCTTCCCCACTACTCTCCTCTTCCCCACTACTCTCCTCTTCCCCACTAGTCTTCTCTTCCCCACTACTCTCCTCTTCCCACTACTCTCCTCTTCCCCACTAGTCTTCTCTTCCCCACTACTCTCCTCTCCCCCACTACTCTTCTCTTCCCCACTAGTCTTCTCTTCCCCACTACTCTCCTCTTCCCCACTAGTCTTCTCTTCCCCACTACTCTCCTCTTCCCCACTACTCTCCTCTTCCCCACTACTCTCCTCTTCCCCACTAGTCTCCTCTCCTCTACTACTCTCCTCCTCCCCTCCCCTCCTCCTCTCCTCTCCTTACCTCCCCATCTCCCCTGTGCTCTTGGCTACATTGCCAGTTGAAGTTGCTGGGGAGAAAAACAGCATGTCTGGTATTAATCAAACCGCGGGCATCATGGGGAATAGGAGCGGGCTGGAGCACACTTATCACTGCTCCACCGCTCCACCAGGACACAAATACTTCATTCTAGTAACCCTTTGACTCGATACAGTTGAGTAGCTTTGAGACTGCCGTACCGTGATAGTTGTCTTGCTATAGCTAATAAGTCAAATATTAAGGACATACTATGAATCTTTTTTTTTTTCATGCATATGTATATTCTATGAATAGCTTATACTCATATTTATACTCATACTTATACTTATATTTAGTAATTTAGTATTAGTATTTTAGTAGTAGTAGTATTTTGTATTTAGTAATTTAGTATTAGTATTTAGTATGTAGTATTTTAGTAGAAGTAGTATTATTATTTTTTATTTTTTTTATTTTTTTATTTGCACGAAATAAAGTAACAAATGTAACATCATTAAAAACCCATGTCGCAGAAATGAGTGCAGGTGAGAAAAGAAACCCAAAGGGCTTATGCAAGGTTCTCACCTAAAGTAATGAATAATAAACAAGAATAACATTTAACGTGCTAAAACAAACAACAATACACATCAAGGAATACAAAACACTATGAAGATGATGAAAAGGCTTGATTCACCAGGCAATTTAGTGTTAGTATTTTAGTAGTAGTATTCATATTTTGTATTTTAGTATTGTGTTTTTACTTTTATCTTTTATTTGTATTAATGCTCTAATGCACACCCACTGCTGTGCTCCTGAAATTTCCCCACTGTGGGTCTAATAAATGAATATTTTATCTTATCTTACTCCCCAAAACGTGTGCGCCTGCTCACCATCAGCCCGCATGTGGTCTTCATGGATGTGAAATTGAAATCAATGTGTGTGTTTTTCACAGAACATTTGAGGATTCTGGCATGACTCACCCGGGCGGTGGATTCTCCTCACTGATCCCTGTCGGAACACGAGCACCTCTCACACACGTTTGTCTCTCGCCGTCTGTCTGCTCTCGCTTCCTCCCCCCTCGCTGTGTCGGTGCCTATCGGCCTTTTAGAGCTGCTGGGGCTTTTTTTCCCTTCTCCCTCCGCCCGCGGGGCCACGGCTCCCCTGCTTTGGGTTTGTTACCCATGCTGAACACGTCACCGACCTCATAAAACCCATCCCCCGCCTCCCGCCACCTCCGCCCTCCCCCGACTTTTTCAAAATGAACACATCTGATTGAGCGAATGCCATTACCTGGGTAAATGAATGATTCCTAAAGGACTGGACAGGGCCTAACACCGCCCTGAGGGTAAAGCTTGTTATCGCTGCAAACTCCAAACAGGGAAGAGGCAGCCGTGGTGCGTGTGTGCACTTTGTCAGAGGGCCCGCATTTCCATATTAATCTGCCACATTTAGGCATCTGAGACAGAGAGCCTCCTGTCACGCGTCTTTGATAACCGAGCAGTTAGCTTTTCCCCCCTCATGTATAAATATGTATAATTCTGATAAGATAAATTGAAACGCCTAAGTATACAGTGGTGGGGGATGAGTGAGAGAGAGAGAGAGAGAGAGAGAGAGAGCAGGAAGAGGAGACAAAAGTATGCATTTTTCGACTGGCCTCTACCTCAGTGGGGGCCGAGGCTCTTTCCTCCCCGGTCCAAAGTGCGTTGAATTGAAAATAGCATCTACCTAACAGTCCTCAGAAATAGCTGAGCTTATACGTTTTTCAGCGCAGAGCCGATAAATACGTCGCGGAGCCTCTGACACCGAAGCCTCACCCCAATTTCCAGAGCTCTGGAGGAGATCAGATAGCCCTGTGTCATTTGATTTCCAGCCTTATCTCATCTGCGCCCATCTTTTTGTCTCAAGCTGGGCGACATTTTAAGAGACACACACACTCTCCCGGTATCTTTTTTTGAAGGACGAAAAGCCCAGAATGATATGGAAACAAATAGTCGGAGCGGAGCGGTTGGCGAGGGCCGGTCTGCCGTTTGAACGACGCCGTCTGCTGACGCCGGCGTGTCCCACCACGAGTGTCCTTCGAGTGACATTTGGGATGCAAATCGGTAGAAAGTACAATCTGCAAAACTTCCCAGTTCATGAGTGCCATTTATGATGGCGCCGCGGCGACGGGCGACATTACGGATGCCGTAAACGAGAAACACAATTTATACTTTGCGGATATCCCACACAGTCATCGAGCAGTTCCACTTTTCTGACCAATAAAAATGCCCGTTTAATAGTTTGTTTTCTGCAAAGTATGCTGAGTGCTAAACAGGAGTGGGCTGTGAGTGAGGAGAAAACAGCAGGAGAGAGGGAGGTGTGGGAGAGCTGAGGTGAGGGATCCTGAGGCGGATGAAATGAGAGAGAGAGAGAGAGAGAGAGAGAGAGAGGGGGATGGCGGAAGAGGAGTCGGAGCGAGGGAGGAGACAAAGGCGGTCCCCGGTGCGCCGCTCCGGTTGATTGACGGCAAGAAGAGAGCGCTGTGGAGAGAGGAAAGGGAGGAGGAAAGGGAAGAAGGGAGATCAGCAAGGAGTGAGCACGTCGGGGTGTGAGTGGCGTCTCTCATTAGAAGGTGCTGTCAGGGGCCACAGAGGGGGGACTGCAGGGACCCCCCCCCCCCCTCCCCATCCGCTGGCCCCTGAGATCGGGCTGGTAAAATGATTGATGAGTGATACCAAGATAAACACGCGCCGTGGCCCCAAAAGGCAGCGCTGCAAAATGATGCATGCAGCGTTATAAATAAACCGTATGGAGAAATTAAATTGAGAAAAAAATCCCGAAACTTTACAATAAACAAAAAAAAACAACAATGCAAAACGACCGTTGGGTTTTCTTATTTTGATTTGTGTTAGAGGACACAAATCAACCCGGGCTTTTGTTCTTTGCTTTGATGAGAGTTTGTTCTCGATTCTTGTTTTTCTAGTCGTGTGTGTGTGTGTGTGTGTGTGTTGTGTATCTATGCATGTGTACAGTGTACACACAAGGTTAACAAGGCTCGCCAGCTGTCTGCGTTTCCGGACATCTCCTGGGTCCGAATTTTTTTGCGTCCCAGGTGCACGACGGCCGAATGTAAACAAAAAACATGGCTGACCGCGACAAACCGATATCTCACGCGACGGAACTCTCAGCAACGCGGCGTCTAAATTGCGCGCTTAAATTTTCCATGTAACGTCGGGACAACTCTTGTCGAGATCCGACTTTGAGTGGTCTTTTTATTTTTCCGGGAGGTCATAAATAGTGTGTAACGCAGCATAAGCCCCGCCCCACTCAACAGATACTCTGCCTCCTCAGCAGCTTGGCCAGACTGCTCTCGAGGGCAAACCTGCTCTCCTTTGGTAGAGCTCCAAATCATAGCAACTGTGGATCGTATGTGTGTGTGTGTGTGTGTGTGTTCGAGGAGTGCAAAAGTGCGTGGGTAAACTGTAGTGTATCTAGATTGATGCTGCACCACAATGCACACAAACACAAACACAAACACACCCACACACAACTAGGTCCAACTGCTCACTGATTGTTGAGTGAGACATAAATGTTTTACGCTACACTTTCAGTTAATGTTTAACACTGAGCGCCAAATGCCTCTGTTACATATCGGAGTGGAAAGGCAGATTATCATCAAATAGTTATATTATATCATAATGAGCCTACAGGCTGTGGTCTGGTGGAGGGAGAATGAATTATGAATGGAGTGGAAGGGAGGATCTTCGTTTCCCCCCCGAGGGACTTCCAACACCACAACTCATTTAAGTTGGATGGAATCACAGATAAGGAAGGGACCCCCTCCCCACAAACCCTCCCCCTACCCACACACACACACACACACGCGCGCACGCGGCTTGCCTTGCACATTGCCCTTCATGTAATTTACTCTGTGAGAAGGAGTGTCCCTTTAGAACACACACACACACACACACACACACACACACACACACACACTGCTCATTGGGAGAAATGTATGCTGAGAGGTGCTTTGTTCTTTGTCTAACTGTGCATACCAATGCTGAAAACCACCATAAAGAAGTCTTGTCATCTAAGTCACTGGTGCATTTTCTGCCCGGCTCAGACTCGTGTCGGGCCTCTTTGTACATCTCTGAAATGAGTCCCCGAGCTGTGCTGTTGCTTTGCCTAAAAAAAAAATCCTCTCGTCTCATCTTTCTCTCTTTTTGCTTTTCTCTCTCTCTCCCCCCCCCCCCCCCTCTCCCTCCACCAGGCCGCAGAATGGGTCGATGATATTGTACAATAGGAAGAAGGTAAAGTACAGAAAGGATGGCTACTGCTGGAAGAAGAGGAAAGACGGGAAGACCACGCGGGAGGATCACATGAAGTTGAAAGTGCAGGGAGTCGAGGTGAGTGCGCTTACAAGAGTTTGGATTTAAAGGGAGTGAAAAGTGTGTGTGTGCAGGGGGGGGGGGAGCCCGCCTTCACCCTGACACAGACGAACACAGGTCCACGCTGAGCTCTCCCCTGACTGTAATGGAGACGGTCACATGCTGCAGTCGGCCCGTGTCTCCGAGGAGCCTTACAATGCGGCACAACAATAGTTTTCCCTGGGTAGCCGGCGGAGTGGAACCAATTGTTTGTACCTTATTAAGGCTCTGGATGTTGCCTTTGCTCCAGAGAGCCTACATTAATCTTGCCGGCTCAAAGCAGTAGTGTCGAGCTGGCGTTCCCTCACCTCACTCCACGTCACTCGGCGTACCAGCTGCTGCCACAGAGGGCCCAGATGTGCTCCGGCCCCCAGACTAGTTCGCCGCCTTGGCTTTCAGCCGTGCTAAAGTTTTCTCCTCCACACCATTAGCCGCGAGCGCAGATGCCGGAAGCACGGAAGTCGAGTTTGAAAAGAGTTTGATGTTTGGTCTCCTCTTCGCGTGTGTGTGTGTGTGTGTGTGTGTGTGTATACACACACACACACACACGGTCACATAATTCACATACACCTAACCACACACCTCGGGGAGTGGTGCTGTGAGTCTGCGTCACACAGTGAGACAGAGACAAAGCTCGGCTCTCTCCCAGCAGGGCCACTGGCTCTGTTTGTGCTCAGAGAAATGTCCCTCTTCCTGCGCCTTGCCAGCACAGTGTCGTCTCCAGTCCTGCAGTGGTCTGATAAACCGTTGGGACAACACACATCCATCCTTTTTGCATGACATTAGTTCTTCCAGTTTCTGACATTCCAGCCATACGTGCATTGACAGGATTTTTATTAACACATCAATACAGATTATGTACAGTAGTGTTTAGCGTACAGTACAGACGAAGGGTTGTAGTCTAATCCAACATATATATAGATATATATATATATATAAAAACAAATAAATATATATATATATATATATATTTATATATACAGTATACAGTATATATATATATATATATATATATATTAAAAAAAAATATATATATATATTTATTTATTTATATAAATTAAGTGCAGTATGTCTCAACAACAGGATGGGGTCATACTTGCCAATTGCACTTGTTTTTCTGGGGGTGAGTTTACTGTAAGGTCTTTTAGGATGCCACACTAGCAGCAGGAAGAGGGGACGGGAGGTACCATACGGTAAAAGTTGAATCTCAAAGTTAACTGTAGAACTTGACTTGACTTGATGCATGAACATTATAAACAAGCTAAAAAATGGCAACGGATGCCAGTGTGTGCTCACTTTTGCCCAACGTGTGCTGTGTGCTCCATCGCCGTGGCCCACTTCAGCACCGCCGTGCAGAACACTCTACTGTTTGACCCTGTCCTATTTTCCAGCATCAATGCTGGTCAACGCTCCGGAAAAGCAGCCATTTGTCTTTAAAGCGACTCCCCCACTGTAGCGGCTCTTCCGTGATGTCGTCACAACAGACAAGGTGAAACGTACTGTTACGGTACAAAAATATCCCGACCGCTGTGACCCACTCGTACTTAAAAAAATATATATATATACAAAAAAAAAAGACATTTCCTACCAAGGTGAGGACTGGTGTGAAGTATAACAGAAAGGATTGTTGAATCCAGGGCAGCGCTCCAGATTCCCTTCATATGCTCCACGCTGCGTGTGCTGTGTGGTCCTGATGACTTGTCAAGGCGTGTCCGATGTGTACGCCGGCCGCCAAATGGAGCACATCGCATGATGCATCGCTGGCGCTGTGGTTTTGGGTTTTCGCCAGCCTGAAACGGAAGCGACACACGCCGGCAACAGAAAGGTTACAGAGCCCTTAAGTGTTCGAAGAACGAGCCTTTCTTTACATTCGGGTCGACACTTGACACGCACGTTGAGTAATGCGCCGGTGACTATTACGGTATTTTATGTCCATCAGCGGCAATAAGCAGTCGGAGGCTGAGCCGGCGAATCGCTAAACCTGCAGAGTGCGGCGTACAGTGTGCAGCCACGTAAGATAAAGGATGCACTAAAGAGCCATCGTCAAGAGTCACACACACACACACACACACACACACACACACACACACACACACACACACACACGCGCGCGCGTGAAGACGGATGGAGAGTTCACTGAGTGGGATTCTCCATTCTGTGATGTTGCCCTGAGAGCTCTGGTATGTTGTATTCGTCTAATTTACCAGAGCTAATTGCTAATTGTGCTTGGCAGTGCAAGGTGTGAAGGTGAGCCTAGTTAACAGAGAGAGAGAGAGAGAGAGAGAGAGAGAGAGAGAAGGAGCTGACTTCAGATCATAGAACCGCTTCTATTCCCACACGCTGGACGTAATAACACGGTGCACACACTGTCAGCGCTGAGTCACGCTTGCTGTGACTGTGTGTGTGTTGTGTGTGTTGTGTGTGTTGTGTGTGTGTGTGTGTGTGTGTGTGTGCACACGTCCACATCTCGCAGCCTTGGAACACCTGAGTCATGTCCCCGATTGGCCCACCTCTCAAGACTGACAGGGGGGGGAGGGGGGAGCGATCCATCACTGCTGTAACTACCCTATGATGGGAACCATGACCCATAATGCACCGGCATGTTTACTGTAAGCACATCCAAATGACTTGACCTTTGGCCCCCCGAGCAGTAGAAAGTTTGAGGCCCACGCGGGGGGGA
Organism: Liparis tanakae; assembly: GCA_036178185.1. Classification (NCBI taxonomy): domain Eukaryota; kingdom Metazoa; phylum Chordata; class Actinopteri; order Perciformes; family Liparidae; genus Liparis; species Liparis tanakae. The sequence continues at coordinate 6,309,727 of CM070097.1, forward strand.
GGAGAGGATGAAGATCGATGTCTTTCTGCTTGGTACTGTGTTCAGACGGAGAAGGGGAAAGATCCATTTGAATACATAATTGATAGCATAGCTTCGCCAGGCGGGGCATGAGGAGTTGACACAGGTTGAGCGTAGCAGTCAATTGTTTTACCAGGGAGTCTTTACATCCCTCGCGCTCCGCTGTAGCCGCTCTGATTCCCCAGCCGCCCGGCGCTTAATAGAGGTGCCGTGGTTATTACACGGGCCAGGTTCAGTGCACGGAGAGGACGAGCGCCCAGGGTGGTTCAGGCCCGTGTTCAGGCTCCGGCGGGAGGAGAAAAAAGGCTGCGAGTCCGGGAGCGAAGGCCCTTCTGGGGCCTGCGGGAGGCAGCCGAGCGTGGCGTGAGTGGATGTCGGCGCGTGCCGCCGCTGCTGTCCTGTCTGCTGCGCGGTGCCGGCTCAGCAGCCGGCGTGGAGCGAGGCTCTCCCCTCTCTCTCCGCCTCCATCTCGCTCCCTCTTACTCCGGGTTGAGGGTATTTCTCTCTTTTTAATCCCGAGATTTCCTCATCGTCCCGCTCTCGAACCCGTCTCTCTTTCTCCTCTCCTCCCCACCTCCCACCAACCTCCTCCTTCCACCACTACACCCTTTTCGAGTCCACGGGTCCAGACGGACGGAACCTTGAGTTAGGGCGGTAATGCTCCCTGTTCCCTAAAATTGGAGCGCGGGGCATGTTGCGGCATTAGCGCTTAACAGGCCGTGAAATAGCAGCCTGCCTTCCCCGACGTCTCACCCCCCCCCCCCCCACCCCTCACCCCCCATCACTCCAGGTGAGTTGGCCAGACGGCTGGATAAATGAGCAAGCGAGCCCCCCCCCCACACCCCCCTCATCTACCAGCATGCATTTGGGGCACCTGAGGAGAGAGATGTCCGTCAGCGATTACCTCGCCACACCCTCACGTCGTTCAAGCCGAGCCTCCACGAGGATCCTCGCCGCCGCCGCCGCCGCCCGGCGGGCCCTCTGCCGGTCGGGACGCCTCGGTTACACCGCGCTTTGATTGCTCTCACTCTCCCAGAGTGATGTCATCTTAATCCAGGCTGTAGGTCTCGGCGTATGCATAGCTCTAGCATCCCCTGGCTTCTCGCCGTGAAATAGCAGAGGCCTGGAACACATCTCCTCCTCCGACTGATAGCGTCGAGCTTCTCCCTCTTCTCATCTCCTGATTAACCGTTAACGTGGACTTAACCCCATCTCCTCCACCCCTTCTCCCCATTATTCCTAAGCTTTAATAAACTCCCTAAAATACGGATCGATTTTCTCTTAAGTGAAGGTGGCAGTGCCTCTGACTTATTTCATTACCACGGGCTAATTATACCGATTGAAATGAGCTCCTGCTCTTAAGGTGTGCTGCGCTGCTCTGCGCCTCTGCGCTCACAGGACTTTAATGTCAATACAGTTCTCCACCGATTCCCTAAATCCCATCCCTGCCTCCGCTCAACCCCACCATCCCTTCACCCGGCCTTTTCACCCTCCGCCACCTAAATAATCAGCTGTGTGCGTCCTTAGACCCCGTAACTTGTCATTTCATGTTGGATCCACCCTAATGTGTGATTTCAACTGTGCAACTGTGCAATGAAGGAAGGTAATGGAGCATGCTGGTGGCTCAATCGCTCTGTTCATTGATAATAATGAAGACAAATGTCAAAACATTAGTTGCTAATGTTGTAATGGAGTGGATGCTAGTGGATGCGCGCTGGATGCCACACCGCATTGGCTTTCAATATCACATGACCTTCAACATTTAACTCGAGTATCGCCCTTCGTTTTTGCAGCAAAATCAAACAGGGATGATCTCGGTCCACGCGAGAATCTGATTCAAAATGCCGTGGCCTCTTAGCTTGTTTGTCTGCTAGTGGGAACAACATGATGGGGAGGGATAAAATAGCGTTCCGCATCTTCGACGCCACCTGAGTAGGTTGCATTGGTGAGTTGTCATGAAACTAGCTGCATATCTGCGAGATAGAGTCGCTTTTTTTGTGTGTCTGTTTGCGTTTTCAGGAGCAGCGGCAGCGCTGATTTACAGATGCAGCGGTTGATACCAGCAGATTGTGAGGCCAGATGTGAGGAGAGGGCACTAAACAAACCCCTGTTTCAGGGAGGAGGTGCGCGCTCTCGCCGCAGCCCCCGCTCCGAGTCAACTGTGAAATTAAGATCAGATTACTGATACAGGCAATCCCCAAAAGCAAAAGAAAAGTTTTTATTTTTCCATTTTTATTCAAACTTATAGGCTGTCTTTTCGACAACAGTCAGCTACGTGCGCTGTAAAGACAGTAAATCGATTACCGCTTCCATTGTCTCTTCTCCCGGAGCCTGCTTTGCTTTTGTTATTCTGGATGTTTTTTCTTCTCTTTCTCTCCCTTTGCCTTGGAGCTCACACAGCTAGCTCTTCCTTTTTGAATTACCTGATTGTGGGGGAGTTAAGACCAATCTGTTTGTGATATTTCAAAGCACGGTTACCATGGTTATAACTCTTCACCCTCTCCTCTCGCATACGCTACAGCAACCGTCGTCGAGTGGTTGCATAGGCACAGGAAGAATACGGTTTAGTTATGACGCTGGTACAAGGTGAACGCAAACTTCTGAAAAAATTAGTCACCGTGAAATAATTAACATTAATTAATACAGTATGGATCTAAAAACCTTTATTAGTAATTGTAGCATTTAGCCTTGGGTGTTGCCATGCAAGGGAGGGAGGTGATGGAGACAGGTATTCATTTTAAGGTTGTGTTTTATTTATTTATTTGTGTCCAGCACAGTACATTAAAGCAGTAATCCCCTTTCCAGCATAATGGCTTAATGGGGGTTGTTATGTTGTTATTAGTGACTGAACCAAAGCCTTCCCACATGAACGCCTTACCCCCCCCCACCCCCACCCCCCACCCCCCAGCATCGGGAGCGTCCACTTTACCCATGGTTTTCCTTAAAGACCACAGTAATTAGTTTTCCTCTTTTACTTGGTACAATTGTGAATCACTCAGCAGCAGTTAAGCCCTCAGTGTGCCTTTTCACCTTTCCGCCTTATCGCCACTTCAATCCAGCAGACGGATTTGAGCGGCTAATTTTGGAAACGTTGCTGTAGGGAGCGAGTGTATAATGGGTCCGTCCATGAGGTGTGCATTATCGACAGCTTCCGTTATTTATTTGACCACTTGTTGCCACATGTTATAGTGTTGTCGTAATGAGCCGACTCCATGGGGGACCACCCCACCCCACCACCACCATCTTTATTGTCTACTCTAGGGCAGTGGTTCTCAACCTTTTTTCAGTGATGTACCCCCTGTGAAATACTTTTTTCAGCCAAGTACCCCCTAACCAGCGGATTGTCGACAGGGGAGGGGGGGGGGGAGTCTTGACCATTAGCGTGTGCCACGTTGGGTCAAACCATCCTGATATGGGGGGGGGACTCTGGGTTTTTAGGATAATTAAATTAAATTGCCTACTTAATATAAAATTCAGTTTATGAACTTACACTTGTGTTCTATTGAATATTTATTAAAAAAATATTTTTAAAGGATTTTTTAATGGATACTAATTTTAAATAGATTTTTTTTAAATCTCACGTACCCCCAGGGGTACTCGGACCCCCATTTGAGAACCACTGGTCTAGGGCTACGACGACATTGACCAAAAAAAAAGCAGCCGAAGAAATAGGTCAAATGTTGCAGAGCTTGGGGAATTTGACATCACATTTAAAAAAAAAATGCAGACCTTCCTCCTGGATTTCAGTGAAAAGGAGACACCTGTCCAGCTGCTCCACCTGTTTCCTCCCGCCGAACCAATTCGGAGGAATAATGGAGCTCAGTCAAAGTGGAAATGGCTGGAAGCCACATTACTGTTTTTATCCGTCGGGGAACATCTTTTGAGACGGAAACAGGGATTCTTCTCCATGTTTCACTTGTCACTCATTATCTGTGTTGGTGCACCAAATAAAGAGATGTTGCCAGCGTTTGATAAATGTAAGCCCCATGGGAGCAGCAAAGCAGAACCAGCTCCAGATATGCAAAGCAGGGGCAGGAGATTTGTAGACAGGGTGAGGAAAACAGAGCGCGGCTGGCAGCGAGCCGGCTTTGCATGACTCTGTTTTTCGTGAGTTCTCTTTTTTGTTTTGGTCTTGTGAGCGAAAAAAAACCGAGATCCCTGGGCAACGCAGGGGCCTGGCTTTTATGTAAATGAGCAACTTTCACCAACTTTCCATACCATCGCTCAGTTCCAGGCCCCCACGTCCTCTTCATAGATCCACCCTGATCCGAATACAGCGCCTGCAAGTGATACGGTGTACCGAAAGGCCCATTTCAAGGTAGGATTTCAAAGGAAAGCGAGTAGTTCACGCATCCACTCACCTCCCTTATGTCAGTCAGCGTGCACGTTTTTTGCGAAATCTCTGTGTAATGATCACCAAACCAGCTTTTTAGGCTGGTTCACACATCTCTCAGGCATTCCTCCAGGTCAGGGTCAGCGGAGGCCTTGAGTATCGAGTCAAATCAAAGAGTGGTTTTCTATTCCTGAAAAACCTGTGAAATGCATTATATAGATTGCTTGAAATGCCTCGGATAGCTCTACAGGACATGCCCTTTACCGAATCTGAGCGTTTCCCTTTCTCCCCATCTGTCTTTATCGTGTTCCCTTTCCTCTCCTCTCCTGCTCTATTTCTTGCCCCCGCCCCCCTCGGCCTCCTCCATCGGTCTCCGTTAGAACGTGAGGCCGTTCCTGTGGCGAAGAGCAGAGCCCCCTATGTCAAGAGAAGCAGTGTTTTTTTCTCGGTGTTGCTGCGAGGCCTTTTGGCAGACTCGTCTCTTCTTTCTCCTGCTGGCGTTGGAACACTCGGTTCTTTTAATATCCGTCAGATGGCGAACGCAAAGCCGGTGTTTAGGAGACTACACACCGAGGGGCAAGGGCTTTGAGGAGGATTCACCCGGTGACATTATCTCCTCTTTACTCACAAGCTGGCTACAATTCCACAGCTTTTTCTGCCTCATCTGCAAAAAAATATATATATATTTGTGTATTGACGTTTGCAAAAGAGATGAATTTGTTATACCCGAGCGTCTCGCTCATAGGCTACCTTTATCTTCCTCTTTGCGTGGCTATTTATTCTGCCGGCTTGCTGCACACGGCCTATGTATTATTAACCGGCAGCACAGAGGTTTAGCTGTAATGTGCTGCTGTGTTATATTTAATAGCTGCAAAATCAAAAAAGTAGCATTGCTCCAACATCCACCTCTTCAAAGGAGGTATAATGAGTGGAGCTGTAAAGTTCAAAGAGAATGGTTAAGTGTTTGTATAGAATTATACGGGGTGAGCAACTGTGCTTTTCCTCAGAGTGATATTGAAAGGTTTGATATTTTACATGAAAGGGTGCTAAAGAGGAGTTTAACACAGGAAACAGGTTTTTAACCCTTCTGCTTTGGGCAACAGAGGAATGACTTATCCAGATAAAAGTCCCTTTATTAACGCTCTTATCTTGTTTTTTCTTGTTGCGTTTTGTTCCCCGTAACTTTGTTGTCCGGCTGCCTTCTGTTTCTCCTCCTTCCATCGCCTCTTCCTGTATTTATATAGCATTTTTGCATCTCTCTGATTCCATTCCTGGCTGTTACATCAGTGGTAACCTTCTGCTCTTTCAAAAAAAGTGCTCCGGATAGATGTTCCCTTCCACGTCCTATGCATCACACGCATGTTTTATAGTTTATGTCGATTTTCAATGCTTTCTATAGTTGTGTTTGGTTGCCGTTGTTGTTGTTTCGCAATGCATCTTCTGTTGATCGCACAGGAAAGGAAAGGCAACAACAGACAGTTGTGTGTTTTCTATTGCACACTTAAATGTGGAGAGAGAATGAGTCATTTGTATAAGCCCAAGGGGGTGCTAAGCTGGTTCTGCATTGTGTGTCGACACCGGTCCCCTCTTAATGTCACTGCCACTAAATAATGGTGCTTGCTTGTCGACAGCTGCACTGGCGTGCACAGAAACATGCATGCATACACACACAAACACGCGCACGCACACTATTGCCTCCACGGACATTTATTCAGTTACACTGACAGATTCTCGGGGGGAAAAAAACAACATGTTATCGTATGCATGTATGTATGCGCGTGCCACATATGTGACTGGATTTCCAAACCGAACGTCGCCGTAAGCCGAGATAGTAAGAAGCCACGAGTCATAAACGGAGCCTGTTATTGCGAGAAGATGTAAGTTTAAAGATACCCGCAAAAAAAAAAAGTATCCTGTGTGAAAGATGAAAATGGCAGAGATAAAAATGAACCAAAACGACTGTGGACTGTGGAAAAATAAAAGACTGATGAAAACGAGAGGAGAGAGCAAGAAAGGCTTAGAAGGTGGATGGATGGTGAGGGAGGGGGGAGTGTTTGAGTGGAGAGAGAGAAAGCCAGAATGAACGATATATAGCCTCTGGCAAACAGAAAACAATTGTTACACTGCCTCCCATAACCCACTTCAACCTTAAACAGCAGATTTTTTTCACTCAATTAATTTCTACACATTGGAGCAGAGGCCTTGGCTGAAGCGGGACTTTTATGTGCTCCTGGAGCTACACTGCCTATCCACGTCTTAGTCTCTCTCTCTCTCTCTCTCTCTCTCTCTCTCTCTCTCTCTCTCGCTTGCGCTATCTCTTCGTCTGACTGGCTTTCTTTCCCTCTCTTTTCTTTTTTTTCTCTCCAGAAAATGAACATAGTGCATTTGAATAGACTGGAACACTTTGAGAGATGAATAAACAGAATATATATATTTATTTTTTTAAACTGCACTCACACAAACGATTGATAGAAACTGTCCTTTGATTCTCGAGCAGGACAAGAAATGCCTTTTAACCTAATCAGTGTTATCAGAGGCGGTCATGTAACGCTTAATGCTGACTTTGAAATATGACTTAAAAGTGCAATTATACATTCAGCTGCATGTTTTTTTTTTTTTTCCGTGCACAGGTCTCAAGTGATTTTCATCAGGCATCATATGTAAATCTGAAAGCGAGCGAGAACATCGACAAAGCGAATCCTGCGAGACGACTTACAGGAAAGACGCCTAATGGAAGAACAAGATGTTCTTACACGACGCTAATAACAATAATAACAAAGGAAATAGCGATAGCGGTGATAAAAATTGCACACGCAGGGGCAAACCGGGCCACGGCGCCCCCCCCCCCCCCCCCCCCCCTCTTTGTGGACGGCGGGTCGGCCGGCCTCGGGGCTGAGAGAGCAGGCAGAGACAGATGGACAGATAGATAGGGGAGGGCATGACTGAGCTGTGTCTGTGTGTGGTGAGTGAGGGCCGGTCGGAACAACATGAATCATGGCTCCAGTTGAGAGAGGAGGAGATCAGATCAATAACAGCCAAGAGGAGGGAGAGGAGCGCGCGGGAGAAAGAGGATGAAGGGAGGACACAGGAGGTGTTCATCACTGGACCACCCCGACTCCCAGCATGCACTTTTTTTCCCCCCTTCGTCTTCCTCTAGTCTTGCTCACGCTGTTCGGCGAAACGTATCGAGCGAAAGCGCCGGCCGGCTACATTTTCTCGCTGAAAACTGAAACATAGATGCATGTAGATACAGACACTGTGGTCTATTGTGTAAGTGGGACTTATTGATTATTCAAATAAAGTCAAACAAGCGATTCGTGGGGCCTCCTTGGCAAAGAAATGCAATGATGCTCATGTGCTAATTTCACTTCAGCAGAGTGTCGACCGGCGATTAATCTAATCATTCGGCTTTAAAGTGCTTTTCCAAATATTCCAGCTTGAGCGTGCAGTTGTATCGGTTGCAAAGAAAGCACTAAATGAGGAATGTGTCTCTCCTTTCTCTTGAAGTCTAGAGGCGCTTGTTTGATTGTGCGTGAGCAGATTCGGTGTGCGGCGAGTGCAACGCCTCAGCAGCGGTCATTTCTCATTAAAGGGCCGGCGCGCCTGGGGAGAGGCCTGCTTGTACACGGTCCTATAGCAGCATGCTATAGAAGGAGCAGCCACAGAGGCAGTGGCCAACGTTGGAGAGGCTGTCTGGGTGTTTAAGCATGCTACACACACACACACACACACACACACACACACACACAAAGATGGCCAAGCTCTCATCCATTGTACTGTAGAATGGGCTAGCAATTTTTCCTCATCCCTCCTTCTTTTTTTATATATATATATAATTTGGTCGATAAAGGTGAAGGACGTTTCATCGCTATCCCCCCGCTCCCCCGACTCCCTCCTCCTCTTCCTCGTGCGCTCTCCGCTCTGTCTCGGAGTGAAATCCCGAGATAAAGCTCCGCGGCGCTCCGTGTTTAATGGAGCTTAATCCCGCAGATTTGAGATACGGAGCTGTGAGGTAATTCCCTCGCGCCCATCTTCACTAACACAGAATGGCCATGTGACCAGCTAATTCTGCTCCTTTTGCTAGATGCAGACAGAGAGATAGACAGGTGGACGGACGTACGACGAAAAAGGACACGCTTCTCCTTCTTTTCCTTTCTTTTTTAAAGGATTTTATTATTAAAAGGGTGGTGCATTTCTCAGGATCTCATCTCAGCTGCAGAAAAAAACATATTTTTTCCGCCATACTTTCCCCTCAACTGTGCCTCAGTAAAAATGTGGTCATCTTTTCTCCAGGCCGGCCAGGCGACCTCCCTCCTGATGGGGGATTTATACATTAATCTGCAACGTGAGCCAAAGTGACGAGTTCGGAGAGTCCGAAGTGAAAAGCTTAGTGTCCGGAGACGGTACTCCAGCCACAGAATCACGTCAGAGTTAAGAGGGTTGGCTGGCCTGAGACTATTCGTAGAAGCTATGTGCTGGGAAGTATTATACCCATCAACAATCCTCCTTAAGTGATGAGCTGACAATTTACTATTCACCCTGCCAGGGAAAATATTTTCAATCCGAGTGCACAAACCTCCCGTGGCAGGCTTCAATTTACCCCCAAGACATGCATGTCAGGCCCGCTTGACATGAGCTGCGTTGTTAGGGTGTAAAACAGTCCACATGGATGATTGAAGAGCAGCAGAGTGAGAGGGGTTTGAGAGGAAGGACATCAGCGTGTTCTCAAATATGTCTTTTTTTTTTATAAGCTGAAAAGCGTGTTGAAAGCGAAGAAAGGAAACCAGCAGCTCCTCTTATTTAATCAGGATTAGCACAAAGACTCTGTGGAATATGTGCATCTCCCCACATATGTCCTTGCACCTTTTCTCTCTCTTCACCCATTGTTATCCTCCCTTCTGTCCTTCATCATCAACGTTGTCCAATCTTCTCCCGTCTCCTCCCCTCCCCCCCTCCGTCGCCTCTCAGGTATAAAACCCCTAATTGTCACGGGAGTAGCGGCAAACCGCAGAGGGCGGAAAAAAAACACAGGAGCCCTGTATAGTTATTGTCCAAAACAAAAACAGCAGGCTTGAGCGATCAGAAAAGCCACACACACACACACACACACACACACACACACACACACACACAGAGGCATCGGGGTGTCAGTGTTCTGGGGGCAGAAGCTGAATGTTCGGAGCTGTGTTTGTGGTTGTTTATGTGTGTGAGTGTATGTTTTTGGCAGGTGAGGGGGCACATCGTCCTTTATAGCCGCACTCTGTCTGGCACTGTCACTTCAAGGTCTCAATCGCTTGCCATTCTGGGCCCCCGACCACTGCCAGCGCCACCGATCCACCCCTGCCAAGGTCCTCCTCATCCCTCTGCTACTGCTCTTCTCTCTCCTCCTTTGCATAATTACCCAGGTAATTGTGGAGTAATTGACTGCATCACCTGCTCCGAGGAAAGTGCTGGCATTGTTTAATAAACAGCTGGAATATGCGCCACGTGTTGTTGGAGAGCAAGAGGAAGAACATATTGGGGTAAAGGAGGAGGAGGAGGGGCGGGGGGGTGGAGAGGGAAGAAGGTGGGAGGAGGACCGGCTAAATGGGAGGCGGCGAGAATGTCCACATGCTAATTTCCCGAACAGCGACACACAGATATAACATTCTCTCGAGGCAATACCTGAACTTGTTATGCAAGGTGAACATATTATTGCCTGTGGAAAGATTGGCACGGGAGAGGGTAATGAGAGTGGGAGATGGATAGATTTAGAGACACAGGGATGAGGGGAGCCAGCCCGAAAGTGAGCGAGGGAAAGTTTCAGGCATGAGAGGATGAGATGGATAGACAGAAGACGGAGCGAGAGGAAGAAAAAAAAAAGGGGTGAAGCGAGCCTCTCAGGGCTAATGACATTAAGGAGGTCTGATGAATCGACACCCGCTGAGTGTTATTGACGTCCCCCGAGCCGGCCCAGGCGTAGCCGGCCTCCCCGCCCGGGTATCGGCTCGCCCTGCTCCTCAATTAAACCGCCTGATTAGATTCCCTCGGCTGTGCCCTCTCGCGGGGGTGAGCAGGGTGGCATGATGGATGTGATGGGCAGGATTATCAGCGAAGGGGGTGTCACCCGTGCCCCCCCAGACGATGGGTTTGACCAGTCGTCGCAGGGGAGGGGGCGGAGGGCGAGTGTGGGGGGAGGGAGGGGGGCGGCGCCGCGAGTCTCTTATTGAGGCTGTCAATCATCGCGGGCTCACAAGATAGAGGCTTGCGTCTCCGCACGGAGATGCACAGGGGTAATTACTATTCCATCTCTCTTGGCATCTAGATATATGAGGCTGTTCCCAACCGCTGACCTCGCATGGCAACCGCTCGCCATCTTTGAGATTGTTTGGGAAAGCTCTATTTGCATATCCTGTCCTTCACTCACTAATCCTTCAAAAAGAGGAACTTGCAAACTGTGGTCAGGTACTGCAGATGCTGCAGGTTTTTTTTATTGTGTGAGCGTGCTATTCGATTACCAAAGTAAGTGTGAGAAACGAGCGGCTCTTCATAGTTTAGTCTCGCCATCGCCGGCGTTAGTCCGTAATGCAGAGGAGTTTGGGTATAGGATGTGTCCTTAACCCTATTCTCCCCGTTTCCGGGTTGTGTGACAGTTCTTCACAACCATTCATCAACATCTTGGCTCTCGTGGTGCACAAAAAAAAATGGGGCAAGTCAGGTAAGTGTCCCAATTCAGCAGTTTTGAAAGGCAGTAACTAATGATACCTCAGGAACGGGGGCTGCTCCTGTTTCCCTGAGAACTTTCCTTCCTGTTCCATTGTGTGTTTGTGTGGCTGGATGGCCAGCTAATGGCCTGTCTCTGATGAATTAGGGGGTCTGACACCTCGCAAACACACTCTCCCAAGGTCAGTGCCGGCCCACAGATTACCATATTCGGAGGTTTTAACAATCTAACGCGGCCTCAAGTCAGCCGGATGACAATTGAGTCGAGCACACAAGAAGATAAGGGAGTTGGGAGGATGATGGGGGGGAGGGTTGATCCGGAGGAAGAAATTGCTTTTAAAGTGGAGAAAACCTGCAGTGATCTCCGCCGCTGATGTCCCCAGCAGAGGCCGCGACGCCAAGTGTCCATTTGTGCATCCCTCTCGGTTAAGGCGCTCACGCAGTTGTTCGCTCCACAATGTTATCCCGTCTCTTTATTGAAACGCTGATATTCACCCCCTCCAGTCCGTGTTAAAGAGTCCTCTTACACCCGGGGAAAGTGCCCGGCGCACGTGCTCCGCCCAAGCACTTCCATATTTCTTCCCAATAGCGCCAAGTTGTTTGCAAGTACAGTGTGATATAATGCCCCCATTATGCAGGGTAACATATTGTATAATGCATTACGTTGATTTATTACATGACTGCGGTCAATCTGTCAGCCTCGCTGTCGGCTGGACGCCGTCGCAAAGACGTCGATCAAATAAAAAGGCAAAAGGAGCGTTTGGGATAACACGACCCGACACAAAGCGCAAACATTGACTCGCGTGGCTAAACAGAAACACGGGCGTGCAAACACACGCGTGCACACACACACGCACACTTGCCATATGTGTCTGCAGGGACGGGGCTAAAATGTCAAGCAATGTGCATGGCCGCCTCCTGTTCGACACCTCTCTCCTTATTTCACAGCAGCACCTGGTGGTGACAACGAGCACCGAGGAGAGAGGGAGAGAGGGAGAGAGACTCCCCAGGAGAGGAGTCCCTCCATTACCCACCATACAACTCTCTCTCTCTCTCTCCCGTCATGTTCTACTTGCATGTCAATCCAGCTTTGAATCCACAACGCTCCGAGCCCCCGCCAACGTTTGAGGGATTTTTTAGACGTAGCCCGAGAAGCCAAGGAGCATAATGAATGAAAAGCCCCCCTTTTTTTCAAAATTGATTTCAAACTAAATCAAACCCCCGGTATTCAATTATCTGCCAGAGCTGCCACTGAGGAACTTTATTTTCAAAATGTGTTTATTTGATTTTTTTCCTTCAAGAAAGAACAAGTTACAAACACATTAAACATAGGAAACATGCTACCAGACAATAGTAAAATAAAAATACAAATAATGGTACAAAATAAAATAAATTATATACAGGTTTCGTACGGTCATGGAAAACCTGGAAAAGTCATGGAATTTTAAAATGGTCATTTCCAGGTCTGGAAAAGTCCTGGAAAAAAATTCAATCGGAAAAGTCATGGAAATTTATTATAATCACGTGTTCATTTACGGCGAGTTTGAAATAATTAATATGTTTTTAAAAGAAAGACGCTCAAAATATAAGCCGGCGTACACTCTCAATACGTAAAATGTTCTATATTTTTTATGTTTATACCGAGATTTCAGTTTTGATATGGAAATTTGTTTTAAAGTCATGGAAAAGTCATGGAACTCCATTGGTCAAAATGTGTAAGAACCCTGTATATAAGTTGACACTCAATACTGGATGGCACACTAGTTGGTACATTTGCACGGGGTATTTAGACAGTGGGTTGCACAGAGATTGTACAGGGGTAATGACTAAGGTCACTTTAGAGCCCTAAGAAAATTAGGAACTTTAAAGTTGTATATTCAGTTTCAATTCAGTTTATTTGTATAACCCAGTTTCACAAATTACTAATTTGTCTCAGAGTGCTTTACAATCTGTACACATAGACATCCCTGCCCCAAAACCTCACATCGGACCAGGAAAAACTCCCAAATAACCCTTCAGGGGAGAAAAAGGGAAGAAACCTTCAGGAGAACAACAGAGGAGGATCCCTCTCCAGGATGGACAGATGCAATAGATGTAATGTGTACAGAAGGACATATTTAGAGTTAAAATACATTCAATGAATTTGACAGAGTTTATCAATAGTTCATATTTAGGCATATTCCACGATGGAGAGTTTGGAGACCTCCACCATCCATCAGGAGATGGAGGCAGAGAGGAGGAGTGGGCGGAGTCTATATAGGCAAGAGTGCGAGAGAAAGAGAATGAGGAGGAGGAGGAGGAGGAGGAGGAGGGGAGAAAGTAGAGAGGAAAAGAGGACGGCCGGAGCAGAATGCAAATGCCTCGGTCCCTGCGTGGCGTCAGAACAGGTGGCCCAGTGGTAGCGCCGGCTGATGAATGAGCTGTTGAAGTGGAGCCCATTGCTACCTCTAGCTATAGTGGCAGCTCCAATTCTGCCTAGTTAAGCAGTTGGCCTCCTCTGCCAGGGAAGGCTTAATTGAAGGAATCATCACAGGGACTGGAACAGATCTGGTGTTACTGGGACCAAATTGTCTGTCTGCCTAACCAGACTGTAACATCATAACAGGGTGACACTATCCATCCTCTAATCGCAAAAAGTGTTTCATTACAGGACACCGGACCAGGACCAGAATCCTTTTAATTACGTTGCACCCAGTGTGCGTTGCTTCATTTCCGTCACAAGTTGAAGGATAATGCCGGTGGAGTTTTTTATTTCCCTGTTGGCAGTTTTGCCCATTAAAAGTCTAAACCCGACGCTGTATTTTGCTGCAGTCAGAAGCTACTCCTTTATGATCCGTCCATGTAGATTACCGGCGCACAGTGTTGTTAAAAAACAAAAAAAAATCCATTAAGAGCAGCTCACAAAGACGTAGTGCCGCCCTGACTCGTGTAATACATCATGTGGAACGCACGTGTACCGCCGGCTTTCCAGACGTGCCTTTATCACTCAGGTAATTACTGTTTTTAGTATCATTTAATACAGTATTACACCTGCAATAGGAAGACAAAATGTCCCGTTCTTTTGTGACATTTACTTTTTTTCCCCTTAATACAGTCCAAGGCAGCCCACTGGGCATTATTCACAGCAGACAGGCCAACCGCGAGGAGGGGGGGGGGGGGGGGGGGGGGCAGGAGGAACGCACACTGATTGGTTTATCTAAGCAGAGACCAGTGACTTGTATATTGTATCAGAGAGTGAGGGTAATTATTGGTAAATTATAAAAACCTGTCCTGTCAGCGATATCAAGCAGAAACCAATCAAGTCATTGACACTGCAATTGCGTTCCAAAAAAAACAAGTAGCCTTTGGCCCTCCGCCGCACCTGCGCACAGTGTATCGAATGTTTGGCCTAACTAATGAACGACTGAATGCAATTATAACGTACTATCTCTGAAATTAGGCCTGCCATGGTGTTAATTACATAATTACTGAAGATGTCAGCTCTATGCGGGAGGGGGGGGGAGAGAGAGTGTCAGTGGAGAGAGTGGAGGGAGAGAGGGAGGGAGGGAGGGAGGGAAGAAGGGAGGTTGCTTTTGCTTTCAACGATGAACTATAGACGCTTCTTTGATTCATGATGCCGGCTTTGTGGAAAATATCGCCTTTGCCAAGTTAATTTTGAAAAGGCCAGCATATTTGGGCCGAGACAATCAGCCTGACCTTTCTGAGAACAACCCCAGCTTTCACTCTTTCACCTCCTTTTTTTTCACCCCTCTCCTTTTCTTTATTTCTCTACCCCCCCCTTACACACACACACACACACACACACACACACACACACACAGACACACTCCTCTCTCTCTTTCTTCCGTCTTTATTTCTCTCCACCGTCTCTCTCTCTCTCTCTCTTCCACTCTCTTCTCACACGCTGCTTTCTCCCGCCTCTGCTAATGGGGAACGCCATTGTCCCCCCCCCTTTTTTTTGCTTCTGACGGAATATTCCGACAAATTTATTTGAGGCCGCCTCTATTAGTCGCGGGGCCTTTGGCGAGGAAACAAGTGTGCTTCCTAGTGCCGACTGACAATCGTATTCTCCCGCTTGTGTACTTCACTAATCAAGGCGACGCGGTATGACTTTGCCGTTTGTTCTCCGCCCGGTTATATCATCCGGATTATTGCAATATCAATTCATTCCACACTTGCAGCTAATTTGCAACGGCTCTATATTAATTGCGCGGCGAAGGAAAGCGGAGCCCGAACTTTCCCTTCCAGAGAATATGGAACGGCATTCATCATTCGCGTTGCACCGTGCACCTCTCTCTCTCTCTCTCTGTGTGGAAAGGGAGGCCGGGCCTGAGAAGAGTGAGTGGAAGCGAGCGTTAATGTATTTATGCCGAGCGTGTTCGCCGCCGTTTGTCAGTCGGATCCGAGGACGCGGGACCTGATAAGGGGCGCGATGGAGCCGGTGGCGTCCCAAACGAGATGCAGATGAGGCGCCGTGCTGCATAATCGTGTTTCCATCACCGCTCCGCCACAGACGAGGAGGGGTCTCCATCACAGCTGTCCCCCCCCCCCCCACCACCTCTCTCCCCGTCCACCTGTCCCGTGTCAGCTCATGCCAGCCGAACAAAACTCCGGCGAGACTTTTCCCCCGGAACTGAGAATAGTTTACCTCCTCCCCCATACGCTGGTATACCTCCACCCGCCTCGGTAGTCTGCTGTTTTCACAGGAAATTAGCCAGACGTCCCCTGAGGTGGATCCCGTGCATAGCGAGATATCTGCCTGTCAAGGTGTTCTACGCCTTCTGCATTCATTTGCTGCTCACTGTCTCTCTCGCTCTCTGTTCCCCCCCCAACTTATAGCTCTCCATCGAAACCCTGCAACTGCGCTCTGAAAACAAAAACAATTTGTTTAAATCTCCCGTCCGAACCACGGCGGTGTCAAAAAATATTCAATTTTCATCAAAGGCATCTGTCATTGAGATTATCTGTTTATTAGGACACCAGTGCAGCCATGTCCTTGTCACCCTACACAGGTTGTTGGAGCTGTTATAGTCGGGTGCTGCTTTTAAACCCCGCTGTTTTTGTTTTTTTATCACTTTATACTCTAAAACTTATTATGCATCACCCTCAAAAGGAATAAGCCGTCTGCCCTGAGCTGGCCCTGCCCAGTCCCTGGCCTCGCCACGGGTATCAGAACTTAACAACTCTTTGACCTGAGGCACTCTATTTATCACACTTGGTTTTATGACCCCATAAAACAGTCCCTTGACGAATTTGATAGACTTGTGAAAACATTTCCATCCAAAACGGGCTTTGAAAGGTTTCCGAGGGACGGACGTACACAGTAACTTTGTCCATCGCCACACTCTGCCCGAGGCCAGTCTGTAAACCAGTCGCAGCGAGTTTGCGTGCGCTCCCATTCAAAAGAACGCCACCGTGAAGCGAACACGGAGCTTTGCATTCACCGACGAGCACACTGGCCTTTTTTCTGCAAGTCTAGCGATTGTTCTGCTTCCACGAAACCGCTTCTTTTCGGCAACTCTTTTCATGCCGCCTCGTACTGAAGTGGCCTTTTTTCTTCTTCTCCGAGTGGCTTTAGTCGACCGAGGACAGTTGTGTCCAAGTCGTTGGAGTTACTCATTGAAATGGGTCAGACAGTGGCCCTTATTTTACCCTATACATGAGAACAGAAGGCGGACGTCAGTCACACTAGGGGAGCCCAGGGAGAAGCTGCACCTCTCGGGATCTGTCCCCTAGTAAAGAATTGCTGAAACGGGAAATTCACTGGCCCAAGACTTCTGCAACACAAAGGACTGTCCTCCTGCTCCGGCACTCGGGGGACGCAGTCAGCAAAGTGCCTCTTACAGCCAAAGACCGGAGCACTGACTTCATTGTGTGTCTGTTATGCTCTTAGTAGCACTGCCCCGCTTTTTCTTTTCCCTTTTTTTTTTGCGGGGGGGGGGAATTTGTTCACCATACTTGAGAGGTGCCAGTGAAGGATGGTACCCATTTGTGGATGTCTGACACAGCATCTTACAATTACTCATTACACGCCCATGATTGCTTTCAAAGAAGAAGAGAACAAGTCTAATGTCTCGTTTTGGTGCAATGGATAAAATACTAAAAAGCCCAAAATGACGAAGACGGCGCATGACGTCGACCCTTTTAAAGACAATCTGGGCCGGTTCTGTCGTCTAAATTGATAGAAGAATAGAATAGAAATATACTTTATTAATCCCCAAGGGGAGATTTGTTGACACAGTAGTACCAATAAAATATAAATATAAGAAAGAAAGAAAGTGACTGTGCATAAAGTATACAAAGTGAAATATAAAATGCAAAATAAAATAAAATATATGTATATATATATATATATATATTTATATATTTATTTATTTTTATATATATATATATATATTTATATATATATATATATATATATATATATATATATATATATATACATACACAACATATATGTAAATACAGCAATGTAAAATTGAATGTATATATATATATATATATGGACAGTGTGCAAGATGCAAAGTGTGTGTATGTGTGTAGTGTAAATGAAATGTGTGCAGTGCAGATCAACACATTGTAAGTATGAATGTGAATATGTACAGTGATAGTTATTGCAGTTATTGCAAGTTTCTGGCAAGAGGTGCTTTGTTGTAGAGCCTCATAGCCGTCGGCAGGAATGTTCTCCTGTATCGCTCCTTGTGATCACGGGGAAAGATAACTCGCCCGCCTAAAAGGGTGGACACTCCAGCGGCCGTGCCACGTGCTTTAATAGTGGACAGGTAGATCACACGGCTGGGATAAATAAGCCCTCTCTGCAGCACTACACCTCCTCAGTTCAAGGATACCGCCGTCACTAATCCACTGAACGAGTGCGTTGACCACTCAGCCTTGCTCTTCACTGCATTGACTCCACATTGTCCGTGGAGTGGCGCTGACACATGTACAACACATGATTCAATGACAAGCCTGACTGCCAGAGCGAGGGGGGATGGAGGGAGGGAGGGAGGGAGGGGAGGGGGGGTTGGGGCGGGGACGGCATTGGAGTCTCCCGTGAGCTTACACCTCCTTATTCTGTTGCTTGGCCCATGAAATATTAACAGTGGCTGCCTCCCCTCTGAATAAGCCAATAGAGTAGTAAAGGGTAAGGTCTGCCTCACATGGTGTTTAATGCATGCCCCTCAGGGCCTCAGCTTGCTCTGAAAAATAGGGCCTTTTCTCTCGCTCTTACCTTCACTCTGGTCTCCCCTTCTTTTATTTCTATTTTTTTCTCTCTCTCTCTTTCTGTCTGCCTTTTTCATTTGCCCTAATCGAAGGAGAGAGAGAGACAGACGGTAGCAAACAGTGTAGCAGAGAGCAAGAAAGAAGGGAGAGAAATGGCGAGCGGTGGGATTCAGGGAGCTTAACGTTATCAGATGGCCGGTGCATCGCCTCCTCCTCCGCCTCCTCCGCCTCCTCCGCCTCCTCCGCCTGTTGTCTGTCCTCTAGCGGTGCTTTTCCACCATGTGCTGAGAGGAAACGGTTGTTCTGTGG
Source organism: Liparis tanakae (assembly GCA_036178185.1). Taxonomy (NCBI): domain Eukaryota; kingdom Metazoa; phylum Chordata; class Actinopteri; order Perciformes; family Liparidae; genus Liparis; species Liparis tanakae. The sequence continues at coordinate 6,328,313 of CM070097.1, forward strand.
CGATCTCCGTTTTACGAGGCATGCTGGTGCTTTCTCATCTGTTCCTTGCTTTTCACCCAACACCATCGCTGCCTCTCCCTGCAGACCTGCAGACCGACCATTAAAAAGGCAACTCGACGGAGAGAAAAGCAACAACAGGAAACATGGATGAATGAAACGGATGCCTCGATGTGTCTTTTTTTTACGCTGGATTGGGCAACTGCGATGTCCTCTGATTCACTTTAACCCTCCTGTGACCTTTGGGGTCAATTTGACCGCATTCAATTTATAACGGTATCTAAAAAGAATGATTGTCATCCTTTTTTTTGCTTCATATTTCATGACTTTTCCTAATTTATTGTGGACAACTTGGAAACCATAAAATTCATATGATGATATGTTTTCAATGTCCTGTACAATTTGAGCCCAGGCTGTTTTTCACTGTTTAAAACATATAAGGATATATCAACTTGTTTTATGTATTTAAAGGGCTATTTAGGTCAGAATCAGAATCAGAATGTTGTTTATTGCCAAGTATGTTTACACCGACCTGGAATTTGTTCTGGTGTATATGGTGCATACAGAACATACAGGACATAAAAACACAAAAGGTACTGCACAGTAAGTAAAATAAAAAATATACAATCACTATATGTACAAACAAAAATAGGGCAGTAGTGCAAAAGTGAATGTATGAATGAAGGTACTCAACAAACAAACATGAAGTACCTGACACTTAAACTTGGGAAACAATATTAATTCTAATCATTTTCTGGAGGTTTTAATTGCTGGGGTCAAAGTAAATGATGTTAGTACATGTGAAGGTCACAGGAGGGTTAAAGACGACCCTCAAAGCACCGCCTTGGTCAAACGGACACAGACATGCACCGAACGAGGCTTTTTACTCCACGACCGGTGGCTGGCGGTGACGATAACGTAGCCGAGGTGTTTCCCCGTTTCCGTTCACCCCCGTATGCACGCCGGTTATTTCTCAATCCGCAGCCATCTGGCCGTAGACGATGGAGTGCCTTTCCACAGCATCTTGCACTTGTACCGCGAGTAACGAAAAGAAAACATTCCAATTTAATTAATCTGAAAGAATATCATTACGCTTCTTAACGATGATTAATGTCTAAATAATAATAGCATTTGAGAAGTATTAGGGAATTAGAGTGTTAGCTGGATATGAAATGATTCTTTCTGTTCGGGTACAGGACATTGTTATAACAAATGGCAACCCTCATTATTCATTTCATTGGCTCCTGGGTTAGAGATTCAGACAGATTGGGAATCCATTTTATCTCCAAGTTTACTCTCCGCCGGAGTCGTTCCTCTTTGAAAACTTTAGAACATTTCGCCATCCACTCAGCCGCTGACATACAAACTCTTTGTAGTTTTCTTCCTGTTGACTTATTTCCGTACTTTTCTCCCCGCGTTAGAACAAATGGCATACTGCTGGGAGCGAAAAATAGAAGAAGAAAAGTTGACATTTAGCTTAAATGGAGGTGGAACGGGCCGCAGGGATGCAGCTGTAACGATGCAGGGGAGACCGGGGCTTCTTCTCTCTCCCCGTCCCGCTAGAACAAGATTTATGACCTCACGAATACCATCATATTTTAGCAGCTGATGTACACAGTGGGTGGTTTATCTGGGATTGAGGGCTTTGACATTGAGCCCATCGCCGCGGCGCTTCCTTGACTCACAGTGGTAACACGCAACCGGAGGTAACAAAAGGGAAACGGGCGTGTCGCTCTGTGAAATCTCGCGCAAGTCTCCCAAAAGGCACTTTTCTTTTCCTCGTCTTTTTTCCTCACAAATATAAGCATGTGTTACGCAAATTTTTTGGAGAGAATCTCAGACAAAGAAAGAGAAGTCAAAACGAAGGTTGGGGGCGGGGGGAAGAAAATAACAACTTAAAAGTCAATTTCTCTGTTAAATTCCTCCTCGCACAGTATCCATTTTTCTCTGGAGGCGCGTGGGGAGTCATAGAGCAATGATTGAGAGATCTTATATGATTCATCTCTGCCCCCTGCTTTGCGTGTCATTGCTATACCCTCTTGCTCTTCCCTCACTACTTTCCTCTGGCGGTGTAATTGACAGACCTCAGCAGTTAAGACCTCCAACAGCTCTTTCTTCATTTGGAGACACTTTGTCGGTTTTAATCAGGGTTTTAATTGGCAGGCTGGTGGTGGGTGAGTGGCACCAGGGGCTGGGGCACGGAGGCGACACTGACTTTCTCGAGATACCATTCTTGCTCCAAACCTTCCCGCATCCCGCCTTCACTTCCCTTTCTTCTTCGTCTCTTCTTTCCCTTTTAAGTTTCTCCGTTTCCCTCTCCCACTCCGCCTCATTCCAGCTCATTCCAGCTCCTATACTCGTCGGCCCTCCGCGTTTAAAGTCCCAAATCAATACGCTCATGCTCCTACCCTTTGTTTTTGCATTCACGTCGTTGTGCTATAACTCAAGCGCAGCGTTAAATGGGTGTGCTGATGCCATTACTGATATACCAGACGTGGAACTCATCCCAACCACGGCAGCTCGCCTTCTCTTTGTCGAGTGAATCAGGGGCGGCCCTAGCACATTTGGCGCTCTAGGCAAGCTTCACTCGTGCCCCCCCCACACACACACCCCCACCCCACCCCCACCCCCACCCACCTAAATAAAAAAAATAAAAAACATCTTATGGTTTACTTTTGGTAGACAAGAAAACTTGATGCAATGTGAGAAAAAAAACTTCATGTAGGCGCTATGACTTAGTTCAGTGGTTCTCAAATGGGGGTCCGCGTACCCCTGGGGGTACGTGACAGCACTCCAGGGGGTACGTGATATATATATATAAAAAAAATCTATTTAAAAATAAGCATCCATTAAAAAATCCTTTAAAAATAGTTATTTCATAAATATTCAATAAAACACAAGTGTAAGTTCATAAACTGAATTGTATATTAAGTATAACAACGACAACGCTCGCGCTGGTTAGTACCTGGATGAAAAAAGTATGTCACAGGGGGTACATCACTGAAAAAAGGTTGAGAACCACTGGTTTAGTTGGTCGAGGCGCCTGCTTGGTGAACAATAGGTCCTGGGTTCAAGACCCGGCTGCACGAGAGTGAACGTCTGTGCGGTACACGCCGTGCTCCAGCCAGGGTCGCTGAATCTAGCACACCTGGACTCTTGTCTGAGATTCTCCCTCCAGCTGAGGTGTTAGTTATGCCAGGGGACAAGCCAAAGAGGATTGAAAAAGAGCGCACGGGAAAAAAAAAATGGTGGGAGGTAGAGAGAGATGGAGAGAAGTGGAGATAGAAGGAGAAAATGTCCTTTGTCAGAAGCCTTTTGTTGACAGCCGAAGCTTTGCTTTTGAAGCGAGCGCGGCGGCGAAGCCTCGAATCGTCACGTCGATGACACGACCGTCACGGTCAGTATTGCCGCTGCTAAGCCCCGCCTCCCTGCTGTAGTGTATGGACTTTGTGTACTTCTGTGTCGAAAGTACAAGCACCGGCTGAAAGAAAGAAGAAAAAAACTCCCCATAATCAACAAGCATCCTGTGTATTTGCCGGGCCAATTAAGAGTCATTCATTTGCTAATGAAGGCCCTGTTGAGGTCTAAACTACTCCTCGGGGCACGCAGACATGCAGTCAGCGCACACGCAGCCCTCAGCCCGGCTCGCCGCCACCAACACAGTCATCAGTCTGCGCCCGCCGCCCGCCGCCGCCGCACGCGCGTCTCGCACTGCCCACTCAGCACATCTCACCGGCAGCCCCTTAACAGTAAAAAGTATAATTGAATTCATTATTTCCTGTTTTATGACTTGTTCCGCTGTGGTTTTAATTTGTCCTGTAAAAGATGAGGCAGGCCGGGCACTTCTTCTGCCTTAAATTCCCTCCAGTCGCCCCCCCCTCTCTCTCTCTCTCTCTCTCTCTCTCTCTCTCCGGCTCCCCCCGTTCGTGGATTTTATGAGGAATCGGGGGTGGGGTGGGGGGGGGGTCTCCTGTGTCGTGGGAGGCGTCTCCGCCGCTAATCAACTCCTCAAGGTTGCTCCACCTGAGGAGGGTGGGAAGGCGCCCGGCGAACCTCTTTAACGGGCTAACCGCTCGACCTTCAGGACGACTCCGGCCTCACTCCACTCTGAAGACGACGGCCCGTCCGCGTATCGATTTAGTCATGAGAATATAATCTGGTCAATATTAGCCCCCCCCCCTCTCTCCCCTGCTTCAGCTTCCCGGTGCGGGGTTATCAACGGCATCTCCGTGTTCGCTGAAGACGCGCCGTGTTATTCTTTTGGGGGGGGGGTTGTGATAAGGAGCCTTTATTTAAGACTTCCTTGGACACAGACTTGGCAGAGGTGCAGCCGGGGCCTCCGGGCTCCTCGCTTTGGCCCCCGATGATTACAGAGGACGGCTCCGCACCTGTTCCCCTGACTACAGAGACGTTCTACCTATTCGCCTCCCTCCTCTCTCCATCCCCCCTTCTCCAACCTTATCTTCTTGTGTCAATACGTCCGTTTATTCATCACTTGTTCCTTTTGGAGCGAGCTCAAGGATTTCTGCTCGGTGGGTTTGCTTTTCTTTCTTGTCGGAGGGACAGAAAAGCGCTCCATGGTAACATGTTCCGCCACCTTGACGACTCGATGACTGTCGGTTAAAGTGACTTTGCGTGACCTTGAGTGTGAATGAGATCTCCCTCCGATGCGCGTCGTCCTTGTCATCTTTAGTCGACGTGATTTCTTTGCTTTTCACCATCGTTGCTGAGAAAAAAACCTTGTTTTCTGACTGTTGGTACAGTTTGTTCCCATTACGGGGGTGGACACTTGTGCTCGGCTATCCACAGGCGCGTTGACTCTTGGAGCAGATGTGGTTTGTGTTTTAACATCGGTGGGATGTAACAGTTTAATTTCATGGTGTCAACATAGAATTGGAATCAGATCATAAAGCATTATGGCACTTGCACGGCGCTGTAAATCGGCAGAGTGCACTTCTGGCTCAGATGGAGATAGATCTATTGTGCATTTTTAGTACACATGTGTTAAGTGGTTGGGGTGAGTGTCAGTGATGACGATAATGATAATAACAGGCAATGTAGCATGTATTCGTCTGTTTGTCTTAAGAACTCAATTTGGCAGAAATGAGCGGTGAGACATTTTGAAATGCATGACAAATGCAGCACAAGAGAAGATTCTGGATCTTATGCAATTTTGGGAATGTAGGCCACCTGGGGGGTAGATGGAGGTCTTGCTTTGTTCCCGCTGTGTGTGTGGGTCGAGGGCTGATGATGTCACACGCAGTCGTTTCTATATCGCATCATCGTTCTGCTTCACGGGGAGGACAGAACATCTTTCTAAACCAACTGAGGTAGCGGATTGGAAGGACAATGGCCACAGTCTACATACGGGGACTAGTGCTGTGATATCACGGAGATCCATCAAAATAAACTAAATATAGCACTGCAGCATGATGCATTTTGTAGGCCATCCCAGAAGTTAGCATCGCACAGGTTCCCTCGAAGAAAAAAAAAGCCAATGAGATTTTAATCCTTTGGATTTTGGATTATTGCACGAAATAAGCTCAATGATAATGGCACGTTCTGTTGATAATCTTCATAAATCATACATTTTTCCCCCAATCTTGAGAAGTAAATGCAAGCGCCAAGTCAAAATCCCATGAACAAACTACACCACTATCACCATCACGTAGCCAAAGGTGGAGGAGTGTGTGTGGCGCCATGCCGTTGCGTCGTCTCACTTCGTGAAAGGCCTCAAATTGACGTATTTGATGTTGTCGAAACACACATTTAAAACCATTTCTTTTTGTGGATTTTAGGACAATTCCTGCAGCACTCTATACAACGTGACATACATCTAGAGACACAAAAACATTTAGGAATAAGTGCTCCGCTGCTATACCAACAGAAAGCAACCCATTGCATCACTGAGTAAATGGGGGTGTTTATAGTCAGAGCTGCACTTGGTGACACTGCTTTATACTATAAGTGTGGGGTTAAATTTGCATCGTGTGACATGTAAGCACCTGCCTTAAGATCCTTAGCACTGTTGGACAGATTGTATAAAGAGACAGTAAAATGAGAAGGAGAAAAAAGAGCCGCTTTGTGCAATGTGCATTGGAGTAGCTTTGGGGGGAGGAGGTGTTTTGAACATATGCCTGGCACGTACGACTCAGCCGAGCAAAAGAGCTTTGTATCCTCCTCACCGGGGGAAATAAAGAGAAGGTGAGACAAAAAAAACTTCTCCATCGCTCCAGGCTACTGTTACCTGGCAGCCGCCAAGGAATTTAAAATATCATTCTACAGCTGCATATATTCTAGATCTCGGGGAGAGACACACACACTCTCACACACACACACACTTACATACGTACACACAGCATGTCAAACCTTCAGGAATACGAGCACGAGAGAGGGAGATGAGGCGGGAGAGGGAGAGAGAGAGAGAGGGAGGGAGGGAGGGAGGGAGAGAGGGAGGGAGAGAGTGGTGGCTTTTGTTTTGGACGTTGTTTCTGTCTAAAAAAATGATGATGTTAGTTTCTCACTGTCACTAAGGCTGCCTCTTGGACTCCCGGCCATTTGCATAGGCAGCGTTATTCCACCAGGAAATATGGGGCAGTTTTAAGAAAACTCCACTTTGGTGAGGCGGGCGGAGGAAAGGCGGGCGGAGGAGAGTAAGTGATAGTGATGGACGGTGTGATATAAATAGAAGTGGTGATGGCAGGATAATACATGGCTCTTTCTGCCCAGGCCGGGGTTCAGGCCTGTCAGTGAGACGTGGAGGAGAGGGAGGAGGAGGGAGGGAAAGGGGGAGAGGGGGGAGGGGGTGGAGGGGTGTCTTTTCCAGGTCACTGTGGGCTCCTATAGGGGCAGGAAGAACCCTTGATTAATTATGATCGTTATTATCATCATCGTGGCCGGGGGCATTAATCACAGCCGTGTCAGAGCGAGAGAACCGGACAGGGGGTCCGGAGGAGAGCGGGGGAAGGGGGAGCGGGGCCCCGGTATAGTGGACATTTTGGCATGTAAGACACGCCCCCCTCTCCCAGCGGCCCCCTCGCACGTGTCAGTGCTCAACATCCATATGTCCGCCGTCAGCCCGGCATCTATCAAGGGGAGGCTCGTTCAGTCCGGTCAGCTCCCACCGCTCCGAGACCGACTAGACTAAACGCAGCGTGATCAATGACGGCTCTTCACTTGAACTGCATGCCAATAAAGCCGGCCAAGTATGAATGGAGTGCAGCTAAGTTGACAGCCAGTAGGATCCTCCGGAAAAGGAAACATTGTTTGTCGGGACATCCATCTTTAATCTGTAATAAACGGTAATGACAAGTTGTACCGATACTCTAAAAACACTCAAGTGTGTATTGATCTGCTTCTTTTTAAGGGCATAAACAGATGTATAGCGCCGTGGGAATCCTTGACCACTTCCTGTTTCAAGATGTAGAGAGATAAGGACATTGTTATGTGTTGTTTTCTTAACCATGACAATAGCTATTGTTAAAATATAGCTTCCTTGGCACTTAAATATGTTTTCTGTGTCACTTTCTACGAGTGTTTTTGAAAAGGTGCTCCTATAAAGTATATCAATTTTCAATATACGGAAAAATACTATGATAAAAAGAACAATTCACTCGCGTGTTGCCCTTTCATCATCTTCTGCTTTTTACTCTCAATTGATTGTCTTCTCCTTATTTTTAACCTTCACATCTCTCCGTGTGTGCCGCACATACTGATGGACAGCTCCATGGACGCAGCCATGACAACCGCGAGCCGGGACCGCCTTTCGTTTTTCCCCGCCAGCCGGCGACGCCGGGCACTCCGCACACTCTTTTTTTTTTTCCGAGACGTCGCTTTGACTTTTATGAATACGTGTACACAGCTCAGAGCGGCGGCGGATTTGTCTTTATAAGTCCGGGTGACACGTCCGCGGCGGCCCCACTTCATTTATTCCACTTGCGTAGATTAAGGCTGGCATTACAAGTAAGGTCACACCATGCATCAACGTTACCCCGACGCTGAGCGTGCTCACGCGTTACCATTACTCCACCCGAGCTTCTCCACAGGAAATTTCCATCAATTTCTTTTCTTGTTATTTTTTTTTGCATCTTCATCCTTCCCCAATTTCCCTGATCCACAACCCCCCCCCACTCTTCCCGTCACCGCGTGCTGCTGCTGCGAGGCTATAGGACAGGTGTAAACACTGCTCCCACACTGTGTCAGAACAGGTGCGCTTCTGGACAGGGAGAGGTGCGAGGCAGGTGTTAGATGAAGCCTCGGCTCACGAGTGTAACTGTCAGAAGATGTCAGTGTTTCCCCTCCTGCGATGACATGTTAATCCCTAACACTCGGAAGCGCCGACTCTGATAATAAACAGGGAGTCGAGCAACATCCTTCGCTGGCACCTCCAAAAAACTAATTAGATTTGTAGCCACTCCATCCCAGAACCCTCTTTTTCTGAACCACTTCGTATCTCCTATGTTCCGACTCAGTCGAACCTCTTTGTGTTGCCGTGCCGCGTGTAAAGTAGGTTATCTCAAGCTGAACCCCCCCCCCCCCCCCTGCTTAGGTTTCTCATGAGAGAAGAAGTTTGACTTTGAAAATGCGCCGTGGCGGTGGTTTGGTGGGTCGAGGTTCTCTTGACCTCAACCCGGCCTCTTTCAGCGCGGGGACTCGGCGGGGGACGGTCGCCAGGGACGGTCATTTGTCCTTGCCGGTCCGGGGTCCTTGTGAGGCGGAGAAGAGCTCTTATAGCCGTGTTGGTATTTATATCGGCGCGCTCCTCCTCGTCCGTCCAGGACTTTACTCGCTCCCTCGGCCTCTTAAGTCGGGAACATCTCCTTGAGAAATAAACTTGACAAAGGCGAGTGTGACAGTCTTCAGGGCTCGTGCTCGGCGCTGTCGTGGCTGTGGGAAAACTAGAAAAGTTGTTTTGAAGTGGCGTGGCAGTGTGATGTGTATTTTGTGCTGTTTACTATATCTGGTGTTGATTTGTGGTTAGATTTCCTGGCATACTGAATGTATGTCAGCCACCGGTGTCTCAGCCGTTTGCCTGTTGTCTCGTATGAGTCTCCATCACACGCCCGAGGTTGTGTTTTTTTTTTTTCTTCCACAGGCTGTTGGGAGGATTTATTCGTCTTTTACTACATCACTGAAACAGACTCGTAACTCATGAATGAACTCCATTCCACTCCGACGCCCCGGCTTGCCGCGCTTGGAGCTCCCATCCTTAGCATCTTATAGCCGTCAATCAGGCTAATCTGCTTCCTCTCACGTGGCCGCGAAAGGCTTTGGCTTTTCTCCCTGACATCAAAGAATGGCAGGCCTGGCTCCTAAAGCTACTACCCGGCCCTGAGCGGTCCCAACAACATTATGCTCAATCTAACACACCACCCCCATGCCAAGGAAAGGGGGTCAGAAACACACTTGCTGTTGTTTCAAGAGCAGGAATTCACAAGCAGAGTGGAAGAGGTTTAAAATAAAAAAGGCCAGGTATAATTTCCCCTGCTTCCTGTGTGACTTGTTGGTGTGTGTAGCTGCTACATGTCATCCTTGTTCATCAGAATCAGAATCAGAATCAGAAACCGTTTATTGCCAGGAATGTTTACACAAATGAGGATTTTTTTTTTGGCGGACGGTGCAACATTAGACATGACAAACAATAATCAACATAAACTTAGGTATAAGATAAGATAAAGATAAAGATAAATATAAATATAAAGTGCTTGGACAAAAAAATAACGTTAAAAGTGTCTAAGTGTATGTTTCTAGTGACGTGTGTGTTTAAGTTAAAGTGCATGTTAAAGTGTGTGTGAAGGAGGATGAGGAGAGATGAATGAGGAGGAGGAGCCTGAAGAAGGAGGAGGAGGAGGGAGGAACCCGAGGAGGGACGAGGTAGGAGGAGGAGGGAGGAGGAGAGAGGAAGGAGCAAGAAGAGGAGTTAGTCCTGGGGGAGACCCGGGCTCCATTGATGAGAATGCCGACGGGAAAAAACGTATCAAATACAGATCACTTCCATTCTCAGCGAAGCTCCAAATATTTGTGTTCATCTTTTTGCTTGATTTGGTTTTGAATGTTCACAAACAATCATCCCTTCATATTTCACGGGCTCTATTGATTGCGTTGTCGCCGAGCGTTTTCTTTTGGTCGTCACTCAGGTGAAGCGATCCCACCGACACGTGGCGTAGACGCGTTGCACCGCCGGCGCCATGTTTGGCAGCGGCGAGGTGACCTCCTCCGCTCTCGAGCGCCGTTTGATCCCGAACGCCGAACGCCGAACGCCGAACGCGAACGCCGGCGCTGTTTGTCACGGATGATTTGGTAATAAAATGAGAAAGGTGTCGAGTCAGCGACAGAAGTCTCCGTTCCACCTGGCCTTCTGTCATCCCCCCCCCCCCCCCCCACACACACACACACACACACTCTCTCTGAATCCTCTCGACACACGCACACAAGCCTCCATACGTGTGTGTTTCTTGATCATATATAAGCTCGCTACATACACATCCATACCCTCTACTCTTCCTTTTCCTGCCCCCCCACCACCTGATACCAGATGTTTCATCTCGTGAAGTTGGCCCTACAGACATATTGTGGTGCTTGATGACCGCGCTCATACATTTGCTGTTCAACACTTTTATACGCCCTAAAGTCACGGCGTGCTACACGCTACGCATCGTACCCCTGTCTCTCTCTCTCTCTCTCTCTCTCTCTCTCTCTCTATCTGAATGAAGAAGCATGAAAATATTGACGTATAAACGCAGGGTGCGCTGGAACATTTGGCGCATTTATCATAACTCAGTTGATTTGGCCGCTTCAAGTGACTCAGCACGCCAAATAAGTGTCCTAATGAAGTGCTAAAAGGAGTCTGTCAGAGATCTTTTTTCCGTACAAGATACACATTAGTTCTCCCCCTCTGTAGCCGCCGCCGCTGACTGACTGAGAGGAGAGTATGGTAATGGAGAACACGAGCTCCACGGCCTCTCGGGAGCTTCAGCTGACACGAGAGGGCTGCTCGGCGCTACTCCGACGCTCATAGCGGTGAAATCTCACTGCGCATGAATAGTTTGAGTGATACGGTTACTATACGTGAACTTTGCATGGCGCGTGGACATCGCGCGCCGCGTCCCAGATGGCAGAATTTCAATAAAAGCTACTTCAGAGCGATGTAGTATTACTTTTAATCGTGTGTAATTCAAAAAAATTGTTTTTTTGTAGTTTCGTCGTGGGGGTTTGTGCAAAGTGGTGACCTCATAATGTTTTTTCCTTCAGTTGTTCCGCAGAATATTGAGTGTCTTGTGATAATCCGTGGCACCAATGTAGTGGATGAGGATCATACATTATGCAGAGTTTATGATGTACAACATTATACAGTAGGACACTCCGTGGACCGAGCCACCCGCTGTTCCTCACACATCCCTCACATGGACACACACACACACACACATGCATACAAAATCACACTTCTTCACATCACTCATATCACACTTACGCTACCATCCTGCTGTCTCACCTAAGCAGTGCTGATTTTATCCAAGTGCAAAGAGCAAGTAAACAAGAGTTTCCAAGGAGCAGCTCCTCCGATGAATATTGTATACACCTAGTCTGGCTAAGTGTTGTTGTTTATGTCAGGGACAGTGTTTATGGTGCTTGGTGGGCCTCTTAGTGCAGTTAAGTTTCTCCAGCATCCCACTATGGCCATCAATTTCAGTACAAGATCGTCTAGGTTTGTGTTTTTCCCCCCTCTCCCCCCCTCTCCCCTCTCCCCTCCCTCCCTCCCTCCCTCCCTCCCTCCATGCTCGGCTGGTGTTGCCTGCCGTCTCCCTCGTCTCCGCTTGCCCATCTCACCTTCCTTCCTTCCAGATGGCGCATTTCACAACCTGCTAGGCACGATCAATCAAGCCCAGATGCAGACTGGGCTATTAAGGTCAGTAATGATCGGCCTTTGAGCGTTATGGGCCCGGCTCCTGTTGTAAAGCCATGCATCAAACTCTGTTCCAGCACTCAGCTCGCCTGCCCTTAACAAGCCAGCTTAAAATATCGGCCGGAGGATACAAAATGAAAAGGGTACAACCTTATCTCTCCAAAGACAGGCCGCTGTAGCCCCAAGGTGTAATAAAACTACAGAACTTGGCCGTCGCCTGGAGTCATCTCTTTTATAAGCAATATCTTTCAAAGATCAGCTAAGCGGTGGGCTATGGGTGCTGGGTGGAGGGATGTAATGCATCACACCATATTCCCCCTGCACAGGAAAGAAACCCAACGCTCACCATTCAAGCCGCTTCACAGGGAGCCGGGTCCGTCCATCTTTGCCTCATATACACCACATGGGATTTAGATTTAATTTGTGAGAATCCCAGGGTCTGTGGAGGGATTTGACGGGGTCCTGAACCCTGCCCCCCCGACCAGGTGTACACGCATGAAGAAGAGCTGATCCAAATCACACACAAGAGAATGAGGCACCTTGGGGCCCTGAAGGACAGCCGCTCCTTCACTGGGTCGTCAGGCCATCGTCTACCGGTTGCTCTAAACCCTCTTTATTGAGTTAACTTCCCATCAATCTTGTATTTCACACCTTTTAGTCAAAAAAAGAAAGAAAATTGAAGAGTTTCAATCCATGTAATGATTTGATTTGGATCACCGAGAGGCGGCCAGAACAACGAAGGCCGCGGCCGTGGGAGACGGAGGGTCGTGAGGAATGGGCGCTCTTTCTGGATGATGGATGCTCGCGGAAAGGAACACCTGCTATTTATTTGGTCATTCCATCCCTATTCCGTATTTCCAATCCAACCAACAACGTTTACTAATGTGGCTTCTTTGCACAGAGACGTCATGTGCTCCGAGGCGATGATAAATCATACCTGAGTTATGCCGGAGGCTGCGGCGGCTGTCCATAATTTTACTTTGACACGCGCTGTATATTTAGATATCAGACAAGGCTTTCATTAAATGAGATCTCTTCAGTTGCCACAGAGACGGCACTGACCACTGTCTCATTCGCCAATGTCAATTCACCCCTGGAATAGCCATTTAGAGATAATACTAACATGGAGCTGAATTGGTCCTTTACCCACAACGGTTGGCAGTTTGATCCCCAGCTCAGATCGTCCCCATTTACAGCAGCCCACTGCTCCCAGTGCCTAGGGTCGGCTATAATGCAGAGGTCAAATGCCGTGTATGAACCTCAGGGCTCTCAAGTTTTAAAAACAGGCAAGCGTGAGACATATCCATCAGTCCCCCCGCAGAACGGATATCAGTCGCTCGCAATTCCAGGATGCTTTATTTTCATTGGTTGCTGGATGAAATCTTACCCAGATACAACAGATACGTTTGTTTTCTGCTGGGTTATTGTGTAGCCCATTTCTTTTTTTTGATTGGCTGATAAGCGGCACCTCACAGCAGAACTCAGGGGAGCGCTTGATTTCTCCACGGTGAGGGCAGCGCGGCCAGCTCAAAGGCTAAAATATTAAATAGCCGAGAGTTTTTTTCAGCGTGAGAAATACGATGTGTGGCGGGAGTACGAATTAAGACCGAAATGCGTGAGTCTCATGCTCAATGCGTGAGGCTTGAGAGCCCTGGAACCTGTTTGTTTATGGCAATTGAAATGAATATGCATCAGTAACTGTTTAACACACTGCAAAAATTAAAATCTTAGTAAAATGAAATATCTCAAATTAAGGCAATCTATGCTTGTTTTTTGATATTTCTTCTTACAAGGCAGTTTTAATGTTGGAGCATTTCACTTGTTTTAATAAATCTTGACAAGTCAAATGTTCCTGTTCTGTTGGCAGATAATTTGGCTTATTTCAAGTAATATTCCCTCATTTTATTACTTTTTTTCCTTGTTTTTTTAGGTTGAATTTTTGCAGTGCATAGAAGCAGACCGATGGCTCCTCCCTTTGCCTCGATGCTCTGACTGTATAGCTGAAGCTTATTCCATCCATCTGTCTGCACAGGTGATTTCAGCTCTCGTGCCCTCTTGAGAGTGGAATCCCATTTGCCTTTCAGCTTTTGCATAACACATTTTCACAGGAACTGGAACAAAAACAAAAGACTGGCTCCGACTCTTTGACCGTGCCAATGAAAGCTTTTTTTGTTCGGAGCAAACGACGGGCCTCATAAAGAGCCATAATATTCTGGACAAAGGCGACTGTCACCCCCGCCCGGCGCCGCTCGTTGTGATTGCTTTTCGGATGTCAGAGCGCCGCGTGTGTCGCCAGCATGCGCCGAAACATGATGTCTTCCTGTGTGTCCGTGGCCGGGGGTGGCGGCGTCGGTGGGTGTTCTGCGGGGGTTGGCTGACGATGCAACGTGTCCCCGGCCGGCCGGTGGCCTTGATGTCACCCCAACCCCGCGGCACGCGGACCGCCAGCCCGAGTCCGGGTCAGTCCCAGCCAGTCAGTCTGGAACCTTTTGCACAGGCCCATAAAACACAGAAGCACAGAGCAGAAAATTGAAAGCATCACGGAGGTGCCATGCCTGTGCTGGGGAGGAAGATAAAAGTCTTTGGCCAGGGTTGGAAGCGTCTTAGCTGGAGATGCATGCTGGGGGCTGTAGGATTTAATAACCTCGGACCAGGGGTCGTGGGGCTGCAAGCACACAGCGGCGGAGCTCGGTAATAGTTTACAGTTGTATGACAGTAAACTGCAAACCCCCGTGATTAATAATATAGCTGTAAGGCATGACATGGTAGGGGTGTCCTCTGTGTCTGGTTTACTATTCTATTTATTATAGATGGACTTGGCGAACGGCGTCTTGTCATTCACTGTCGTGGATATGAGACTCGTTGTCATGTTATGGCCTGTCATGAGCCTGTCTCCCAGGATCAAATAACGCTTGCCCACAGGAACGCAAGGTGTTTGTAGCGCTGCGTGTGTGTGTGTGTGTGTGTCTCTGTCTGTGTGTGTGTGTGTGACATTTGGATGAAGTCATCACAGCCCGCGTTTGATCACCACAGCCCCCTTGTTGTGGACGTCACTGTGAAGCTGTCACGGAGGCAGAAGCAACGCGATTTATCCTCAGAGCCACTCCTTCCTGCCACCTTTGGCATTCTGTTATAACATCATGAGGCAATAAGCTGATGGATTTTCTCCAATTTGGTCCAGGCATAAGCCCCGTTCTCCTCCCGTCCTCCCTTCCCCATCGCCAAGTTATTCTCCCCCACGCCGCGCCGTCCACAACAAGCCGCCACACAGCTCCGTCTTCACCGATGGCCCCGTTACTCTTCCCTTTTTTTAACGGCGCCTACTCTTAAACCCGTCGTGGGTTTTATCAGCGGAATAAAAGGCGAAATGTTAGCCTTAGTGCAGCGGGCCGTTCCTCCGACTCACAGCCTGACAAATGAGTTGTGACCTTGAGTAATATTTGCCCATTATTCAGAAGGCACCCGAGCAGATATTAAAAATAGCCCTCATTTCACATGCCTGGGTGGAAGAGGTGGAGGTTGGTTGCTATCACAGGAGCGTGTAGGTATACAGTATGCATATATAAATGTTTTGCTCCTTCTTTCTTTCCCACAACGCGTCTGTAATTTGTACATTTCCGACAGCCATGATTCAAGATAAAAATCTAAGGGGATTAATTGGATTCAAGCTCCAATGCATTGGTTCTCTGCAGGTACTGACTACACTATACTTTGAGTTCACATCCAGCTTGCACGTTAACACTATGGGATATATTGGAATGGATTTAATCTATTGTCATTGCACAGAGTGCAGGTACACATGCAACAAAATGTATTCTCTGCATTTAAGAATAGAATAGAATAGAAGAAGAATAGAAATATACTTTATTAATCCTCAATGGGGAAATGTGTGGACACAGTAGCACCAATAAACTAAACACACAAGAATAAAATATAAATATAAATATAAGAAAGAAACAGTGACTGTGCATAAACTATACAAAGTGAAATATAAAATACAAAATAAAATATATATGTATATATATATATATATATATATATATATATATATATATATATATATATACATATATATATATACAACATATGTGCAAATACAGCAGTGTACAATTTAAATAAAATAAAATATAGACAAGATATTGACAGTGTTAACCTATCCTTAGTTATTAAGGAGCAGTGGGCTGCAGTGATGCACCTGGGGTTGTAGTGCCTTGCTCAAGGACACTTTGACTTGCAACTAATGGGGAGAGCGGGGATTGAACCGACAACCTTGGGGTTGCAGGACGACCCCCTTACCCCACTGAGCTACAGCCGCCCCTATACTGCTGGTCAGAGTTGAGTTTTTTAATATGACACAATGTAAAATGATTGTTCTGGCGCCTAATTTCTATTCTGTTGACACCTTAATACGAGACAATAATGCAGTAACCATCGTAATTTGTAATTTAATGGAAAACTAGTTTTGTATATATTCGTAAATGAAAATGTTTCTAATACTTATTAAACGTCAACCTAAACTTCATTAAAGGCGTAATTCAGTGATTTGCTTTTGCACTTCCATAAAATTGTGTTAAAAACCTTTCAGCCTAAACTGAGACGAGACGATGAAATCCTCCATATTTTCTCTGACTCTATGAAGCGTCCTCCAGAGCCACAGAATACATATTCTATGTGACTCTTTTCAGAGTTGTACACCTAATGATACGTAATATTAATTTGTAAAATCATTGGAATGCCTCTTTAATTAATGATCCAATTGTACTGTTATCTGAAATCTCTCCAGTCAGCGTTTAATTCAAACCCATAATCCGAAGAAGATCACAGAAATATATATATTTTTTCTCAAGAAGTTTTATGATAAAATTCAAACCACATTTAAAGAATAATACACTTATATCCAGAAAGAGGAATCATATATATGAGGATATGTATTTTTTGAAGTGACTGAAACATTTAAAGCAGCTATAATCAATATTTGACCGGATTCAGCTCATGGAGCAGCCGTCCCGCCTTTAACTTTACTCTTTTGCTTCACTCTCACGCTCTCTGTCGTTGTTTTAGACACAGTTAGAAACTCATGGTGAACAAAGTGGAGCATTTAGCATCTGAAGAAACGGATGTTTGTCATGGACCAAGAGCAGAGCAAACAATACTAAAGCGACTGCAGTCACGCCGGTGTGTTGTGTACCGTCACACATCGCGTGCCCATCGTTCAGTAGATTAGCTGCGGCTGCTGTCTCTGTTTACCTGGTAAAGCAGCTGACGATCCACTTCATCGTATTTCCACGGATTGTTTTCATTTATTAGCAAAAACACTTTCGCTGTGATCTCTCGACTTTTATTGAAAATTGAACATTTCGTGGAAACATCGCGTGACACGGTACCGTTTTTCGCCGACTAAATGAACGGTGGCAGCCGTGCCTGGCGGCGGGCTTGATCCGGCTCGGTCTTAGCCGGGGAGCCTCTGACCGCATTACAGTGTCCAGAACCCCTGATGCCCCCCCCCCATCCTCTCCAACCCATCCTCCCACTCCCCGTCGTCCCTTCTGCCCTTCAGCCCAGCACAGGGGCCGTTTAGCTTCCCAGGGGCCGGAGCATGACCGCGCGGCCACTCTGCTGAAAGGCATGATGGGTAATAAGTGGAAATGGCAGTGATCCGGCTCACGGCTCTAGCTGCTCCTGCTCCCAGCTCACAAAAAGCCGGTAGATGAAGATGGATCCATCCCCGGCGTGACCCCAGTAAGGGCTCTTACCGTCACGCCCGCTCCTTATCTCTCGCTCCTGTTCTCTCTTCCTGACCCCAACACACCACCTCTCTTCCAGCCTCCCCCTGTGACCTTTCTTATCGCCCTCTTATCACATATCCACTCTTGCCCTTTTCTTTCACTTTTACTCTACATCTCCACATAACATCGCAGCCAGTCTCCTCCCTCTCATTTTCAGCGTTTTATTACATTATTTTGTCTCTCCTTCCCTTATTTCCCGTGGCTTATTACCTGTAATACCTTCCCTGTCCTCGTTGTGGTTTCACTCCCTCCATCTCCAGTTTTTTTTTCTCACAGGCATCAGCTCCTCTCACTCTTCCTCTCCATTGCCCGTGCCTTTACCTTTGCTGTTACTTTTATTCCATCACCCTCCTCACCCTTTTCCGCTCCCTGACCCGCAATCTCCCTCCCTTGCATCCTTCCCCCCTCCCCCCTCCCCTCTCTCCCTCTCTGAACTGGGTGTGCAGGCAGCTCCTGAGTGGCAAGGTGACATTGTGTGTCATATCAGCATTCCACGGCAGTCCCCTTTCTCTCCAGAGAGTAATTATTTCTTTCAGAGTGAAAGGTTCAATTTGCTATAAAAGAACAAGAGCCTCAGGTATAAAGGGAGTGAGGGTGGGAGTGGGAGGTGGGGAAGGAGGGAGCGTGGAAGTGATAGGGTGGCGGAGAGAGGAAGAGAGAAAAGTGGGGGAGAATGGGAACAAAGCCTGCCGGTGGAAGAGAAGTAGAGGATGGGACGGGGAGGCATTGAGAGAAGGGCAGAACACCAAAATATAGATGGAGGGGACGAGCCGCTGTGTAGTGGACACACGGTCACGGAGCAGATGTCACAACCCTGTTGTCTCCCTCTCTGGCCAAAGGATGACGTCACCTTGCCGCCCCCACCTAAAGCACAGTTCACACCGCGGCCCGAGAGCACAAGTCGTTTCCCGAAAACAAAAAAACTGAGGCGGAAAGCGGCGACGGTATAGACACGTCGGCCTTTTTAGTTGCGGGACTTGTATATTTTGATGTCGCTCTGCTCTGGTGTGTTCAGCCTTTTTTTATTTATTTTTATTCCTGTTTTTGAGCACTTGCGCTCGAGTGCCCCTAAGGATGTATTTAGCTGGGCGCGGAAGAGGGGGGGCACTGAGGTATTTGTAGGTAAGCTGTCTCATTTCCGTTCCATGTATATTCCCTTTCCACTTCAACACGCCCCCACACACACACACACACACACACGCGCACACACGCTCCCCGCCTCGCCCTGCCGGTGGATCCCGCTTCCCACCGTCACCTGCTGTAAATTGTCCCAGTCGCTCCGGTGCGGGAGTGTTTTTTTTTCCTTCCTCTCGCCCCGGCGTCTTCCTGTTGGAGTGTCTCTCACCACTGGGATTAAGGAGCCTCTCCAGACAGGCTGAGGCGCTTATTTAAAGCAGCAGGCTTGTCACCGGGACTATTTTAAGTGGGAGCTTGAAAGCGATTGCCGCCGCGTTCCAGAACGACGTTGGCTTGAGTTATTATACGCCGCCTGAGCGGGCCGAGGAGCGGCGGAATCCGAAAAGGCTTACCCCTGTTGCTTTGTGACTGGAGCCGGTAGACGAAGAGAAGAACGAGGACGCGGAGGACCGGCGGGGGACGACTTCGCCCGCAAGTGTCGGCGTTTGTTAGTCTTTGTAATGTAGCCTTCAGCCGATTTAGTTATAAATTAATGAATATTCCTTCCAGCCAGTATCTGTCAAACCACTTGCCTTGGGGACAATATGAGGCATTCAAAAAATGGATTATTTTATTGAATTCTTGTAACGAATCGCACTGATTGGTCATAAGCACCACGCCTCGGGCCAATAACCTCTATATCTTATCCCAAAAAAAAGTGTCTGGAATATGTTTCATTCTGTTGGTGGCTGAATTTTGTCTCCGCTCCAGCGAATGAAACGCAAAGCCTTTCCCTCTGAGGTGTGTTCGCCTACCGAATATTTGGAGTCGATCCCATCAAGAGAAGCAGCGGAGGATCTTTCTGGGCGAACGAGCTGCTGGATGCAGCTGGGTTTTGCTCTGTTGGCTGAAGCGATTTTAATGTTTTATTGATTTTTTTGTGATTTATTTTGTTCTGCTCCAGCCGCCGTATA
The DNA here is from genome assembly GCA_036178185.1 of Liparis tanakae. NCBI lineage: Eukaryota > Metazoa > Chordata > Actinopteri > Perciformes > Liparidae > Liparis > Liparis tanakae. Next base: position 6,348,088 of record CM070097.1, read on the forward strand.
CACACTCTCGCTCTATCTTCGTCATGAGTGAACAGCCAAAACGGGGCAAAAACAAACAAACAGCGGGCTCGGGTCCCGGTCCCTGTGTATCCACATCCGGCCTCGCCAGAACAAAGGTGCACAACGAGAGTGCTAACGACAATAGTTGGAGGTGTTTGATTTTGACTCGGCTCCAATCTTACTGATGGATCAATTGCATTCACTCGCGTTGGAACGGCTTTCCAAAACAGACCTACCTTCACCACTTTGTTTCTTTTTCTCTTTTTCCTTCTGCATTCAATTGAAAAGCAGAATAATCAAGACCAACAAAAGAACACAAACAAAACCAATAAACAGGAAAAAGACGCATTGAGTTAAAACTCATTTTCATACACCTTCCCAGAGGTGTTAAAGTGGGAGGGGGGGAGAGAGAGAGAGAGAGAGAGAGAGAGAGAGGGTAATGAGTGGAGGGCAGGAACAGAAAGAGTGTTTACAAGGGAGCTGAAGCCGTATCTGACGCCGCTGGATGCAGGCTGTTGTTCTTCTCTCACAGCCATTAGAGCAAACCACACCACTCCATCTCTCATACACGCTTGCATCAACATCTCCAAGGTTGTATAAATCAAACCTCTCTTGCTACTGAACCGGCATATCCTGCCCACCACGAACAATTACCACCCCACCCCTCGCTCGGATAACAAAGCATCCTATCTTAATAAGCATCCCACAATGGGGAGCTAATGGTCTCACCGCTCCTTTTAATTTTATTCATACCTAACTATGAGATATTAATAATGAATGCAGAGTAAACAACAGTTTAAGATGCCGGCCACGCCATTGTGGACTAATTGGCTCATTAAATGTAACATTAGGTGGGAGAGGGGCCCTTGATTGGGAGCTGTAGGCTCCAGTCAATGCTAACACCATCAGAGATCATTGATCTTTACCCAGCCTGCACTGCTCTGATTAAAGAGCAATAAAGATGGGGCTGGTTCCCCTCGGTTCCATAACGCTGCCACGATGCCCTTAAAGGGCCTCGGACTCTCTGCCCCCATGCAGAACTGATTCTCCATCACGCTCCTCCCCCGCCGAGTGTGCCAGGGCGAAGCTGGCACTATAGGACCACACGGACACAGATGTGCCCCCCCCCCCCCCCCCCCCCAAAAAAAAAAAACTCCCCCCCAGAGTATCAGAGGCGCTAAATGGTCTGAGGAAGAGATCGATGAGAAAGGGACTGGCTGCTCCATCAGATCCTAAGCACCCGGTATTTCACCTCGCCGGCCGCGCCTTGACGTGACCTGTGAGCGCGATGGTGTTTTTTTTCTCGAGTGTGTTTTTGGCTCTGCTCTCGCGTTGCTGCAGGGGTCTCTAAAGTGCCTCCGGCCAGTGCTTTGGTCCCCCTTTAAAAATTCAAGAGGCCCAAAAATAAATAGGGGAGAGGATCCCGGGACGCGGCCGTGTACACACACACACACACCGCTCGGCCGGGCACGGGGGACCGCTGCAGCTCGCTGCTCCTGAATTTGGAACATAACCATTATTCTTCCCGGGCGCTGGCTAACGCATTGCATGCATATAGACGTAGCATCGAGCTGGAGGAGCTCACATGGGGAAGTAAACAAAGCAGACGTCCCCTCTGTGTGTGTGTGTGTGTGTGTGTGTGTGTGAGAGAGACTCCTCCACCTTTCCAGGGTGACCTAGTGGTGATTGGGATAAGGGGACAGCAGTGCTCCTAGCAGCCCAGTGGCATCTGGCCTGAGCCGGCTAGCAGCCCAGTTGACTGCCGCTCCTGACCGGCAGTAGCGGGTAGTTTTATAGCGGCGCTCTGGCCTGGGCATTGACTCCCGCTCTAATAAACATCCAATATGTTATCCCACCCTCACACAACAAGCAAAGATGCTACTCTGTAAAAAAATAAAAAAAACACGCACACACAACAAGCTCTCGGATTGTCTTGCAGTAAAAAGCTTTTTTACACACTATGAGAAGCTGTAAAGGCCGAACCCCGACCGGCTGTATAGGGACTGGAGGTGTTGCTGCTGTGAACCACACACACACACACACACACACACCTCACTGCGTTACAGTTTGAAACGGATTCAAGTAAGCATGACTGTGAACGTTATGTCATTGCCGAGCTTATAATAAAGGTCGCGCGAAGGGGCAGGATATTATTTCTGTGTCCGGATTTCCAAATGTAGAAAGTATCTCGGGGGGGGGGGAAGCAGTTTAATGTATGCTCTCTGTGATGAAGTGCACTTTATCTCTCTATACCACTCAAGGTCAATATGCTATTATGTTAAACATAATGATTCATATGATTTTGTCTGCCTAGTGGTGGTGAAAAATGTGCTCCGTTCCGTTAATGCTTAAAAGCGACCGTATCTGGTTAAGACCTTGTGGTTTGTCTCCTATTATTGTCAGAGCTTTAAAATGTGTTGAATTACTGATGGTGGCATATCACATCGGGAAGGCCACGACTTTACATGCATCATATTGATGTTTCTTTCAACTTGACTACATATATATATATATATATATATATATATATATATATATTTTGTTAAATGTAGGAATTGGATTTTTCCTCAGGGATCCTATTGATATTATTTCCCCGGTGCCTTGGATTTTCATTTTGATATATATATATAAGCTAACAGAGCAGCACTTGAAAATAAACATCTCTGCTTCTTTAAGTGGCTAATCCCTTTTGACTTGCTGCTGCCATGTCCATGTTCACACCCAACAGCCATTACAATGAGCTGAGTCTGTGCAGCAGCATAGCAAGAAATCAAACCCCGATAACGAGTGCCTGGAGTCTGGTTTAAGGCCCGGGCTGATATCTTCCGCACGCAGCCCTCCTCTTTCCCATCTCTCTTGTGCACCCTCATCTCGCCTCTCCTCCCGCTTGGAGCATCCCTGCGCTGCACCCTTGCTATGCCCTCCACTGCCCCACCTTCCTGATCTCATCTGGAGACGGAGCAGGTGCTCCGGAGAGATAGAGGATGGCTGAGGACGGCATCTCCCGCCCGGGCTAATGACGCCCGCTTCGTTTTCTCGATTCCCGGAGCCGTTTCCCACGCAGCAGCAGCAGCAGCAGCAGCAGCAGCAGCAGCAGCAGGGCCGACGCTCAAGAGAGCCGGGAAACATCCGCTAGAAGTCGAGGGAGGAGACTGGAGAGTGTATGCACTCACGTAACAAGATGCTCTCGCCCTTCCCATCCGCATACGTGTGCTTAAAGTGAACTAGATGTGTGTGCGCTGCCTTCAAACACACACACATCTACCGACTACCTTCGTGCCAGCAGAGGCTCCTGTCCTGTCTCACATAAAGCACCTTTATGAATAATATATCAACTGTATATGCAGTATATCATAGGGCATCTGTACAGTATTCTCTCAGTGGTTCTCACGGAGACTAACGGACACACAACAGACACACAACAGACACACAACACACACAATGTGCCTCACTGTGTTGTAGAAAGGCGGCATTTTCCATTGACCTCTGTGTCGCCAGACTGTGATATTCAGCCAAGGTCAGCGGTCATCAGCAGGACGCCGGGGGAGGGAGAGGCGGTTGAAAAGTTCAAACAGCATGTGCATACACACACACACACACACAGACACACACACACAGATGAGCTTGCACATGCACTAACATACATAGAACAGAATGGGCCGCGCTCCGATTCAGGGACGCCACAGGTCACACTGCGGGTCACCGTCAAAGAACACACCCTGTGATGCACACTCTCGATACACACACACACACACACTAATGGCGAGGCGAAATCTAATTTGAAATCTAATATGATTATTGAATTATTTAAACTCAAACTTATGTGAAATATTGAAATCACCGTGCTTGCTGTGTGCATCGGTCATACGAGGATGAGTTAAACTAACTGTGCATACTTCTCAAATATTGTGATAACACACATACAGATACTCATATTCGCACAGCGAATGGGAGACAAAGGGGATGGCGGGATTAACGGATCAGTTCCCAATTTCCCCCGGCCGCCCAGAAGTAATCAGATCATCTTGCACCTGACGTGAGGCCTGAATTCCATTAGGCTTTATTAGCAGTAATTATCCCCTGCTTCCACCCCATGCTGTTCCCTCACTCCATATCCTCTATTTTTCCTCCGGATCCTGACATTGCCCTCTCGTTCCTCCATCCTCTATCCTCCTCCTCCTCCCCCCTTATTCATGCCAGTTGTTCTCCACTTGCACCCACGCTGTGAGTTTCACCCCCCCCACCAACCTCAAATCGACTGGATGGCTCATTTGCGTTCGTGCTTGTAATTCCGTCCCCGTCTGTCTCCTCTTTTTTATTATGTTCGTTGGGCTTTTTGCCTTTTAATTGATGGTGATAGCCTGGGAAGGGAGGGAAAGAGAGAGGGATGGGGGGGGATGACATGCAGTAAAGGGGCCACAGTGGATCTGAACTCAGCCTTGATACCCGATACCAGGTGAGCTAACGGGACATCACCTATAAGTCTCTTTATTGCCATTCCACACATGCTAAAGAACCACCTATGCCTGCTGAAGGTCGCTCTGACCTTGAAGTGGACGCGCACATTCACAGTCGCATTCACGCATTCACGCAAACACGCGTTTATCTTCGACTCTCAGTCGACTTAAAAGAAGAAAAGGCCACGTCTCCCGTCTTTTTTTTTTTATCCGAACGCCACGGTTTTCTTTTTTTCGCAGCGGGCCCGGAGAAAACGATGGACAATCGCCGGGCTCTTTCACGTAGTGTTTCTTCACTCGAGCAGGAAGGAGCACGAGGACTACAGAAAAGGCAAAAATCCTCCCGGGAGCAGTAGCTTTTTTTTTTCTTTTTTTTTTGACTCCCAGTTTGTGTTCATTTGTCCCTCCCGCTCCCCTCGGCTGCCTTTTGGGAGCGAGTCAGCACTTGTTTTATTGGCTGTTACTGTGTGTCAGGGAGCAAATCGTTTTTTACTCACAGGTGCGAGTGGAGGACGAGTGCGAGGGTTCCATTACTTTTTTTTTTTGTATCAGGTTGGAATTATCTGCGATGCAAATGGGTTTGCCCGAGTCTCTCCGCGTTGGCGCCGGGCGGCGTGTGAAACGGAGGGTGTGTGTGGTTGTTAAAAAGCGAGAATTGTGTTTTTTATGTTTACTTGATTGCGCATGAGAAGGCGATATATATATATATATATATATATATATATATATATATATACCCGTATATGCGAGGTGTAGCAAAGTAGATGATGGAGCTGATTCCCACTGTGCTGTTTATTATCACATTTTGTGTAATTATATAATTACTGCTAATCACCCACCTGAGGTGGCGGTGCTCTGCGGCAACACACTATTACAGAACAAACACAGCGACCTCAGCACATCTCACACTCATTAACACACTCCTCCCTCCCTCATTCTCCTCCCCGCTCGCCCTCTCGACATATCTCTTTCTTGCTCCCATTCTCTATGCTCATTATCTCTTGTCTTTATTTACATGCATGAAAACACACACACACACACACACGTGCACGCGTGTCTTTAATGTGTTGAGGATCCCAATCAACCGTAATGAGATGAATAGCATTTTCAGCAGCGGATAGTGGGGGGGGATTTGCAGAGAGGAAATCTTCCAGCAGGTATGTTTCTGATGCGAATCGGAAACGGGAAGAAAAGCGTCTCCAAATCACATCTGATGCTCCATCCCCTTTTTTTTTTTTTTTTTCGACAGGCGGTTTGAGAGAATGGGGGTAATAGCGTAGCATCGCCACATACTGCACATTAGTTAACTGAATGTGCCGGTCTTCCAAATGAGAGAAGGGGGGGGGTTGAGCGGGGGGGGGGGGGGCGGCTATTCAGGAGGCAAGAGACAAATCTCACATTTCAGACTCCATTTCAAAGAACATGAAATTCAATATCCCACACCAATCTAGTGCACACTGTCATTGCTTATGCCAGTAATAGCAATCAGAGATATTGTATTCACTCCCCTCAGCCGCTCGGTGTCAATTTATGTTTATGTATGCCAGTAAATATATTAAATGTCATTTAAGCCTTTTCGAGAAGTTGATTGTTTTGCTTTTGTTTCGTGCCGTCTGCGTCTCGCTGTTTGTCATCCGCGCAGATCTTGACGTCGGCTTTTATTAATCTGCGGGCTGAATGGAAACTCTCCCTGGCGCTCCCCAACGACCCTCTGTCATCTGCTCGTGTAAATCTCCCTACTTAATTAAATTTCATTCTCGGCAATAGGCGCAAATTGTAAACACACATAGACAAATCTAGGTGTTGTGTTTACGCCGGTCACTTTGAATCGTGCATTAGCGGGAACACCCTCTGGACCGTAATAACCACCGTTTGTGTGGAGAGAATCCAGCAGTATAGTGCAAAGGAATTCTGTGGATGAGGAGCCCACACACACACACACACACACACACGCACACACACACACACACACACAAACTGTGTGCTGCAGTAGCTAAGGTGCCTACTGAGAGGCATTATGCAGGCTGACAGTGAGACGGCACAGCTCAGAGAGACCCCCTAAACATCTCGCCCACATAATGAGACAGGGCAGGGGCATCGGGGCCGCTCCAGGAAGAGAGAGGGGCGGGGGGTGGGAGCTGGCGGTGGGAGGAGCCATCACAACATGTCAGTCCTTACGTCGCCCTCAGAGGTTGCACAGGACCCCTCTGTCGCCAAGTGTGTCTGAAGGATGACAGCTGCAGACAGAGGCTGATCTTCTCTGCTCAACTGGCTCATATCTGGCTGGCAGCATGGCTGCAACACGAGGCAGAGACGGACCACACCGCCATGTTCATCAGACGGAGAAGAAACTTTAATTTAGTCTGTGTGTGTGTGTCTGTGTGTGTAGGGGGGGGGGATAAGAATGCATCTCTCAGCTCTCCCTGTCGGATAACACCCTGCATTAGACTTAAAGAAGCCTTGAGACATAGCCTCTAGTTTGCACAGATTTTTTATTTTTTATTTTCCATCTCCTCCTCCTCTTCCTCCCAGATTCCCCTCCGTGAACTCCGTAGCACTGCAATTCTACCCCACTCTAAAAATGCAGCCGCAGCACTTTTACGGGCCTCAACGAAGCCTATTACTGTACAGGCACGACTACTGCTGGAGGCCTGTTTGTAGGTACTGTACACACAGATGTATGGCCATCTTCATCGGCGTCAAGTATCACTTAGGGATACACCCCGTCTAATGGGTCGGCGCAATCACTCTCAAACCGTGGCATCTTTGGAGTAACGTCTCGCTGCAGGAGGAGACCGTCTCCATTACTGTCATCATCAGCTAGAGGAGGAATCATCCAAGACTCTGGCTGCAGTATTCATCATGGGTCATGAAATCAGCAGCTGGGTAAATGTTAGTCCACCTCTTTTGACTAAAGGCCAGACTCTCTCTCTCTCTCTCTCTCTCTCTCGCTCTCCCTCCCCTCCCTGTGTCTATCATTTCCAGTCTCTGCCTTGCTGACCTCTCTATCTCCTCGCTCCAGTGTCTGTGCTCCCTTTTGAAAAAAAAAAGCAAGGGGAGGGGTGGTGTGGTGTGCACACACACAACGATGAGAGGGGAGAGGGGGGGGGGGGGGGGCTCAAACCCAATCTCATTCAGGCAGGTGGAGGGCAGAGAGCCACCAGGAACCTCCACTCGGTTACACCTGAGGGGCCCCTTGCTATGGAAGGAGGATATGCAGCTTTGCATGCAAATCGGTGCCGGGAGCAATCCGCCCGGCGCCTCGCACAGGGGCGCGGGAACACTGGCGATTAACACGAAGGGGATTTGAACTCTGCTCTGCAAAACATGTGTTCAAGACTAGGGATTTTTTTTTTTTCTCCTTCTCCACGTTGTATCCATCACATGTGCTCTGGCTTCCCGGGAACATAGAGATGACATTTCATGACATTTCGTGCCATCCATGTGTCACGAAGCTGACATAAAGGTTGACGTACAGCTTACTCGGCGATGGATTGGCTGTCATAAACATTGATGGCACAACATAACAAATGACGCTAAAGTTTCACGGCACTGTCGTGACATTGAACAATGTCGTCCACCCCGCGATCGAAAAACGCAGAGCTCATTTTCCGAGCGCTGGCCTAAATCTTTGTAATGTCACCTCGACCAACATGATATGATCGAATGACTCCGTAATCGTGCGCTATTTGTCACAGGAAGTCATTATCCGGGGCTAAATATCATCATCAAACTGTTATTTGTGAAGCCGTTAGCCGTGCATCGAGGTCTGAGGAAATCAACATCTTTAGGAGTCTTCGAGTTCCAGTTTTCTGTTTGCTCCGCTGTGTGTTTTGTGCATGTGTGTGTGTGTGTGTGTGTGTGTGTGTGTCTCCACCTCCGGTGTAGGCCGGAGGCTCAGGGCGAGCCAAGGAGAGATTGGTCCCGTCCTCATCCGTATGCACGGCTCGGGCTCCTCCACAACCTCTTTTTTATTTTTAATGATAACTGGTCTCATGCATTGTTTACTTAGATGACAGGTCCGTTTTCTTCTGATTTATCGCACTGTGGCATTCAAGGAGATACTGTACTTATTACCTTAAATGCAGTATGCAAAAACAAGCCAAAAGAGACAAGCAGAGGGAGGGAGGGAGGAAGGAAAGAGGGGTGTGGACATAAATTAAGGGTCATTGTTCCCCTTCTGCTCCGGAGCGAGCAGCTGTTTGTCGAGGTCTAGACGGAGAGCTGCGAGCGGATCACCTCAGGAGGTCACTGCTGCTCTCGGCCCCCCTCACTCGGCTGCCAGGACTCCAGAGTGGAGGCGTTGGCATCCTCAGATTACCCTGTCAACGACATCTTTATACTTTTGTGTTTGTGGCCAAGTGGCCGGGGCCTCCTCTCTGGATTTTTCTAAATACAGTCGAGGAGCTGCTCCCTCTGGTGGTGGAACTGGAGCGTTGCATCGACTGTGTTGATGAAACAGCACTCCCCTCTCACCGTACCGCTTCCCCCACACACACACACACAATTCGAGAGGATAGAAGACTGTGAAAACAGTGCACTAGATTTATTTGTTTTAGAACAACTCAACGGTACGGGAAGGTGTTGCCGAGCAGGGAGGTAAAGAGGAAGGTAAAGGGATAGAGATGGAGGTGGGGTGTCATTGTTTTGACGGATGTAGTTACAATAGCACGGAGATCAATTATTCAGCAGAGGCGTGCATGGTCGCAGGATTAATGGCGCATGCAGCAGATAAATCAACCATCGGTCTCGAACCTCTCCGCGAGTAGAGAAACGGTACAAGACAAACACAGGAACGCGTTTGACGTCGGCATTTTATATCCGTCCTTTACCATTAGTAACCTTGAGAATTCAGGAGAGAATGGGGACTCGAGACACAAATAACCGTCCAGATTTGGGGATATAACGTCAAAAAAATGAGCACGTTATATCATCTTGAATGCCGATTTCGCTCCGAAGGACAGAAGTATCTCTCCGTCCTCAGACTGTGGAGGGATATGAAAAAGGAGGGCTGTAGTTGCTGTTGAGAGATTGAAACGATGCTATATATTACAACCTCTGGAGACACGTCGGCACTCCGACGTACTACCCCCACCGCCGCCGTATCTGTCTCTTCCCCTCCCTCATCCTGACTTTGACTTTGCTCTGAGTTCTTTCTCCGCTTTCTGCCATACTTTTACATCTCTCATCACACCCCCTTTGTGTATTCATACAGTGCACCTATCCATGTCCCTGTCTGTCTGGCTGTACTTTGTATTTGTATATGTGTGTGAGTCAATCTCTCTGGCTGATTGAATCCCCCCCCCCCCCCCCTGTCTGTTTTGGGCTGGAAGCTTGTACCTGTCGGGTACTTCAGGTGCGTTTTAGCCCCATGTATCTGTGTGCGCCTGTAATTCCCTTCCTCTATTTGTCCGTCTCCTTTATCCGTCTGCTCCCTCGCCCTAAAAAACAGCCCTTGTGGCCTTCCCTCTCTCTCTCTCTCCAGTTGAAATCTCATACCCCTGTCAGGCGCTCATCTTCAAACGCCAGCCTCTGCCCATCCGGGGACGTCAAATCATTTCAGTCTCAGCACCGGGTTTCGTTTCCACGGGCCTCTTAATTCTCGCAGCCTCTCCCTCGCTTTTCTTTTATACATCTCCCTCTCTCTCTCTGTGGCGTTCCACGTGAGTTTAGTTTTAATTTCTCAGCGTCTCTCTCCTCTCAGTGGTGATCTCCGTGTGCTCTGAAGCCAACGCTAACTTTCTCCTTCCTAGATGTGAGTTATCGTAATTAATTATGAGTGGGGTGACCACGGGAGGACTTTGACCATATCAAAGCAGCAACAGGACACAGGCATTTGAGCGATGGTGAGGTAGAGCGAGGGAGACGAGGAGAGGCGAGAAGGGAGGGAGGGAGGGAGGTGGTGGAAGTGGGGAGGATCAAAGCGGCGGATGGTGGCAGAGTGCCGCCCCCCCGCCGCGCGGCTCAGATGCAGACAGGTTAGCGCCACAGGTCTCCTCGGCGAGAGGGAGCCGGGCGCCGCGGCGACGGGGAGACGAAGACGACGAGGCGCCAACACGCCGCCTTACAAACATCTCACAATAACTCGGGCACACGGAGCCTCCCGAATTAAAGTGTCACTTTTCATTTGCTTTCCTTTCCCTCTTTTTGGCTCACCGGCTGATTTTGTTTCTTCTTCTTCCTTTCCCTTCTCTGTCTCTCCCCCCCCATCCATCTCCTCATCACAATCCTCGGTCGCCTCCCCCCCTGTCTTCATCACAGCTCCTCCATCTGCCCGCTGTGTGTCTGCGGCTCTCCCTCTTCCCTCCTCCGCTCGTCTCTCTTTCTGTTCCGTGGCGATCCACACCTCTCCCAATCTTTGCTGTGCGGCTCTGTGTCCGCCTGCTGGACTCTCTCTCTCTCTCTCTCTCTCTTTCTCTCTCTCCGTCTCCCCACACACACACACGCACAGTCAGCAGTTTGAGCCTTGGCAAACTGAACGCCGGGTTGGCTCTATACGTGCTCATTTAAAGTGGAATACGGGAAAGATTAATAGTCCACAAAGAATACGTTGTCTCGGGGTCAACACTTGTTGAAACCAGCAACTAACAAGGTACAAGGCCTGGCGCTCCGGCAACATTTCATCAATACTGTACGTGCCTCACTAAGTCATGCTGCTATCTATCTGACGGCTGCAGAACATTCACTCGCCGTTGACCTTTCATATAAACCTTGATAGGCCCAAACTCAAGGGTACGTGAGCCGACAGCCGGGCTTGTTATAAATATTGTTTTTAATTCAGTTGGCTGGATTTGTTGTGCACAGGAGGCGGAAACCACGACGCCGTGTTTACCGTCGTCCGTTGTTGCTCCACGCTGCTCATCCCTCCACAAATTGGCCGAGGAGGAGAGACCGACGGAGGAGCCGACGAAGTTTTGTTCTGCTCTGAAGTGGAGCAACCCGCTTCCCCCTTCTTAGTGTTGGCAGTGGGCGGGGCAGCCATCAGGCTTTAATTGGGCACCGTGGGCCACGGAGAAGAGATTGCAGAGACCGGGTAGAGAAGAAATAGATTACGGGGGGGAGAGCGAGAGAGAAAGATACCGAGCGATACGGAAGGCCGAGGCGCGGGCGGACGCCACGGCGCCTTAATGCGACGCGTAATGGCAGGTGTCGCTCGGCCTAATTTCACGCCTGTGTGAGCGAATGTGCACCCAGACGATCGCCACTTCCAACCCCGCCTCTCTCTCTCTCTCTCTCTCTCTCTATCTATTCCTGCCTTAATGTGGAGTGGGTTGCAGTGATGTGCTAGGCCGTGGACTTTGGTTCCCCTGGACCCTGTAAGCGCCTGCCTGTGAGCGCCATGACACGCCGAATGTGCAGCACAAGCACTAAATAGAGGCGCGGGGCCCGTTAAGGAAGCCCCGCCTCCTCCATCTGTCACACGCCGGCCGAGTGATGATGAGGAACGCTTGTTCTTCTGCTTCTGTCACTAATCTGGCCTGTTGGGGGTCAACCAATGGCAGGGGCGAGTGTGTGTCTGTTTGTGTGCGTGCGTACGTCACATAGTTGGACTTCCAGAGATTGACACGGGGGTGGTGGTGGGGTGAGGGTGGGGGGGCAGCGGAGACGGAGGCGACTTCTGATCCCCTCGTGCCCCGCCCGGCTTTATGTTTGACCCCCCCCGTTGCTCCGCGACCTCCCTCCTCCTCCTCCTCCTCCTCCTCCTCCTCCTCCTCCTCCTCCTCCTCCTCCTCCTCCTCCTCCTCCTCCTCCTCCTCCTCCTCCCGTCCTCTCGCCTCATCACTGCCTTTTCCCTTCCTCACCCCTCCTCACCCCTTCTGGCCCCTCCTTCCTGTAGTCTGTGTTTGTGTTGGGAAGATTAAGCTGCTCTGACAAAGCTGTGTTTACAAATATGCAGGCAGAGAAACAGGCCAAGCGACGCTGAATAGGAATAGAATACAAATTGCTTTTTTATCTCTCTTAGGGCCAGGGCGAGAGAAAATGTGTTTGCGATTGTTGCTCCTCCGCCTGTGAAGGATAAAGCCTCAGTACTGGGTTTGGGCTCCCTGTTAGCATTCATTCCATCCTCTTCTCTCCCTCTCTCTGTCTCTCTCTCTCGTTCTCTCTCTCTCTCTGTGTCCTCCCACTCCCTTTCTTCCCCCCATGCTCCTTCTCCTCTTTGTCTGCTCCACACTCTGTCTCTTTCTCCCCGGCGGGACTTTTTTTCTTCTTCTCGCTGTTTTCTTGGTAATCATATCTCCTCTCCTCTCTTCTTTCCTCCCTAACTCTCTCATGTCTCCCTGATGTGTGCTCCTCTCTCCTCTGTATGTGCACTACTCGCTCTCCCATCACCTCCCTCCCCTCAGTAATGTTCTCCGTGCCTCTTCCACTTTGTGTTTCCACACAAGCTGAATATCTCCCTCCGTTGCTCGCGCTCTCTCTCTCTCCCTCTCTCCCTCGCCCTCGATCCATCCTTTTTTTCCCCCTGCTTCTCTCTCCTTCGCTCAGTAGGACTCGTCATGATTTACAGTCTCTCTCAGCTCTTCCTTGCTCACACCGGAGATATTGGAAATGTGGAGTGCCTATAGATCACGGCAGGTGGAGAAGCCGAGAGCGTCCGCTAATCAGCCCTAACAGAACTGTGGAGCATTACAAATCTGAGCTCTCTCTTACAATTAGGCAGCATGTCTGCCTGGCATATCCCACGGCAGGGAGGCTGAGCCTGTGATGTCATCTCCAGCAGGTCTCCGCCGCGCGCGCGTGTGTGTGTGTGTATGCGTGTGTGTGTGTGTGTGTGTGTGTGGAAACAGTCAGGTCAGGTGGTTTGCTCTCATTAATGCAGAGGACGTGCTCCCCTTCTCCACACAGTGGCACTTTTATCCTTACCTCAGCTAACACAAGGGAAGGTTAATGGGCGGTCACACAGACTCAAACAATGCCATCCATGTTTATTAAGCAGCGGGCTCACCGTGCGGCGCTTTTCGTTAATTCATTATTTCATTTCGACCGCGTGACGTCGAAGGAGCTCCCGCTTTTCAGGACAATGTCAAGGAAAAATAACTTCAGATAACAAAATGGGAACGTAGCGTCGCTCACATGTTGTGGTTTCATTACATTACATTACATGTCATTTAGCAGACGCTTTTATCCAAAGCGACTTACAATAAGTGCATTTCAACCTAGAGTACAAACTAAGAACAACAAGAATACAGAAAGTATCATTTCCTCAACATAGTCAAACTACAAAAGTAGCATAATAAGAGATATTTAAGAGCCGCTGAAGTGCTAATCTGTTTCCTCCGTACGACTTCCTCCCTCTTCCATCGCTGCTTCCATCCGAGGGGCCAGATGAATTAATTTCCAGTATAGAATAGAATAGAATAGAAATATACTTTATTAATCCCCAGGTGGAAATTTGTGGACACAGTAGCACCAATAAACTAAACACACAAGAATAGAATATAAATACAAGAAAGAAAGAAAAAGTGATAAACTATACAAGTGAAATATAAAATACAAAATAAAATATATATATATATGTATACATGTATATATGTACCTGTGTTGGTATCCCTTTGGCCACTCTCCAGCACATGCATTTGGGTTTGACTAAGCTCCAGGTTACCGAGAAGTCTAGTTAGACTCAGCTGTTTCCCGGCCACTAGAAGTGACAGCTTCAAACCTGACCCCTGACCCCTCGTCTTCAAACTGAGGCATAATAACCTGATTGCAGTATCCATTACTCCACCTCTTAATGGAATGAAGTGCCTGTCGTGGTTGATAGCCCCCCCGGCTCGTAATGCAAACAGATGCTCATTACTCTTTTTACTGACATACATTTTTTTTTTTTTTTACATTTTTATTCTAGACAGGCAATCTAGAGGTCAGCCCAAAGGTGAGATGATAAGGAAGTGGTGTCTTGAGATAATGACTGGATTCCATTTTACCTTTTACACATACAATTAACATACATTTGTAACCTGCCATGCCTCACACTAGGATACCTCGCCGGTGTCCTCACACAGACGTTAAAGCCTCAATATGTAGTTTTCCCCTTGTAGCGCCCCCTTCAGGTATTGAACGTGTACTTCAGTGTCGTAAATACCCAGTTATGATAGATCAGGGGTCGTGAACCTCTGGCTCTCGAGCCATATGTGGCTCTTCCGGTGATGCATATGGCTCTTTTGAGTTTGAGTAAAAAAAAAAAAGAAGATCTCCGCCCGCCCCCCTGTAACTTTCTCTCTCCTCCAGATGACAGCAGCAGTAATGTCAGGTCCCTTTCTTAAAGACGTCTTTGTTCTTTTATTAAACTAAACGTCTGTTATTGATCGTCTCCACAGCAGCATGTCTCTCTGTCTCTATGCGTCACGGAGCGGAGCAAATAAAAAGTCCCCTGTGAGGTGGACTGGACTATGTGACGTTGGTCATCACTGACAGAAAGCAGGTCCAAGCGACCGGGCGGCTCAACATTTTTACATAGTCGGGTTTTTAGCCCACAGACCCCTAATGGCAGTGGCGAAGGCGCAAATCGCCATATTAAAAGTCATTGTAGAGGCACAATTTTTTTCAAGCTGTTAATTTTAAGGAATTGTTACATAGTGTCGCTTTAAACACTATTTTGCTTGATCGAAACGCGGCAAATGCAATGCAAGATGGCGACAATAGCATTTAAAAAACAAAGGTAATTTAATCTCCTGTAAATCTCCAAAGTATAAGGCCACAAGAGAACGACGAGAAAGGAATGAAAGCCTGAGTGGAAAAGTGGAAAGACAACATTTGCTGCTACCGTCGGTGTTTATGCCGCCGCTTCTCGTTCGGGTGCCATAGAAACACAGTTTGACTTTTGAGAAGCTGGCAGAATCGCTGCAAGGTTTTCTGAGCTTTCCTTTGTCGGAGGGCATCAATGGGTTGACTGCCGTCGTAGGCTGAGGTCAAGGCCAGACCTCTCCCGGCTCTTTGAGAAGTATAAAAAACATCAACTGATACATTCACTCATCCGGCCCTTTAACCTCTCTTTTGTGTGTTAAGGTTTCAACAGTCCTGTTACTTTCAGTGAATAGGCCGTGATGCAGTGCTACATTCAAAAAAACATGTAGCTACAGTAATAGAAAAGTGCTTTGCACACGTACAGTCTCTCACACACACACACACACACACACACACGGGGAAAACTGCATTTCTATTTCTGTAGCGGCATGTGCATTATTGTTATTCGCGGGCGTGACTTGGCGTAGACGGCAGCGTGTAGCCGTGTCAGTGCGCGCGTCGCCGTATGGCGGCCGCAGCCGTAGGCGCCGTGCCACCCTTCCATCCCATTAGCCCAGCCCAGCCCCCGCCGGTGTCTGCTTTAACCTTGGCTGGCGGGCCGCGGGAGAGGGAAAGTAATTCTAACCTTAAAAAACCTGCTGATTAAAGCTAGTTTGGTGGAATTCGATTCCACTTAATGCCTTTTGGCCGTGAGCCCAGCTGGCTAGCGTTAGCATCAACAGACACCGCGTCTTCGGTCAGGGAGACGGACGTGCCCGGGCGTGTGCATTAGCCTCCGCTGGCGCGTGCGGCCGTAGAGCCCACATCCTCTCGCTTATCTTTCCGTATCTATTCTTCTCCTCTGTCCTCCGTCTCTCGTTCCACTCTCATCGCTCCCCATGCCCAGTGGATAACCCGCACGCCTATACCTCCATCGCCGCTCATCTCCTCCCTGAAACGTCTTTCCTCTCTCTCTCTCGTGTCTCTCAGGGCGTTCGGCGTGCCAGGCGGTCAGGGGTTTCTCTCTAACTGCCTCAGCCCTGTTATTGTTCTCCTCTTGAACTTGATGTATAGCTGTGTTTACGCGTCCAGCGTGGCTAATTAATTCTCCTCTTCGGGGCCTGTTTATCAACTGTTTGTGCATTTTTTTAGAGGCGGTCATATTTCCATAACACATGCGTTTTCCCCGAGCGTCATTTGTTTTGCTTTGTTGAGGAATTTTTTAAGGTTTGTTTTTGCATTCTTTCCTTCGGCTCGGGTGCAGCCTGCCAATTCGTTTTATAGCCCGCTCGTGTTTTTTTTTTTTTTCGTTCTTTCTGATTTAGATGCTGCAGCTGGGCCAACGGAGAGAGGACAGAGCAGATCAATCTAAGCCTCTTTTGATTTATTACGTATAATGTCTCATCAACCGTTGCGAAAGTCTCCCGGATTCACTGACGAATTATACCGTTACAACTTTACAAGTGGTGGCTTATTTAAAAGGGTATCAAAAAGAAGAATCGTAACCGCTGGTGTAAAAAACAGTCATTGTGCCATCAACATCCAGGTGCCGTGCGTTTCTCTCTCAATCCAAAATGCAAGAGAGATACTGTATATCATGGGCTTTCTGGGCATATTGCCACCCCACCAGACACTACAGATAATTTGATTCCCGCCGAAACGACCGGGGGAGAGCGGAGCAGAGCGGCTGACTGTAAAGACAGCAGGAGAAATGCAGAACATTACGGTATCCGTCAAAAACGAGCTCATCCTCCAAACTGGAAGTGGCACTTTTCAGCCGTAAGTCATCTAATCACGATTGTATAGAGCCAGAAATCGCTGGTTGATCAATACTCATCATGGATGCTGTCAATGCCCAGTGTAGCTTGAATCTTGCATGGTCCATGAATCTCTATTGAGTATGGATTTGTGCGCTCCCTCCACGGATGGGGTTTGATAGTACTCTCTGATTGGCTGCTGCATGAGCTCTATTTATGCTGCCGTGCCCCCGGCTGAATCACCCGCCCCAGGCATCCAGTGAACAGACATTTGCAAACACGCACACACACACACACATAGACGTACACACACAGAAAATGATACATTCCCTCTAATGAAGCAGTGAGCCAAAAAGTGACTTAACCAGGTGGATGTCCAAGCCAACAACAGTATAATGGTGCAAAGCAAGTCACTTAATACAGCCAGAGCTGCAGAATGTACATCGGATCTGAGTATAGATTATTCATATCCAGAGTGATGATATGTGACAACGATTGTTGGCTTAGGAAACATCAGGGGACCCGCCAGCCAGACATGAGTCAGTGGTAAAAGTATACTCACAGAGTTGGCTGGATCGTATGATGATAAATGGAAATGCGAAGCTGGCTGGGTGGGTGGGACTGAATGTCGTTTAAAAAGTCACACCGTTTTTTGAAAGAAATCCTAGGAATGTCGTCCTCGCACGCACCGTATCGCGCACTCTGACGGAGGAGAGGCAGACGAACGCGTGGCGGCGTCTGACAGTGAGACGTTTGCATCCCAGGCAAGAAAAAAAACAGCAAATTGCCAACATAAATAAGGTGCCACGCTCTGATTAGGACTGTCTTCACACATCATTATGGTCTAATGAGCGAGTTCCCCCTCTCTCTCAGTCTCACTATAGCTGCTTGCCAGTTTTGCCAACACATCCGTCGCATTTTGCAAACCTATCTCTAGCTGGGCCCGACACCTGTCAGCCGTGATGGATGAATGTAAGTGAGGTGTCGCCAGGGCAACAGGCGGGCCAGGGGCAGCGGTGGCCTCCAGAGGCAGGACATGTAACCGGTGGTGGCCCTGCCTGATATCTGAAGGCTTTATTTAAGCCCGACTGTTTATCACTGGGCTGTCTGGCCCGCTTTGCCCCGTGTGAACCGCGCTGCCGCTCCGCTCGGAACCGCTTTAACGCCGTCTTGTTGGGCCGAGCCGGAGTTTCATGGCCTGAGTGACAACACCGAATGATTCTGCAGCATCAGTGTCTGACTTTGGAGGACACGCGTCGCCGTAACTCTTTTTTGTTCTCCGTCTGCAGTGACAGCGCATGAATACATTATGGAGACGCTGTCTGTGAATACTATGAACCCTCGTGTGTGTCATCGTTCAATTGCGTCTCAATCGTGTATGTGTGCATGTGTTGTGTGTGTGTGTACGTGTGCATGCTAGTGTGTGTGTATACGTGTGCATGCTTGTGTGTGTGTGTGTACATGTGCATGCTTGTGTGTGTGTGTGTATGTGTGCATGCTTGTGTGTGTGTGTACGTGTGCATGCTAGTGTGTGTGCGTGTATATGTGTGCATGCTTGTGTGTGTGTGTACATGTGCATGCTTGTGTGTGTGTGTGTGTACGTGTGCATGCTAGTGTGTGTGCGTGTATACGTGTGCATGCTTGTGTGTGTGTGTGTGTACATGTGCATGCTTGTGTGTGTGTGTGTGTGTGTATGTGTGCATGCTTGTGTGTGTGTGTACGTGTGCATGTGTGTGAACGTGTGCATGCTTGTGTGCATGTGTCTGTACACGTGTGTATGCTTGTGTGCGTGCCTACAGTGCACACACTCACCTATGTATTTGTTTTAGTGTCAGCATGCAAAAAGCTCTTTAAAATTACACACTGGGAAACAGCACTTCTAATGAGAGGATATGTGTGTGTGTGTGTGTGTGTGTGTGTGTGTGTGTGTGTGTGTGTGTGTGTATAATTACGGTTTAATTGCTTGCCGTGTGATGTGCTGTCATCTGTCACAGCCCAAAGACGGCAAATAATGGTTGTGCTGCCGTCACGTTGTCACCCGGCGCTCAGCATGCAGCAGGAACACCAGTCACTGATACGCGTCTTGAATTACTGATAAGCGTTCGAGTATGATGAGCTTTGTCTACGGGGGCGTGCTTGTGCTCTCAAAAGTATCTTGGCCAGCCTTCCTATCTTGGGTCTATTGTTACTAGCGTGTGTATATGTGTGTGTGTGTGTGTGTGTGTGTGTGTGTGAGCGTAACAGTGTGTGTCTTTGCATCTTTGATTATTTCCGTGCGAGTGGGTGTAGTTTCGCGCTTAAGAGCTCGTCGTCTAATTCTGTGTGTGTGTGTGTGTGTGTGTGTGTGTGTGTGTGTGTGTGTGTGTGTGTGTGTGTGTGTGTCGGCACACGTGTGCAAATGTGTTGGATGCCTTGCGCATATCGGTACCGACAGGTGCAACAGTTGTGTTGTGCTTTAAGCTGCTTGTTTGTCTGGCACGCCGCTTTGTGTGGTTGAGCAATGGAGTAAACAGAGGGAGAGCGAAGCAGCCTGGGGGCTAATTTATTCCCTCCCCAGTGGCGGTCGTCACCGAGGCCTGTTGCTCCGGCCCACCTGTCAATCCGGAGGAGGGCGCCGCGGCCTCATCCGGCTGCACTCCGCCACCGCAGCCCCGCTCCCGGCGGGCCGAGCGCTTTAGGCGAGATCGGTATTAACCATGATATATCAATAAACTTTCCGTAATCAGAATTAACAAGACAGCAAGTTTATTTCGCACACAAGCGGCATATGAAGTAGTATATATTTTTTTTACAGCGTTTTTTTTTTCGAAATAGGTGCGCCGTCGCCTCCGTATCGATGCGGGTTTTAAATTTAAAATCTGAATAGGCAGAAAGGTGGCATTTCTGTTCGTAAGCACCTTTTCACAAAACCAGTTTAATGACTTATCGGCTAATGTAGCGCGTTGCATCACGACTGCCTCATCCCCGAAACACAAAGTCGAGTTTATGACCTAAATGCTTACGAAACTGCACAGGAGGAAAATGTTGCGAGCGGCTTGGCTTATCGACGGCGGCGACGTGACGCTCGGCGCTGCTGTGGGAGTGGGAGGAAGCGTCTGTCCGCTGCCAGCGTGGAGTAATGGATGGCGGAGCGATGGGAGTGGGAGGAGGCACGCATCCTGTTTCAGACAGCTGTAATGGATGCGAGTGCAGCAGCAGCAACAACAACAAAAATAAGAACAGGAGGAAGTCTGCCTGCCTTCGCTATCTCAAACTCTCCCGCGCCGAGGTCGCGGGTATAGAAACGGGTTTCTGGAACAAAGGAACACCTGGAGAGAGAGAGAGAGAGAGAGAGAGGCCGGGCCCATGTGACTCGGTCGTCGGGTGTCACGCGTGTCCTGCTTGTTTCCTGCGACTGTGTGATGTATTTTTGTTTGCTTGTTTCTTAGCGACGTAACGTGCCCCTTGCCGCGCGCCCGGTCTGCGGCGCTGTGCGACGGAACCGGCGCTGTAATTAATCAGACGGCTTGATGTCGGCGAACGTCTTCTGCTCTTTCTAAACTCGGTTTTCGGTTAAACAAGATGAGCGCATAACGCGTCTCAGGGCGCCTATTTATCACGCGGCCCTCCGAGTGATGTCCCCCCTCCCCCTCCCCCTCCCACCACCACTGCACCCTCCCCATAGCACCGCCTCCCCGGTCACATCTGCCTGAGGAAACCTGCCTTCACTTATTGAACACACAGCTTCTGAATAATGAAGCTGGGTCACACACACACACACACACACACACACACACACACACACACACACACTAACAGCGTATGTATCAACCCGGCTGTGATTCCTCCTGATTTCTAAACAAAGAGTTCTACCAAAGTGGATTGAAATGAAGCTCTAGCCTCCCGACCTGCGTGTTTGATTTATTCCTGCAAGAGCCGAGCTCTCTGTATGATGTGCACCCCGCCCTACGCTCACCTTCCTCAAATATTGGATTGCACGAATTCAGCCGACATCCTCGCCGGTGAGGGTGGGGTTGATTCCTGTAAACAAGCAAATACAGGGTTGCTCTCCCTCGGGGGGTCACCTGGGAGCCGGGAGGGGGGGGCCGTGGCTCTTCCTCGGAGGAGGAGGAGGAGGAGGAGGAGTGCCGCCTCACTCCTGTTCCTCATCACCGCCTGATGAGGAACGTCTCCTGGCCCCTCGGCCGGGTACCGAGGCGGCGTTATCAGCCCTGCCTGGCGATCTCCACGGTAACGAGGCCCCAGGCACGGTATTATCTGTTTACGATAAGGATATTAATAACACTGTGCTTTAGTTATGTGCCGGGGCGCCCTGTGGGGTGATGGAGGGGGGGGGGGGGGGGAGTGGAGGAGAGGGGATGGGAAGGAAGGAGTCACATGGCGATGCTGAGGTGTTCACCGGTTAACCTCCTCCACTTCCTCCTTCCAGGTCACCGTCTTTTGTCTCCGAGAACAATCGCTTGGCCTCGCCACGTGGGAGAGGTCAAGGGGTCAAGGGGTCAAGGGTAACAGCTGTACTCTACTCTAGTGTAACATCCTCTCCTTCTGTCCCCTCTTCCTCTCCTGTCTCCAGTGTCTGTACGGCTGCTACGTCCACTCCTCCATCATCCCCACCTTCCACCGTAGATGCTACTGGCTGCTCCAGGTAAGAACTCCTCTTCTCCTCCTTCTCCTCCTCCTCCTCGTCTACAGTTCACCACACTTTAGTTTCACTCTCGAGCTCTCCCGGCCGATTCCGCAAATAGTTGAGTCGCATGATATCGGTTTCCCATTTAACCGAAGCCTTTTACTTTGACAGCCGGCAGGCAGACATCTCCCCCCCCCACCCCCCCCCCCTCTCTCTCTCACTTTCCCGCCGCATCTTTTCTCTCCCCGGCCTCCACCCCCCCCTTATCTTTCCCAGTCGGTCGCGTCTCCTGATGGCGTTGCTCGTACACGCGCTGTCCGGCACGGGGGGGAGGCGGTATCTCAGTCTGCTAAAAGCATCGCCATCTCCTCTGTCTAACAGCTGCAGTGATAGGCAGTAAAAGCATGATGGAAGACGCCCCCCCCCCCCCGTACAGTACGGTGTGCTTACAGCGGGTCGTCAAGTCCGCGGGGCTCAGAGTGGTTGTAAATAGTATAGTCCTTTGATCACCTCCCCCCAATACATCTCATCATTCTCGTTTAGCATGGCAGCCATTATTGTTGGAAGGTGCCGGCTACGAACAACCACTCACACAGACAATTTAAAGGGGGCATAAAGCACACACGCAGAGAATAGTGGCGTGTGGAGCCGCTGCTATTTTTATCTGACTATCTGTCTATCCATCTATCTGGAGCTCGGTGGCGTAGATGTATTCCAGCGCGGGGAGAGAGATCCTCTTCGCGATGGAGACTCTTTGTGTGCCGCCGGTGCCGCCCTCTGTGAAGTTGTACTTTCTGAAAACGCGAGTCGTCGAGTCGCAACATCCCCGCCGCACTGAATGGAACCAGGAGACAAATTCATTTGCAATCTAACCATTACGAACAAACATCATTAGAGTGTCGGTTAGCGAGGAAGAGGAGAGCCGACCGGTCGGGAGGGGAGAGAAAGAAACTGGCCTCAACAATGCTTAAATACTAATCACAATAATTAGTGTTCCCACAGCAAACAAAAGCTCTCAAAAAACAACAACAACAGTTTATTTCCCTCTCCCCGTCTCTGTGTGTGTCACAGGCGGTAATCACAACACGCGGGGACAAAAAGCGCGTCCCTTCCCGTCTCTTCTGAGATCAATCAGCCGAGCGATTCGGCTTATTTTCACTTAAATCTATTTTGCGAATGATTATAGGTACGGCGTGTTATTGAATATTCAAAGTAATGAAAGCGAGGGAAAAACTATAGAGACCGTCTTTCAAACGGCAAATCAGGTCAGGGCCGTAAGGTGTGCGGCGGGGGGGGGAGGGGCTTCCCCACTTCCTACCCCCCCCACTGCACACCTTTACTTGGACCGCACTCTTCCTCGTTTTGATCTCAACTCCACACCCGTGGAGTTCTTTCAGATTGGACAAAACCAAAAACAGCTTGTGAACAAAATACTGCAGACAGCTTGTGAGGTCGTTCTGTACCGATAAGAACGGTACATGGAATATATCATTGTTAATCTGACAATAACACAGGGAAGTGTTCGATGTGTAGACAGTTGGGTGAGGATGCTTAATATTAAATATTGAGTCATGTTATGGTTGTATTGTTTATCAAAAGATAAAAGTGACATTGCCATATGTGCATTGCAATATTAGCTGCTGTAATCGTTCCTTCGGTCCATTTCAATGATAGTTGTCATTATCAGTCTTTGTTATATAAAAAATACATTACAAACTTCAGTCAAGTTGGTTACAGTCTCTGTTTTTAAATTCTCTTTTTAAATATCCTGCAGACTGCACATGTGGAAGACGCCCCCCCCCCCCCCCCCCCGATTCTGATTCATTCAGGCTGCTGAGTCCTCATATTCGGAAGAATATGGATTTGTGTCTCCCATCACTGACATTATAATTTCATAAATACCAATATCTCTTCACGGCCAACGTGAAGATGAAGAACATTGCCAGCAAAGTCCAACTCCTAAAACAATACCCCTGTGCCCTTTTGTTTGTTTTATGACCGACCTTTTGCTTTGAGTGGAATTCAGGTCTAGAGATCCACAACTTTGGGATGAAAACATGTGTAGACGCAGAAGGGATATAATCAGAGCTGGAGTCAACCAGGGTCACTCCCTTCCCTCATCCCACACCCTCTCTCTCTCTCCTCCACTTTCAGCATACAGGCGTAAACACTCGTGAAACTTTAAAGCAGTTCACTGACTCGACTCCTTTTCCTCCCGTTATTGCCGAGCATCACCTCGGAGCCGCCTGGTTAGTGAATCCCCGGCCCTCGCCTCTCACGCTGCTCAGCACATCTCTTTACGTACACGACTCACCGGGGCTCTGGTGTGCAGCTAACACAACCACTCATTAAAAATAATAATAAAAAACACACACACACACCCCAAAAAAAAAAAACGACCTTCTGCTGCGCAAAAAAAACATCAATTTACAAAGCATTTGCTTTGACACCGAGCATTCTTGCCCCCTCCCCCCCTAGATTTACATCTCTTTCTCAGGCAGTTTATTGCAGACCATCTGTGCTGACAGGAAACCAAAATCACATTGACACCGGAGGTAAAAGATGATACCGCTCCGGTCCATATCTCTGCCGATGCAGATAGTCCTTCAGCGCCTCCGTCTCGTCCAGACAAGCGACACTCAAACTGGGTTACCGCCGTCTCACTCCGTCTCTCTTCACCTGTCTCTGAACACTCCGTCCCCGACTCCCTGTGTGTACCGTTGGCTGTGTCCATATGAGATTTGCAGGCAATAGTCTGTCAACAGCAGAGCAGCGAGGAGACCGGAGCTCCCAGAGCGGCAACAGGGAAAGGTCACCAGTGAGTGAAAAATGTAAATATTCAGCCATCCAGCGGCCACAGTCACGGAGAGACGGGGATGGAAATAACTCCTATTACACGGCACCAACAGGGAGGGGACAGAGGACGGAGAGGGGAGAGACAGACGGGGAATGAGAGAGCGGGTGAGGCGGTCACAACTTTTTTTAAAGTTAGAAAAGAAACACTGAAGGAGAAATAGAGAAAGAGAGAGAGAGAGAGATAGATTTAAAGATTTGAAGCCCCCCCCACCACGTCAAGAAATGTATAAATAAACATAAACGAGACATGTGTGCGGCGTGGAAATACGGACAGAGTGAGGTTGGTGGAAGGTGTTTTAGGGTGTGTGTGTGTGTGTGTGTGGGGGGGGGTAGCCTGTGGGTGTGCGCCTCTTTATCCACTCCTTATCCACTCTTTATTGAGTCAAAGCCTGGGTAATGAGACAGGGGACGGGAGCGAAGATCTGCGAGGGGGGTCTTCTCTCTCACTCCATTCATTTTCTTTTGTTCCTTCCACCTCTCACTCTCAATCTGCTCCCCCCCCCCCACCCACCACCACCACACTACCTCCACCTCTCCACGGCATTAGACCACTTTAAAATGTCTGGCCCATCCCCGCAAATGGCTGCGACTGAAGAAAAGGTAGCGCCGCAGTTATCCGGGGTTGCAAACAATGAATCCAAATTGCTCCGGAGACACAGAGCTGCCCAAAGGTTTGTCACTACCCCCCCCCCCCCCCCCCCCCCAAATAAAATTGGATTCACACATTGGATTTAAAAAAAAAAAATGGGGCTCTGTGTGATACCACGGTTTTATTTTCAACGTTACTAACACCCAAATAATCCTAAACATCATCGCGGCACACGATTACATCTGCTCTCTAAACGCTGCAGCCGGAGCGTGCCGTACACTCCGTGTGAGTCGAGTTCCACGCAGCCTCTCCATCCACCAGCTGTCACGCCACGCGCACGCAGACGGCCGCCTCCGCCGAGCATCTCTCGCGTCCCGGTGGCACTGATTGATTCCACCGCTCCGCGTCCCCTTCTCTTGTTTAGTGCTAATCGAATGTAATTCCCGGCTTGCGCCTCTCCATCAAATACGACGGCGGAGTTTGGTGGGGGGGGGGGGGGGGGGGACAGAGGTGCGGATAATTATGATATTATTACGGAGGGGGTCTGAGGGGGAGCTTCATTTGTCCCGCCGCCTGCCACGAACCCAGAGAGGGGGTCAATAGCCTCTCCCGCTTTTCCTGCTTTAAAGAGGAGGAGAGAGGGATGAGATAATGAAATGACTAGTAAGGCAGGAGGGAATGCTGACGACCTTGTTTCTTCACAGCTATCACTTTCTCCCTCTTACCTTCCCCGGCTTAGGCCGCTGCGCTCTAGTCTCTGTCTCACATGAATACATTATTAATATCGCCATTCACTGCAGTTTACATTTTTCTTATTACATTAGACCTTCAGATTATAATGACTTTGGAAACGTGGGAAAATGAGTCGTCACTGTTGTCCCTGCGATGATCCCGGGACTATTAGACAGTATTTGGGGCGATTTTAAGTCATGGAATAATTTAAAGGTTACTTAATTGGACAGGTAGAGTGATAACTCTGGGATTTAGGGGCACCTTGAGCGGCGTGGGCTCGGCTCTAACCTTTCTAACTGTTCTGCACATCAGAGTATTAGTTTCTGGCGCTGATTTATCAAAAAAGCCGCCTTTGAAGTCGCACGCTCGTCTCCTCTCGCATCCGAGATCAATACACCTGGCCATCGCGGCTCACGCGCCGCTCCCAACACATGTCCTCCGTACCAGCAGTCAGGCCACAGGCCTCTCTCGCTCTCCGCCTAATTGAATGGGAAAAGTTGAGCAGCTTTGCTGCAGTGATCCGTCACGGGTCGGCGTGCTCGCGCGAGCCAGTTACTTCAGACCCAGAGCCACATGCCTGCAGGCTAAAGGTAGACAGATGGGTTCTTCATATCTGCCAGAGTCCTCTATTCATTCGGATCAGTTTAGTTGCCTCTGTGCTGAGCGCTGGGAGACAGGTGCTGGATTCCGAGTGGCTCAGGTGATGTGTGATGACGGAGCAGAGCTGTCAGCTTCGGCTTCGCATCAGATGCGTCCGGACTGCACGAGGCTACATAATGAATATTTCACCGGGCTAAATCATGGATGAGCGCTGGGCACTGTTCTGTTGATTTCACTGAGAGGGCGGAGAGGCAGGAGAACCTGGCGCGGTTTTGACTGGCTGTCTACAACCTCGGGGCAAATGGAGGCAGTAGAAATATAATTGCCGTTAGCTATGCAGGCTGTTGTTTGTATCAAGTGGAAATGCACCTCCAGGGAGTAGGAGATCAGATGTATGGCGTATGGATTTGACTCCCATCACCTGACATTACTGTTCAACTGGAAATCTGGACTGGCAGGAGGACGGGTGGCAGTAAAAGCGATGAGTGTGTGTGTCTGTGTGTGTGTGTGTGTGTGTGTGTGTGTGTGTGTGTGTGTGTGTGTGATGCTTTGCCGTTCTGTTTCGGCGCTATGGCGGGAGACCGCGATGCTCTCAGCAGCATGCTGCTGCTGGCAGGCCCCCACTCTCCCCGCCATGAGGAGAACAGCTGCTTCGCGAGCGTGTCGGCGTGTGAGCCGCGTCCCCGTGGCTCCCCCCTCGTCTCCTCCGCTTCTCCTCCTCTTTGTGTGCAGTCACACAGGAACATCTGACATTAACCCTCTCCATCCTCTCTACTTTTGAACAATTAAATATCCCCCCCACACACACACACCCACTATCAACTTTCCTCTGGTCCTCCGAGCACCTCTGCTATACCTTCTGGTTTCACTCCGAGAGAGAGACTATAGAGTTGGTCTCGGCCCCAAAAAACAGTCACTGGGGCTGCTGACCTCTAAACAAATTGAAGGTTACTCTGGTGCTTAATTAATGCTCCCTGCTGGAGCCTCCTCTCCCTATACGGAGAAACAGAGAGAGAGAGAAGTTGAGCCAACCCCCCAGAGGCACACAGAAACTCCTTTCCTCCCGGCAGACGGATCTGTTTCTCGGCGCCCGCGACCTTTTCTCGAGGCCCGTCGCCGAGCCCACCAGCACGGCCAATTATCACAAATCCCCCGCCACATTTGTCCTGCCATTTCCACTCTGCGGCCAAAGAGGCGTGCATGGACCATCGACTCGTGCAGCCTCCTAACCAGCCTCCCCTCCCCTCCCCCGACGGAGAAACAGAGGCCCACAACAGGTATGTGGTGCTTAAATAATTCAGTTATCCTGAAAGGTTAAGGCTGTGCCAGAAAGGCGAATTGACATTCATCTCGCTTCCAAGTGGTGCACCCCACTCGAGGAAAGGGGGCGGCCATTGGCATGTTTACAATCAGTGGCTTCGAAGATTGTTATTGACACCAATATTTTGACACGTTATTCTCGTCGTTCCGCCGGCTAGCTTTAACAAACAACAACAAAAAAACAGATAATTGGTTTACTAACCAGAGCAGGAATCAAATGTCCCACTTCCTTTATCGATAATACGAGAGTTTGAAATGGCTCGAACGCCGCGAGCTTGTCGAATCACGACAAAACTCGATCCTTATTTGGTGTTCGTTACCCTCTGTGTTGTACTGGATAAGTTTTCCTTTGCTGCCTGTCCCATATTAGACCAGGGTTCGTACGGCCATGGAAAACCTGGAAAAGTCATGGAATTTTAATTACTATAATAATTACATGTTCATTTACGCCGAGTTTGAAATGATTAATATGTTTTTTAAAGAAAGACGCTCAAAATATAAGTCGGCGTACGCTCTCGATACACAACATTTTCTAAATGTTTCATGCTTATACCGAGATTTCAGTTTGGTCATGGAAATTTGGTTTAAAGTCATGGAAAAGTCTTGGAAAAGTCATGGAAATCCATTCATCGAAATGTGTAAGAACCCTGTTAGACAATAAGAGAATCCCTGTGCATACGGCCACCCGCAAGGCTTATTTGTGTTTACATCCTGCCTGTGTGTGTGTGTGTGTGTGTGTGTGTGTTGGGAATCAGAGGAGATTAATGGCTCCGCACTAACTCTGTTCCGAGCCGTGCCAATCTCCGAGTCGCCTCTCGCATCGCGCCACAGATCCGCCCGTGTCGCCGTGCGGGCGCGGGCTGTTGACGTGCAGGAGTGTGCACGCATCTCCCAGCTTCCCAGAGAACACTGGTCACGGCTAATGACCAGAACTGTCCGATTTGTCCCGCCCTGATTACTCCTCTGAGCCCCAATTAGCCGTGGATGAGGGCTGACATCCCGACACGATCGCTCGGATGTGTCATAGAGGGAGAGACGGGGAAAAGGAAAAAGGACAGAGTTAAGAGGGACGGACAAGGAACGCGTCCGCTAAAGACTGAGGAGGAGAGCGCGGCGGAGTCGGGATGGAAGCCGGCGTAATACAGACGGGGCCAGAGTCATTCACTCTGCATTCAGCCAGACATCGATCTCAATTCTCCTTTAACCAGCTACTATCAACATACTCTGCTCTGATTGCAATTTATATAATTGGCAATTTTCATTGTGAAGATGTGTGTGGCGTCGGGGTGTCGGCCGCGTCTGGACGGAGACGAGCTGATTTCTCTGTGGCTTACGAAGAGACTATGAAGGACCGCTCGTGGGAAAAGACATAAGATAAAGATAACGTATCGGGCCGATGTCAATTTATTAGTTGAAGCGATTAATGAAGTGGTGGAAAATGTTCAAAAGGTGTTTTATAATGACGTATATTTCCCTGATTGTCAATAACAATCTCTGTTACAGACGTCGGTCTCACCTGCGCGTGCCTTCGGTGGGCATCCCCTCCGTTTCACTTTCTCTCTCTCTACTGCGTTGTGTTCTAGTCTGACCCCCCCCCCCCTCCTCCTCCTCCTCCTCCTCCTCCATCGCCCCCCCCCCCCCCTCGTCCCACCGCACTAGCTGTCTTTATTTCTCTCTGCCGCTTTGTCTCCCCAGGATTGCTGAGCTTTCTACCCTCTGCAAGTTTTGAGAGAAAATCCAGCTTTTTTTTTGAGGGGGGGGGGGGGTGTGGCTTGCTCTCATTCTCTCTCAGTAGGGGGCAGTGGGAAAGTAACTACAAGGGCACATGAAGCCTTCAGAGTCGAACCAGACTTCTTTTAGTCTATTTCTTTTTTTTTGATCTGGGTAGATGTCATATCGAGCACACATGCGCGCACACACACACACACACACACACACACACACACACACACACACACACACCCTTGAGTGGGATGGCTCTGCTCCTATCTCCGTCTCGAAAGTCGCCCACGCAAACCCCGAGAAGACACAGAGATTGAGAGGCGGAGGAGGGAGGAGGGAGGAGGGAGGAGGGGAGGGAAAGCAAAATGGAGAGGAAGGGTATAGAAGGAATGGAAACAAGAGTTGGGAGGGGTGGATGGTGCTTTGAGAATGGGGGATTAGAGTTAGAAGATTAGGAGGTAGAAGATGATATCATTTGGTAGCGATGAGCAGGAGCAAACGAGCAGTGCAAATCACCCGGCCTTAACGAGCTACCTCGTAAATTACTGCAGCCGAGTGTACGCTTGAAGCCGGATTCGGATAGGGCTGCGCGGTGCAAGGGAGACATAACGCTTGTCTTAATATTATTTACTGCCCCCTCCCAATTTATATTGGTCGTCTCCCAGAGCCCAGTATTGGCCTCCTGTGGCAGCATCAGAGGATGTTTCCTTGTAAATAGTGGGAGGTTTTTTCGTGGGCCTGGAGGCCCCCGCTGTGTTGGCCATCCTTAACCCTCGTGCAGTCCGCGAAGGATATAGGCCCCCCCCCCACCACCCCCCCCACCCCCTCCCTCTCCTCGAGAAGAAAATAAATAAATATAAATATACATGAAAAGATGTACTTCCCCCGTGCCCTCCTCCAATAACTCAGATCTGACAATGTTTACCTCCCGATACGGAAAGCGTAGCGAAATAGGAATTAGCAGCTAATTATAATAAGGAGGGAGGATACTCAAAATGTTGATTTTTAATCGAACACGGTTTCACCTTTTTTTCCTTTTTTTCACGGGGGTGTGCTGTAAAGCACTCCGACGAATCCAGCGGGGATTAGAGCAATTTAGTCGAAATTAACTGAAATGTCCAAGCTTGCGTGTTTTTTCTCCCGACTGTTCTCCAGGGGAGCCAATCCGAGAGCAGGGGGGGCGGGGGAGGAGACAGGTACTGGGATGTGGCAGAGTGCTCTTAGGGCATGGAGACGGGTTGGGTAGATGGGGAAATATACATTTCTATTTTAGCCAGGAGCCCAGCAGCAGGAGAATGACTTTCATTGGCTGGCGTCTAAATATTACATGACTTCCTGATGGTAGTGTGCTGTCTGAGTCACTGTCTGGCCTGGTATTAACCTGTCCGGATAAATCAACCGTTTACCCAACTCCGTTACCCCATCCAAAAGTACCGCTTCCTCCCTCCTCACCTCCACTTCCCTTCACTCACTTGTTTCTCATGCGCCATTTCTGCTTGCTCTGCTGCAACCCACTTTGTGTGTGTGTGTGTGTGTGTGTGTGTGTGTGTATGTAGAGTTACTCTGTGGTCCTGTGCCAAGGCCCCTAACGTCATATGCAGCCTGGCAGGTGACAAATAGTTTTTTAATTGCTTGCACCAGGAAAATCATTAGTCTCTTCCCTTTCCTTGGTGGGACCAGGCGGGACGTGTGAGCAATAATAATAGCCTGAGTCCCGTTTCCCGCCTGCTATTTTTAGAGCAGTTATTTTAAGGGCCCTCCCTACGTATGCCCATGTGTGTGTGTAAATGTATGTGTGTGTGTGTGTGTGTGTGGGTTCACAGTAAGGGTGGGCTAAATGGTCTAGGGGTGCTTTTCCTTGTTTGTGACGGAGGAGAGTGTGTTTGTCAACACTGTTCCTGCCTCATGAGAGTTTTTCTCATTGCTGTTGCTATTCCCCCCAGCCCCTGGGAGCGTGCTATTTGTGTCTATGTGTGTGTGTGTGTGTGTGTGTGTGTGTGTGAGTTTGGCAGGCTGTGGCCGAGGCCATAGTGCTGTAGTGCATTACTGTCGCAATCCACCGACACAGCGGCCGGCCAGATGAAGCCGTCCAGTTTATGGAGCGACCTGCAAGCTCCAGCTGCTTTTGGTTGGGGTTGTGCTTAGTGGTGAGATATAGTATTGATTTTCCCTCCTCCGTGCCCTTGCCATCCCTGCGTAGATATGCACCAGTGCTCAGCATCCATTTACTGAGAAAAAAAAAGGGGCGGCGGCGGGTGTGTGTGTGTGTGGGGGGGGAGCAGAGGATGATGTTTATGTGACGATACTGACCCCATTCGTTCACACGGGAAAGGCGTGGAACGTAAGGCGGCCGGGCGGCGGAGGGGAAGGGAGTTTTTTTTTTTTGCGAGGCTCAGATCGCGAGATGAACCCCCGAATCTGACGTCGTAGACGCATTTCTTATCGTATATCTGGGCGTCTTGCATTCTGGTATGGTCCCACTGTGTGTGTGTGGATTTGTGAGCGTGCAAATGTGAAAGTGTGTGTAATGTGTGTGTGTGAGTGTGTGTGTGTGTGTTAGCAAGTAATGTGGATCTCTGTGCTGTTGATGTTTATCTGCATATATGTTTTCCCTTTTTTTGCCCTTGGTTTGACTCCTAGTGGGCAACGCTGTTCCCCCCCCCCCCCCCTTTCCTTTTAACAGCGTGGTCAAATCAAATACATGGTCAGTCATTATTTAAAAAAAAAATTGTGGAAGCCCCCCAAGCCACATTGCAGAGGTTAATGTAAGTGCCTCATTACACTAAGTATTTCATACATAAGTGATATTTTAAAATATGGTATTGTATGAAAAATATTAGTGTGTGACCTTTCTGTGAATTTTAAGTCTGCCGCTCATAAAATGTTTAAGCAATAAAAATTGAATTGAACCTTCTAGGCTGTCAATGTTAATAATACCTTTAGGGGGGCAGTACATCAAACGTCCCAGTACCAGTAACCACAGTTCTCGTTTCTGACACACACACACACACACACACACACACACACACACGCACACACGTACATGGCTTCTCCAAACCATTAAACTCTGTCGTAATTCTTCAACAGAAAGAATATAATGATATAGTCATGACCCATAATTTTCTTCTCATTCATTCCCCTTTTCCACGTCTCACAAAATATATGATTTGCATTGACTAAGACTGAAATTACGCGTGTGCCCTTTAGGTGAGCACGTCCATACATCCTAATGTGTGAGCGTGCCGACTTCTCACCTGTTTGCTTCCTTTGAATCGGACTCAGATCGGAGAACAAATTAAGCATTTTTTTATTTATTTAACTAGGAAATGCCTCATTGAGATTAAAAATCTCCTTTACAAGAGTGTCCTGGCCAAGACGCTAGCAGTAGCACGTCACACATAGTTTCAGACAATATAACATAAAACAGTGACAGACAATATAAAAAATTAAAAATAAACATTACAGTGATTCCACCACAGCTGAAGCCCGTCGGCCATCTTTGTTATTTTTTTGTTCTCGTCCTTCTCCTCCCTGCAAACGAGCCGTAACGTCTCCGTCCGTCCGGTCCAACCTTGTGAAAACCATATCTCCGGAAAAAGCCTGGAGGGAATTTCTTACTTTACACATTTTGACACGGACATCCTCCTGGACTCAAGAACGATGTGATTAGATTTTGGCGGCCGAAGCTCGGGGTCTAGTGTCCTCGCGTGCTCCCCCCCCCCCCCCCCCCCCCCGTTCTCGGGGAGGCTTTATCTCATTAACGCGCCGAGAAGTCTCTTCAAATTTAGCTCAAACGTCCACCTGCGCTCGCCGTGGTAGTAATTGGAATTTTGCGGTCAAAGGTCGCCGTGACCTCAGATAACACGTTTTGGGCCGTAACTCAACAATTCATACGTTAATAAGAATTTCTAATAGGATACACTGTTGACATATCGGGCGGACGTGAATGTTAACCGCAAACATCGCCGATCGGAGGAGTCGTTCAGCCCGCAAAGCGCCGATTCGACTTCGCTGAACGGCAGCTTAGCGGACCGCATGGTCTGTTTAACGGCCCTGGAGTTGTGTTGATTACCGTTTCCCCGTAGATATGTGTTTACCGATCCTAAACCCAAAACAACTCTCATCCCCTAATTCCTCAACCACCGTGGGGGGGCGCAATCATTCCAACAGGAGGGAAACTCTATTTAACCGGGGAACAGACTTCGACGTAACACTTGTTTTGTTTCTCGACTTTTACAGCTCTTCTATTTTGCTTTCATTAAATTCGACAACAGGTGACTAATTGGTGCAGTGATAATAGGGTGTATGTGTGTGTGTGTTGAACGCAGCTCAGCCAATCTAATAAACGACTGGCGCTATTTGATTTAGAGTGAATATTTTCCACTTCCTACCCATAATTCATCATTTTTAAAGCGACCCTGTAGTTCATCAAACTGAGCGTGTTGCACGGTGGCCCACGTCAGAAGTGTCACACATTCAGGAGGTGGCTATCCAAAAAGGATGAAAGACACTCCTACTGTGTGTTTGTGTGTGTGTGTGTGTGTGTGTGTGTGTGTGTGTGTGTGTGTGTGTGTGTGTGTGTGCGTGCGGATCTCCATCCACATCAACAGTTCATCTGTGGATGGGGTGTATCTGTGTGTGTGTAACCAGGCGGTGTTATCCAGGCCAAACAGCCCTACCCTGGCAGTGCTGAGACTCGGGGAGCCCCCGTCTCTTTCCAGATTCATCTCTCCAGCTTTGTTTGACTAAGTAGTGCCACGGCGTCGGTGTGGAGTGGCAGCAGTGCAGCGTATGCGTGGGTTGCCTGAGCCAGTGTGGCTTGGCACAGAGAGGCAGCATATGTTCATGGCCAGCTTCCCTCCTCCTCTCCCATCTTTCTCTTTCGTCTCCTCTGTCTTTTTCATTTCTCCCTCTTGCTAGCCTTCTCTTGATAGCCCCCCCCCCCACCCACCCACCCACACACACACACACACACACACACATTATCCTCATCCACTTCTTTTGGCTTTGCTCGTCCCAATATCGCCTGTTGGAGACAGCGTGGCACGGAGATCAAAGGACGACGGGGGATTCCGTCGTCCCCCGAGGACGGCCCGCCGCGTCTCGCCAATGCCGCGTCCCCGTCTTCCGTGAGAGACGCCAACGTACGCTCCTCTGTCATTTTGTCATCTGGCATACGATCAGAGGGTATTCGGTGCAGCAGGTAATAAGTTGTCGCTACGAGGGGGGCGCTCGCCGCTTCGGTTTCTTGATGCGTTTCCAAGTGTTGGTCACCAGCGCCTCGGCCTCTCCGTGCCCTACATAAACACTGGCTGTTACCCAAGCATGTCAGAACCAACTATCTCGGAACACTTCTGATTAACTGGTCGATATGGACCGCCGTCCCGCTGGCCAGCGAAGGGTTAACCGTGTCCCAGATAGCCCCAAACCAGCTGTTTTCAGCCTTTAACACCTTCCCTCCTGCTGCCTGCTCTCCTCCTTGCCTCTTGGACCAGTAAATGAACACTCATTTGCAAGTTAGATAAATCCTTTGAATGTATTATTGATGCAAACAAATTAGCCTGTAGGCCCCAGACAATACCTAATGGAGCCTTGGCTTATGTGTGAGGTAGTTTCCAGCGAGAGCACCGTCGGTGTTCCACGATTGATGCCCGCTCCTCTGCCCCGTAATTATTTCTCCTGCAAATTATTCAGCTGTTCTGATGCAGTTTGCTGGTTTAAAGCAGTGCTATATGTATTGCTGCCTATATGATTCCAGGTCTCAATCCCACCACGTTTATTAGTTCATTAAAGAAGAAGGAGGGACACATTTAGATAACTGGGATAAAGGCACCAAAATGAGGGGATGTGTTATTAGGTTTATGCATGCTGCTCATAATTCACTGGGGTTTATGTTGGTGCTGCTTTTTTCAAGGATAGACTCTTATCTTGTTGTACACAGACACATGCACACGTTTTAACAGCCTTGTATAAGCCTGTTCACGCTATTGCTGAGACTCAATCTGACACCCTTACACTAATGTGCATAGACACCTTGGCTGAATGTGTGTTTGTGTGTGTGTGTGTATGTGTGTGTGTGTGTGTGTGTGTGTGTATGTGTGTGTGTGGACACGTACATACAGACACAAACACGTACGTGCACACATACAAGTGCGTGGGATTTATGCTGGCCGGCAAAAGCAGGGCAGAGGTCGTAAAAAAACGAAAGAAGAAAAAAGGGAGAGAGGAGATGAGAGAAAGGGAGGACTACCGTCCTGTCCTTGGTGATTAGGACCCGGTATTGATCAGAGAAGGATGAGGAAGGCAAGCTGAGAGGGGGAGGGAAAGAACAGGCCCCCGGGCTCAGGGGCCCAACCCTCTGGTGGCCTCGACTCGGCTCCTCTCCTACAAGCTGGCCAGGGCCGTCGGGAGGCACATCAAAGGCTCTCCTCCTTCCATCCGTCCCGTATGCACACACGCAAATCCACATATTAATGCATGCGCACACATTCCTCTGGCCTTTGAAAAACGCTCCATTTGATGACATCACTTTGCTTTTTTTTTCTCTCTCCCTGCTGGTTGACATCGTAAATCAAAGCTGATGCGTTATCACCGGGGTCTTAAAGGGAGGCGGGGCCTCCCATTCGCCCGTGAAGTCCTGTGTCGGCGGTGCGCTCCTGGCTAGTCGTTACAAAGGGGGCCGTTCTCGAACATGTTTCTACACGAAGACTTTTGAATATCAGAATCAGAATCAGAATTAGAATCAGAATCAGAATGGTATTTATTGCCAAGTAGGTTTACACCTACCTGGAATTTGCTCTGGTGTATAAGGTGCAAACAGAACATACAGAACATAAAAAAACACAAAAGGTACTGCACAATCACAATAAGTACTACAATACAATCACAATAAGTACTACATACAAACACAAAAACAGGGCAGGAGTGCAAAAGTGCATGTGCTCTATCCCCAAATGCGTATCAGCAAACTTGCACATGCCTGAATGTACTTTTTAATTTATGTATGTTTCTAGTAGCCACATAAGGGATGCCCAGCCTTGTAAACACGTCACAGAACAAGGCCGGTGTCAGTAGTGGAGAGTAGCATGGCGGCAATCAGGCAAACGGATCCAACTCACTGGCATCAGTCAGCTGGTCATGACGGTGTGTCCGTATTCTCTCACCAGTATAATAGTGTGTGTGTGTGTGTGTGTGTGTGTGTGTGTGTGTGTGTGTGTGTGTGTGTGTGTGTGTGTGTGTGTGTGTGTAGAGGAAGAACTCATTACTCTGTGCTCTCTCAGGGCCGGACCGATGTTAATGCATTTCCTCCTCTTACTCTCTTTTTTCTCCCCCCCCCCCCCTCCCCCTTCTGCTCCCTCCGCCTGCTTTTCAGCTGACTCGGGTCTTCGGCAATCTTATTTGCCTTTCAATCCAGATCAATCTTATCTACAGCTCCTGAATCATAAACATTTCATAAGCTCAACCTTGACACTGACAGACACGAGGTGGTGAAGATTTGGGGGTAACGTGTCCACGGAGTCTCGTTGATGCCGGGCTCACCTCTAAAGAAAGTGGGAGGAACATCCGCCTGAACCGCGTCGTACACCACCGACCGACTCGCGCGCACTCGCATACATATATATATATAAAGACGGTCTGGTTCTGTCTGTGTGTGATGTATTATTCATAAGAAGAAACATTCATCTCAGTGAGACACCTCAAACAATTTGGAGACGTGGTGTGCTTAACGGCTTAATGTAGTTGCTGCAATTTGGCTCTCCTCTGGCTGATTAACACCGGCACTCCAGTCCTCGCTGTGTTTTGCCTCGCGAAGGATTAGGCAGTAGAAGAAGAAAAAAAACATGGCTTCCCAGGGAGTTGATGAATATTTCTTCAATTTTACCTGTCATTTTTCTGATTTGAACATCTGTCGGAATACGCGCTCCTACTCAATTTCCGCCTCGCTGTTTAGTCGCTATCGGAGGCAGCTCGGAAAGAGGTAAACACAAACCACTCTGAGCGGAGCGAGACGAGCCGCGACCTTGGATTGCCGTGTATAAAAACTACCTCTGCGTTCAGATAGAGGATAAAGACTTTACTTTTTCTCGTTTTCCTTTTTCTCTACTTCTCCCACCTACACAACAGCAGGTCAAACTTTTACTGTGTGGGTGTGTGTGTGTGTGTGTGTGGTGTGTGCTGCCAACAGTATAGAACAGTCAGCAAAGCGCCACCTCAGCACCTGAGCTTTAATGATTAATACCATATTGATGGTCTCAATTAATTTCCTATTACACCACCAGAAGGCTGCGGTCGCTCTGTCTCTGTCATGGCCCTGCGCTTGTTTTGGGAAGCCTCTTTGTGGCAGCTGCTGGATGGAGATAGTCTGCTTCTCACTCCTTCTCACACACCACTCTACATACACATGTACCAAACATGCACACACACACACACGCACACACACACACACACACACACACACACACACACACACACACACACACACACACTAGTAGCTTAAGGAAGCAAACGCGTACAGTATTCCACGCTTGCTTAGCTCCTCGCGTTTCAAACACTCGCACACAGATAAACAAATAAAATATATATATTTATTGATTTAATTTTACATTGCTGTATTTACATATATATATATACATATTTTATTTTATTTTATTTTATATTTCACTTTGTATACTTTACACTTTCTTTCTTTCTTATATTTATATTTGATTGTGTTTAGTTTATTGGTGCTTCTTTGTCAACAAATTCCCCCTTGGGGATTAATAAAGTATATTTCTATTTCTATTCTAGAATGTCACTCCGTCTTCCTGTCGACTCTTTTTTAAAGCCGAGTCGCCGTCTTTTAGTTTCCGATGTTCCGCCATGATCAAAAAACCTCTTCAGAACCCCAGAGATGCGGCGACGCCTCCGATGTACAGCACTCCGCAGCAATTTTACAAACCGCTACTCTCCCCTGATTGTGCGTCTTCGCCATATAGCACAACACCCCGTGTTTTGCATTTTGAACCGGGTGCGATGTGCAGCGCTGCATTTCAGGGCCGCTCCCCCCCCGAAAAGCCTTATACGCTCCGGCTCTCGGATAATCCCCCCCTCCCCCCCCTCTCTCTCTCCTCTGCAGCGGTTGCTACATATTTGAAACCGTGTGTAAGATACTGATTCATTCCCTCGGTGATCGCTCCCTGAGCCGTGATTTGATAACGCGCTCCCAGCCGCGGCCTCGACCGTCTGCGGACCTGCTCCGCGGATCAAGCCGCCGCCCCGCCTCGAGAGGCCGGGGAGACACTCGTGTTGCTTCGTCCATCAGATTGCCCGACTCTCCTCTTCCTCTCTTCATTACCTTCTCCAATCTCATTCGCGACTCCTTATCTGTGACCGCTCACGCCCGGCACCCCCCCCCCCCCCCCATCAACCCTTCTACGTATCTCTAATACGCGCCGTTAATCTCAGCCTCGTTCTTTCGTTCCGTCTCGCACAAATTCATACACATATGCGCATGCTGTTTATTTTCTATTATTTCGTGTGGACCCGGTACACATCGTCGGTTGCTAGGAAACCATTTGAGCTTCTTTTTTCTTTTTTTTTGCTCCCCAAGGGGCCGGCGTTTGATTACCCATTTGTATGGTGTGTATGTGCGTGTGTGTGTGTGCGTAGAGGCCGGTGTGTATGTGTGTGTGTGTGTCTCCAGAGAGAGGTCTTGCCAAGCTGAGCTCTGGGGCTGCTCCAGTATCCAGCCCAGTAATAATAATGAGCCCCTCACCATGCTTGACAGAGCACACAGGCTCGGCGGTCTCGTGGCCGATGTGTGTAGGTCTCTCGATGTGTAGCGTGCGTACATATCTACATACGTGTGCACGTGCGCTCTTCTACTCTGTGCTTGACTGGCTCTCTCTCTCTTTTCTGTTACATCCTCAACATTTGTTTGACAACCGGTGTTATCTATACCGATGTCCGGTGGGTCATCGCGGCCAGGCCGGCCCTCCGTTTGCTGCCGGACACACATTAGTCCTCACTTTGGTGAACGGTGAACTTCCCTGTTTAGGAATGCACCGGCACGTCCCCCCCCCCCCGTCGGCCAGCTTCCTGTGAAGTCCCGATTCGCTCGCGGGCGCACGGGCAGAGGCACATAAATAGCACGCCTTGTCGACTGACACGGCGAGAAAGACGTCGCGCACAAACAAATCAGACTCCGCCGCCGATATGAAAGCGAGCGAGAGCAGAGAGAGAGAGAGAGAGAGAGAGAGATGGCATTAGCGGCGTTTTCCTCCTCCAAATGAATTGCACTACGCCCTGGGAGAGGGAGAGATGAAAATGAGAGAGTGGAAACGACTCTATCGGAGAGGTTGTTTTGAGGTGAAAACAAAAGAAAGGAACCGTGAAGAAGACGGAGCACTCGGTTAAATCCACCCCGTGTGTGACGGAGCTCAGTAACCGCCTTTCCCTCCCCCCTCCACCCCCCCATCACCCCTCTTTCATTTCCAGTGCGACTTGTCACCTGGATGGCCACCGAATATTAGGATCAGTGCCACGGGCTCAAGCCGAGGCCATTATGGGATCCCGGCGGCTGTGTTTCGGCTCGCCCCTGGGCACCGTGGCCTCTCGCTCGGGACCACCACGACTAATGGAGAGGCTAGTGCGCTCTCAAAAGGGCCTTAGGAAGAATAAGTATAGGCTGTAAACTGTGAGTTGAGTTGTGGCAGCTAAAGGGGCTTCGATGCCTCGCTGCCCGGCTTACCGCCTGACTTACCGCCTGCCCGCTTGGCATCCAGAAGGCTCCTCCATATTCAGCCTCTGGATGCTGGCCTTTTTTTGCACTTTTATTGTAATGCATGCACATGCTTGGCACGGTAACAAAAAACAATCCACCTTTTACCGTGGCGCACTGCACAAATAAAAATATTTCAAAGCCGGGGAGGAGCCACACACCAAAATAGAGGAGCACTCTCTTGCATACTCGCTCTCAGAAATGCTCTCGCATATCTGCACATAATGTGTGCACGCACACACACACACACACACACACACATGCACAGACTTGCATTCCCCCACCCAGAGTGAAGCAGTTCTGCCCCTCTAAGCTGAGTTATTTAAAGCCCCGCTCTCAACTCCATCGGAGTGATTATGTGCTACTGAATTAAACATCACAGGCCTCAGCCCCTGGCTTCCTCTGAAACACACTCAACATGCCGGCCTCTTCCTGTTCCTCAAAAGTTCCAAGTTCTGCCTTTCATATCTCCCAGCCCGTACAGCAGGTAGTGGAGGTATAGCGGTGGAGTATGAATCCGGATCTCCTGCTGGGCTGTGCTCCTGTGCCATCCCCTCTCACAGACGGAGGCAGTCGGCTCACCTCACATTAAGAAAAACCCTCTGGATGCTGACTCCTCAGCCCTGGATTGGTACCCACCGCGGGCATCGTCTGAGCGTAGTGCTCAGTGTTGTGGTGGGCGAGGAGCCGGGTGCAGTAGAGGGTGAACGGTCGCACGTTAAGTCGCGCGTCGACTCCAGACACCGCTATTAGGGGTGTCTGGAGTCTAAATTGGGAACATTTAAACAGCGAGTTTGTCAAAGAGGACTCGGAGAGGAGGGAGTTCAGATCGGGGGGTGCTCTGCTACCTAGACAGGAGCTGCAGGCTGTTTGCTGGCATTTTGGGAGGGTTTGACGTTGTATTTTGTTTACCTCCTCCATATGTGTGTTCGCGCGTGTCTGTCTGCGAGTGTGTGTGTGTGTGTACGTTCATTTACCGCACGTGTGTGTGACTGTGCTCCTGCGCGTCTGCACCGGCCGCCCGCCCCCGTACCGCAGAAAACACGCCCGTCGGCACCGAGCGACGAAGGCATCCGAAAACAAAAAAAAGGAAGAAGCCGTGCGCCTCGTGGAGGTGAACTCGCGGCGACGCGGAGGCAGTTGACCTTGAAATGAGCAGCGGCGTTTGGGGACGAGCGGGGGAGGTCGGTGTTTAAGAGTGCAACCTCGGTGCCAGAGGCCAGGAGGCTGCCTAATGACTGGCACCCCATGCCATCAATCACGATGCCACTGCCGGGGCGACTGCCCCCGCATAGCCGAGAGGGCAGAGCCTTAATAACCCCCCCCCCCCCACACACTCGGCCGACTAAAGCGGTACAAACGCCTACATTTTGCACACAGGTGTTCCTTTTTGCGCGGACGTATGTACACACAAAGACTAACGCGTCAAAACAGCAGATCCACTCAGACGCTCGCAGCTCATTGCTCTCGTTCTGCATGCGGAAACACGCCCCTCGAAATACGCCTCTCGACACCCATCCACATGCTATTTATAATTTAATGTAGGCAGACGCAAATACATAAAGGCACGGATACATCCGCAAACACAAACACGCCGACACGCGCCCCCCCCCCCCCCCCCCCCCTCCGCGTCGCCGCCTTGACGCCGACTGTTTGTGACTAAACAACCGACTGCTCCCGCTTTCATGATGCGCGGTATGGAAACGGAGATCCCTGTAGCCCGGTGGTTCAATTCTCCCACGAAGGACCGTCGGATTCCTTCCCTCGTTTGCTCATTTCCCCCCCCCAGTCCCCTACCTGAGCCCCTCGTCTGCTCGGCTCTTTTCCTTTGAAGCCCCTGTTCTCGGGTGCAGGGGGGGTTATTTCATCGCAGAGGAACGAGGTTTCCTTCGCTCATTTCCGCGTGGCGTGAAGCATCCCCTCTCAATTAAGAATCTTTGATGTTAATGGTGTTCTTATCGCTCCCGCGCACAAGTCGTGAAAGCGAGGCCTGGTGTACGGCGGAGGATAACGACGGAGCGCCGCCGCCTGCCCGACAACGGATATATTCTCCTCCCTGCTTCTGTCTTTCCATGTATCTCTTTCCCCCTGAAAAACGGGGCTCCTAATGAGCCACGGCGGGCTGTCCGAGGAGTCGAAGGAGTTGCGGCCGGGTCGCGGGAAGACTTAACAAGACAGCGAACACATTACTCGACCACTCGTACCAGATTTTTTTTCCCCGCCGATAGCTGAGCCTCGTCTCGAGTCTCAAGTTAGCTCTGTATCCACCGGCTCACACTCGGCACAAAGTAGAAGGTCATCGCCGCCGTCTCCGCCCGACATCTAACTCCGCCTGTGTGCGCGGGCTCCATTAGCGGCTCTTTTTCCCCTCTCGCTCTTTGTTTAGTTTTTTTTTTGGAGAGTGGAACAGGGTGTTTGACTTCAGGACGAGGGAGGCAGCCGCCGAGAGACCGTATAGGAGCTCTGGCTGCCTCTAAGTGCGTGGGTGCCAGAGAGAAACCTGTTGCCTGGCTACAACAGCACCTTTATCCTCCGGTTGCGATGGCGA
Organism: Liparis tanakae; assembly: GCA_036178185.1. Classification (NCBI taxonomy): domain Eukaryota; kingdom Metazoa; phylum Chordata; class Actinopteri; order Perciformes; family Liparidae; genus Liparis; species Liparis tanakae. The sequence goes on from CM070097.1 coordinate 6,390,780, forward strand.
TGTCCTGCGTACGTGCGTGCTCACGCGTGTGTGTGTGTGCGCGTGTGTGTGTGTGTGTGTGTGTGTGTACGAAATGTGTGTGTCGGCACGCCAAATCTTTCCCGGATGTGGCGGGTGAACCGTGTGTTAGACTGTGAACGCGTGCATGGCGGTGTGATCTGATGCACATACATGTATGCTGATGTGTCTGTGGGATGGAGAGAGAGAAAGAGAGAGAGAGAGAGAGATGGAGTAGTGGAAGGAGGGGAAGGAAGGCGCTCCACCACCCACTCAGCAGGCCTTCCGCCCCCATGGCTGACTCCCCAAGACTCTCCTAGTAATTAGCTCAACATCTATCCATCTGTTCCAGGGAGGCGCAGTAAACATTAACACAACACAGCAACATCAAAATGCTGGCTGGAGACACGCTCCATTTTTACATATGCATCATACACTCACGCTTTAGGAAGCATCGACGCAGAGAGAGACGTGTCGGCACACTCGCTTTACAGACATACAACGTGCTGACGTGTGTGTATTTATGAGCGCACACACACATGCGTTGTGTTTATCATACACACACGGCGATGCATATAGACACAGACGGCTTCCTCACACACCTGCACGGCTTCCTCACACACTCTGGCATCGGCGTCCCAGACTTCCGTTTCCTCGGTGGAAGTGAGACCGGACACCTGCCCTGAGACCCACGTGGGGGCAAGCGAGTGAAAACTCAACCAAAAGACTACATTACACAATTAATCAATAAGGTAATGAGATCTCATTTTCTCTGGAAAATAGTAGCCGGGGCAAAAAAACTCCCCCTCAGCCTTTTTTTTTTCTCCCTCCCTGCTCCTGGAGAACCGACTCCTGATATTACACTGTGGGAGAGAGAAAAGAAAGCAGCCAGCAGGAAACTAAATTAAATTACCATCCTGATAGATTTATGTGATGCTTTACATTTTCACCGTGTTGTTTTCTTCTCAGAGGGGAAGTGGACCTGAGTCGGGAGAGAACTGCTCACGGTTCTTTCTCTCTTCTCCGCCGTCGAGTAGAGAAACGAGATTGTGGAAAGAGAGCGAAAGTTGCAGACGGACAGATAGCCGATTCCACGCAGTAAAGATTACTCGTGTTTCGGGGCGAGCTCTGGGGTCGCCACGCCGAGTATAAACGCACGCGTGTACGCATTTCTCCCGCCTCCTGCACTGCTGCCGTACATCCAAACACGTTTATGTACGATCGTAATTGAATGAAGCCGTCTGTATCTGGCGCTCTCGCTCCCAGTAAAGATTGAGGGCATCTCTGAGCTATTGACACAGCTGGTGATGCCATCTGGGAGCGTCGCACGCCGCCCCGTGCCATCTCCATCCCAACGCTCCGTGCCAATGACAGGGGACAGGGGGGAAAGTGGGCGAGATAACAGACCAGTGTTTTTTGGAGGGAGGTCATCCGCGCCCCTCCCCCACCCTGGAGATTGCTTAACGCTCCGCGCGCATTGAGACGGCGACGGCGTTTTGGTGACGTTTGACGTGTTTTCCGAAGAAGTGATTGTTTCTCTGGATGCGTCTGCTCCTGACCACACCCCTGTCTGATGAAATGGGGGGGATGGGGGGTTGGAGGGGGGGGGGGGTAGTCGTAGATTAATGGTACACACTGAGAGGGAGCGCAGACCTACAGTAGCAGCGACCTGATTTATTTGCCACTTAGTACTGATGAAGCTTCCAACTGCAGACACACACACACACACACACACACGCACGTGTTGTCAGTGCATTTTTCTCTATCACGCCCTTTGTTGGTTTGTTTATTCTTGTGTCTTATTTAGCTGCGAGTGCGTGCATTTATATATATATATATATATATATATATATATATATATATATATATATATATACGTGATGTTTTGCGTGTGATGACAATCTTTCCTTCTTATTTCTTTTATTGGGATGCCTACGGGTCAGCTGTAATCATGGCAGCCTTTATTTGTATCCGTGTGTGTCAGCATCGGGGTGTCGTGCTGCCGTTTGTGTGTGTGTGTGTGTGTGTGTGTGTGTGTGTGTGTGTGTGTGTGTGTGTGTGTGTGTGTGTGTGCTCAGTGGCACCGGGATGTTTGTAATAAATTGGAAGCGATAAGGACTGAAAGGGGAACATTCCTTGTGTGAGTCTCTCCCGCGCTCGGTAATCAAAGCTTTTCATGATTACAGAGGCGAATTGATGTTATTCACACCAGCACAACATTCCTTTAAACGCCACCTATTATTCATAAGCTGTCAATTTAGGGAATTTGCCGAGGTAACCCAGTAACAATTTGCAGGCGGCAAATTGTTGAGTTTTGACTTGGTAAATACAGGCAGAGTTAATTGAGGGCATCAGCTCACCATGTGGGAGGACTTGACAAAATGCCATAAGTGTGTTACACGAGCACACATTGTAATTATCACACACATGCACATAAATACACACGTAAATGACACACCGCTAGTGTGCACATCCAGGCGCCCACACATTTTGTGATACATATAGTTACATAATAAGAGGGATCTTCCTTTTCACCCCTGTGTGTGTGCGTGAGTGTGTGTGTGTGTGTGTGTGTGTGTGTGTGTGTGTGTGTGTGTGAGGATCACCATCCACAGCGTTAAAAGTTCAGCAGCATTCTACTTCTCACCAACCAGCTGGCGTGTCCACGTAAAATCCCTCGCGGCGTCTCCGTGCCGCTACTCGTCGAGGCGCTGCTGAGACCATCCCTTAATAAAGTCATCTTTTCTAACCTCCCCGTCCCCCCCCCATCCTCCTCTCTTTTTTTTCTGCCTACCCCACAGAACCCTGACATCGTGCTCGTCCACTATTTGAATGTCCCGGCCATTGAGGATTGCGGTAAACCATGCGGTCCCATCCTGTGCTCCATCAACACGGACAAGAAGGAGTGGGCCAAGTGGACGAAGGAGGAGCTCATCGGCCAGCTCAAGCCCATGTGTGAGTATTTGAAAAATCAATCAATCAATCAATCAATCAACTCGTCATCACCCCGGTCTCAGCTTTTTAAACAGTTGCTATCTCCTCTAAAAAATGTCTCAACAGTCTTTATATGTCTACATGCACGGGAAGACTGAACACAGTGGTCGTGGTCGTTGTCGTTGTTGTTGTTGTTGTTATTGTCTGAGGATGTGATGTCAAGTCCTATTTGCTGATGGCTGGTACACCAAGCGCCCTCAGCGCCTCAGTCAGGGAGCATCTCCGGCCAGCGTTCCCACTCTGTTTGCGAGCGTGCGCCTCCTTTCCCAGAGCCGTCTGCTCGTTTCGGGTCAGAGTTCGGCGTTCGGCTCTCCCCCCAGACCTCTGGCACCACTCTGGCCCGACGGAGAGTGTGCGTTCTCTCTGGCCGAGGGAGGAAGTCAAGGCAGAGGTGGGCAGCAGGCTGGTTATTGATTCATGTTAGTGCGTGGGAGCAAGAATGTCTGACTCACCAGAAACCCCCCTTCTCTGGCTCTCCCTGTGCCTCTCCTCTCCCCCCTCGATGGATTGATCCCTCCCCGTTGTCATCAGCTTTACTAATGCTCTGAGAGGTGCACTATGTGTTCTTTTTTTTTTTTACGAGTCTCTAGACCTGCCCAAAGGATTGAGGCAATGTTTTGTAAAGAAAAGTCAGGGTTTGTCTGATGATGATAATAGCCAAATGGAGACCTTCTGGGGCATTGGACATCTTTCAGACAGATGTTAAGATTCCTTTAACAACCACGCTGTGATTCGCGTGTGCCTGGCAGGGGCCGGCAGGCCTGCGACTGATATTCCGATGGCCAATTATTGGAGATGTGACCAGGTAAAGAGGAACGTGTCAGCAGCTTCTCAATGCTGGCTGCATACCGACAAGGCGGTCCAGAGCATCATCACGGAGGTCTGGGCTATACTGTTACCCTCCTCGCTGCTCTGCTCGCCATCAGTTTTAATACATATTTTAACATAAAGCATTACCTCAGGACAGCCGCTGAACAACAACGGCCTACTGTATTCATTAGGTCTGTGGCTTAATGTAAAAAACCAAAGGACCATTTGCAGTAATGCGTAAAGTCATTAACTTTGGGAGTTGTTGGGACAAAGAGGGTGAGTGTGAGATGCCTTCTAGCTGTCAGGCTACATGAGGGGGCTACATAAAGTGTAAAAAAAATAATAATAAACTCCTGCTTTCTGGCTTGGCTTTCTATCTTCCTTCTTTCCCTCTTTCTCTCTCTTTTTTTCCTCCTGCATATCAACACAAGCCATGGGATGGAGCAACATTGCCATCTAGTGGTGGTGTGAGAGAACAACACGCTTCCCAATGAAGGGAGTGAAGACACGCAATGAAGTCATGCTGTATTACCAATGCATTATGTAATCTTAAATTATACATTAGCTCTTAACATACGGTGCATTTCTTCCCAAAAGGGCCTATAGCTTATAAAATCTAACTTGCATCCATTAGTAGATGTGTTGTTGTTTTCTTCATTGCACAGAAATGTTTGTAACAATCTGAGTACAGTGCTATTGATATTGTTATGATGTTATAGACATCAGAATGTCCCTGATATCTCAAAGGTTGTATAGATAAACTCGAAGGACACATCTAGTTCTAGTTCTTCTAGTTCCCCTTTCATCAGGAATGTGTAAAACCCTCAAAGGTTGTATTGCGAGCATTGAGTGCAGAATGCAAGAATGCAGGAGTGTACGTGACAGTGTGTTTGGCACGTGAAGATGATGGTTCTTATTCCATGAGATGTTTTTTTTCCAGAGCATTGGCAACTTTTGCGAGATAATTGCCCTCTTCCGGCCTTGTTCTTCTCTTTTGATATTTCCAAACCAATTGGCACTTTTAATGATACAAAGAAATGGAAGAATGTGGATTTCGTGGATCAGTTGAGCTTACTCTGTCTCTCAAACACACACACACACACACACACACACACACACACACACACTTGTGCTCTTGGTGACAAAAACTTTTACACAGCAGTTAAAACACCAGCCCTGTGAAACATGGCCTCGTCTGACCTTGTGCTTCTTAACGCCCTGCAGTGTTTGACTCGAAAGAGAAAGAAGCAAGGGAGTGTGGAGGAGGGGAGAGGGTGTGTGTGTGTGTGTGTGGGGGGGGGGGGGGTAAGAAAGTGGCATCACTACTCAGTCACGCTACAGTTCCATAGACAAGGCAGCCAGCTTGATTCACTCTTTTGGTCTAATGCTGCGGACGCCCTCCGCGGCTCTGCCCCGAGCCCACTGACAGATAGCGCATGAGCGGCTTTTACAAAGAGACGGAGGGCTCCCCGTCTCCAGGCTAGACACACGAGGGGGGGGGGGGGGGGGGGACAGACCGAGGCAAGACAAACCGGGCTGGCCATCGTGTGTAAAACTATTGTACTCCCGGTATCCTGCACGGCGGCCCAGTGTTGCGGGAGGCGACCAGATGGGGGTACGCGTGTGTCCTCCAGATCAACTCTGCTGGCCATTAGGGCCGCGTGGGATGCTGCTCGTGACAGGACGCAGTCATCGGGATGATGATGTGACCGGGTTGCTGTTTGGTGCCTCTGCTGCTGCCGCTACCACTGGGATTAAACCCAGTGGCAGTGCTGTCATGTCTGCTTTGCAACATAACCCTCAGTGAGGAGAGCGGACAGGCCGACACGGCGGCAACTGCACGTCAACAAGCCGGAGCCTCGGGGGGGAGGGGAGGGGGTGACGCCCACGTCTCGCCGAAGAGGGCAGAGGCAAACGTGGCACGGGGGGGGGGGGGGGGGGGGATCAGGGCGGAGGGCTAGTTGAGATTGTTTGGACGGATGGGGATGCCACGACGAGGTGGATGTAAGCTGATGCGTTAGGCTCTCACTCTTGCTCCATCTCCTCTTCTTCAGTCCCATCAGCAGGACGGTGCTCCTGTGTCCTCAGCACCACCTCAGCTGTGCTCTTTTGCATCACACACCGTCAGGAGGTGAACGGTGACTCCAAGCCACAGACATAATTATGTTTTGCTTAAATTACAGTGACATTAGAGCTTCTCTGTCACATTTAGTGTGCAATTTTTTTTCTTCTTTAATTTTTTACAGCTGAACAAATCTGACTTCATAGAGGATCAAACACTGAATGTTTGTGTGTCTATAAGCTGCCACAGCGAGTGTAGCATCTCAGCCTGATCACAGCCGCTCTGCTGACATCTGCTGGTGACCGGCCTCATCTGCCAAAGGATCTTAAAGCTTTCAAGTTAGAGCCCTATCCCAGTCGTCCAATCATGTTTCCCAGATTTTTTCTCACATCACTTGACTAGCTCTGTCTTTAATCTGCATCACCCTCTGACACAGTTTCATCTCCTTTTAACTCATATGTAAACAGACACGCACGCAGCAAATCTCACTCTCTTCATATGTATATATTTAATATTTAATATTCAACCAAAGGAGGGGCTGAAAGTGAAGGGAACTTGAATGAAAGCAGGCTTGATGTTGTTTGATAATCTAAATAAGCTTCACTTCTCCAATCCTACCTTTTCCCCCGGTTGAGAGCCTGAGCACAGCAGCACTCAGTAGTGTCTCCTGCCGCCTTTCAGCCTAAAAACCACACTCTGTCTCATCAAAAGCAGGGGCTGCTTAGCAGGTGGAGCGATGAAAAGTATTTAGGAGTTGCTAGCGAGGCAGAGAGTGAAGCTTTACGGGAGAAAGCCTCTCGTGTTCCCTTGTTGCAGATCCAGCAGCATCAGCTCAGAGTCATAGGTCAGGCTGGAGTGGATGGAGGGAGGAAGGATTGGGCTGTCACCTTAATCGGGCCCTCGTAGAGGAGAGACCACAGATATATATATATATATATATATATATATATATATATATATATATATATATATATATATATATATATATATATTGTTATTAGGGATGGGTATCGTTTGGTTTTTTTTCCGATACCAGTGCTAAACCGGTACTTTTAAAACGACACCGGTGCCTAAACGGTGCCTGAACCGATACTTAAAAAAAAAGAAGGCACAATGAGGACATTAAAATTCTCTTTGGCCATATTCCCTGTAGAAGCCGTTATCATGGAGCACTGACAAACAACGGTTATCAGACTGTTAACATACACAATACATGTTCTCCATTATATATAATATAATGTATATTATATTATTATATTGTCATGTGCATACCTTATAGGGTTAATCCTGTCACTTTTTTGATGGGCTAAGAGAAGAACCAATCAGATGACATGTGACACATAAAGTGTTGCTTCTGACAGTGAGAGCTCCACTGAAACAAAGTGATGCCTCACGGTCTTCATTCCTCCGTTATTATATTCCCGGTAACACCGGGTATACAGCCCCGCTGCACACCAACACATCTGCTAGCAGGCTGTCACGCACGTACCTCGTAGCTTACGAGCTAGCTTAAACATGGTTATAATGCTTAATTTATTATTTCATGGCCTACTTTTATGAATGCAAGACTTGCAATCAACGTTACGGTACTAATCTGACTTCTGGCTGCTCTTTCATTCATCGGTCTCCCCGTGTTCAGGGGGACCGATGACGGTCTCCACATCGCGCCCAGCCTGACGCTGTTGTGCGTGGCACGGGTTCACGTAGTCACACACGGCGATTGCCTCCGCTGTCAAAGTTAAATGTGATTGGCTATCGTAACCTGCTGACAGGGCGGAGTCACCAGAGAAGTTCAAAACAATAGTTTTTTTCAATTTCAATCGGCTCAGGCACCGGAAAGAAGCGCCGAAATGTGCGTTGCGTTTCGATCCGGGTAATACCGGATGTGTTGGAACCGGTGCCACATTAGCACCGGTTTCCGGTACCCAACCCTAATTGTTTTATATAGATATATATATTGATATTGATATATACATATATATATATACATATATATATATATATATATATATATATATATATATATATATATATATATATATACAAAAGCATCTGTTCCATTCTCGACTGAGGAAAACCGGACACGGCGAGAAAATTAGACATTTGAAGTTATTATAAATTGCAATATGAAGGAAAGGGCATGATGGAGAGTGTTACGCAAGCATTATCAGAACCAAAAGAAAATGCCGCTCAAATTCTACGAATACAACTGCAATAGCATTTCACTGCGGCCAGTGAGTGAGCTGCTTGTTTTCGCTTCAGGAAGAAAAAAAACAGGAATATGAATTTCTCTGTTGTGCTATACGGTAACGTTGACATTATAGAGAGGTGGCCAGTGAGCAGCATGATGCAAATACTGGCAGAGAGGGACAGGGAGGGCAGAGGGTGGGGCGGGGGGTTGGCGTGGCTGGTGGTCTGTTGGGCTGGCTGACATCTCTGTCTCCTCCTCTCTCCCGGCAGTTCATGGCATCAAGTGGACTTGCAGCAATGGGAACAGCAGCTCTGGCTTCTCAGTGGAGCAGCTAGTGCAACAGATTCTGGACAGCCACCAAACTAAGCCACCTCCCCGGACTCACAACTGCCTCTGCACGGGCACCCTGGGTAAGGGCTAGTGGGTGGGAGGGTGGGTGGGAGGGAGGGAGTTTGTCCGAAAGAGAGAACTGGAAAATGCAGCAAGAGAAACAAAAAAGGCCAAAGAGATACATTTTGTTATACGATAGATTAGAGAAGGTGGTTAAGGTCTTTTATTGGTAGGCTATTTAAAGTTAAATTGAGTTCCGGGGGTTATTGGCGTATTATTTCTATTTACTGATAACTGTGTCGAGGCCCTATCTGAAAGAGACCAGCTGTTCCCCAATGTTATGCTATTCAATGCAGCTGTGAAATTTTACCAGAGGCTGTCACTCAGGAAAAGGAATGTAGAGCAGTGGTTCGCTAATGTTTAACACAAATGAGTCTGGGTAACCCCCCAGTTGTGGCAAAATCTCTCATACGTTTAACTCACTGTGTAATAAAGTGAAAGGCTGGTTTATCACCAGAGGAGAAAATCGGCTTTCGCGATCTGATAAATACAAAAAAAGAACTGATCGTCCATCCTTGTCTCCGCTCCTCGAACATCAGTATCCAAACCCCAATTATTAGGAAGTACATGGGAAACATTGTTACATTACATTACGTGTCATTTAGCAGACACTTTTATCCAAAGTGACTTACAATAACTGCATTCAACCTAGAGTACAAACTAAGAACAACAAGAATACAGAAAGTAACATTTCCTCAACATAGACGAACTACAAAAGTACCACAATAAGAGCTATTTAAGAGCCGCTGAAGTGCTAATCTGTGTTTTAATCCAGATATAGTCGGAAAAGGTGCGTTTTCAGTTTCCGGCGGAAGCTGTAGAGACTTTCTTTTTCTTTTTCATTGTCTTTTTCTTTCGCCCTGGACCCCCGCCACCCATCCAAATCCCCAACCTCTTCTTCTCTCTCTGTCGTCCTCGTGTAGGTGCCGGCAGCAGCGTGCACCACAAATGCAACAGCGCCAAACACCGCATCATCTCCCCGAAGGTGGACCCCCGCTCAGGAGGCTACAGCACGGCTCACTCCGAGGTCCAGAACAATGACGTGTCGGAGGGGAAGACCGAGCACAGCGGCCACAGTGGAGGAAAAAGCTCCGGAGGAGGAGGAGGAGGAGGGGGAGGAGGGGGAAGTGCCAGGGAGAAGCGCAATGGCAAAGTCCACAAGCCCGTCCTGCTGCACCAGAACAGCACGGAGGTGTCGTCCACCAACCAGGTGGAGGTCCCCGACACCACGCAGAACTCGCCCGTGTCCATCAGCAGCGGCCTCAACAGCGACCCGGACATGGCCGACAGCCCCGTGGTGACGGGGATGAGCCACGTGGCCTCCGTCATGTCGGGCCTGTCCCAGAGCGTCTTTATGTCCGAGGTCGCCGGAGACCCGGTTTACAGCATGTCCCCCACCGGGGGTCCCAACACCCACCTGATGGGCGCCGACGCCACCTCACAGGGCTTGGTGCTGTCCGTGGCCGCCGACCGGCACAAGTTTGCCTTCCCCGCCGGAGGAGTCGGGGAGCCGGGGCCGACCGCGGCCGGAGACGGGCTGTCCATGCTGTCCTCGGCGGGGGTGTCCGAGGAGCTGGTGCTCTCCAGCAGTCTGGACGCCGGCAGCATCAAGATCCCCGAGACCAACATGAACTTTGACCCCGACTGCTTCCTGAACAACCCCAAACAGGGCCAGACCTACGGGGGCAGCGCGATGAAGACGGAGGGCAACTCTTCCTCGTCGTCCTCCTGCTCCGGCGGCGGCGGCGGCAGGTGCACCAACGGCGGTCTGCAGCGCGGCCCCGGCATGTCGGACAATGGCTACATCTTCAACTCGGCGTTGGTGAAGAACATCAAGATAGAAGACACGTCGTTCGAGCAGCAGCTGGCCAAGGAGAGCGGCTACCAGGTGGGGCCGGTGGCGAGCTGCGGTGGCGGCGGCGGCGGCGGTGGCGGCGGCGGTGGCGGCGGCGGCGGCGGCGGTGGCGGCGGCGGCGGGGCGTCCGTGTCCTCTGGCGCCGGTCCAGGCCCGGGCAGCCTCACTCTGACCGCGGCTGGATCCCTCCTTCCTTCTGGCGGCGGTCTGAGTCCCAGCACCACGCTGGAGCAGATGGATTTCAGCGCCATAGACGCCAAGCAGGACTATTCTTCCGCCGCGACCTCGGTGAACTACGGCCAGGCCATGTCCAGTCCGCACATGCAGCACCAGAACCGCTCGCCCAGCTTCTTCCTCCAGGATTCTTCTCAGGCTCAGCAGGGGAGGCCCGGCATGGGCCCGAAAACACACCTGATGGAGCACAACTCCCACGACTCCGGAGCTTACATGGGGCTGCAGGTGGTGAAGACGGACTCCCCCGGCAGCAACGGCCACCTCCACCACCACCACCAGGCCCACCAGGCCCACCAGGCCCAGCACCGGGTCAGCTGTAACGGGGGCTCGCCCACCGAGGGGCCCGGCCAGGCGGGCGCCCTCCAGCTGCTGCAGTACCAGGGGGGCTTCCCCGGGATGGGCGGCGACCACGAGGAGGTGGTGGGTCTCGATCAACCGGGCAATGTGAGCTCGGCTCAGGCCGGAGTCGCCGACGGGGTCGAGAATCTCCTCAAGCCCGTGGACCACATCCAGGCCTGCGGGGCGGGGAACGGAGAGGTGGCGGAGCATTACCTGCAACAGGCCTCGGACGGCGGCGGAGGAGGAGGAGGGGCCGGAGTGGCAGGAGACGGGGCGGCGATCCACAACGGCAACGGTGACGTCGGCAACCGCTCCCAGCAGCAGCAGCAGCAGCAGCAGCAGCAGCTGCAGCCTCTCCTCCAGGGCGCCGCTCTGGTCCAGGGACTCTACAACGCCGTCGGAAGCCACCAAGGCCTCGGCGGAGCGGCCAGCAACGGGGGCGCCGGAGGGACGGGCATGGAGATCAGCCTGGATCACTTCGACATCTCCTTCGGGAACCAGTTCTCCGACCTCATCAACGACTTCATCTCCGTGGACGGCAGCGGCGCCGCCATGGCGGCCGGAGGGGCCCTGTACGCTCACCAGCTCGTCGCGTCCCACGGCGCCAACGGTCAGAACGCGGGCGGCGGCGGCGGGGGGGCCCCCCAGCAAGGCCAGGAGGACGGAGGGGCCAGGGGCTCCGGCTACAGCCCAGCGGAGCTGTGCCTTCAGCCGTGCTGCAGCCCCCAGTCTCTGAGCGGAGGAGCCGTAGCCGGGGGCAACGCGGGCGAGCCCGGCGCCCTGGCCTACATGAACGTGGCGGAGGCCGTTTCTGCAGCCGTGGCCCAGGGAGCTCTGGGGATGCTGCAGGCCACGGGCCGGCTCTTCATGGTCACTGACTACTCCCCCGAGTGGTCCTACCCTGAGGTGTGTAACGGGGCTCTTTTGTGTTTGTTTGTTTGTTTGTTTGTTTGTTTGTTTGTTTGTTTGGGGGCGGGGTCGAGGAGATTTGAGTTGCTTGTGTCCCGGAGCTGCCATCGAATCTCCTAGAGGTGAAGTGGTCATCTGGTGGAAACAGAATAGGAAATAAAAATACTGTTTGTTACCTCTTTTGGATGTTTAGTATGATATGATATAAGATAAGATAAGATATTCATTTATTAGTCCCACAGTGGGGAATTTTCAGGATCACAGCAGTGGATGTACATTAGAGCAATAATAAGAAAAAAAGATACAAAAATAAAAACACAAAAACTAAATACTAAATACTAATACTAAATTACTGAATACTAAAATACTAAATACTAATACTAAAATACTAAATACTACAAGAGGAAAAACTAAGTAAAGTGTTGAGTAAAGTAAAGTCAGTAAAGTGCTGAGTAAAGTAAAGTAAAGTGATGATATATGATATATGATATAATATATATCTTTATTCGTCCCACAGTGGGAAAATTTCAAAAATCACAGCAGCGGTGCACATCAGAGCATTAATAAAAATAATTATAAAACACAAAACTAAATACTAAAAACTAATACTAATACTAAATATACAGGGGGAAAACAAAGTAAAGTGCTGAGCAAAGTAAAGTTCTGAGTAAAGTGCTGAGTTTGCCAGGATCTCCAGCGATTATAGTAGATAGTATGTATATACAGGACTGTCTCAGAAAATTAGAATATTGTGATAAAGTTCTTTATTTTCTGTAATGCAATTTTTAAAAAATCATTACAAATCAACTGAAATATTGCAAGCCTTTTATTCTTTTAATATTGCTGATTATGGCTTACAGCTTAAGAAAACTCAAATGTCCTATCTCTAAATATTAGAATATTTCCTCAGACCAAGTAAAAAAAAAGATTTATAACAGCAAAACAAAATCAAACATTTGAAAATGTCCATTAATGCACTCAGTACTTGGTTGGGAATCCTTTTGCACGGATTACTGCATCAATGCGGTGAGGCATGGAGGCAATCAGCCTGTGGCATTGCTGAGGTGTTATGGTTTACAGCTTAAGACGGAAGATATTAATAACTGATGACTGTGCATTGTGGATTAACGCACCAAGTAGAATTCTTCTCATGCGCATTACACATTGCATATTTAAATAAAAGCAAAGATGGATTCATCACTAAACTATCCTTGTTAATGCAATTACATTGTTATGATCATTGCAGGAACTTTCACTATATTCGCTTTTAATAAATTGTTTAAATAATATGCTGCTTGATTTAAGGTAGTTTAAACTGATTTCTTGTGTGATTTATAGCCAGAAATGTGTCTGTCTGAACTGAACACTTATGTTCAACTATTTAAGATTTCTTAGCACAATGACTTATTATTATCACTCTTACCCACATCTGGCTGTGTCTGGTTAATTAAGTTTTTCCCATTCAAACTTTTGCAACAACATTTTTAATTTTTACATTAACTTATAGACATTTAAGTGACCAGGCAGATGATGGCAATCTGACATTTTAGCTAGAATATAAGATATTTTAATTATTCGCTGGTGAAATAAAAATCAATAGACCTGAACAGACCTCGCTGCATAAATTATCAAAAGGATTAATCAATCTTTTGATAATTAAGTTATCAAACAATACTTGAAATGAGGCTGCAAATAGTTTGTTCTTTGCCTCACAAGCAGCTGCAGCTATGTTAAGCTCAAACTCATGTCATCTAAACTCTGGCGTAACTTTCCCTGATGATAGAGGACGTGTCATTTTTCAAATTCAGTTTTCAGACCGTCTATCCCGGAAGTCATGAATGTTGCACTCTGTTGTCGACACAAAAAGACCCAAAATAATTGTGTAATGAAATAAATCAGAACAATTGAGAGAGAAGTTCCAACCTGACTTCCTCACCTCTGAACACACAGCCTCACATCACAGCGTGAATTTAGCTGTAAAGTGAAATAACTACTATTTTTTTCCATTGTCAGCTTCAGAGCGTTACCAAAATAGTTGGACACCACCCCCAAATATGAGGTTGGAAATGTGTGGGCAGGAGGTTTTCCCAAGCTGCTCAACAAGCATTTGAAGTACTGGCCCTTTAAGAGCTGCAGACACTACGCCCAACAGCATACTGTTACCTGTTCTTAATGTTGTTTTGGTGAAATAGAAAAATATAATCTGTAATTGTATTTACAATTAATAGTATCCTTATAAGAATAATAAAAGGATTAGACACTAAAGAACGTCACACCTTTTTGGTAAAGATGTAAATACATAATTAGCAGGCATAGAATGGTGGATCATTGAAATTAAATATGATTTAAGATATGCACATAGATGAATTCAGGTAAAAGCATTCATGTAGCTTTTTCTACATCCATGTTTGTGTTTTTGTTTTTCAAGAGAAACAAATGCATACAAATATCCATATAAAATGAGAATTACCATATTTTGAAAATAGTAATTGCAGCATACAGAACTTAATTATTGTCTTGAAATTAAAGCTAGAGTGGGAAAATGTGTTTTAGACCTTTATTACCTTTAAGATATTTTAAAAAAGAGTCTCCCTACCTGCGTGCACTCATTGCATCTATGCAATGCTGTCTTTTTTTCTCGAATAGATCTGTCTGGATACATATTAATAAATGTAACACCAAACAGAAGAGAAACTTTATGCAACCAGACAAGAATGCAGCGTAATAGATGAAGTTTATTGTACGGAAATATTTGATAAAAAATGTGTAGACCTCTCCATAAGTTGTGCATTAAATCCCTATTTTCCATCACTCTATAATTATGTAATATCATTATTACGTGTTGTCAGCAGTAATACCGTCCCTGAACCTCTGGATGGCAGCATAATATTTAAACGTCAGTATTGGCTGAGTTCATAAAATCTAATCGCTGTAGTGATATGACGTTGGTTATCCACACGGTGGAAGCAGAGATCAGTATACGGGTTGTTTACTGTACCTTGGTGTCATGCTTATCTTTGCCCACTAGATGACAGTGCAACAACAATTAACGCAAGTAGAGACTCTTCAACCTGATGTGGATGTTGTGTTATGAGTTTATTTTATGCATTTGTCCTGTTTGTTTTTCAGGGTGGCGTTAAGGTGCTGATCACTGGGCCCTGGCAGGAGGCCAGCTCCAGCTACAGCTGCTTGTTTGACCAGATCTCAGTCCCAGCCTCTCTCATCCAACCAGGGGTGCTGCGCTGCTACTGCCCAGGTAAGTGTCACGGCTGGATTTAGGGTGGACCCAAATGCACGACTCAGGAGACATAAAATGCTGATCAAGAAGTTTACTAGGAATCTTATCAGGACTGAAACAAAGAACACAGGGTAACGCGGGAGAGCTTGGTCACGGAGAACACAAACCAATCTGGCAGAGGACAAGTGGGAGTAAGGGAGCTAAATAGTGAGGGACTAACGAGGGGATTGGCTGCAGGTGAGAAGGGGCTTGAGGACCAGGTGAAGGTAATGAGGGACTAACGAGGTGATCAGAGGCAGGTGAAGGGAGTTGGACTGACGAGATGGGAAGCAGGATCTGGAATGACATGATAGTGAGACAGGATGAAAACTAATAAAAAAGGAAAGTATGGAGCTGAACTGTTACAGGTAAAACAGAGAGGGCGTGTTCATCAAGAGCTGTCCCCTTTACATTAGTCGTTGTGCATCAGAGGAGTGGACGACTGGCATTTATTTTGCACATTTTCTATATTTAATTTAATTTACACTGCTGAATATTTGCATATATGTTGTGTGTGTATATATACATATTTGCATATGTGTTGTTGTGTGTGTATATATATATATATATATATATATATATATATATACATATATATTTTATTTAGTATTTTATATTTCACTTGTATAGTTTATGCACAGTCACTTTTTCTTTCTTTCTTATATTTATATTTTATTCTTGTGTGTTTAGCTTATTGGTGCTACTGTGTCCACAAATGTCCCCTTGGGGATTAATAAGTATATTTCTATTCTATTCTTCTTCTATTTAAATGTGTTTGTCTTGGAGCAATAATGGTTGTGGCGCTTCATATTGTGTGAACCTATAACAATATATTTGATCACTTACATGAATATCATTACTGTTCATGTATTTATTGGAAGTGGCATTCTGAAGGTTGATAATATGCAGGTGGGCAAGGAGTTCTGTATATTCATGAACACTATTTTACACATAGATTACGATGGTAACTCGATTATAAAAGACTGAAAAATCCAAGTTAATGAGCAAAAACAATGTTAATATAAACCAATGTTATGCGGTGGCCTTACGTAACATAAGCTACTGCACGTCAATCAAACCTAAATTATAATTGTTGTTGATACCAACAATAGTTGCACTTAGAAAGTCGGGCCAGCCAAAACTGAAAAACTGTCCGTGTGATCGTGACATTGTGTTTACTCTGATTAATTCCCATCATCCTCTTCCTCTGCAGCTCACGACACAGGTCTGGTGACGCTGCAGGTGGCAGTCAGTAACCAGATCATCTCCAACTCGGTGGTGTTTGAGTACAAGGCTCGCGCTCTTCCGTCGCTGCCGTCCTCTCAGCACGACTGGCTCTCGCTGGATGGTATGTCTCTCCTCAGTTTGACTCTAGCTCCAACTCTTCCTATCCATCCTCTCTGTTTTATTCACTCATTGCTTCTCTATGTAGTCCCTTAACTCATCTATCTGGCTCTCCAAATCCCACACCGCCTTATTGATTTTGTTTATTCTGATCAATGATCTGCTGGACCATTGTGCATTACAAATCCTCTCTGTAGGTTGGATTTAAAGGAGTTTGTCACAGCGTATATATTCCAGCATTATCATCCCCTGGAGACAAAAAAAGTCTGCAGGATATTTCTACATTCTTCAGAAACTACCTGAAGATGAACTGTGACCTTTTTTGGTACATACATAGCAAGGGCATTTTGTTAATTAGGCTTTTGAACTCACTCGTTGTATCTGTGCGTTGTTATTAAATGTTCCTGCTGCATAGATGCTGAGCTTGGGTTGAATGTTGGTTATTAGTGTTGCTACATCTCACGTCAGACAGGGCGCTAGAACGAGAACAAGAAGATAATGAGTTGAATCTAAAATTGTGTATTTTAAGCCGTAAAAGACTTACTGGTTCTTTGGTCCCGGGCCAGAACATAATAAAGGTCATGGAACAATCGGGTTTTTCGGCTGCTCCTTGTTATCAGAGTTGTTGGACATCCTCTTGTTGGTACGAAATGCTGCTGTCCGCATTGCTGAGTTGGAGCAAACTGCACTTAAAGATTAACACAACTAATTAAAGTTGTTGTCATACAAGTGTAAAGAGTTGCTAATGTAGAACAGATCATTATTATTGTTATTAATATTATTATTAAAGTGACATTGCCTATTATTAATGTATTATCATGTATATCAAATTATCAATACTTAAAAAATGTTTAATTGTAGTGTGTTATTTGGGTGATGGTGGTCTTAGTGGACCTGGTTCCTCCAGAGTCAGGGCCCTTCAGGATGTTGTCATGCCTGGAAGAGTTCATGTTGTGGGGCCAGATTGATGGTGGTCTAAGTGGACCCTGGTTCCTCCAGAGGCTGGGTCCTTCAGGCTGTTGTCATGCCCAGAAGAGTGCATGTTGTGGGGTCGACTCAAGATAAAGAGATTCAAGAGTCCACTTTGTTGTCGTGTTGTGGTCGGGATGTGTTGAATGAGGCATTTTCATTTCCACTTTGCAGTCTATTGTCCTGAGATGTGGAAATGAAATAGCACACGTGGAATTCAAATTGTCATTTAAAGGTCAGTCCGGTGAGAGAACGCCTCATCGTCTCATCTCGCATTTGTTGCAATCGGCCAGCAAATGCAATGCCAAACAGGGACATTGTTTTTGTTATGAGTCTTTGCGAATTGTGCTGCAATTGTTTTGTGTGCTCCCGCAACAGTAAAAACAAAATGAGAAGAAGAAAAAAAAGCTTCCTTAGATCAGCAATGTGGCGGGCTTCACATACAACAGCGGATGCTGCAGGGTTGGCACATCTCCATTCTGTTTACTGTTTATTCAGAGGAAGTCTGTGAGTCAGAAGACCGACTGTATGCACGTTCACCAGAATGCAATGAGTATGTAAGTCCTGTGCGCGTCTGTGTGTGTGTGCATGTGTGCGTGTGTGTCTTTGTGCGCATGCTGCTGGGGAAGCAATGCTGCAGTGCTTGAGCATTGACAGGATAAAGTAGGGCACGGCGAAGCACAGGCTCACAGGACAGCTGCATTGCAGACGGCCCTTGAGGGAGTGGGAGTGAGTAATGGAGAGCTGGCGGCTCCCATCCCCAGCAGTACCAGTGGATCCCTCCGCCATTCATACCCTACTGCCTCACTGGCCCATTCACAGAACCAGTTAAGGAGGAGCTGACTGTCTCAGGGAAAACACAGCCCACCTTATTACCTTACTTATATTAACCCCTTTCCTGCCGTCTCGCGCTTTGTTGTTGCACGGCAGTGTGTGGTGTCCTAGATGAGGATGGCAACGGCGTGCATACGTGTGTGTGTGTGTGTGTTTTGTTCAATACCTGTGTAGTCAAACTATGTCATATTATGTCAA
The DNA here is from genome assembly GCA_036178185.1 of Liparis tanakae. Lineage (NCBI taxonomy): Eukaryota > Metazoa > Chordata > Actinopteri > Perciformes > Liparidae > Liparis > Liparis tanakae. Next base: position 6,409,183 of record CM070097.1, read on the forward strand.
GTTGATGTGGCACAATGATAGCATGTGTGTGTGAGTGAGATATAGAGTTAGCCATAGCAAGAGGCCTATGTATATTGTTGCTCTGCTTCTGTGTGCCAATCACACATACGGTGGATTGTTACTCCACACGATGCTCTTCTGGGGTCCATCAGCAGCTTCAGGGCCACCGCACTGTGGACACAGCTCACTTTAAACCTACACATAAAAAGTAAACACTGTGATCTGTTAGTCACTGTTTGCAACCGCATCCTATATGACTTATTCCAGAAGTAGGGCAGGATGTGATCACTTGGGCACGTGCAGGTCCTCACGTCCAGGATGTCCACAGCCCTGAAGTCAAACGTCTAACGGAATAATGGCAGCTCTACAGACATCTATAGTTGCGCACACACACACACACACACACACACACACACACACACACACACACACACACACACACACACACACACACATTCTCCTGTGATTCCTGTTTACGCGCCAGTCACCTGATCCAATGCCGGCACGCGGACATTTACGTGCCGTGTGTACTTGCAGCACGAGTGGGGGTCCCGAGTCCGCAGCGGCGTGTGCCGCTCGGTTCTCCAGTGGAAGAACTCGCTGTGCTATGATGTGCTGATGGTTACAGCTGCCCGCCCGCCTGCCTGCCTTGATTTGTCATAATGCAGAGTGGGGGAAGGGGCGCCTGTTTCTCTGCAGCACTGCAGGTACGGAGCCATGGGCAGGACGGAAGGGAGAAAAAAAGAAGAAGAAAAAAAAAAAAAAAAAAAAGCTGTGGGGAGCTGCAGAAACACTCGTCGCCCGCCCCGTTAAGTCCCCCCGGAGCTCAGATCCCGCGACCCGAGCCCGGGAGCAGGTTCGCCGGGTAACAAGCCCCCCCGCATAGCGGCACACGCTGTGCCGGTACTGACTCCGAGCTTATAGCGACACCGGAGTGACACACGGCGGACCGCGCGCACACACACACACACACACACACACGCACACACTATGCAGGAGCGCAGGAGTGGGAGTGTTTGGGTAAACATTGTAAACTACCGCAAACAGAACCAGGTGTAGTTTCAGGACGGTCCGCCGGACTTCGAGAAGGCGAATGCGGGTCGTGTTTTGATCCGGTTGCGCCGACTTTCTCCGGAGAGACTCCGCGCGCCGCGAACCGCGCACCGAGTTCAGAGCCACAGGCTACTTAGTCTTATTTTTATAATTATTAATATTACCGCGACATAGCCAAATAACGAATGGTAATAACAACACTGCGATAAGGGACGAGCGTTTATGAGCAGGACCGCGGCTCGAGGCGCCAAACGGGAACTAGGGCGTCTGTTTACCGGCGGCACGTGCGCACAACGTCTCGGCGGTATTTGTCATTTTACTGCAGGCTGAGATAGCAGCGACTACTAGAAACACGGGGAAAGTGTGTATGTGTGTGTGTGAGAGGTGAAACAAGTGAACAGGAGGAGGGGGCTATTAGACGAAGAAGAGTAGTGAGCGGTCTTCCTCCCTCTCTCTCTCTCTCGCTCTCTCGCTCTTTCCTCACGTCGCTCTTTTCCCTCACTTTGTTCTATTGTTGACGAGTCTTCTGTTGAGATTGAGATTCAGTCCACACTAAGGATCTATATTTTTTTGCGTTGTTTCTCCGTGTGACACCATGCAGTGCCTGACCGTTGGGCTGTGGTGGTGGTGATGGGGGGGAAACTGCGATTTGAGTGAAATGCAGCTTTGGCTGGACTTCTTTTGGGTCAGGATGCCTGTGAATGACACCTGCTTTTCCTAAAAGACAAAAGAGGCAGTACTTTTTGGGCTTTGAGGTGGACTCTACCAATGGAAAATAAGATAGAAGGTTAGACGCGTTAAGTTCCACCTATATGGCTGTAGTGTTGTGTTTGTGTTGTTTTCGCATTCTGTGCCTTTCTCGTGAATGCCAGAGGAAGTTGAAGTTACACGTGTTTTTGAGGGAAAGGTTTGTTTGTGCCACATGCTTTCTCTAAGTGTTTCATGTGACTCTGCCTCGTTGCAGAGCACCGGAGAGTTGACGTTGATAGTAGCCCAACTCCTGACTCACGACTAGTGCTTTAGCATGTTAAAGTCTCCTCAAGACGCCAAGGAAATAATCAGTATTTGCTTTCTTGCTATTGCTGGATAACAACGGAAGTTTTACTTAAAGCTCTCGTGCGCCTGTTTTTTAAAAATATATATTTGCAGTATACTTTCGGCACAGCCTGCAGCCTCTCACATGTGGAGGATTCCGGATTATTTCCTGACAGTTCTCGTGTTGTTTGGTGTGCTGAACTCTTTGGACACCGTGTCTCAGGCTGGCGTCCCTAAACTGCCAGCTGTGCGAGTGCTGTTGCACGTGTTGTTGAAAGTGTGGCAGTTGCTCTAGCGCATTAGAGGGTTGTCGCATCCCTGAGTGCTGCTCGGGTTATCGGGGCCAGCGAGCCGTCGGTAAAAACACACACGCATCTATTTCCGCTGTTGTTGTTTTTTTATATATATGTATAGTTCAGATTGCAGTCAATGCTGCATATTATTTACAGCATTGAGTAAGAAACAGGTGAAATAGGGCGACATATTTATTTTAAACGCACATTGCTACAGCCGACACTTCCATCGCGAGTGCAGCGCTTCAGCACCACGGACCTCTGGACAGCGACTTGTCGTTAACCCCGTTTAGTCCTCAAAGTTCGCTTCGGTTGAGCTCTTTGTTTTCACTAAGTGAGAGAAATGCAGCTTTACGTTTGTCTACCTGTTGCTTTCCTGTGAAGTTTTGAGTCCTTTATTCAATGCATGGAACAAGATGCTTCTATTGTAGCCATGTGGAAGAGAACTGTGAAAGACACAATACAACAGACCAAAGTTACAAAGTCATGTACAATATGTTTTGAAGAAGTTGCTTTTGCTTGTTGTACATAGAAGATGTTCGTTTAGTGTAGTGGTACAAAGTTACGCTATGTTTTGGACACGTTAATGCAATGTGATTTACTGATAGTATAATTAGTAGCATGGAGAACAACCCCTATCCTTTATCCACTGCACAATACATGTATTAGTTGTACAGGAACAAGACTTTTGCCCCCTCTTTATCATAATCACAAATAAAATGGTGTATTGCTGTGTGGGAGTGTGCATGTAAATATATATGGCCAAAAGCTATCACCATAATATGCATCATAATATTATTTTCCTGGTAATTAAATGGTCATATATTTTACAAATGAAACATACTTTGCCTTTTTAATTGTATTAAGACCTTTAGTGTAAAATGAACATTAATTAAGTTGGTTAGACATACATGCACACAAAAACAGACTTTTCAAGTCAGTAATATGATTGAAAAGAGTTAGATCAATTATAACACATGATTTCATCAAAAACTATTTAAAAGACGCTAAATGATCATACTGACTTATCGCCCAGCTATAGGACATATGTATTTGCAAGAAGTGTGTATGCAAGAATGATTGGATGCATGTCGAGGGAGGTATGTGTATGTGTATATGTGACCATTATATCATCTGTGGGCATTGTATTTGTCATGGGGGCATGAACGTGCAGGCTGTGAAATCAGATTCACCTCCAGGTACGTTAAAGACCTGACTACCTAGCTATCGATCCATCTAGAAACATCGAATAATATAAAAAAGAAAAACAGTATTATTAGTTGATGTCATTTTGAAAACTGTGTTGCCGTCGCTGTGTAATAACAGAATAAATAGCAATAGTAGTAGTAGTAGTAACAGCAGCAGTGATGTGGGAATGCTTACAACTCAAGGTGATGGATCACCCCAGACAAGAGGTTTTAAAGAGACACGTTTCAGGAGAAACAGTTCTTTGTAGAGAGCACATCATTTCTGACTTTTATTGTTGACTATTATTATGTGATAGCTTTCTTTTCACAGCGATGTTACATCTTGCCTATCTAATGCAATTTAATATAATCATTTATTGAAGCCTTACAGTAGCACATGTAGTTTGTGATTGACCTGTCAAATAGGTGTCCAGTCAAGCCTTTGGCTACGTTTTAAAGCAATAGTCTGTGGTTTGCAGTCGGTTACATTGTACTATGCTATCTTGTGGGATGTGAAATATGCATTATATTGTCTGTCTCTGTGCTAACAAACTCCAGTCTGCCTATTTAGAGGAGCACAAAGGGATCACTTATTTTGCTGTAATCTAAGCTAATTGAACAGTATATTAATAGCTATAATCCAGGGAAGGTGCTTCTTTTATGCTTTGTTTTAAATGTTGTAATGCGCTTATTAAATTCAGGTTCAGTACCTGTTCACGCTGTGTAGTTGTATCTCTCTGAGATGTCATGACACCGTAATTAAAATAAAGGGAGTTATATACATGCTTTCTAACCAAACGTGCATCAAATCACATTCGAGATATAAGATTGCTGTGCAGTCTACTGTACAATAAACCATCGACAGGATATGTATGTGACAAAAGACTGGAAATCTAATTTTGAATTCAATGTTGAAAAAGATTTGGAGGGAAAGGGAGGACAGGCAGATAAATCCTGTGAGTGCATTTAGCCTAACTGTGTTGTCTTACTATTAATGGGAGGCTTTTGAGACTTCCTGTCCCCTGGGTTGTGGTGTTGTACATCAGATTGATTTATCTTGGAAATTGTTTCCCCACTCATCTCTCAGTTGCCTAGAATCTGATGTGTCAAGCAGTATCTAGTTGTTTATGCCAACAGATATCTAACGATATGCACATGTTACTGCAGCGTCGATCTATAACGAGTCAAATCTCCCTAGTTTACAAGACAAAAAGCCAATACTGCGTTACCCTATTAGTGGGATAGTGGATGATGGTAAATCCCCATGGTGTGTACACTTGGCATTTTACCCTTCAAAATGACACGCTGTATCCACTCAGTGTTCAGACTAAACTCCTATTGACCTATATAGCTGAACAAATGCCAGTAGGTCAAGAGCGTCTTCACCTTTACGGCAGGATATAAAAGTATCATTTGAGCATTGTGACCTTTATTTGTGGTCATTAAACTTCTGTATATGGTTGTGAATAAATTCTCTATGGAGGCAGCGGGGAGACGGTAACTCCGATAGGACGTAAAGCAATGTGCTCCACCTGTTGTGTAATGTGGTGATACGTGGCAAGAGAAGAAGTGCTGAGATGCAGACACGTTGCTGGTTTAACTTGTGTTTCTGGACGTGAAATCCAGACGTTGGCATTAATGTTGAGTGCCTTGTGTTTAGAAGGACTTCTGCTGTTGGGAACACAATGTTGTATGTAAGACCAGGAGAAGTGATGTGACATTAGCCCACTGGCAACCGATGTTGGCTTGAGGGACAGGGTGTACAAAACATGGACAATCACCAACTAGAGAGACGACGGCAGACGTGTTGTAGAGCACTGGAACGGCAACGCTCTAACCTACATCTGTACGGTATGACTCTGTTATGCTTATGTGTTCGTTCTCTCTAGGTGATTCCATTTCTTGCACCAGATCAAAAAACATTCGGTTTTAATGTGAATTGAAAAACTCCAAATTGCATCTGGGTGTGAATGTGAACGAATGTGTCGTTCGTGTGTGTTTGGATTTGACGACCTGCCCCTCACCTCCGCCCCCTGACCACGAACAGAATAAGCCACATCGCAAATGGATTGATGGAGTTTGATTTGACGCCATAAAAGCAGCGAGTGGACAAAAGAAAGATGTCTCTTTGAACAACTGAAAGCTTCTGTTATCGCTTTGCTAATCAGAAGAAAACGGAGGGGGAAAAAGAAGAAGGGAGAAACAATAGATGGAATGCCACAACCGCTAATTACGCTGTTTGAAACGTAAAGTCAGGCCTTGATCAACAGACAGCGATGTGTTCCAGCTGCGAGGGCTGCTGCCAGATGGCCTGGCCCCTCACCCTCCACGATCACAAATACCAGCCCCTGTCAGTCAGCGCACACAGAACCAGGGGGAGGCTGGCCTCCGGGCCTTTCTGCTGGGCTACATATAAGCAGCTGACTGGCTGCAGGGCGATAATGAGGTCCGCCACTAAAGTTGATTGGCACGACCACAAGCAGAGGTTTAGAAGTGAGGATTAAAGATCTCTCTCCCGCACTATTAGAAGTTCACCATATGGATAACCCTGTCTTCTCATCTCACTTTCACCCTTGTTTTTTTGTTGTACCTGTAATCTCTCCCCGCTGTCTTCTTCATCCCTTCAAGCTGATCTGGCTCCCACTGAGCTCCTCAGGAAACAGCCCCGTGTCATTTCCTTCCTTCCGCTATCTGTCTGTATGTCAACTGTTTTTCACGGGGAGCGGTGCTGCAAACGGCCCGGAGATGAAGCGGATCATCCGGAGCAGGGCGGTGACATCGTGCGGGGGTTTAAAACCCGGATGCACCCGCCCTCTGCGCTCCTCTTCTCTCAGAGGACGGGAGTGTCCTTTGAGGGAAGCAACAGGAGATCCACCGACCATCAGGCGCTAGATTTATTATGCGGACGGTATACCTTTCTGCAGAGCTGACTACTAGATGTGTGACTTTCCCCATTTAGCCTGGCTTCTTAATCTGTATGACAGGACCGGGTCAGAAACCAGAGTCTGGTGGCTCCCACCATGAAAACACTATCAATTTATTCTAATGAAAGTCGGTCCCAAGGCGAGCGACAAAGTTACTCATTTGTGTTATCGGTCGTGAAAGTTCAAGACTTCTTTTTTTTTCACATTATAAATGCAAGTGTCCCTATTATAAGACCTAGACTGCGGTATTTTCCCACAGGTTTTCCTCTCTAAGAAAGGACAAGTCCAGTCATCATTAAGCAGCGTACTCCCTGGAATTTCAAAAAGCACACTGTAATTATTAAGTAACAGACTGTATCGATGGAAATACTTTGTTCTCTTTGAGGTCCTCATTAAAGTAACTTTCACTGGACAACATGAAACACTCGACAGTATGACTCACAGTACATAAGAGTCCAGGTAGATACACGTGTGAGAAATGATGGAGCGTAAACATCTGTGTAGTTTTGATTTCGGAATATGAATTGCTATATGTCCTCTCGCCTTTCGTATTTCGTATATACAATTTGGATAGAGAAAGTTAGCAAATCCACCAGGGGAATACATCTCCAAAAAACAAGCGTTAAATGATGCATTATAAATATCCATAAACGAGTGGACTCAAACTTCGCTTTTCTTTTTGAAGGCACATTAGTGTCGTGGCAGCTGTGAGTTCACACCTCCGCTACCTGATCAACTTCCATTCAAGTGCTGTCAACATAATGAGTGGTGCTCTGCCCCATTTCTGCACCCGACAGTTTCTCTCTCTCTCCTTTGTTTAAATTATCCTGTCACAGTTTGCCCTAAATGGGTGAGATCGGCCACGTCTGCTGCCACACGTCGTCACGAGGGAGTAAACCGGGGAGTGGGAGGGCGTTGGCGACGTCACGGTGTTGTTATGGTTCTGTTTGGCTGCCCGCCTTCCATGTCTCCTCCCTCTCCCCTCCCACTCGTCTCTACCCCCATCCTCCCTCTGCAGTGGACGTGCATCGCATTTGGAGCAGCAGGCAGCAGGTGGAGATGACATCATCTGCACTGCAGCACACTGCAGCACTGGGTCTGAACAAAGACATGTCAGCCTACCGCTAACTACCCCCCCCCTCTCTCTCTCTCTCTCTCTCTCCCTTACCATCTCTCTCCATCCCACGGTCTATGTCCTCCAACCCCCAACCCCCAACCCCTCCCCCCTTGTCAGCCAGAGGGAGTGTGTGTGTGTGTGTGGGGGGAGCGTAGCCGTGTACAAAGTCAGGTTGTTGTGCTGTGACCTATCTCAACCCTCTGATTCCCCTCCTAACACAAGCTCTCCGTTTATAACGGGGGCCCACGATTGTTTCCCTCACCTGTTTCCACAAGTCACCGTGTAGAAAGGTGAAGACGGAGCCCACATAGGAAGAAGCCCTGCCAACGTTTTTTTTCCCCTGCTTGATGAGCGAGCGACCGGCCGATCCGACAGTAGACGGTCGGCGGCTCGCGCAGATTCCTCGGTGGTGTCCTCGGTGCATTATTCTAGTTGCAGCATGTTGTCACTGAGAACACTAATTCACCATCCTGGGACATTGTGTTTTTTCCGTCCAGTGATATCAGTTATTTGACCTCGTTTGCAAAGGCTTACGGGAGGTCTGACTGTGGCATTACCTCCCCATGGAGCCCGGAGCCCTGACTGCCAAGATACCGTACGGCTCAAATGTCACCAGGTCGTGCTGTGCTGGCTCCCCACTTAGAGTCATTAGGTCCCCACCTACGGTGTCAACACTGAGAAGAGAGAGGAGGGCCGAGTACACAAAGGCACAGCAAAGACGATGTATGGACTCTATTTTTTTTTCCATTGTTTGCCTTTTCTATTTCCAAATCTTTTTTTTTATTATTTCTTTTTGCTGGAATACGGAGTCCTTCCCCTCCCCATCATCAATAAGCCAATAGCACGCAGGCAGACCATACACACACAGCCATGTTCCTGTCGCCTAGTTACCACTCGGCAGCAGGTTGCCACAGAAACGGCCTCATAGTGGCTAAATGGGGAATGCTAATGCGGTCTTCTGTACTCCCTGCTGCAGTGGGCTCGCTGTGCCCATCCCATTCCACTGTCTGTACACAGCAGTGTGTGTGTGTGTGTGTGTGTGTGTGTGTGTGTGTGTGTGTGTGTGTGTGTGTGTGTGTGTGTGTGTGTGTGTGTGTGTGTGTGAGTGTGAATGTCTAAGTGCAGCTGATGTCTTGTAATCCTACATAGCAACAGGTTTAATATTGCAGTGTGGCGATCACAACCTTCCTCATCTCTCACTGTGCAGCCCTGTTTCCCTAATTCCAACACATTTTAGTCTTAAAAAGTGATTTGCTCTGCCCTCTCCCCACTACGGTAGTGAATTATGCAGTGTGCTCTATATTTCCTTGCAAGGCAAAGAAACCTGAGCTGAGGCAACCCATGAAAAACTCCACTGAGTGACAACACAGGGTGCAAAGCAGTATAGTTAACTACCTGAGTAGCATGTAAACACTCTGGAGTCTGATACACCCCCGTCCATCCTGTGTTTGATGGGCTCTGGATCGGTGCATGCACTGATTTATCCAGTCCTGGCAGCTCCTCGGTCCATACCGGCTCACGGACCGAGGCTGGGATGGGACTCTGTGGCCGTGATTGAGTGTACTTCATCAGCTGGAGAGGGCCGTCTGCTATACAGAGCATGTCTGAAGCCCTTTGTGAAAGGGTGGACACATTGAACATGCCCCCACTCGTTACACCTGTATCAGTCTGCCGGGGCTGCGTGTGAGCGGTGCGGGACGAGACGGCAGTAAGAGTTTAGTGATGGCGGCCATTAGCGGGTGATTGATGGGCTTTAAAGGTTATTTTAGTCAAGCCAATGTTTTCACCAAGTCGATGATTGATGCTATTGTTTTCACTCACACTCTGGGGAGATTAATAATGATTATACGGGTGTTTTATGTTACAGCCCAACGTAGAACATCACAGTAACTTTCCATCAGCTTTGCTGTAACTCGGGAACGGGCCAATGCCTTCGCTCCTGGATGGTTGATTGTGCGCCTCATGATGTTGAGCCCCAAGTCACTGCGACAGTCTTATTGCTGCTCAGAGCTACATATTTGGTGCAGCTTGTGGTGCATACCGTGTGATCGTTTGTCTTGTCAGGACGCGGGGTTTGTTTGTGTGCCGGTAATAGCAAAGACAGACATTCTTTCTTCTTTTTTTTTTTTTCTTCTTCTGCTATACGTGTGTGCTGACGTGTTCTTCTCATGTGTCCCACTGTTTGCCTAGATAACCAGTTCAGAATGTCTATCCTGGAGCGCTTGGAGCAGATGGAGAGGAGGATGGCAGAGATGGCCAGCCACCAGCAGTCGAGCAGCGCAGGGAGTGGCGGAGCTGGGGGAGGAGCTGGGGGAGGGGGAGGGGGAGGAGGAGGAGGGAGGAGGCGGCGGCGGAGGAGGAGGAGGAGGAGGGGGAGGCAACAACAGCCAGTCACAGGTAAAAAGCCACATCGAGCGACTCGTTTGGAGACGTACATGTGCATCGGGTTTTGTCGTTATTGATTGCCACAAGTACCGTAGAATTACACGGAACATAACTGATGTTGTCGTTGACGACAACCGATAACGATGTGCTCTTCTTCTTCTGTGTATGTAAGTGTTTATCCGGTCAGGCCAGCAGCTCTTTTGAGAGTCGTGTCGTCGTGGTCTGTGAGAAGATGATGAGCAGAGCTTGCTGGGCCAAGTCCAAACATTTAATCCACTCCAAGACCTTCAGAGGCATGACCCTCCTTCACCTGGCGGCGGGCCAGGGCTACGCCACCCTCATCCAGACACTCATCAAGTGGCGGTGAGAACAAAGCACTCCGCACGCTGTGTTATAGCTCCTCGGATTGTAAACATCTATACGATGTAATACTAATTGTTTTTCTCTCTTTTCGTCCAGCACCAAACACGCTGATAGTATTGATTTGGAGTTGGAGGTGGACCCTCTCAATGTAGATCACTTCTCCTGCACGCCTCTGGTAAGAGCGCTGAAGTTCACATGTTTAGAAGAGTGGGATGAGAGAAACCTGTAGTCGCTTTTTTTTTAACAGCCTGGTGGAACCCATTAACTTTGCTGCTTTTTCTTTTTTTTGGGTCTGTTTTCCCTCCAGATGTGGGCATGTGCGCTGGGTCACCTGGAGGCGGCGGTGGTCCTGTATAAATGGGACAGACGTGCGCTAGCCATCCCGGATTCTCTGGGTCGCTTGCCCCTCTCCATCGCCCGATCTCGCGGCCATACCAAACTGGCGGAGTGTCTAGAGCAGCTACAGAGGGAAGAGCAGCAGTCGCCGGCCCCTCTACCGCCCGCAACTCGCATGTCTTTCTCCCCGGCCCCCGACACCCCCACCGCAGACAGCTGGATGGTCAACTGGGCGAACAACAGTGGAGTCGCGCCCAGTGGCAAGAAAGGGGGTCCTGCCACCACGACCACCACCTCCAGCACCACAAGCCTCAACCCAGGCCAGTGGAGTTCTCATACTGTACATTAGTGAGGTCAGGGGTCAGCAACCCACGGCTTTTTAGCCCTTCTGTTTGCAGCGCTCTAAAGCTTAAAAAATCACATATAATATATATATATATATATATATATATATATATATATATATATATATATATATATATATATATATATAGAGAGAGAGAGAGAGAGAGAGATTGATTTATGTTCTGCCCAGTGGATAATTGTTTAAAGGGAACACCTCTTATTTTTGAGTTTGAGCTATGACTGTCTCTGAAAAATAACAAAAGTGTAATATTCGCTGTCAAGTGTGGTTCCCTGCAGGTGGCTCGTCATGATATGCAGAGCCCCACCTTTGTTAAACTGTCAATGGATAAATAAATTAAAATTCATGGAGAAAAATAGACCTACATAATTGTCTGATTGACAACTATGTAGGTCTATATTAATTTTTTTCCTACTCTTCACAAGAGTTTGATTTTGTTATAACCAGTAAAATAGTAACACAATGTCAACAATTGTCTTTTTTCTGATTCCATAATTTCAGAAAATCAACAAACTATAGTTTTTGCACATACGCATATATAATATAAATATATATATAATATGACTATATATATATATATATATATATATATATATATATATATATATATATATATATATAAAAACTTTATAAGCTGTGATATCAAATAGCTTTTGCGGCTCCGGGCACATTTTATTTGATGGAAAATATAGCAAAATGTCTCGTTGGTTAGGAAAGGTTGCTGAATCCTGTGTTAGGTGGATAGCCTCACATAAGTCACTGTAAGATCCCTTTCTTTCTATCTTTGTTCGTGAATTATTCAACTAATTATTACATGTTGTGTGTTTCGCAGACCTGAGAAGGCCCAGGTCAGAGCCCTCCAACTACTACAGCAGCGAGGGCCAAAGAGACCTCCCACTCGCTAAAAAGCATAAACCCAACCCAGAACTGTTTCAGCCCCGGCCCGACAAGGCCATGTCCGTCCCTCTGAGCCTGGAGCAGCACCAGCCCCACAAGCTGTCCTCGGGTCCCAAGAGCCTGTCCTCGGAGGGCCTGAGCTCCGACAAGGGCCTGTCCACGGGGGGCGGCACGGGGCCCACCAGATGGACCTCCAGGGAGAGCTTCTCCAGCGGCGGCATGGGGAGGAAGGCGTTGGGCGTCAGCGGGAGCAGCAGCTTGGGGAAGGAGAAACTGGGGAACCGGTTGCGGCAACGGGAACAGCTGGGCATGCTGGTGATAGCTGACAGGGAAATGGCTGATGCAGAACTGTTATCCTATCGGGAAGATCTGGAAAACCAGGACTGCCTCACGCAGATGGATGACCTGCAGGTGAGAGTGAACAACTGTTTTAGTCAGCTGAATGTGTAGAAGTTGGCACGACAAGCCACAGATGAAAGAGTCTAAATAATTTAGGCTAAAAACATATTGCTTTTGATTTAAAAAGCCTACATTAAAGAAACGACAGAGGATAATGTGAGCCTTTGTGTAGCTGATGATGAGATACATGGAAAGAAACTATCGAGGGGAAAATCTGATAAAACTTTAGAGTAATTGTTCTGTGAAGTTAGATTTTTATTTTTAAATACAACATTGTAGTTTATAACATAAAGTTCTGATATTATGTATACATATTTTATTTGAGGGAGGCTGCAGTATGGTTATTTTTGTGGCACCACTTTGGAAAAGCGGTACGCAAATTCAGTCAATTTTCGTGGCTAGATGAGCCTCAGACCACCGCACCATGCAGCCTCCTGCATTGGGTAGGCTGCATGCACCAGGCCCACCAGGCACACCAGTCGATGACCATCACTGCATAATAAACTCTATATTGATCCCCTTCCATAGCCAAGGGATTCTTTCAGCCATCCATCTCAAGTTAACTTAGTCATTTTAACAGCATCACTCGTCTTCATTCCACTCTATTGGGCTCTGTCATATGGGCAAAAAGATGTCTAATATATGTCACCAAAATAGGGTGTCACTCAACTGTATATGGGGATGAACTTTAAACATCTGGCTCCACTCCTTTAACTTTATCTCAACCAAACAGGCCAATATGATGACCCTGGCAGAGCACATTATCGAAGCAACTCCAGAGAGAATCAAAAGGGAGAACTTCACGGCGGCGGACTCCGTGCCCTTGGACACGTCGGGGGTCAGCAACACCATGAACTGGCTGGCCAACTACCTTGGAGATGTGGAACAGCTGCCGAGCATCATGCACCTACGGTAAGGAGCACCGAGGGGCGGGACATAGCAGATACGCAGAAGGCATTGCCAGCGTGTGTGTGTGTGTTTGCAGTGTGTGTGTGTGTGTGTGTGTGTGTGAGTGTGTGTTCTCCCCACTGCATTCATCCTTCTTTACTACCCAGGTATTGTCCTGAAAGGTTTCCACTTTGTGGGAGTAAAATGGACAATAAAAAACAAACACTGTGAAAAACACATTATATGCAGCACTTACTGTAAAGTGCCAGTTTAAGGTCAGAGTGAAAAGTGCCACAAACTGTTGAAATAGGATATTTGTATTATGCATCAAGCCTCAATAGATCATGAACAAATTTAGAACCGTGAAACGTCCATTTGAAAAGAGAGGCTGTTAAATTTGATGGAGGGGCAGTCGCCCAGGATTACTTATTATCCGTTTCACTGTTACCTTTTAGAAGTTAATTTACACCAACGACAGTTTGCAGGCAGTCAAATAGAAAAGTAGTAATTTGAACCAATAAACGCTTTTTGTTCCTTCGCTCTATGCGGCATAGAACCTCTGCACACAGTGTGTAAATATAATACGTATTCGTTGTGACTTTAGTACTAAAGAATGAAACTGGTTATACGTGTGAGCGTGGGGTAGAGCTTAAATGCGACATGCTTTATTCGCACGCTGAACATACCTACAACCAACAAAACATTTTTAAAAAGCGAACACATCTGTCATCTTCTACCCTCAGATCTCTTTACAATGAACCCTTGAACCCATCATCCAACCCCAGCCTCAGTCCTGGGGGGTCTCCGCTGAGAGAGGGACCCCAGGAGAGGTCTGCGCTCCCCTCCCCGGCCGACTGGAGTGAGTTCATCAACGCCTCCAACAGCAAAGTGGAGCGGGACCTGGCCCAGCTGACTCTGTCAGATCCAGAGCAGAGAGAGCTGTACGAGGCCGCCCGCCTAGTCCAAACCGCCTTCCGCAAGTACAAGGTACAGGCCCGGCCCTCGGGCGCCTATACGCTGTGTGAGCCGCAGCCCCGCGGTGAAGGGGCTGTTCTGTTGGGTGTCATTAGATGGTTTTGCTCTTGGCTTTTGGAGACACGCCGAAGGGTTTCATTTCTCCGTTTGGTTCTGATCGTTGCAGTAAAGTTCAGGGGTTGTGACAAAATGTGATCATTAGTACCTTTTCTGTTCCGGCATAAACTGTTTCTAATTATTCGCAATGTTCTCTCTCTACCTCTGTCTCGTTCTCGGTTCCTCTGCTCATATACACATGACAACATAAACAAATATATATAAATATATATATATACATATCCAAAAGTGTCCCTGTGGTTTCAGCATGGGGAGGTGCCTTGAGCAGAGCATGGCCTTGCTTAGAGGAACGACTGCACTGTCCCCCGTATCCCTGCTCCAATTAGACACAGTTAAGCTTCTGTTCTCCACCTCTCTCTCTCTCTGTCTCTCTCTCTGTCTCTCTCTCTAAGTTAGGTGTATGGAGCCTGCTACTGCCTGTTTTTAACTAGCTTCCACACACACACCAGTTCTCCCCCTCCCCTCCCCTCCCCCCGCCCGATCCCATTCCTCAACTCGCTACCCGCCCCCCCCTACCACCACCACCACCCCGGCTACTTTTAATGACTTTTTCATATCACAAACTGTTCCCTGTCGTTTACAGTTTACGGTTAAGCCCGTCTACCAGCTGACACTGAAGGTGGACCTTTTAATCGCTCAACAGTTCAACCCCCTTTTCCCCCCAACTGCTCACCTGGGGCCAATTCCCCCTCCCCCTCCTCCTTCCTCCCCCCACAGGCGTGGACTCACGCCAGGGTGGCGGTCACATGTCGGCCCCACCGGGAGAGACTTCAGGGGCGACTTGACGCAGCCGCCGATATCCTGCGTCGGCTCCTTCGTGACCTCTGACCTCTCCACCTCTGCTCTCCAACAGGGGCGTCCGCTCCGAGAGCAACAGGAAGTAGCTGCTGCTGTTATTCAACGTTGTTACAAGAAATACAAACAGGTAGGCACCACAGACGCACCGACGTCTTCCTGACATGGTCACGTATAACAAGGGCTTTTGTTTACTTGTTCCATTGTAATTACTGTGTATCAGAGTTATTGGGAGACATAAATCTACATGAGTGAACTAACTAAATACTCTTGAATGTCTTAATTTATTTTCTATTTTTATTTTTTGTGTGTGTATAGGATAGTGTATGTTAGTCCATCATTTACAATATGTTTCCCTTTTCTGTTTGCAAGCTAACATGGATAGCCTTGAAGGTAAACATTTTTCACTACCAGCCGCTAAATTAGTCGGCGAACTGCGTCCCCCCACCGCGGCGTGAACCCGCGGCACCGTTGCGGCGTTCGCACGCAGCGAAGCGTGACACGTGGTCTCGTTTTCTCCTTTCGCAGTATGCACTTTATAAGAAGATGACGCAGGCCGCCATCCTTATCCAGAGTAAATTCCGGAGCTACCACGAACAGAAGAAGTTCCAGCAGAGCAGGAGGGCGGCCGTGCTCATTCAGCAATACTACCGCAGCTACAAGGAGTTTGGCAGGCTGAAGCCGCACCACCGCGGGGCTGCTGCTGCCCTGGTGCAGCACAAACTGAGGTAGACGCACCGCCACGTACTGCACGATACTAATCCTGCTCAATACGGCAGGATTATGAAGTGTGTCTTTCCTCGAAATGATGTGCATGGAGTTGATGAAGGATAACTAGATTCATTCAATAAGTCATTTAGTGTATGCACAGGCACATTTACCGAAGGGTTTTTAGAGACGATGAACACTTTAAGTTATGCAATCTTTTTGGAGCTTATACTTATGATATGTCTTGGATTAGGACCCTCCACATTTTGTGAGACGAGATATACTCACCTTCATATTCATGTCCTTCTGTACACATGACATCTATTGCATCTATCCATCCTGGAGAGGGATCCTCCTCTGTTCTCTCCTGAAGGTTTCTTCCCTTTTTTCCCCCTGAAGGGTTATTTGGGAGTTTTTCCTGATCCGATGTGAGGTTCTGGGGCAGGGATGTCTATGTGTACAGATTGTAAAGCACTGTGAGACTAATTTGTAATTTGTGAAACTGAGCTATACAAATAAACTGAATTGAATTGAATATTCACAGATATGTGACTTTGTCTCTTTCCTGTGTTTCACAGAGGTAGTCTGCTCACAAAGAGGCAGGATCAAGCTGCCAGGAAGATCATGAGGTTCCTGCGCCGCTGCCGCCACAGGTAGAGCCCGACACTGACTCACACATACACCAACACAGTCATGTATGTACACGTACACGCGCACAACTTTACATAAAACGGCCCATTCAGATGTAATGCACGGGTTGGTTCATGGCCTAGAAGGAGGGTTAGGGGCTGAAGCTAATCAGTAAGTAACTACCTTCCACAATCGTGCCCGTCTCTCAGCTCTTCTTTCCACTCGGTGTCATGTGTTTGAATTGTTTTTGTTGGACACATCTGGTGGTAACACCTAAGCTCCACCCCCCTTCCCCTCACTGTATTTGGCCCCTCCCCCCCCCCCCCCCCCCCCAGTCCTCGCCCCCTCCCTCACAGTGCCTACTGTGTGCTAATAGCTGTCTGGTATTGTTTTGCTGTTTATGCCAAGCCCTTTGATGGACCATAGACTGTTCAAGCGGGTGAGTGCAGCCTCAGCAACTCAGTTCGTGCCTCACTCTCTCCCTCCTCCCCCCCCCCCCCCCCTCTTTCTCGCTCTCGCTCTCTATCTCTAAATCTCTCTCTCTGTTATTCTATATGCCTCTGTCTCCCCCTTATCTCCCTCTCTGTCTCTCACTCTTTAATAATACAGTTATCTCCTCCTGAGGTCTCGGCCTTTCCATTCTCTTCCTCCTTCCCCTCACCTTCATTTTTCTCTTTTTGCTCTTTCTCTCCCATCCCTCTCTCCCGTCCCTCCCTCCCTCCACCCACCCACCCTCCTTTTTTCCATCACTGTTGCTTGATGCCTGCTTGCATGACGGCTGCCAACTGGAGCCACAGGTGGACTGAGAAGCTCAGATTAAAAAGCAGAAACCGATCTTGAACTAACCAAATGCTTATGAATGACAAAATCACTGCAACACTTAACAGGCACTTCTCTGACTCTCTTTGTCTCTGTCTTTCTCTCCTCGGGAAAAATGTACTTTTTGTTCGCATTGTTTTCTGTTTTTATTTGACTTTCATGTGTGGTTAGACGGACAGTTTGAGGGGAAGCTTTTCTTTTCTTTTTTTTCCATCCTGTTTTATTCTGCTGCATGTCGAGTGGTGACACCGATGAGCCTTGCTCCTCTACTTCTAGGCATGCTGTGGGCCTGCTGCTCCTCGAGTAGTTGTGTGTCTGTCTCACCGGCTGTGTGTCCTGTTTCTAGCCACTCGACAGCCCGAGAGAGGGACCCGGCCCCTCTAATCTCCGTTAACTAAAACTGTGTCAATCTGTCGAATGTACTATGGCCATAAAACAAATGCATTTAAAGAATACAGCGTGACAAAAAAGACAAATCTGAACTGGAAACCGCTCAAAACCTCATATATAGCATGTATAGAGGTTTGAGCATTTCAGTTTTTTCACAAACATTTAACCTCCTTTGCTGTTGACATTCATATTTCATGTTTTTACTCCTTTTACGCATCTGCAGGAAAAAAATCCTTAAATAGGGCGCCGGGCTTTTAGAGGAGGTGGAATTGTTGATGCAACCACCTCTTATGGCAGCGATATAGGTTAGGAAGCTGTAACAGCATATAGGTCACAGAACAAAAACAATAGATTCCTCCACCCGTTGGGACTGAAACACAGGGCCGTAATGGATTCATACCTCCGGGGAGTACTCTAGCTCGGCATGGGAGGACCCAACACACACACACACACACACACACACACACACACACACACACACACTGTAACTAACCCTGCATCTACGCAGTCGTCCACTTTTCTATACCTAAATGCCGCAGTAGGTACCTTCCGCTAAGAATAAGATAATAAGGTTAAACCCATTACACGATGGTGGTCGATGTTATGGGATCAATTGTTCCATTTGAAAGCGGAGCACGCACGAGACGGGCGAGCGGCGTTCTGCTCATCCACTCGAGACGCGTGCCTCCTCTGTGAACCCAGCTTCTGCTGGAATTCTTTTGTGAGCTGCCAGACAAATGCATTTATGAAGACTTGAAATATGAGTTGTTGTTTTTTCCCTCCAGAAACGGAGAAATCTTCTCTCCGACTTGACTGATGTGTTTGGAAATACTTCTTAGTTCTTTTGGGGATTTTTTTATACGTGGAAGGGACCTTGACCTAGTCCATAAACATTTAGTGCAGTGATTAATGCGTTTCATCATTAACCAGCTTGCTTTATAATGTAGATGGACATTTTTAAATGGCATTCTCATCTTTATTTTCATTAATCACCGGAGTACGCGCCCCATGCTCTGAGGCTCCAGTGTCACATTCTGCATTATGAGCAAAAAGGTGTTTCAGGGTGCCGTGTGTCACTTTGAATTGAGTAGCATTAACTTAAATAATAAATGCATTTAGAGTCATTATAATATCATTACCATATTGTGTTGGGACACTTCAAAAATGAAATTGCATGACAAGATGTCACGTATTTATTGTGCCACAAAGGTGCATTTAATCCTAACGGTGATAGATTCTGTAATTGTGCTCTAATTATTCTCTGTTCAGTCTTGACCAACACTTCCTTTCACAGCCGGGAGCAGATCCCGAGGATCCGGGCCGACGGGATGTGGTTCTGGCCGGTTCTGTGCCGGTCCGAATGAGCGTGTTACTAGGAACCGACGTCGACTGTCTCATATTCATGGTCGCTTGTCTCTCTCTGTGTTCCAGGGTGAAAGAATTGAAAAGGGCCAGGGAACATGAGACCCCTCAGAAGAGCCCCCTGGCGATGTGACATCACTCTCCTGACTCCTCCTTTTTCTTTTTTCGTTTGAACCCGAGACATTTTACAAGAGAAATGGGGGGGGGGAATCAATGCAAGCACTGCGAATATTACTACTCAACTACTATTACACGTACAACATTTTTTCACACATCTATTCTTTCCACTGACTCGGTTTTGGTCGGAGAGCGGCGACTTCGGGATGATAAACTAAAGGGGTCGGGTGTGTGTGTGTGTGTGTGTGTGTGTGTGTGTGTGTATGTGTGTGTGTGTGTGAGAGAGGGGGGGGGGGGGATGCAGAACATTTGCTTCGTATGGCATTTTTGTTGCACTTTTTTTCTCCGTGGATTGCTTTGTCTTTTGTGGAATACGAAGAGGTTTTTGTGGACGGTATAGGAGGCGAACGCAGGACATGCCTGAGGAGATCCGTGAAACAGGAGGACCTCGAGACGTAAATTAAGGCTACTGCAGAAGATCTCAGAGGACAGGGGGAGACCGCGCAGAAAGACACTCTGGGCTCTTATTGTGTTTTAAGTGACCAATCAATTCATTTGGGGAAGGATTTTTGTTTAACCAAATATATTGGTCACCCACACACACACACACAGACACACACACACACTTCTATCCACTGCTGTAGATTATATAATATGATATTCAATTTAGCTCAACGATTCCCGCTGTCCCACTGTGCTCTACCCCACCAGTCTGCCCACACGGGTGGAGCTACGAATGAATGTAGTCCGGGGTTTAACCACGCAGAAGCAGATGGGGGATAAACAATATTTTTGTTTTTGCCATTTCTTAAAAAAAAAAAGAAAAAACTATGCTTTATGGTATATATTGTCACTTTATTACTTGAATTTGTTCCATACTGTCCAATGTATTTGTTCCATCATGTCCAATGTATTGGTGATCTGTATCTTCAGACTCTATGTTGTTGAATCCTACCAAGAAAAAAAATGCATGACTTCTTGGCAAGAAAAGTCTTTGCTTGTGTGCTTACGGTCTAGTCTTTCAGCCTATCCTCCGATGATCTCTTTGTTTCCATCTTATCCCCCTTAAGTTCCGTCATCTCAGTAATGAAGCTATCCCCGTATTGTCCCGTTTCTTTTGGCTTTGCTTCGTTCAGTTGATTGATCCTCTGAAAGCGAACAAGAGAAAAGAACTTGCCTATTTTGTGTTGTAATGGTTATTGGTCATGCAGTTTATTACTGTTCTTTTTAAATGAACTTCAGAGCCTGTGAGGGTTTTTGAGGGGAAGATCACATACATTGCCTTGACGTCTTAGAGATTCTTTGAGGGGTCCCTAAGCTTGTCCCAAAATAGGGGTTTGACAAATCCATATTTTTGACAATTGAGCGATTTCTGTATATAAAGAAGGCTGAAAGTACGTAGGAAAAAAACATTTACCCAAAAGGGATTGTATTTTAGAAATATATTATTTTATTCATTAAAAATGGGTCAAAAACAGGTACGAGACAAAAACAGAATATTTGTATAGTTTTGTTTGAATGCCTAAGAAGTATGGTTGTATTGTTTGTACATAGTGTAAATACCTGGGATAAAAATGAGCTATGTGCATGAAAAGTATGAACAGAGTCAAAAAGGGAAAGAAAAAAAACCAACAGCAGTAGTGGCTATGCTCTGTAAAATTAAAACTATTTCACTATTAGAGTATTTTATTTTATTTTGATTGTTCTTGAGAAGAACATTTTGCTAAAGCATGATATTATTGCAATATAAAAAGTACAAAAAAATACTGTATTTAGAGTTAGGAGATGTCTGCATTATCATAAAACAAGTATGGTTATGTTTACAGATTTTTTTTGTTTTTGTTTTTTTGTTTGTTTTGGGCTACCAATAATCTTTTGCCAATGGTGCCAAGGTATGTGAATGCTATATAGCTTAAGAAGAGAATTAAGTTAATGTTTGCAGAACAGATAATCATACAGTGAAACACACACTAGCACTGAAGACCATGAGATCACAAGTGGTCGAGGCTCACTAGAACAATAAGGTACACCGGTTGCAGAGGGAGTTGTATGTAAGCAGAATGCATTATAAGTCTGTCACGTCTCCACCATTAACCGACGCATTTGACCATCACCGAATACACAGCAGAGTTTACATTTTATTTTTGTTGTCATTGCAAAAGGAATGTGTTACTGAGGCATCTCGCCTGAGCTTAAAGATTGGCAGCCTTGTCCACGGTGTTCCTATAAACTTAAAAGCGATCCATGTAATTGCTCTCTGTCACTGAGAAAGATTGATTCCTCCTCTTTAACTGTACACTACATTGCATTATCAATTACTGGCTGAACCCTGGAATAAACTGGTGGCAGGATTTTCCTAGAACTATCAGTTCAACAAAAAGCACCGTGATCAAGGCTGCCGAGGTCTAAAAAAAAGACCATGTGTTCCATGTCAAAATGAACAAAGAAATGGATGTCTTGGTGAAAAATATGTGTAGCATACTGTACATGACTGGATTTATTTGTCAAGCAGCTGAAAACATTTGCAAAACGAACTGTTTCGACAGTCAAAGGTGCTAAGCCGATTCTATCCGGAAGGACAGCACTAAAAGTTGTCACTTGCTTCGATGCAGGGTCAATGAGCCAAAACGACTGTAGTAATTTATGTGTAAAACAGTGCACTGGTGCCATTTATTATGATGAGGCATAAGATTAGTCTTATACATTGGATAATATATATATTATATGTATCTATCAGTATTGATTGGGCTGTAGGAACAATCTGAGAGAGAACATGAGCTGCTGGTTCAGAGGTGCCTGTAGGTTGCTGCCTAATTTCTATAATATATTCTAACCAGAACTACCAGAAAGTGTATTCTGTATCAAAGTAATGACATTTGATTATTCAGCCAAGTGCCACTGAAAAACTTTTGTTTCTTGAAGTATTGTCATGTTTGTTTCAACAACAACAACATAATGATTAGGCTACGGAGGATATTTCTCAGATTTATTTCCATGACTGGTTGATTTGTTGTTTTCCCACACACCTGATATGTGAACTTTATTTCCCGAGTGTTTATGTAGAAAGTGCCTATTCATATCCTGATCACACAAGCCCAGTGTCAGAATGCATACAATGTACCTGAGGTTGAGAGAATGTGAGAGAACACCCACAGACAGTGCTGTATCCTCTACATGAACACACACGATCACCGTCACCTTACACTCACCAAAGCGGACAATATGATATTCCCACTCCAGCTTGTCAACGTGCTCTATAAGCTTTACTTAATTTTTTTGTTTGTATGCCTTCTTTTTTCTGTTTTGTAAAGGGACAGCTTGTTAAAAAAAACACACACTTAGATATATATGCCACTACTGGGGTTTGTTGCCTTGCATTCATCCTCCTGGCCTGTGGTTCAGAATGCATAGCCAATGCAACGTCGTGGCGATAAGGGAGAAGGATTTATTACGCTTGCATGGGTAAAATAGTTAACTGGGTGACCAAACTGCACCTAAAGCATGCTTCTTTTTCCTAGAATCCGTAGTCAGATAGACTTCTTATAAAGACTTACTGTTCTGTAAAACGCTGAACATTGGTTTGACGTGTCACAGAACTCAGAAAGGCAAGAGGGCATGTGACCGGAAGGCTGACGGGGAAACCGACAAAAGGAGCCAGTGATCGATACTCGGCGGTTACCGAGCTTTTCGTAGCGAGGCATGAGGACGGGATAGTTTTTAGACCAAGCTCAAAACTTTTTAGACCTTTTTTTTTCGTTCGTTATTTTTTTCTATTCCTTTTCGATTTGATCAGTGTGCTCCCCAACTTCAAATAGGACACGTGTACATGGTTGTCCCGGTATGTATAGCAAAGTATTAACGAAGTGACACGAACACGAACACACACGCACAAGACGCAGCACAGCAGCACACATGCAGACGGTGTCACGGTGTCCGTTTCATTGGGACGCCGAGCGGCATCGCTATATTCTCCAGGCCGAGGGACAGGTTCACCTCCCTTCTGTATTTTACTCAGGGTGCCAACTTGGGGAGGAGGAGGAAGAGGAGGAGGAGGAGGCAGAGCAGGACCCGTGATTCACAGCAGAGGAAAGCTGAGATTGAAAAAGGAAAACCTTTCAGCCGCGTTTCCTCTGGTATAGACAGACGGCTAGCGCTGCGATACCGAGGTCTTTAAAACGAATCGATATCAAATATAATCCATTTCCTCTCAGTAACGTTGATCATTGCAGACACCGGTGGAGCCCCGGAATAAAGTCCTGTTAGGATATATATATATATATATATATATATATATATATATATATATATATATATATATATCATTAGGATATATATCATTAGGATAAATATATATATATATATATATATATATATCATTAGGATAAATATATATATATATATATATATATATATATATATATATGATATATATATATATATATATATATATATATCATTAGGATAAATGATTTGACTTTCTGTCACAGGAGCCTGTCAGATCATACTATAATTGAGGCCGGTTCTTTAGGCCTTTACTTTATTTAAGTGACAAAATGCAGAGGGTATTTAAGATTAAGATTGTAGCTATGTGAAAAGTTCACCTGCAAATCTTGTTTTTTACTGCCATTTATGAATGGGATGACAGGTTAGCTGGCGGGCACTCTTCATACAGTATTATCAATTTCTGGGGATTGACCTGGGAATCTGCCTTTCCTCCTCTTCTTTTTTTTTCCCAAGCACCCAAACCAGAGAAAGGTAGGCACATCAGGACAACACAACAGAATCAGTTTTACAACATATTCCACTTGTGGACACAGAGCAATAAAGAACTATTTTGTGGAGACCTATAGACCTAGTGAAGTTTAAAATGATTGGACACATGTAGTCGACTTACTCTTATGCAAATGCCAGTATTGCAAGACAAGCATTCAGTAGTTTATGGACAGCAATTATATGGCACCCTTTACCGAACTGCACGTTTTCATCAATTCCAAACCAAGAAGAAAAAAAAGACCCTGCTTTGATAGAAAGTTCTGGGTCCTCGACACTTTGCATGTGAACTAGTGTTAGATCTATTTTCCTCTCCTCTATAGCTGTCTTTCTCTCTGTCTTTCCTCGTTACGTGACCCACTTTTTCTCGGCTCCCGACCCCCTAAACCCTTGAAAGTTTCATCTCCTCTCGGTTCTCCTAATGTGTTTTGCTTTCCTCCTTTTTATTCCCTTCTCTTGTTTGTAAGTTTTATTTTTGTAATTGTGCATGTACAAGCGTCACTGACTCGATGGATATGTTTAAAAAATGAAAAAAAGAGAAAAAAAAGATATTTCAGCTGCTGAAGCCATGCAAAACGTTTTGAATTGCCCTTAAAATATGGAAGATGTTTTCTGAATGCTTTATATTCTTTCTGCTGTAAAATAATAAAAAAAGGAGAAAATGAAGAAAACTCGAGGACAACGTTTGCTCCGTCTTTTTGTGCCAGTATGTTTTGCACCAACACCCTTTTTTTTCAAGAAAGAACAATTAGCAGAGACAGTATTTATAATAGCTTTTATTTTATTCAACAAACAGTGCTGCATCACCTTTTACTTCCACATTTAAAAGACGTGGTCACATATCAGACAACCAGGGACTTTAAACAAATGCATGCTCATAAATATATTTAAACACAACATACAAGTCATTTCAATAAATCATCTTAAAGTCTCCAAACAATTGATCTCAAACGTACCTATGGCTTTATTCTTTTTGTGAACAAATACTGACACATGATGTATCTGAGTGTATATGTGTGAGTACATGCAGCTGGGCATACATACGCTATGTTTGCAGACATGTCGCTACATGCAAGGTGTTTCTTATTTTGTCTGCATGTACTGTTCTTATTATGTGAGTGCAAGATAGTGATTTCAGTTTTAGTGCAAGCCCCGCCTCTCGTGTGTCGCATAACGTAGACCGTTTTAGACACAGTACTTCCAGAAACACTCAGAATTCCCCGCTCGCTTCCTGAACTGTTTCCGGATGCCCAACACACGGCTGAAAGGATTTAGGAGACTTTGTTTCTCCAATAGGACCTGGAACACAGGATAAAGCAGCGGTGATAAACATTTTATCTACAGCTTATGTGTTCTTTGCTATTTAAGGCATTACATTGGTAAAAAAAAAAAAGCCCACCTCTCTTTTCATCCCCCTGGGAAGCAGGCCTGCTCTGACACCTGAGAGAAATACAGCATGAGGTTAGTCTGATATTGGAGATAACTCGTGACAGCTTGCATTGGAAAGCACAGGGCTGAAACAAATCCATTTCCTTGTTGTCAACCTCACTGCTAGTTGTGTAATCTTCAGGTCTGCAGCAGTTATTCTCTAAAAATACATTTGAGCTGGGCGCGACACTTCTTCTGTTTGACAGGTGTTTGTATGAGCCGTATGTTTCTGTGCATGTCAAACTGTTGGCTAAAGCAACTCCATCAACAACTACAACTACCCGGTCCTGATCAATACCTCCAACTGCCTGGTTCCCCAGTTGTGCTGCTTTGTATCCAACCAAAGAAAAATGGTGACACGGGTATGCTTGTGTGTATCAGTTCAAAATTGTAGCACAATGTTTCTGCAAAAACAAAAACATTCCCTGGATAAAACTCTCTGCAGTGAGCATCAGCACTTTAATGCAAAATGAGCTGAGTGTGTGTATGCGTGTGTGTGTGCTTCTTACCATCTTTGTTGTACTCCCCAGATATCAGAGTGGAATATCTGAGACCAGCACCATCCCGGGAAGGGAAGGTTTGCTCGGAGAGAGACAGATCATCGAGAGCGCCGACTCCTCCATCCTCGACTGATTCTAGGAATAAAACAACGACCACACAAAGCTGGTAACACACAACTGACAAGCAAAGATTCACAGGATGTACTTTTTCTAAACGTTTATTTCAGTAATGGGTCTAGTTTATGCTCAACGGTAAACACGTTTAACTTGTTTTTTATCACAGTATGTTTTATTACTAAAAATGCTAATCAAGTTGCTGAATAAGTGCATTTCTGTAAAAGCTACATAGGAGATATAAGTTTCCACTCACCGGGTCCTGGATAGGGCATTTCCGCAGAATCTGTGATGGGGTGGGCCAGCAGTGGACCGGAGGCCACGAGCAAAAAGGCCCAAGACAGGAGATGGTTACACTTCATCACTACTGGACTCTGTTGTTGGAAGTGTCTCGGATTCCTCAGGTGGAAAAAAGACTTGTAGATGCTCTGTTGGTCCCAACTGAGTTATATATACCCCCAGCTGTTGCCTATCCCCCCCATCATACACACACACACACACTTGCATGCCACGCAGCAGGCACATTTTTCCCGGCCAAAACAGCCATCAGCAATATCCATAGTCCCTTCCGTTGTAAGTGTGATAAATCAACAGGCAGTCACAGGTGAATTATGGTGCCGTGGCCAATAGCCTCAAGGTCACAGTCGTGTTTTACCAGCCCTTCAGCTTGCTCGACTGTTTTACTGTCTTTGTAAATGGGATTGAAGCAGGTGTTTCAGATGTCATGCTCACCAATACCCCATAGGGGAGCAGGTGGAGTAACGGGGCAGCCAAATGACGAATGCTTTTATGCCACAAGCTCATTAAACTCGAGTACCATTTGAATCTTCTTCTTTAATCAAAGCGCACAGGAGAAAAAAGCTTCACAATTTGAGCTGCATACAATGCAGTAATAAGTCCTAATAAAAATGGCATAATTACTTGCAGAGACTGGTTCAATGGAAAGGCTAACATGTTGTAGGCCTGACGTTTTAATTTCCTATAGGTCATTGAATCAGATTGACACATGCATACTATTTAGAGGACTTGTTATGGTAAGATGGTAAACTTGTGCGTTCACTTCCTCTTAGTCACGCAGTAAATCACAACTTTATTAGAACGTCCAGCATAGATGGACAGAGTCAGAAATCTTTTCCTGTCAATGGAGACCGGGAACAGGTGGAGATAGCAACTAAACAGTCATATTTTGCACCTATGAATGTCATTTGTATATTTATTAGAAGTGTGACGTCAATGTTTAGCGTCTTGTATGATAATGAGGATCGACGGAGCGACAGTGACATTTCGTTTTATGGTCAGAAGGCCAGACACTCCATTAGGTGTTGCTTTATACCATAAAAAGCTATTAGAATTTATATTCTGTATTAGTCAAGGCCCTGTGGCCAATCACAGTTTATTCAAAGCTCTAAACTAAATGGAGTCTCCTCCATGCTTGCGGTTTATCTCGCTGTATATGGCGTCCTCTTTTTACGTTATGAGGACTCTAGATGTCCTAAATATACAGGAAGTAACTAATTTATTTTAATATATCAGGAAAAGTATTAAAATAATATAAGTATTTCTAAATAGGATTTATTAACAAATACACACAGAGTTAAGTTTAGCCTCTAAACTTTTACGGGGAATGGTCCAGATGTCAACAACAATACTTGATATGTAACTCCATCCGTGATGCTGCTTGTTGATCCGTTGCAGCTCATCTTAGAATTGGTTAACTGTTAATGCCACTTTGCTCTCCCACTTATAATGTATGAATCTCAAGAAAAGTGTCCATTTTGCTTCCGAAACACCACTACCACCACTACGCTATAGAAATATCTGAATTGAGAAATATGTGATGTCCTGCTTTCAAAATGTTAAACTTAAATGAGAACAAGCATTTGCAGTAAAATATGTGCATGGAGCAAATGTAGTGCCAAATATGACAAACCTTTTAACTCATAAAAACATTTAGAGTGTAGAATGATGCCGCATTGACATCCAAATGGTCATATAGTGTGGCCGAAATGGTGCTTGGTTTTCATTAGCTCACCTGATGGGTGGTTTAACATAGATTTGGCAATGTGTTATATGTTCTAAGTGTATCGTTTGTTTGCCAGAAAAAAAATAATCCATACAGTTTTGTAGGTAAATGTACAAGTAAAAACAGAAAAAAAAACTATATATCTGAATTGTTTGTACATCTAGTCACAGCAGAATCGGATGGTTCCATTGATGAAAAAATATAATTAGCTTCACCACTGAACTATAACCATGTACACCAGATTCAGATGTGATTCAGTATTTGATTTAGCAACCTGCGATTTCACATTATAACTGAAAATATCTGATTTATTAACATAAACATATAACATTCTAGTTTAAATCTGCTGATCGTCATAGCTCTTGAAGCCACATGTCACATCCAAGTCCAACAGCCGTAATAGTCTAAGCTATGGGACGTGACAGGTTCTTATGGCTTGTTGACAATATTCGGGAAATCTGACTGAAGTGTGTTCAGCCAGTAGAGGGCAACATTACGTCTAGAAAAGCTCTTACAATCGCTTATAATAGATCTACTTACAGATGTTCAGCAAATTAGCCTCCATTCCAACCTTCTGAGTGTAGTTTTAAGGGGGAAAACCCTTCCTAGACACTTACCCTACTTATTTTAAGATTATTTAAATAATCTCAAATTGACAAAATTCAAATTGAATCAGCCTTAAAACCCTAAAATTCCCTACAAATGATCTTCATTACTGACATGAATATTTACTTTTGGAAAAATAATAAAGCGTACGATCTTGAGAAATGGGAATTGTTGTATTATTTGTGTGCATTATACTTTCCAAGATAGTTTTCTGCCTACTTGATTTAATAAATTAGTTCTCTCTCAATCTAAAAGATGTCGATGAACACTAGAAGAACATTTTATATTTTCTCTGGAGTCCACTGACATGTTTTGCCACATTATTCTTGAAGAAATGTTACTTTATTGATCTTGTTCTGAGTTTGTACTTATGGTTGAATGCACTTAGTGTACGTCGTTTTGAATATAAGAGCCAGCTAAATGATATATAATGTTATAAAAAATGTGCTTAACACGTGTGGTTGCCAAAATAGTTACTTTGCGGTTTTCTCCCCAATATTATTTGCACTTTTAAAATTGTAGTTTATTAAAATAATTAAAAAAGACACAGACACAAACGCCAGAAGAGTGTGTAATAAGAGCAATCAGCTGGTTGAGAGTTGCCTTCAATAACTGCTCGAAAAAAGTGCAATTCAGTGAGAGCACACACAAGTTGCGTTGGCTTGCGTGATATTCGAGTTGCAGGCATGTTGTCGGCAAGATTTTATAGGATGGGTGTGATAACTCATAATTGAAGGCGAAAGTCTACTGGTGCGTTGCTGGACAGTGAGCCTTCTCTTTACGCTGCCTAATCCGTAGTCTAACCTTTTCTTCTTCTTTTTTTAACTTGAGTATGTTTTAACCCCGATTATCATATGCATATTTGAACTGCTACATCTCTGTTACAAAATGTGTAAAGAAAAAAAGAAAAACCGCAAGCAAAATAGGGCAAATTGTCATTTCTTCTGGACGACATCGTGACCGGTGTAGATACGTCTGAGTTTGAAGGAGCACCTGAAGGCATCGGCCATTAAACGCCCCCCTCCCTATGCCGCTGAACAGGAGCGGCTCGCGCAGAGGCAGCCGGAGCGACGGACCGCGGGTTAAGTTTGTCCAGCCTTGCTTCCCATCACGAGTTGACGTCCGGGGCTTTGTTTCATTCAGCCGACGCACCGGCGGAGGTTTCGTCTACTGTTCACACCGAAAGTGCAGCGTTAGAAAAACAGCCACGCGCGTTCGTGACACTTGCGCATGAATTGAAGAAGACGCGGAAAGAAAGGAAGCGAGGAAAGAGAGGACGGGAGGGGAAAGTGCGACGGAGCGCACGAAGTTGACACTTGGCTCATTTGTTTGGTACTTGTTGAAGAGGCTGCGCGAGCACGCGGCACACTGGCGCCTGTGTGTGCGGCAGCGTGCTGGGAACAGGTATGTTATACAACATGGGCTCTTCCAGTGTTAGTCTGGCTCTTATTTGTTGCTTTTGCTCGACAAACAAGTGGCGGACTGCAGACGTAACACTGTTTTTAATGTATATTTAGCTTAGCGTTGCTGTCAACAGCAACAATGCTGGCGTTAGCTTAGTCGCTGTCAGCAAATACTGTCTGCTGAGTATGTTTAGTAATTAACTTGTTTTTGTTTTGCATTGAAACCAGGTGTGTGTGTTTTACCTTTTGGCTTTCGTTAATGTTAAGTACATGTCTCTTGTGTCGTTAGCTTGGAGGTTTATTTATTTTGGTATGTACCAATTGCCTTTTAATTACCAGTTCACTTAGTCAGATAAAAAAAAAAAAATCCCTTTCTGGTGTCAGGGTCTTCTGTATCGCAATGAGGCTGTGACGTCACGGGGACAATGATGGCAGAGCTGGAAATTGACCAGTCCAATCTCCCACGTGTCCAAGAAGGTAAGATCATACTCTCACACTGGCCCCATTGTATAGACACGTTGAGTATGGAAAGTGTGTGCACAATGGTTCATGGTCTGTCGTGGAGAAAAGTTGTTTTCGTTTAGCCCCCTGAGGGAGACCAGAGGTCAGGGGTGGCTACTGAACTGCAGATCTGGAGCCAGTAGAGATACAGTGTTTAATTCATGGACTCCTCAGCAGAGCTAATAAGAAGGATTTACTTGTCTGCTGCATGCTTTCGAAAGATTGATGGGACATTTGACAACGTTTTTTGCTCTATAAATAAATGTCCATGGCACTAAACGGCAGCTTTTTTTTCTCTCCTTGTGTGTCTGCGGGATTTCTGTGGTACCACCACTCTATCTTTAGACAAGAAGTTGCTCGCGGTATGTTTTGACTGCATGCGGCGGAGATGGATCTCATCATGAACCAGTCGGCTGTGCTGGGTGCAGATAAGGCACAGGATTTGGGAAATGTTATTTAAAAACAGGATAGAAACCGAATAGAAACGCTGCTCTTACGAACCAAATATTTGTATCCGTTTGCACGTAAGTCTGAAAACAGTCACAGGTAAGGAATGTCGAGGCTGGGGCCTGGATGTCCACCGTTCACTCTTCTTTGGCGATGCCACGCTAATGAAAGAGTGTTTTATCAACGGAGATAATTCAGCACTCCACTTTTGTCTCCATACACAAAGGGCACACTGTGCAACTTTGCATGTGTATGCTTAATTGAGAAGGGGCCAGTGCCCAAACAAAGCCGTTAACGGCAGCAGTAAACTGCTCGTTGAGACAATAGCGGCATGTAAATCAGATGTGTCTGTGTAAAATTTTGTACGCTCTTCATCTGCTTTCACCAGGCCGATTTGTCCCACTGTGCTGTTGTACCTCTGAGGCACCGGGGTATTTTCCTTAGCCCACCATTCTGAGTGTTTACGCGTCACGGTCCGTAATTCCCGCGTCCCCACATTTCACTTTTCTCTCACTCCGAGAGACTCGCTCAGCCAAGTCAACGATCTCCATTTTGGCGGCCTCCCTTATCAGTTCCTGTTTTGTCCCTCCTCTCGCTGCTCCAGATATAGCCTGATGTGCAGAGGGAATGCAGCTCTCAGAGGAATTTCTGCCTGCCCCCTCCTCCTAATTTCACTCTCAGCAACTGACCCAGAGTCCCATTACCCCCTCACCGCCCTTTGTTCTCCACGAGTTTCACCCAGTTTGAATAGTTATTACTCAGCACAGGGTTGTTGGGTGGAAAGACACTTATTGGTGATACGTTGTGCATAAAGTGGCAAGTTCGATACCAGAACAGAGCAGAGAAGGAAAGGTTGGTGGGTTGGTGGGTGGAGGATTTTGGCTGAAAATAGAACCTGTGTCATTTTCTTCTTTCTCCGCTTTCTTTGTTTTTGCAGACACTTGCCACGGCTGCTATCCATGTAGCAGCGAACATGAAAGAGACTTATCTCCGTCAGTATTTGATTGGCTGTTCCCCCAAGCTGGACGCCTGAGATAATCTGCATCCTTATATTCAGACTAACTGGTTGTCAGTTCTCTAATGTGGGTTGGAGTAGTGCTAAAATTAGAGATGCACCGATCAGGTTTTTTGGGCCGATCACCGATCACTGAAATCAGTGTCAGCCGATCACCGATAATACCGATCACCAATCACTGAAATAGTATCTGCCGATCCCATAATACTGATCACAATGTCGATTGAAGCATTCTATTTATTGTGTAGCATTATTGCCTAGGACTATGAGGAAATACACATCTAAAGCACCTCAAATATTAAAGAAATTACAGATATGTTAGTGTATGATTTGTCGACATCTTATTTTGAAAAACGGATGTTGTGTCATGTAAATCCTTCCGCTAACAGTTAGCATTCGATCAGGAGCGCGCGAGGGTTTTGATAAAGTTATCGGTTAACCCTAGCGCGCTCCAGATCTAACGCGTGTACCGTGAACATCAGTCTGTAGGGGCTCAGACATGCGAGTGTCGGTGAGTTGACTCAGAGGTTCAACTCGGGGGACGGGGCGCCGCTCGGTGCGTGAGGATCCCCTCGGGGACCTCTCACTCTGCACTCGCCGGCGCATCGTCTCCGTTGCGGCGCGCGGAGATTGAAACGTCGCTGATAATATTTCTCGCAGATGTGACGTCATCTGATCGATCGGTTTGATCGGCCGTTTTGAGAACGCCGATCAAAACCGATAATGGCAATATCGGCCGATATCGATCGGTGCATCCCTAGCTAAAATACAAAGTATTGCATTCAACTATAAGATGTTGTTACATCAGCAAAATACAGATATTGTGGACGACCAGTAACATGGAATATTTGTAGAGAACAAGACGCATTCAAATGGGAAATAATTCCTTTTTGTTTTGACGGTTTAGGCTTTGAGGTCATGCAGTTTGGTTTCCTGGTCATAATAATAAAATCCCCTTCTCCCACAGTTTCACTGCAGAGACTGTCTGCCCACATTCTACTGGG
Source organism: Liparis tanakae (assembly GCA_036178185.1). Taxonomy (NCBI): domain Eukaryota; kingdom Metazoa; phylum Chordata; class Actinopteri; order Perciformes; family Liparidae; genus Liparis; species Liparis tanakae. Next base: position 6,442,148 of record CM070097.1, read on the forward strand.
GGATGCAGTAGATTGATGGATAGATTTTTAATTCTTATATAGCCTATTAATGTTGCACGGTGTCTCGATACTAAAAAGTTACCGCCGTTCTTGCACGTTAAAAACGACACCGTTTTGTACATCTGTATCGATACTTCCTTAAAATAGCACTCGATCAGAGCACACTCACCGTGCCGCCCTACTGACTGCAAGGGGGCGGGGCCTCCCGGCGCTCACTCGTGCAAGAGACCGCACCGCGGTGAGTGATCTGTGAGTGATTTTGTTTATTACTATTCTAGATAAATATAGCAGTATTGTATTTGTGGCATTGTATCGAATCGTGGTATTGGGTATTATGTTTTTGGCAGGTACCGCATGGATGTTGTAATGTTGGTGTCGTGACAACCCTGTCGCCTTTATCCGTGTTGAATGCACTCTTCACATTCTTACCTCTCGGTGGATCTTAGCCTCTGGTGTTCAAACGCCAAAGCCAATTTCTGTTGTCTGCGGGATCCTCGATTTTCTATCCTCTTAGGAAACTGACACGGACTCGCTGGGTACCTCCAGTGCCCTTATTAAGGAGCTTATGTAGGGGGGGGGGTGAGTAGAGTTTTCTTTTTAAACTCATTCGACCTGAACTCTCTCTGAACACCCTGTCCATCAGAACCTGTTTAGCAGTTGTAATAACACAGCTGTCTGGCCCCGCCCCTCTGAGGGTAATGTGACAGTAGGTTTTAAAGGAGGTTGGAAAAACAAGTTCACCCGCAATGCAGACACACCCTCACCCACATGTGTGCGAAAACACACACACACACACACGCACACAGAGACACACACAGAGACACACACACAGACAAGACTTTCCCTCCTTTCTTTCTTTCGTTTTGCTCTAGTTGGACTTAAGAGTAAGCTTTTGTTTTGAACACTCAGTTTATCCTGGATAAAAAAACCAAGCGTTTGACTTATTCTCTCCTTCTCGTAGACAGACTGGACACATAAGGACGGGTCGGAGATCCATTTAGCGGATAGTCTCTTAAGCTCCGCGACAGGTGTAAGTTGTAATGCGTGTCTGTCTTGGTGTGGGTTAACTCCCAGTGTATTATGTGGCCATTTATGGGGTAAACAGACCCTTCAGACGGCTTAGCTCTCCATGAACTTTGACTGCTGGGACCCTGGAGACTAAAACATAGCAGCCCAAGAGTTATTCTCAGCAAGAACGTTGTTTTTTTTCCTTTTTTTTTTTTTTAGGATTTAGAGAGAGTGTGACTTCATCTTACCACAAGAATGCTTCAGAAGCTGTTTTTTTTTCCTCTCCTCACTTTTCTATTTACAGAACTGGGCGAAGAGGAGCTATCCTCTGTCCGGCTTGTTGTTATTATATCAACTCGGAAGCAGTTCTATAAGTCTTGACGTTGAACATTGCGTTGTTAGAGCTGGCTCTTGTAGTCCACATAAGCTACTGCAATAAGAAGAAGAAAAGAGGACTCTGTGGAGAAGTGTATGAATGGGAACCAGTGACATGATGGGGCAATGGGGAAAGTATCTCTCTTTAGATTAAATGAACATGCCTAGTTGTCCTAGCGACATGGCGAACACTAAAGCAGTCTGCGACGTTATGGATGGTCCGATGCTTGATGCTTTGTGTTTTGAAGTAGCCACACAGATGGCTACAGCCGTACCGCGGTCTGTAGGCTCGATGTCCCTCTGACAAGGAATCTCGAGGCCCCCCATTCGTTCTCGTCACCCATGACGCCATCCGGCGACTCTCCAGCTAGTAAGTAATCGTTCAGGGTCTTCGCTTTCCGTTTGTTCATTCACGTGTCCCTTAATCTGACAAGGAGATAAACGAGCCCGATTTGAATCCTTGAGCAAACAAACGGAGAATGAATGTCTGGGCTTTGAGGCCTTAACGGCGGCGGACAGATTTACACGCACAGTATAGCCGATACGGGTTACAGTTGTGAAATGGTTTATTCTAAACAACATATGGCATTTATGTGCGTCAACTCGCCCCGTAAACCCAATACGTGAGTCTCCTAAGCATCGAGCACGCGGGTGTAAATGGGGCCTTTGTCTCCACAGAAGTGGCCCTGGCTGCTGCTCAGGGGGGTTAGTGGTGTGACAGGTGTTTTTTAATTGGCCGTGCCTCTGGCTCCGGCCGGAGGCTTACCCCTCTGCATTGAGCTAAATCCCCTCTTAAACACTGTTCTCTGTCCTCCTCCTGGCATTTGGAAGCGTTTAAATTCCCCCGTTGAGAATCGGAGACACAGCGAAGCCGTTTCTGTTCTGGTCACCGAGTTGGCCCGGCGTGATGGAGGCGGCGGAGGAGGAAACGGTTCAGGCTGAAGCGCCGCCGCCGCCGACTGTCTGTTTATTTTCACCCCAGTACTCCTCCGAGTCTGTATGACGGACTCTAAACGCCCGTGGGCTCCGGCACAGAGGCGCTCACGAGGTTCACTTGGGACCACTGTAAACATACGTAAACACGCCGTATGGCGATGGATGAGAATAGCGTTCCACAGATGCTCCCGCTATTAAACCCAGTGCTGCAGACCAGAGTCGTGCCAAACTGTGGGCATTCGCCACGTTATTACGAGAGTCTTAAAATGAGCTCTGGTCAACACACGGCAATTAACCGCCTTGCTGAATGCCGACTATCCCTTTTTGGCTTCGCTTGTATGGGAACATTTCTGTCTATATTTAAGTCTGTCTTTTGTTCGCTTTCTCACAAAACGGAGCGTGGCTAGACTTTAAGCTCCCGTTAATGGCATGAAACCGATCTGTCTAGAGACTATGGGATCACGGAAGGGGGGGGGGGGGCTGAAGCTTTGGGGTTTACCACAAACCGTACAGATCCCACTCGACATGCCATCTGCACTGGCTTCAGTGGAAATGGTTGCAGGTAGGAGTCCCTTAACTCCATGGTGAGCACATTGGTGGATTTAAAATCATGTACCTTCTCTTTTGAGATCATCGCAACCGCAGTTTGAGGATTACACCTTATGCACACACACACGCAGACACACACACACAAATGGAAGAAGTTACATTCATACTTGTGTATGAATGCGGTGGGACCTGTTCCTCTGTTGACTTTGGGAGGACGGTACACATTGTGTTCTTCATCAGCCTGTCATGATTGGGATTTTAGAAGGCTTTTTAAATATAGACCAGGTCATTCACACCGGAGTGGTACATGTTTTCCCCAAACTCCTAACGGCCATAACGACACGCAGCACTTTTATCCTGTCGTTTGCCTTCCGACAAAAGGCTGAGCCAGAATAATGTCTCGTTTCAAGCGGCCCAAGGGCTCAACCGTGGTTCTGACTGTAGAACATGTCCACTTGTAACATGTAGCATGGTACTGAGGTGTTGCCTTCCTGTGTTCCAGTGTGCCAGTGTTTCGCTGTGCTGGAGGACGGAGCGTTGGCCCACAACCTGCAGGAGCAGGAGAGTAAGTAGCACAGCTGCACACGGCATACAGGTGACCTAATCTGTGTTATTCCTGTGGAGGGATTGACCTAGTCATTCTATTTAGCAGCTATTAATATAGCCCAAATTACAGATTTACAAAAGTAAAAGGCTTCCCAAGGAAACCAAAAGTAGTTGCGATAAACTTTTTTTTTACCAAGTTGTTACTTGTAGCAGTTGTGTTATAACTTTGCACTTAGCACAGTAAACAGTGTGACATGTATTTCAACGAATATATATATATATATATATATATATATATATATATATATATATATATATATATATATATATATACTACCGTTCAAAAGTTTGGGGTCACTTAGAAATGTCCTTATTTTTCAAAGAAAAGCATGTTTTTTGAATGAAGATAACATTAAATTATTAAGAAATGCCCTCTATACATTATTAACGTTGTAAATGACTATTCTAGGTTGAAACACCCGTTTAAAAAAAATTAAATATCGACACGGTTGTATAGAGGCTCATCTCCAGTGTTCTAATGGCACATTGTGTTATCGCCTTAGAAGACTAACGGATGGTTAGATTTTTAGAAAACCCTTTTGTTATGTTAGCACAGCTGAAAACGGTTATGCTGGTCAGAAGCATTTCAACTGACCTTCCTTTTGTGCTTGAAGTCTGAAGAACACAATTCATATTTAAAATAAAAATCATTATTTCTAACCTTGTCAATGTATTTACGGTATGTTCTATTCATTTTGCAATTCGTTGGATAAATAAAAGTGAGTTTTCATGGAAAACACAAAAATGTTCTTGTTTGAACGGTAGTGTATATATGTTGATCGCACATGGTCCTTCATTGCCACACATTGAGCCTTTTTTCTCTGACTTTCCTTTTATAGTCGAGCAATACTATACCACCAACGTCCAGAAGAACCAGCTGGTGCAGAATGACATCCGCGTAGCAAAAAGACTGCAGGATGAGGAGGAAGAGGAGCGAGCCCAGCAGAGCACCTTCCTCCGACAGGCCTCCAGACGACTGTAGGTGACCCCCAACATTCCCCGTCACGGAGCTCACACTGCTGCACTGTTCAGACGTTGGTGTTCTCACGTCCTGTATACACCCGGACCCTGCTTTGTATAGACTCACTGAGCAGATTTATATTCTCATTTACATTGTTGTGTGTCGTGTTTGTGCGCGTCATAAGTGAGATACGTCTTTCTCCTCCCTGACTGTAGAGAGATGGACGACTTTGAGTACGCCCGTTTAATTCAGGAGCAGATCCAGCGTGGTGCTGAAGAGGCCCGGAGGAGGGAGCAGGAGGATGAGGCGAGTACAAACTGTCGTAAAGGGATTTTAAGTCGGTCAGCATTTGATTCGCATTTCTCAAATTAATATCTAGCAACTCTCTTAAAAAGAAGATTCAACGTTCAGTTATGTGGACATTTAATCTGTGCTAAGGATAGCATTGACCGGAGTTACGCTTTGTTTATACTCGGCGTGGTATACGCGGCGCTTGGTCGTTCACTTCCTGTAGTGTTTTTGCAACTGATAAAAGTGCTTTTCATGTCCAGGGATTATACAAAGAGGGCTAATTTGCTTTTTATTCCTGAAGATCTTGATTATCTTAATTGGCGTCTATGTTTTTCCCGACAAATCCAATTGTTTAAAGGACATTCAACGTTTCTTGCATGTCCCCGAACATCTGAGGGCCCCACAGACTGCAGGGGCTTTTAAGTGTGACCTGAAAACTCTCCTTTTAAAAAAAAGCTTACTGCTAAAATATCTTTTATGGGCTTTGCTTTTAAATATATCTTAACATTTTTGCTTTTTTATTGTTTTATTCTGCTCTGTAGCACTTTGAGATTGCTCAAATATGAAGTGCAATATAAATGCAATGTATTATTATTATTACTACTTGACTTCTTTCTTTACAGGGTAAAGGGTTCAGTAAATATGTGATGAGATAACGGATAATTACAGCCTCTTTACAGCGTTGTAGAGCTTTTGCCCGTCACACCTAGTTTATGGGAATATCTGTGGGTTACAATCGTAATCTGTCGGATTCTTCACAGTACATTTTGTCAGTACGCCCTCCGGCTTACGAAGAATGATGCAGCTCCTCCGTCTACACTCGGCGCTTGTCTGCAGAGGTTAGACTAAACGATGAATACATGCTCCAGTTGGTTTTATGCATAATTGTTCAACTTTAAATGCTTTGATCAGTAAAACCAAGCGTAAAGGTCAGTTCTGACGCCACATGAATTTGCCCCTACTTGTCAATGATCCACTTACCACCCACCTCGATGTGATAAATCCTTTCAATGGGGAATCTGCACCCATCAGTGTCTGAGAAGAAAGGGATTTATAGTCGGCAGGCGGCTAGTCAAAGCTACTATTCTTTACTATAGCGCGTTAAATAGATGGACCCCATACTTTGCACGCTGTCTACAGGCCGACTAAAAAGTGAAGCCTAAATGATGCATTGAGATGTTTTCATTTCATCTAATTTTTCTGTTACAAATCAACCTGTGCACAACAATACAGCAGTAGCTATATGGATGAGATGGGGCGGGTGAAAAACGCTAACATCCATCATAATGGCTCTGCACACCATCTTCCACTAGAATCGGCCAGATTTAAAAGTCGAGACCTTATTCAATCATCATTCAGGCCGTCATGTGGGCTTGACTCTGTGCCAACGTGCACTGCACCAAATCCAAAGAAACTCTGTGAAAAGTTTAACTTGCCCATTTGTTTTAGGCAATGGGAGGAAACTCAGTCCATCATATGCTATGATGTAATTGATGGAGATGCCCCTTGGATGACTTGAATATGGAAGTCACTTATTTATCTTTTTTTTTTAATGAAAGATTAGCTTTAAACCAAAAGTGGTCAAAGCCAATAAGAAGACACGAATGTGGCCGAAGGTAGGAAAGTGAAATATTAGCTTTCCTCTTAAAAGAGGAACCAATCCTTTCCGGTGGGTGTCAAGTTGCCGTCGGCAACCAGAGCGAGACACGGTTCTCAAGCGGTTAGAAGACAGAAACTTGGACAAATGATGACTATGACTGACTGAAAGTGACGCTCCACCACCGATTTATCTTCTGAGCACCAGATGCTAACCCACTTTTAACGTTAGTTTAAAAGTTTGTAGTTTCTAGAAAACATTCTCAAACCACTGTTGGTATGGATGATGCTGTAATGCGTCATCTGAATCTGTAAGGTGGTGCACAAAGCAGAATATAGCTGCTGTATGTAGATGGATTCATGATTGTGTGCGTCTCAAACTGCACGACTGCAGACAGAACCGGGCCTAATCTAGAACCCAGCGGCGACCGGCGCCAGCGTTATCTTTACATTATCGTTCAGCACCGGGACTCCTCCTCTTATATGGCAACTGGGACATACTTGTGTATCATTTAATTAGCTCCCTGTTACCAGCAGGTCAGGGAGTATCGTACGCTTCACTTTGCTCTCTCTCTTAAGACCAACTGAATCCGTAATGAATGGCGGTTGCAGCAAAGTGCTGCTCTGGGCCTCTGATGTCTCCAGCGGGCCGAGAGAAGGCTGCACGAGCAAAGTCAGCCGTTACCCCGAGATGAGGCCTGTCCGGATGACGGCTCGAGCAATTTCTCTGGGGGTTGAATCCAGACATGGACCATCAACCTCTCGATACACAACACGGAACACTTGTGTGTGTGTGCACAATTAGCCACATTGGATGTGCACACTTGACATGTGTCGTATGAGAAGAGGCAGGTTTAATACAAACCTATAATATAATATTGTTATCTGGATACTGCTGTGAATGTTGACACTTGTTTTCCATTTTCCGGAGTCCTTATTTGTGAACTAGATCTCTCCTCCGTGTTTTAGATGCAAAACCATTATTTTTACAACCCAAACGCAACGGAGCAACCATATGGTTCCCATCAATCACGGCTCCCTCGCTGTTTCCGATGAGCACACAGAAGCCCCGCCCCTCAAACACGTCTGCATTTACTATTACTTTTACAGCAGGCATGTGCATTTCTGAACATCGGTTGTTTTACTCCAAAAGAAGAAATCGGACGGCCTCCCAATAGAAATGTTGAGCCGTGTAAGAAAACCAGTCCGCGATGCCACGAAGCTCCCCAGCTCGGCCGCTCCAGCGAAGTATTTTCCTTCACCCTGCAGTTTTCTCTTTAGAGGAGGCTGCCATGGACAGACTTACACCGGCTCCTTGCAGGGTTCGTACGGTCATGGAAAACCTGGAAAAGTCATGGAATTTCAAAATTGTCATTTCCAGGCCTGGAAAAGTCATGGAAAATACTTAAATCACAAAAGTTTTGGAAAAGTCATGGAAATTTGTTATCACATATTCATTTACACCGAGTTTGAAATAATTCATGTTTTTTTTTTTTTTAAAGAAAGACGTTCAAAATATAAGCCGGCATACGCTCTCAATAAGCAACAGTTTCTAAAATGTTCTAGTATATAGCGAGATTTCATTTTGGTCATGGAAATTTGGTTAAAAGTCATGGAAATCCATTGGTCAAAATGTGTAAGAACCCTGGAAATAATTCATGTTTAAAAAAAAAACGCTCAAAATATAAGCCGGCGTACGCTCTCAATACGCAACATGTTCCACATGTTTTCATGTTTATACCGAGATTTCAGTTTGGTCGTGGACATTTGGTTTAAAGTCCTGGAAATCCATCGTTGCTGGGCTTGCGCTGCGAACGGTACGATAACGCACCTGACCCCGTGCGGTCGTAATCATCTTTTTTACGAGCGCCGAGTCCCGTTGGCTTACCTCCCCTTAATGAGCGGCTGATCAGACGTGTTGATTAAATATTTGCCTCCCTGTAGATTTTGTCTTTAATTAAGGAACAGAAGGCGTCAGGCGGTGCATTTCTAAAATGCCAGATCCCCGTGGCAAGCCGCGCCTAACCTGCCACGGCAAGCTGCTAATTGTCTGCTGATGCTGGCAAAGTGGCTCACACACACACACACACACACACGCACACACAAACAAACACAAAAACACACACACACAAACACACCCTGATTGCTTAACAAAAGGAGCTGCGTTAGCTTTTAGTTATGATTCATGTTGCACATGCAGCCTACAGAGTTTTTAATAGTATTTCGCGATAGTATTTGCTAGTTTGTAGAGAACATAATTAGTACTGGACTTGTTTTGTGTGTGTGTGTGTGTGTGTGTGGTCTCCTTGAGAGAGCAGTCTAGCAGCTCTATTGAGAGCAGGCATTCCTCCTCAGTGACGCGGCGTTTCTTCAGAGGAAACGGTTCTGTTGACCCGCCTCTGTCCCGAGGAGATTAAACGTGTGCGAGTCTCATTTATTAACGGGGTTTATTTAATACGAGACGGCACATTGAGAGAGTTCTGTAGTCCCAATGATGCTGATGTTAAGAACAAACCTACAAACATAACATTACAAATACAATCTACAGACGAAGCAAATAAAATATGTGAGAACAATTAAAATGGACAGAATAAAAGCATCACGTCAGAGACGCAGCGTAAAAACATCCGGACTAAATGAAATGTATACAACTGCAAACAGGTGAACGACAAGAGACACGCGGGGGAGAAAACAGTCGACCAGCAACGTCAAGACATACAGAGACCGGACAACAGACAGACAGACGGCAAATAACAGACATATGGTAAACAACAGACACACAGCAGACATACAGTCAACAACAGACATACAGTCAACAACAGACGGTCAACAACATACAGACATACAGTCAACAACAGACGGTCAACAACATACAGTCGACAACAGACGGTCAACAACATACAGACATACAGTCAACAACAGACGGTCAACAACATACAGTCAACAACAGACGGTCAACAACATACAGTCAACAACATGCATACGGTCAACACCAGATGGTCAACGACAGACGGTCAACAACATACAGATGGTCGACAATAGACGGTCAACTACAGACGGTCAATGACAGGTGGTAAACAACAGACAGGCAGTCAACAACAGACAAAGTCTCCGACTTCCCACCCAGTCCTCCGCGGCCCTGTCTGAGGTCATTATTGTGTGAGACGTCGGCTCCCGGCGTCGTGTCTGTCGCCCAACACGGCGCTGCGTCTGACTCCTCCTCCAGGTGTAGGTTATTGTATTTGCGTTGTTTGTTTGAGTGGTGAGCCTCTGTGTCGCAGGTCTTGTTGGTACTTGACGATGTCCCCGAGTCTCCTGAGTGAGGATGCCGTCCGTTGAGAAGCGTCCGTGTCGTATCAACCTTGTGTATACACTCTTATCTCTGTTTGAGGTTTGTTTTATAACATCTGCCTATCGGGACTACAGATGATAAATAGCCTCTTGAAAAACTCTGGCACATTTACAGAAATGTTTTTTATTAACGTGCACTGTCCCTAATCAAATAAACCAAAGTCACAGAAGATGGATCCTCTTCTCGATGTCAACTGCTAACGGGGCCGAGAGTCTGCTCCACGTCACGTTCATACATCAAAGGGACCTGAGACTGCTTATGGCGAGCAGTGTGGCGAGGTCCCACTGACAAAGCGGTGGGATTAGAAATGCTCTTTTACTGATGCAGTAAAACAAACGACTCCTTTTCTGTGAGAGCGGTTTGGTTCATGTGGAAAGAACATGACTGCAAATAAAAGGCCTTCATCAAAAGTTTCCTCAAGCGTAAGTTGTGATTGTTGAGTTATTCTGCCACCTGCTGGTCGAACACGGCAGTGTATATCATGTCAGGAAATAATTAGTTTAGTTTCCTCATTAGCTTTGCTCTGATAACTTAATTTAGTTGACTCAAATATTAGCCAAAAGGAAGTTATCATTTGCAGTTATTACACTCTAATCCAGCTGGAAATTCTTCTCAAAGCCTGAAAAGGCTAATATATTTTCTCTGTTTGCTTATTTGACCTCCATTTCTCTGATCTTCATTCAGCCTAAGCTCTTAATGGGTTTCACGTGATGCTCTATAATGCAAATTCTGTCTCCACAGGAAATAGCCAAACGGATGCATGACGAGGAGACGCAGAGCCTCTCGAGGGTCGGCAGAGGGCAGGAGGGCCATCGTCAAGGTACGGAGCGCAGTTAGCCGACTCATCTATCCATGCATTTGTTTTATTTCAATGCATTATACAACATTAGTTCACATTCCTAACATACTGAGATCTTGTCTCTCTTGGATCTGTTTTAGGAGTTTGCTTATTTAAACTGAATTTGTTTATTTGTCACTTGCAAGAAAGCGGGACAAAACCCCGAGCACGCCCCGCGTCTCTCTCTCCTCGACCTCGACCTCGCTGCTACCGCTTATTATTGTTATATGCCAAGTCATTCTCCACATCACAGCCGCATGAGAAAAAGCTCAAACCACAGTATTCTCTTCTCTCCGTAGTGCGTGTTCTGAATGCAACATGTTACATGCATGTTAGCTTTGAGATCTCACCGTTTATCTGCATTTCAAAAGCTTTAGTTGTCTCTAAAACATTTAAATAAAAGGTTTAACAAATTGTCCTAAGTCACATGCTGCTTTTTTTTTTTAAAGTGATGCTCATAATTACCTGCAGTTCTGTGTTGGTACCTGCCAACAGCCTCACCATCCTCCTTGCTCTTGTGTTTGCATGTTTGGCATTACTAAAGGCAGCGCTCTCCATCCCGCTCTCCCGTCCCCGCGCCGAGGAGAGGCGCAGTACCCGTCTACCGCCACCAGGTGGCAATGCTCTACCTCTCACACCCATGCAGACTTAGCTGGGCCTCTGGCTGACTCTCCTCGGGGGTTAGCTCGGAGAAACAGGACTTCATGGTCAAATCAAGGACACGCCGATTCCTTTAGGGAAATCGGGGGTGAACCGGAGTGTGCGAGTCGGGCTACAGAGGACTCGGACACCGTTTTCTCTCCACAGCACTCCCAGAGACTGAATGAAAGACGCAACACGGCGCCCCCTCGCCGGCGGGCGTCGTTGCATCAGCCGCGCGAAAGTAACTACAGAAGCCTTTACTCTCGCAGCCTCACCGAGGAGGAGAGAGGAGAATGGACCGAGGGCCATCGTGGAAATGGCGACCGAGAGATGAGGAAGCCGAAGAATTTGGATCAGGAGAGGAACCGGAGAGAGGCGTCTCAGAGTTTCCGCAGCAGCAGAGGTCAGGATGGAGATTGTCGGTCGGATCAAGTGAGAGAGCGGCGCAGCTTTAGTCGCAGTGAATCCGTGAGGCTTCATGAGGGGAGTCAACGCGGTTCCAACTTGGCGAGGACCTGGAGCTACGCGGAGAGCCCAGACAAACGCGTCCGTTTCCAGGACCACGCCAGGAGCTCTTTCGGGCCGCAGGGGGGAACCGCGCGGGTCTGGGCGATGCTGGGCCAGGTGCTCAGAGAGAGGGGCGTGCCCGTGAGGTTCGGCAGCAGCGGGGCGCCGCTTCCAATCCGGCCTCAAAGCGAAGGCGGCCAGGCGCTCGGCGGGAGCGAGGCCTCCTGCGGCGACTCCCGACCACATCAGAGGGCTTTCCAACGAGCCGCCGCCGCCAGGCACAGTTTCCATGGAGACATCCGGGAGAGGAGGCGATGCCAGGAGAGCGCTGGGAGAGATCGCTGGGAAGACGGAGACCGGGGGGGAGAGCGCCGGCCCACGAGCGATAACCAGAGGAATGCGACCGATACCAGGGTCGAGAGGGCAACGAGCCAACGCAGGTGTCGGCACAAGACCATCGAAGAAAGGTTAAGCTCTGAGGAGGAGGAGGAGGAGGAGGAGGAGGAGGAGGAGGAGGAGAGGGGGGGGGAGCGGCCCGGTCCAAGAGCCCCACAGAGAACCCAAAGCCTCAGCAGCAGCAGACGGGCTTCAGGCGGGGTCGGGTCCAGGCGCGTGGCAGCAGGTAACACGGCCACCGCCGGTCTGCAGAGGGAACGCTCCCAACGCTCCCAGCGCTCCCAGCGCTGCCTACCTCCTGCGTGTGCATCTGCTCCTCTCCTCTTCGTCTAATCCGACCCGACGTGGGCGTTAACGGTGACTCCGGGTCTCTCTTTCCGACGTGGGACATTTCCCCGTTCCCCTCTCTGATTCCAGTGCTCCTGAAAATGATCTTCGACGTGTGCGTTCGCGCTCCTCTTCCTCCTTTTCAGTGTTGATGTAGTGAGTGGAGCGGGCCGCTCGTCTCCCCGGGGGTGATTCAAACGTCGCCGGTCTTTGGGTGTTTCTGCCTCCGTCTCCTTGTCCTGATTTTCGTTTTTCGCTACGTTACCGACGGTGTGCGTCAGTTTCTTTTTTCTCTTTTTGTTTATTTGACACGCGTCCCGCTCTCCCTTAGGAGCGCTGCAGCCAGCGCCAGGCGAGCAGAGCCTGGACATGGGCGAGCTGCGGCAGGTCCTGCAGGACGAAGAGCTGGCCCTCAAGCTGCAGGAAGACGAGGACAGGCGGCGGAGGAGGGTACGTTGAGGATTCACGAGGATGAAGAATAGATTCTCTTTTCGTTTCATTTTTGTCATACTGTTATGTTTTTTTGTTTTTGCAGAAATCCCATCCCTCTCCATGTAGCTTCTACCCCGAGGGAGACTTCCGAGTAGCCCAAGTGGCGCAGGACGAGGTACGATGAGCGGCGGTCTCGACATGCGTCTCACGGTCTGATAGCCGCCTGTGGATCGATCCATCGCTGTGTTTGTTGCGCCAGGAGATCGCACGCTTCATGCAGAAGCAGGAAGTGAAGTCCAAGCGAAGGTCTCGCGAGCTGGAGGGCTCGTCCTCGTGGCGCGAGCCCCGAGCGCCGGTCGGAGGTCACGACCGGCGGGCGGCGAGAGACAGACCGGTAAATGTGTCGGAGTCTCCTTCGACCGTACATATCAGCAGTTTTATAATCCCTTTCTTCTTTTTCTTTTTTTAAGGCGCTGACACGAGTTCTCCTTCTTTTGTGCTCCTCTCTGCAGGTCCAGCGAGAGAGGCTGGACTCGGAGGGCCTCCCCTCCCCCGCCGAGGACCGCTCCCCAGAGGACCGGCCGCCCAGCCCCTCCTCCACCCCCCCGTACGGGTCCCCTCCGCGATCGCACCTGAAGAATCTCCGTGAGCGCGACGTCGTTCTCCCGCTCTGAACGCTGACTTTGCGTTTTGTGCGTCGACAGAGAAGCCCAGCAGGTCAGGAACGTGGCGGAGGAGCTGGACCCGACCTTCCAGGCCCGGAGGCGCAGCACGGGGAGCCTCGGAGGGGGCCCGGCAGGTACCGTGAGCCCGAGGATGACACCGTTAACCCAATGGGTGCACACTCACATCCCGTTTCCCCTCCCTATAGGGCCGACCTGTCAGTCGCTGCCCAGGCCTCAAGCGGGCTTACACGACCTCCTGGAGGAGGCGACCTTCATCCCGCCCACCAAGCGGCAAACGGACAAATCGGGACGGGCCAAACCCAAAGAGAAGAAGGAAAACTGCAAGCAGCAATGATTTGACGGATGCTGTCGGAGTGCATATGTGTATATAAAATACCACCAAATATCAGTCTACTATATTACTTTGAGGTTGAAGCTACGAGCACTTTAGAAGAAATGACATTTTATATTTCTTGATCATGTGAATTATGACACTTGTAATAATTTTCAAAGGGAAAATGGAGGTGTGTCGAAGTTGTGTGAATACTTCAGTGTTAGTGATACGCGATACTTTCTTAAGTTATATTTTTTATTTGTTTTAGTTGAGCAGTGAGCCTCCATCCGTCGTCTCTGACCACTTAGTTTGACCTTGTGGACGCTCCAAGAGGACAGAAACTGAATTGACTTTGATAACTCTTGAACCTGAATGGCGAGCTACTTGAAGATATCCACTTTCAGATCGTCTGCCACATGTGTGTCCATGCAATTTAGCGGCCTTGTTTACAATAGTACAATGACAATCACATGAAGGGCTTTAACTCCTAATGAAAAGCATTATACAACTATTAAAGTAGATGTTACTGTGTATATCTCTACGTGGTTAAAGAGCCACTTACTAGCCTTATTCAGAGGTGAAGGCATCGTCTCATGGTCACATGACACCTGAGCCGGCTCCTGCCAAGAGTTGAAAAGCATAAAAAAAGCTTCTAAGTTCAAAGTGGACCTCAAGCTCAAATTATCTAGTCCAGATCACATTTATTGTCCAAGTTTGTTGACGTCACCATGTGGGTCATCGGTCTTGAAATAAGTGCCGGTTAATATTGTTAATGCATATTTAGAATACGTGTTCTAACGAAGGATGTTTGTATGTTCATATTACTCCATATAAAAACACTTTTTTTATGTTTTTCTTTTTTACAAATGAATTATTCCACTGCTGAGTGGACCACTATGAATGCAATTGTGTATGAAACGCTATGAATGCAATTGTTCTGTATGAAAGGGCAACAAATAAAAATGAAAATTCCAATTTTATTGGCTTTAAAAAAATATATTCTATACGTACAATGTAACAGAATGCAGTGGAATCATGGACATCGCTGAACACGTATATAAAAAAATATATACATTGAAAACACACGATGCATTTACATACCAAACAAACGAGAAGTGCATATATTTAATCAAATAACCGATGTGTTCCAGTTCTTCTCGACTCTTCTCAAGGCAGCACACGTGGTCTTCTATCAGTTGTCACTTTGCTCAAGCGATGACTCACACACACGCACACACACACTCGATGAAGCATCACTCAAGGTGTGGAGCAACTTGTTCACCCCAAAGCCCACACGGCACATTCATCACATGTTCCATTTCAGAAGGAAAAGGACGCCGTGCGTCTGCAGAGGAAGGTTCCACTCTGTCGGCGGTCGCTGCCCCCTCAGGAGGGGGGGGGGGGGGGGGTCCACGTGACCCACGTGACCCACGAGCCTAATTCCCAGGTGATGCACAATATAGGAATCTCAAACATCTACGAGCAGCATGTGACGAATCACACGTGAACTTTAGTCATAACGATTATTCCGCTGGGCATGTCCCGACTAGCTTATGAACAAGTGTTGTTCAACCCATTTATAAAAACATTTTTTAAAAGCCCACGGTGTTCTAGATTTGGAGATTGTGTCGCGTGGATTCCCCTTAATATATCATCGCGTTACTTATTAACAAAAATGGAAACTCCCTTCACTGGAGTTTTAGTTGAAGTAGGAACTTCCATGTAGTTCCTGGTAACATTGGGGAGGGAGGAGGAGGCAGTGTGCCACCTCTCTCTCTCCAACGGGAAAGCTTTGTTTACAAGAGCATACAAAGCTCTTATATACTCATTGAAACACTTTAAACGTTGGTAAGAAACCAAAACACACAAAAAACTAACAAACTATCTAAGTATGACACATGCTAAACGTTTCACCACATCACCAACATTGTTGTTTCACAGTCCATTGGCCACAAGTTCAGTTAACTTGTTTAAAAATAGTTATTTTAGTTAGCTATTTTTCCGTTTCTAAAGGACGTCATAGGATTCCGTTTTGTCGTTAATGATCTGGCGTCGCCTTCAATCCAATGAAACCTTCCACGGCGACTTGTTAGGAAAATTAAACGTTTCAAGCTTAACCGAAAGAGATAAACTCAGTTTCGCTGTCTGCTGTTATTCACACGGATGTTTTGCCCTCATCCAGAATTCCCCTTCCACTCTGTGTATGTCAACAGATCACTGTAATCATATCCTATTGGCTCGGGCCGCTCCACTCATTCCCAGTAGCTTTGGTTACTCTGATAAAAGAGAAATAGGGTGGGGTAAAAAAAGAACAAAAAGATTGAAGGGTAAACGCATGGCTGTCCTCCAAACGTACGACTCGCTATCGTGAATAAGGACCCCGTCTTCTTCAGGATATCCTGTTTCTCTTCGAGGTTCAACAGGAAGTTGAGTGTGGCGTCCCGGCCCCTCACACGATGAGCTGCTGCGAGGACTCTGAGCCGCTGCCCTGCTCCTGCTCGGCCTCGTGGAAACTGCACTCGACTGCTATCAATGACCTGGGATCATCGTCGTCATCATCATCTATAAAGCAAAGACAGATAATCAGATTCCTTTTCGCCGTGATAAATATCCCGTACCATCGCAGTCGGTGATGGGATATGGTCGACATTATCTTTTAATAATGCATCGTGGAGTCCGGGGGAAGTTACCTGTAGGGTTTCTGATGATCGGGGTCTTTGGGATCGGCTTTTCTTCTCCCGCCTTTTTCTTCTTGGCCTTAATGATGCTGATGGTGATGATGACGACGCCGAAGGCCATCAGCATGACACTGGTGACCACGGATATGACCAAAGGCCAGGACTGCTCTGTGGGCTCTGACGGAAAAAAATAATAAAATGATAGCATTAAATATATATATATATATATATATATATATATATATATATATATATATATATATATATATATATATATATATATATATATATATCACCTTTAAAAAAAAAGTTTACAAAGTGCTCTACAGAGAGTCAAGGCAAAACAAATAGAATGGTAAGATACAAATATAAAAAATAAATTTAAATAAATAAATAATTAATAAAAAAACAGACAAACTAAATTAGGGGAACCAACGATCTGCATAAATTAAAGACCAGTTAAAAGCTGTTCAATAAAAATGGGTTTTAAGAAGTGATTTCAAAGAAGAACTCGCGTCCTACCAGGTGTCTTCATGTTGTGCACCGGGCCGACCGACACGTTAGCACACGTTATGTCAGAAAGGGCATCTCCCGTGGCCACGATGACTTGTTCTGGATCGGGACACCTTGGAGGAAACAAAAGATACCAAAACTCAGTCAGCACAACGACGATGAAGCATGGCTACGGTATAGTGTACGGTTGTTTTTCTAAGCAGGTAACATCTCACTTGGTACTCCAGGGTTTACACATCTGGTGGCTTTGGTCATTGAAGGTTCCAGCTGGACACGTTCTGCATGAACCTGATCAGAACCCATCGGTTGGTTTGCCACAGAACATTAAAATGTTAATGTGTGTGTGTGTGTGTGTGTGTGTGTGTGTCTTTTCTTTAGTCGTACTCACGTTTCTCTGCAGGTTCCTGACCTTTGCCACACTTCTGGACGCAGAAGGAGCAGCGGCTGTCCCCACAGGTGAGCCCCTCTTTGCAGCCGCACTGCGTGTTGCTCGTGGCCGTGCACCGTTTCACATAAACCTGAGCACCTAGGGATGGAAAATGAAGATATTAAAAGAGAGTTGTAAAAAAAGAAGAAAAAAAAAAAATCCCATTGTAGGACAAAGAAAGTCTTTAAAAAAAGAGTTTGAGGATGTGATAACATACCTACACACTGTGTACAACTGGTACACTTGTAGTTTTTAGACCTCCCAGAAAATGTCCCGGGCTCACAGGGGACACAAAGGTCTTTTGGCCGTGGGCCACAGTCGAAGGCCAGGTGGTGTCCTACGAACAAGGTCAAAGGTTAACATCTATGCTCTTTGTGATATTATAAATATATACGGCAGCTCCGAGTTATTTGCACCAAACACGCTGCTCATCTTTGTTGTGGTATTAGCTGAAAAACCATTGAAACTACAGAAGAAGAGCTCCAAGCGCTATTTATTTCTCTTTTTTCTTTTTACCTTTACAGGCAAAAAGCCTCAGAGTGGTTATTGATTTGATTATGGTATAAGTTGCTATTTATTCTTCCCTTCATGAATACATGTATGCAGTTCATTAAGAACATAAAGATACTTTTTAAAAGTCCAGTATCAGCGCCAGGATATGAGTGATACATGAAGTATAAAAAAAACAGCAACCAAAGAGCACAGGTGTCAAACATAAGGCCCGCGGACCGAAACCGACCCGCCACGTCATTTTATGTGGCCCCTGATGACTTGAAAGACATATGCTCATCTTTTCTTAAAGAAATGGAAGAAAAATATGCTTTTATTTTGAAGGTTTCAAATTAAACGCATTTATTTTATAATATTAGAGACATTTTCTTACGTACAATATTTCTACACTTAAATAAACAATAACCAAATGCAAAGAGAGTTATTTAACAATATGTTTGCGAGTTTTTTATACAGCGTTACAGCCATGATGCTGATGTGGCCCACGGTGAAAATGAGCATGACACCCAGAGAGACGCCGTTCCCTCCTTGCGTTACTCACCGGGATAACACGCTTCACAGCAAACATTGTCCCCGCGTTGTGTCCACTTCACGCAGCCTCGGTCCGTCTGCACATCACTGCACAAGCAGCCCTGCAGCAGCAGGGAGAGACCCGCCGCCCAGCAGAGAGCAGCCATGTTGTCGTCTGCTCTCCGCGGGAAAGACCAGGGGTAGTAATCCAAATCCCAGAAATATCCCAGGTGCCTAAATTATTCTTCAGAAAATGCACTTTTCTCTCCCTCTCGCCCGAGAAACTTGTAGCTTTAACTCTTAAACACATGAATAGTTATTCTTAACCCAAAAGCCTCCCAGCTGTAAGCTTATGGTGAGGGGAAATGAAAGATGGCATGAAGAAACGTCTCTGTGCTGTGGCCTCAGAGCTCTCCGATCACAATCAGCCCACAGACAGCTGAGCTCTATTCATAGTCAGGGGGGGGGGCGTGTCTTCAAGGATAGTCGTTTGTAAATGACTCATTGACTTTTTTTTATGACCTACTAGACTGTGACTGTGTGATTCATTTTAAATGCATTCTAATACAATGACATTTGTTGTGAGGAAACTTTTTTTTTTTACGGCATGCTATATTAAATAATATTTTATGAGATTAGTTATGACATACTATCATATTACTTTTATTCTGACTCCTTTATGGCATACTAATTACTTTATTTTTAAAGCATGCTATAACATTACTTTTCATGAGATACTGTACTAGGATATTTCCTATTACGTTTTACGACTTACTGTATATCTGACATTTACTTTTAAGGCATATTCTACTATGAATATGTATTAAAAAATGTTAACGTACTATTCGCTTTTTATGAATTTTTGCAACATATTATATTATAAATTATTATTTATTTATTTTCAAAATTCTATCAAACAACCTTGTTTTTTTTAGACATTTTATAAAATAACTTTTTTTATGAATTTTCACCAAACTACTCTGTGACTATTACTTTTTACAACATTCTAAACTATACTTTTTTAGACATTTCGACACAATTTTTAGATTTTTCCACATAATTAACCTTTTTATTTAGTATACTATTTCCCAACAAAGTTTCCTCTGACTTTTTTTTGGCATACTATATTATAACTTTAAGATGACATATTTCAACATACTATATAATATAACATTGACATACTTTACTTTCTTTTCATAAAATCATGTCTTTTATAATGTACATTTTCATGTAATAACCAACATTACTTTTTGATGATGTATTTCAACACAGCTTTCAATTCTTATGACATACTAGACATTTTTCGACACGTCTTTTATCACAATATTGTGCAACATAAATCCATATTATGGAAAGTTCATGACATTTTTGGACATTCTATACTATGAACTTTAGATTTTTGACTGTATGACATTTTTTACTTAAAACTATTTTACAATTAATATACTTTGACCTTTTAAGAACTTTTTTCCACAAACTATATTATGACTTTTTAGCAGTTAATACTTAATTAAATCAATCAATATTTTTTTAAAGACTTTTTAAGGCATGCTATACTGTACCTTGACTTCATCTATACATTTGTATTGCAAATTATACTATGAAATTGTGTAATATGTTATCATAGTTATGACACACAGTACTATGACTTTTTACGTCATTTTCAAGTCATACCATAGAAGAACATTTAAGTTACTTTCATGTCATACTACGCATCTTCCTGACATCCTATTCCATCCGATGTTCATGTCTTTGTGTTTGATGGCACACTATGACATGTTTCTCGGCTGATCATACGAGTCGGACCAGCTTCTTTCCCGTGGCCAATATGCGCCACATTTACAGCATCTTGATATGATTGTCGTCAGTCTTGATCATCTTATCGCCGTGTTCACACGTGAGCTAGACTTCTTTTGAGAAGTGGAATTGGGGGAGGCCGGAGTTGTTGCTGGTTTCCTCGTTTTCAAAAGTCTGGTTTTGTAACCGCTTTGATGTGTCTTCAGTCTCACCGTTTTTGTACAATAATAGTTTTACTTATTGCATCTCTACCAAAAGTGAAAGTAAATGTACTTTTATTGACTTTGATGATTCAAATGCAGTGTTTAATCCAACAAAACGTAAACTGATGTCATTGTGAGGAGCGGCTTTGCTGCTCGTGTCACTGTCTCGGGGTATCGCTGCTTCACCTGAAGGATTGAAGGATTGATGCTGTTAATGAGTCACGCTAGACTAAACATATGAGCAGTGCCGCTGGAGGCCATGTTGGTGCCCTAAGCATAACTCCTCCATAATGCCCCCCCCCCCCCCCCCAGAGATAGGAAAGGGCACCCACGGGCACCCATATATTTAAATAAATCTCTTGTTCTGCCCGTTTTGTGATATACATGCCTAAAAGGTGCCTAATATTTCTACACTGAAATAATATCGGCATTATAATTATTATAACTATGATGATTTTTTTTAGTTGCCTATTTTTTTGTGCCCTCTCAGGACTTGGTGCCCTACACACAGCACATGTTGTGGGAGCGGCACTGCATATGAGCAGTCACAAGGTACTGAAAAATTAAAGGAAATCCCTGTCTTTGCTATATTCCCCCATTATTATTATTATTATTATTGTTATTATGTCTGGTGATTATTGTCTTTAGTTCCCTATGACAGAAACCACCGCGAAGTGTCCCCTCGAGGAACTGCAACACGGATAGTACCCCATCCTGTTCCCATTCAGGCCGTTGAATTCCAACACGTAGTCAGGCCCTGCGGCACCATTTAGCATCTGTACTTAGTCGTGTTGTTTACATAGTTGCTGTAAGGAGTTAGAAGCGGGAAGAGATGCAGCATTTCATTATGCTCAAGGGAAAGCGGGGCTTTCATAAGGTTATTAATTGAATGAGTAGCCGTATATGATTAGTGGTGTGTCCATTCCGGGAACAGGAAAGTTGCTGACTAATGATGAGATGGTAGATGATGTACATTCCCTCAAGGTCATGTGAGCATGTTGGATCTTATCCTTCAACTTCACTCATAACAAAAGTCAATAACCCCCAGATCAGCCTACTGGGTCCTTCTTTTTTTTTGCGCATCATAATCATGATACTTTGACATTCTAAGGTATCATTTTCCACCTACTAATGCTCGCCTTCTCTCAGGGCGCACGCACGTTACACCACTGTGACGTCACACGTCAGCAGATAATCCGCCGACGCATCTTCGGCCAAGAAACACCTCCCCCCCCCCACACACACACACACACACACACACACACACACACACACACACACACACACACACACACACACACACACACCAATCAAAACTCAGCCGTGAAGTGAACCTCAGAAGCTCAATTAACATACTTGGGGAAATAGTTTTGAGTTATTCATTAAGTAGAGTAGTAATACTATTCATTCATCCATTCTGTTGGTAAGTGTGTGTGTGTGTGTGTGTGTGTGTGTGTGTGTGTGTGTCAGTCAAGCTGAGTGTCATACTGTAACTATGTCAGTGAGAATAATACTCCATATTCTGAATACCATGCAGCGTGCTCTTCTTCCGTAGGGTACTGTGTAAATGGACCTCTACATGTGAGGGCGTTGTTATAAGAGCTCTTTCATCACTTCCTTCCGGACGAGCTTCTTCTAAAACACGTCCTCCCCCTGTGGTGTGGGGGGGAGTGTGACGTCACTTGAAGCAACAATAATGTCTTCAAAGAGCTGAAGTTGGCAGTGTATATGTGTGTGGGTGGGTGTGTGTGTGTGTGTGTGTGGGGGGGGGTAGTGTAAGAGTTTTTTGAGAGTAGCCCACTTGGAAAGTCCAGACAGCCGCCGCTGCTGAGAAGGAAGTTCCGCCCAGAGGAGTTGAATGTTAAGTCTCTTAAAGGTTAAGCGGGGTGACGCGTCACGCCTCCGACAGTCACGTCTCTGTTGTAGTTTGTGTTTAAGTGTTAAGTTACAGTAACCTACAGGATTGTGCCAATTTCATATGTTTAAATGTGTGTACATTTAGTTGTTTTATTACCAGCTATTCATTCACTCTGTCATATTCATTGAATGTGTTGTAACTGTGTAATGATTCCTTCTGGTCACGTGACATCTCTTGCTTCTGTCCATCCTGGAGAGGGATCCTCCTCTGTTGCTCTTCTGATGGTTTCTTCCCTCTTTTTTTTTAGCTTTGAAATTTTTTTAAATATTTTTGGGGAGTTTTTCCTGATCTGATGTGAGGTCAAAGGTCAGGGATGTGGTATGTTTACAGATTGTACAACCCTCTGGGACAACATTTGTAATTTGTGATATTGGGCTATACAAAATAAATTGAATTGAACTGAAATGGGCAATTATCTCCAAATATATTTTATATATTGCACATTTAGAATTTAAGTTGGGCTCGTAGGAGTCAATTTCATATTGTTAAATGTGTGTACGGGATTAAAATGGGCAATTATCTCTAAACACATATGAATCCAAATCTTTTTGAATTGCAGTGTCTCTCATGGGAGTCAATGACACATTGAATGTCTCCCTCTAGTGTTCCTACGAAGAAGAACAAAATAAGAAAGATATATTTTGAAGGCGAGCAGTTTCACTTACCGTCCAGGGGATTATCATTGGGGAAATGTAGACGTCATGTTGAACATATATATTTTTTATTTATATATATAATAAATTTCTATGTACAATTTATTCTTTTTTTGTCGTCAAGAAACAAAATTAAAGAGAAAGCTTTTGATTGCAAACAGTGTTTCATACTAAAAAAGGGAGGGAGAGACAAAATGGAAAAGTGCTCATCAAACTAATCTCCGCGCATTGTTTCCCTCTCGTGGCCTTAAACAGATACGAGGGGCGGGGCCATTACTCTGCACCGTGATCAGAATCGGAATGCCGGGATCCCCCCATGAAGTCACTTTGGAGTTGTGAGAAGCGTCGGATCGCTAATCATCACGGCAATCGAGAAGACGTATCCACGGCAACGTCGCGAGGCTTTGGCTTTTCATCACCGCGCTGACTTTTCAAAACGAAGGAGACGACCCGGTTGCGTTTCCACTGTTTGCAATCCGGCCGGTAAGTCGATCCGCTCACTTGAAAATGGGATCAAACCAAAAAGTGGTGCGGATGTCGCGGTGGGGTTCAATCACTAACGGGAATAATGACACATTCGACAGAGCACAGCTAGGACGGCGGGAAACTGACCCCCGATTCACACGGGGCGGCGCCTGATTGTCCGTCGGTCGGCCTTAGTAGACAAAGTATGACGCCATTAACGCAACATGATCACATAAATAACATCACAAAAAAAATCATCCAGTGTACGGATTCTTCCTTTAGAACATCGGCAAGAGGTAAACCGTCGCCTCCCCCTCCCCCAATAACGGTAATACTTTAAACAAAATGCATCGGTACATTTCTTCTTCTTTAAAGCAGTTGAGACAGTCATGCAATAAGCAGCCGGTAGTTAAACCAGCGGCTGGCGGCAGAGCCTCCCTTAGAGATGAAGAAACCCCGCGGGTCGCGACCCGATCCAGGTGAGCGCTTTAGGAGTTGGCAGGTAAGAGCTCAAAGAAGTCGGGAAAGCGATTACGAGTTCTCGAGCCCAGAGAAATGTTCCGAGGGGCGTGGCAAGGGGCGGGGGGGCGGGGCTATAGGTGGTCGGCCTGGGTCTGGGGGATTGAGATCCAGGCCCAGCAGCTTAAAAAGGTCTTGCAGAGGAGAAGATCGACACGCTGCCGAGAATGTCTGCGTGGCGGATTTAAAGAATCACCACATCGAGAAAAAACACTCACGATTCACAAACTGTACACGTCAATACAGGAGAGGGTGTGTGTGTGTGTGTGTGTGTGTGTGTGTGTGTCAGTCAGAGGCCTCCCTCCTGTTGTGCTCTTGCTGCCTGTACATCCTTTGCTCGATGGCGAGGTACGGTGGAGTGAGTCAGTGACCTTAGAGACGAGAAGGTCAAAGGGCAAACAAGATGGAGGGGGGGGGGGGCGAGCGGGCTTCGAGGAGACTTAGTTTTGTGCTTGGTGAGGTGTTTTTTTTCTTCTCTGAAGGCACTGTCCTGTCACATGATGTCGACAAAGAACTCACAGGGATTGCCCATGGCGTGCTGGAAGGACTGGCGGCTGGCGGTGAGTTCCGGCGGGACGGACGCCAGCTCTCTCCCGGGGGGGGCTCCGGGGGGCGTGCCGCCGCCGCCCACCGAGGCCTTGGGCGCCAGGCGGGCCAGGCAGTACGGGGGGGGCAAGCCCGGGGGGCCGTAGGAGGCGTGGCTCCGCTCGCTGTGGGCGCACGAGCCGGGCCCCGGCTGGGTGAAAGGGGCGTGGCTGTAGGTGAAGGAGGGGTGGCTGTTCTGTGAGTGAGTGTGACTCCTGTGCAACTGGCTGTGGCTTGATCGGGTGTGGCCTTGGCCGGAGGGGGCGTGGCTGTGGCCGGAAAGGGCGTGGCTGTGGCCGGAGGGGGCGTGGCTGTGGCCGGAAAGGGCGTGGCTGTGGCCGGAGACGGCGTGGCTGTGATGGCTCATTTGGCTGGCGGACCTTTCGCCGCGCCTCCCTCCACGAAGGCGGGGCTCTGATTCGCTGCACGTTGACCTTTGACCCTTCTCCTGTGGAGAGGAGCGTCTACCTTTGCCCGCACTGGGGTTGGATCCACTGCTCCGGCTTCCTGTTGAGGGGAAGAAGAAGGAGTAGACATGTTATTCCTAACCTTCGACAGTACGAGTAACTTAACAATCATTTACAGTAATAACAGCAGCGCCGACCCGTCAGCCACGGCGGAGTTAGCTTCTGATGAACACCGCGGCAGAACGCCACACATTAAAGAGAATACAGTCCAACATGAAGCTAAATGTCGCCTTCATGAGCTGCAACGGACATTTTACATCCCCTGACAGACATCTCCTCCTGAGCACTACGCAGTCAAATGAAATGATGCTCTTAAATGCTTTACCGCAGGGATCCCCAAACACCGGGCCTGGTTGGTACCGGTCCGCGGGAAAAAAAGTGAATAAAAAAAGTTTTAATATATTTATTTTTTTATCAGTCGAAAAAATATTTTATTTTGAAAAAGGACCGGATACACCCGTGTGTACGTTTGAGCCGCGTTCAGGAGTTTAAATATAATTTCGGACACGGAACCGGTCCGTGGCTCAAAGAAGGTTGGGGGCCACTGCTTTTTTTTTTTTTTTTTTTAAAAAGGTGTGACAAGATCCCATTTCATTTTTTTTTTTTTTTTTTTTCTGCAATCTTGCATGAGTGTCCCGGTCGAGGGCAAACAGCATTACCACCACGGTTTCTTTCCCACGCTCCACCTGCAGCAACTAACGCCCTGAGCCTCGTCTCATATCCACACAAACACATTCACACGATTGTCGATGAACTCATGATACACCTGAATCAGAGAGACATTATCCTGAGCAACACCACGTGTTTGTGGAAGAAAGTTATTCTCTTCACGTATCAGTGGTGTGTAAGTAGGTCAGAGTCGGGTCTCAATGCTGTTCCTGCACACTGCCGGCGTCACCCTGACAGAGGTGTACCACGTCGTTGCAGAAATCGTTCCACACCGACCCTTTTTCCCCCGCAATGAGCCCGACAGTACTGGGTAGAGTGGTGCATGAGCGCCCCCTATCTGTGAGGATGATAGCACAGGCCTCGAAGTGATCATCCTGCATCACGCACCTCCCGGCACAGTGTGAATGCATGCCCAGAAGTGCAGAGAGGGAGAATGGACAGGAGAGTCTCACACACACACACACACACACACACACACAATAAAAAAACAACCTCAAATACCACAGTATGATAGGTGGAGAGTGTTGAGCACGAGAGAAAGAGAGGAGGAAAAGGAGAGGATGAACGATGAGATAGAGAGAGCAGCAAAGGAGGAGAGGGGGGTTAGCAGGCTTACCGGTTCCCCCAGTGTCCTGGGACTACCTCCTCCTTCAGTCTACCGTTGCCCAGCAGAAACAGAGGGAACAATAGAATTACACACACCTCCCAGGCCTTCCCGCACTACCTCATGTGCATCTGCCCCTGGTGGTCATACCTAATATTACACCCATGGCTGTTCTTGTTTTTTTCCTTGTCATCCCCCAAATAAAAACAAATAAATCTCTTCACGTTATGGAGAAATTGCTCCTCGAAAATGCAAAAAACAAACACATACACTTTTTCAAACAAGTCGGTAAACGCGTAATTTACCCATGAGCACTTGTTTGGGAGTGCCAAAAGAAACCAAAGGGCATGAAACTACTCGTATCTTTGTGATCTCTTTCCCTCCACGCTTCAAAGGTTGCAGATAAACCAGCCGGCGGAGAGCAAGACATGACGATGCCTGGGTGGATCACTCGAAACAAAGAGAATGAGACTGATAGACGGCAACATGCAGCTTACTCATCTCAGTCTGGACTGCCCGGTTTGAAATGTAACACAAACATGCTATCGGCAGCCCCCCAAAACCCCCCCTCCCCCCCCCCCCCTCCCTCCCTCGATGCGGACATCAACAACCATGCAGAAGCAACACAAATCGATATCACGGTCCCGATTCCAAATGAAACAAAAAGATCAATCCAGGACTGATGAGGGACGGCCTCGGCGTGGATCATTTCAAGCCGGTGATTTGTGTATCGTGGTTGATCAGATTTGTTTCGCGTGTACACACCCAGTACTGCAGAGCTGTCCAGCTGCGTGACTCAAGATGCTCATGATTGACCTTCACAACACAGGACTCGTTTTAGTAAACACATATTTTAAATCTTAAAAAGACGCAATCCGACGTCAACGCTCTGCCCGAGAGAGGCAGAAGGTTGACGTCCCACGAAGGGAAACTGTCATGTCGAGTAGAAATGATCACGTTAATTAAAGAAAAGCCCGATGGGGGGTAGGGGGAAACTCAAGAGCCCCCCCCTTTCTTTTCTTTTAAAGCCTCCTTTTCATCGCTCACCCTCGCTGTGCTGGCTGCCTGCGCTCCCACTGTGGAAACTGTGGCACGGGTCTGAGTATCCCGGGGGGAAGCTGGGGGGTGCGGAGGGAAAGGGAGGGTAGGGGAATGGCTGCCCGCCCAGGGGCCAGGGGTTGCTGGTGGGGGGGAGCGGTGCCAGAGTGTCCTGCTCCGAGCCGCCGCCGCTGGAGCCCTCGTTTATGTTGAGCGACGCCATGTCTTATGGGAAACAGAGCAGAACCACAGAGGGGCATGGGGTTAGCTCCATTGTTGTGCGAACAAACAGAAAGAAAACATACACACATGTTGTTGCATTATTGACGCGCGGATGGAGGCGGCTGTACTTTGGCAGAGGTCTCCGAAGGTGTAGTAGCACTGCTCGGAGAAGGTGATCTTGTTGACGGTGTGTCTCAGGTAGCCGTGTTTCAGCAGACTGCTGGCGTACTTCCTGGCGTCCCGCCGGTCTTTGAATCCTTCTACTCTGGAGTAAAGCCAGTCTACCACGTCAGCACCTGGCACAGCAAGACACACACACACACACGCGCGCATGAAGACTGCTGCACTCACGTGTTGAACAGATGCTAAAAGATACTCAACATGCAAGCAGCTCCATATTGAATAACGCCGGTGTTGTTTGTGCTAAAATGTGGCACGATACTTTTCGGGCCTCGGACATTGATTTGATTTTTGGAAAGTGTGCCGCTGATGCTATTTCTCATTCTTAGGAAAGATGAACGGCATCATTAAAGAAATCACTTGATTTTGAGAAAAACTGGTATTTCATTTCAAATTTGTACATTTCCAGAAAACGTGTTTTACATTTTTACATGCATTGTGAGCTCTTTAGGAAAAGGTAAACACACACAATAATGTCTGCGTTATTCAAAAGAGTTACTTTATGTCCAGAGCAGTACGCAAACAATGCCTGTCTGTGTATTCCTCTGGTTTACAAGTATTATTTACAGTAAATAAAAACTAAAAGTCTACATGAAACAGAAGTTTGCACCGCGCAGCTCTTCTCACCGATGACGGCGTTGGTGATGGTGATCTTCAACCACATCCTGTCTCGAATCTCCATGCCAGAGTCCGGCAACTGCATCACCTTGACGATGGTTGCCATGTCCGTTTTACTTGCAGACAGAGGCAAGTCTTCAAACTCTAGCGTGGGGGAGGAGTAAACAGAAACATTGACAAACGGGACTTTCCGATTGCTTAAATGTTGTAAGGTGATCATAATTACCACAGAATGGATGCTTCATAGAGTGTGTTGCAGGTGGCGGCTGGTTGTTTTTACCATAGTGGGGGTAAGGTCCCGTCAGGGCGGTGGTGTGGGAAATCCAGGCCGCTGGGTCAATGGGTCTCACTGGCTCAGCTGAACACATTACAAACAGATAAAAGATGCAGCTTGTCAAACTTCCTCAGAGACATCTCTGCTCCAGATGTAATAAAAAAACATTCCTTATGATATCAATTTGCTCTAGAGGAGGAGTCTTACCTCGAGGGATGGTGAAGTAACTCCGTGGAGACGGGTCCCAGCATTTGGCCACAGTGAGACTGATCGGACTGGAGGCAAAGCAAAGAGACTCCGGTTAAATAAATAAATAAATAAATATATATATATATATAGATGTCTTTTTTAAAGACCAAATACATCGGAACAAAGCTTGATTGTTTACTCTCTATATTTATTGGTTTGACTGGTTCGATCATGAGCTCAGAGATCAAGTCAGTGCGGCTCTTCTTATGGAGAAAAAAAAGGTCACAAAGCGTGTTTGGAAAAGTTTCTAAATCTAGCAACAAACATGCAGTTGTGGCAACAATGGATACGCTAAGGAATATGCTTGTATTTTACACTATCTTTCTCAATAGGGATTCCTTTAATTCCTTCAATCCTTTGAATATATACACACAACATATATGCATACCCAAATATCACTGGCTCCCTGTAAAATCAAGAATCACTTTTAAAATTCTTCTCTTAACTTACAAAGCCTTAATTGGTGATGCACCATCATATCTTAAAGAGCTTGTAGTACCGTATCGCCCCACCAGAGAGCTGCGCTCACTAAATTGAGGGCTACTTGTAGTTCCGAGAGTCTTAAAATGTAAAATGGGAGCCAGAGCCTTTAGTTATCAAGCTCCTCTTTTATGGAACCAGCTTCCACCTTCAGTCCGGGAGGCAGACACAGTCACCACATTCAAGAGTAGACTTAAGACTTTCCTCTTTGACAGAGCTTATAGTCAGGGCTGAATCAGGTTCACCTGGTCCAGCCCCTGGATATGCTGGTATAGGCTTATAGCTGCTGGGGATGTTTAGGATGCACTGAGCACCTCTCTCCTCTTTTCTTTCTCCTATGGATGAATCTTCATCTCTCCATCACACATGACTAACTCTGCTTTCTCCCGAGTCCTTCTGACTTCACGTCTCATGGGGTCATCGGACCCTATGAGACAGCATAGATTCCATCTGCTGATGGACCTTCGATGGTTGGATCGTGAGTTCCTGTCGCCAGCTGTGCCACTGCCCTGCTGGGACTCCGCCCACTCCTCCACTTGGGAGGTCTCCAAACTCTCCATCGTGGAATATGCCTAAATATGAACTATTGATAAACTCTGTCAGATTCCTTGAATGTATTTTAACTCTAAATCTGTCCTTCTGTACACATTACATCTATTGCATCTGTCCATCCTGGAGAGGGATCCTCCTCTGTTGTTCTCCTGAAGGTTTCTTCCCTTTTTTTCCCCCTGAAGGGTTATTTGGGAGTTTTTCCTGGTCCGATGTGAGGTTTTGGGTCAGGGATGTCTATGTGTACAGATTGTAAAGCACTCTGAGACAAATTTGTAATTTGTGAAACTGGGCTATACAAATAAACTGAATTGAATTGAATATAATACTAATGACTTATCACATTGAGAGCAGATGTATTGTCTTATACTGCAGACTAACACACTAATCTCATAGGGGGATGTTTGGGCATATATATATATATGTGTTTAATTTTAGATACATATATACTTCATTTTGTAGTTCATATTTTACTTGTATACATCTATATCTTTCATCCCTGTTTTTTATATTTTATTGAATTGAATTGAAATATACTTTATTAATCCCCAAGGGGAAATGTGTTGGCGACAGTAGCAGCACCGATAAAACTAAACACAATAAAATAAAATATAAGTATAAGAAAGAAAGAAAGTGACTGTGCATAAAGTAAAGTGTGCAAAGTGAAATATAAAATACAAAATAAAATAAAATGTATATATACACAACATATATGTAATACAGCACTGTAAATGTAAATAATATATATATATATATATATATATATATATATATATATAATTTATTCTTGTGTGTTTAGTTTATTTATTTATCTATCTATCTATCTATAACCTTCTGCAGCAGAGAGTTCAACAATCAGAAGTCTGAGTCGTGTTTTCTCACCCGGTTTTGGAAACGATCTCTCTGAGGATCCTCACTGCGTCGTCATTGCTCATGTTCTCAAAGTTGACGTCGTTCACCTGGTTGGGAGACGGCAACATATACAACTCATTACGTACATTGTTCAACGTGTTTCCACGAGTCCATTATTATTCTGAAGATCTGTGGAGGGCTAATCAAGTATGTGTGCACTTGTTCTGTGCACATCAATCTCTGCGGTGCTCTTGGGCCTCCAGACGGTTTTCTATGGGATACTCAGTCATAACAAAAGCTATACTGTGAACGTCGTACGTGTTTTATGGAGGAGGGAGTAGCTGCAGAGGTCCAGAGATCAACAGAGGCATTAACAGGAAGGAAAAGGAGAGGCAGACGTACAACTTCTACTAAAGAGCCCCGGAACAGAAGTAGATGTAACACTGTGGTCTTAATGGTCTCTCTCTCTCTCTCTCTCTCTCTCTCTCTCTCTCTCTCTCTCTCTCTCTCTCTCTCATTCCACATGTTGGATCTAGGTCAGCATCTCCTCTCCTCTCCTCTCCTCTCCTATCTGTGTGAGCGATGTCAGTTTTGCTCCTTGTCTGTTTATATAGCCGGTTTTCCTTGTGGAGTGGAGGTTGTGTGGCGTCCAGCTGTTTGGCAACACCTGGAAGCTGCTGGACGTCCTCCTGGATCCATTTTCTTTATACATGTTCATGTATGATGTATCCTTCTCTTGATATGGGTTGTCAATTCTGATATTCTTATTGTTTGTGTATGTATTTATCCAAATCAAGGGTAGGTAAGGACAGAGGCAAATTTGAGATATTGGACTAAATATATCAAATTAACTTTTCTTTACAAAGAGGTCTTTTCAGTACTCCAAAAACACTGATCTCCATCCCAAACATGTATGGCAACGAAAAAGCTAACTGTTCAATCGTGTTTTGTATTGGAAGTATTTGCAAGAGTACCTGGAGGAGCATATCTCCTGGTTCTATTCTCCCATCGGCAGCCACTGCGCCTCCTTTCATGATGGAGCCAATGTAGATGCCGCCGTCTCCTCGGTCATTACTCTGACCGACAATACTGATACCTAGAAAGTTGTATTTCTCTGGAGAAAGAAGGGAACACACACTATTAGGTCTCATCACACTATTACATTGTTATAGTCATGCTTGTTAAAACATATAGATATTTAACATTAAATCCTAGTTGTGCAAGAGTCAGGTTTACCCATGTTGAGCGTGACGGTGATGATGTTGAGGCTCATAGTGGAGTCTGTGATACTACTGAAGGATGAAGACTGGAAAGGCAGGAAGAGGATAATCACATTAACGTCACGGTGGCATAAAGTCAATATCAATCAGCCCTCTCAGCTCTTTCTTATACTTAATGTCCATTTCACCAGGAAGAGTGGGGTGTGTTTGAGGGGCTCACCCGGTCTATTTTGGCCACTTTGTGCCTCCGTCGGCGGCGCTTGTGTCGGCGCATCAGCTGCGAGGAAGAACTTTGTTCCGTGGAGCCACTGAGCCTGAAACACAGAAGAAGACAGAGGAAATAGTGAGTATAAAGCAGAAATATGGAGAGGAAGAAAGAGGCGCAACGTATTACAATTACTTTGCAATCACTTTCAATTAAACCCGTTTGCTCCATGAGACAAAAGAATTATAAAAGTTTTCAATTACTTTATTAGAATTCAAATACAGCTCTATTTGTGCAAAAAATAACGAGCATTTTTTTTTGAATAGCTTATTGTGGCTGTAATTAACCTGTTTTGCACTAAATATCTTTTCAAGATAATAACAATAAAGTGCAACCTGTGAAAAGACTAAATATGTTCAAATATTTGTCAATAAAGAGTTTTACTGAGTTTTAAACTGCATATCTTTTCCAATTAACAATAACGTGCAACCCTTGTGAAACAAAACGAGTGCAGGTATGTGTGAGTCATTGTGTTTTATCATTATAATAAACTGCAATGAGCTTTCCACTACACACCTCTTTTTAAAACGGGGTTGCAGGCTTGATACGGCCACTCTCAATGCTCACTGTTGAGCTCTTATTTTGAAGGGGAGAAGAACTCACGGAGGTAAGACCTGGCAAGTCGCCAAGAATCTCGGCCGTCGCGATGTGCAACGTAACGGTTTTTGTCCACAAAAGTATAGCCATGTTGCTCTTTCTTTATCCATGACTTAGTGTTATGTCTGTGTACTTTATAATATGAAAAGTTCTCGATAAAGGTTGTGCGCGATAACGAGAGCCGAGGAGAAGTGTTAACACGACCGCAGAGACAGAAATGACTCCAACGACCTCAAATAAAAACTAAATTTAATAATCGCATCTCAAAAATGGGAACAAAGAGAGACTGGCGGAAAGGGAGAGAGAGAACGAGAGAGAGAGAGACTGACGGAAAGGGAGAGAGAGAACGAGAGAGAGAGAGACGGAACGGGAGGGAGAACGACAGAGAGAGAGACAGACAAACAGACAGATGGAAAGAGAGACAGACAGCTCTACAACAAAGCACCTCCTGCTAGAAACTTGCAATAACTCACTGTACATATTCACATTCATACTGACACATGTGTTGATCTGCAATGCACACATTTAATTTACACTACACACACATACACACACTTTGCATTTTGCACACTATCTATATATCTATATATATTTTATGTTGCGTATATATACATATACATATATATTTAATTTTGTATTTTATATTTCACTTTGCATACTATACTTTATGCACAGTCACTTTCTTTCTATCTTTATATTTGATTGTGTTTAGTTTATCGGTGCTACTGTGTCAACAAATTTCCCCTTGGGGATTAATAAAGTATATTTCTCTTCTTCTTTCTTCTTCTTCTTCAGACAGAGAGGGAGAGAGAGATAGACGGAGAGTTAGAGACAGACAGAAAGGGAGAGAGAGACGGAGATAGAGAAAAACAGACTGAGTGAGAGAGAGAGAGAGAGAGAAGTGTTTATGAGCCACTTCATAAATCGGGGAAAGCAGCACGACTAATTTGATATAAATCAATATTTATCTGCCTATTTAATACCTTGATGTCGTTATCAGGGGGGGGGGGGTCAGTGGGGGCTGCCAACCTGATACAGTGGTAGGGGAAACACTGTGAAGTAGCACGTTACCTGCTCGCGTCCTCGTCTTCCTCGCTGTCGACGAACGAGCTGGACTCCAGCTCGCTGCTCATCACGGAGGCGCTGTCGTAGCCCATGGCCGAGTCCCTGGCGGTGCGCTCCGATTTGGAGTGGCCGTTGATGCGAGGGACTGGGGGAGCAGAGCGGTGGTGAGTCGGACCCGAGGTCATGCCGCTCGCCACGGGGGTCAGATCGGAAAAAAAGAGAGGGAGAGGGACCGGGAGAGGAGGAAAGACGGCGTTACTACGAGAAAGAAAAATCCCGTCGTTATCTGAACAACAGTGAGGGAAACAACAGAGGGGATTTCATCTTTCATACCTGTGGAAGATTTGAGGAATATCGAATAAAACTAAAAAAGCAGAACTTGGATTTCCGACATGACAGGCGAGTGAATGTGATGTAGGAATAATCAGACAAAGTAGAAACATTGATACAGCTACTTGAGACGCTACGCCTATTGAGGAGCCGGAGTGTACTGTCACAATTCCCAGGAGTGTACCTAACCCCCCGTGGCCATCTCCATACGTACATTGCCGGCGAGGCGCCGCTGCCTCGGGGTGACAGCGGATTGTTCGAAACGGTCTGATGAGGCGAAGAGGGCGTGGCAGCCAACGCGTTGGCCGAGAGCGAGCGAAACATTCCTGTAAAGCGGTAGATCCCATCGCCCTCTCCGCCCGGAGGGTGCCGCTGTGAAAGCCGAGCTACTCGCGCCTAAGCACTCAATCAGCGAGAGGGACGTGACATCCGCTGTGAGGATCACGTGGACGTATTTCCGCAGAAAAACAAACTAAAAAAAAACAAGAATGCAGGTCCACCGAGCCAGACTGTCGTTGTGCTCGGCTCCGTCTGTGCTAGCCGGTGTCCAAAGCTCTCGGCCTGAGCCCCAGACGGTCTGTAGCCACCAGCTGGCTTCTGCCGGGCTTCACAGCTTCTCTACAACAGAGGCAGCAACACACAGGGAATGAGCCTGAAGGTCCTCAGGGAAGAGAGAGAGACTCACTTGTATGACTTTTCTTCTTTTTTTTTTAAGTTCTTGTTATAAGATGGTCGTAAAA
Source organism: Liparis tanakae (assembly GCA_036178185.1). Classification (NCBI taxonomy): domain Eukaryota; kingdom Metazoa; phylum Chordata; class Actinopteri; order Perciformes; family Liparidae; genus Liparis; species Liparis tanakae. The sequence goes on from CM070097.1 coordinate 6,477,160, forward strand.
TAAATCATAAATCATTTAAATTGAATTAATTATCCCGAAATGAATAAATAATGCACAAGATAAAGTCAGTGTGTGACGATTAGCTGGGTTAACGGTCACATTAACAAGCTCAAAATAAGTAACAATAAACTTCGTTCTGCACAGCCAGACATGTTCAGATGGAAAATGCATTAAAGTAACCTCAAAATGAAACAACATACTCAAATCAATCAAATTCCATCCCCAGACATAACACAACGACCCTCTCTCACCACAGCCGACAGTGTGCCTCCGTCCGACGCGCAGGGAGACTGAGCCGGGAGTCAAGAGGGAGTGTTGCCTCCCCCCCCCCCCCTCCCCCCTCCTCCCTCCCACGGCACGCCACCATATAATGACTGCTAATCTGTCTGTGACCAATCAGAGGACGCTATTCTCCGAAAAAAAGAGACGATACAGGATTTGAGTCGCTGTGCAGGTGGGGAAAAAAACCATTAGGGTTATAATAAACCTCATCACCGGACATCATTTTAAGAAACGTTTTAAAATGCTGGACAGTTTCACCAGATGTTTTTTTTAGCTTTATGGTAATACTTTAATACAAGCATAAGTGCTTTGGCTTAGCCGTGCCTTCTTTGACCTCGACCCTGAAATACCAGCAGTGCTGAACAGCATCATGCTTCATGACATGGGACAGGGATGTCTATGCGTACAGATTGTAAAGCACTCCGAGACAAATTTGTAATTTGTGAAACTGGGCTATACAAATAAACTGAATTGAATTGAATTGAAATCCTGATGCTTTTTTTCAAGGTACTACATGTTCTCTGGTCCAATGTAACAACTGAACACTCGAGTCATGTCAGGTTAAGGCGCAGCGCACCTGGCGGCCTTGAAACAGATCATACCCCACACCTTCATCCAACACCTGTTCACCCGACGAAGATGTTTGATTGCTGCACACACGGAGGATGAGGAGGCGTTTCCCGGAGCGGCCCACTTTCACCCGTCATTGTCAAACCGACGCGTTCACACCGAGACACAACCACTTGAAGCGTGTGTGTATAAGGTGTCGGGGGAATTCCTGCTGACGCTGCAGGCTGTGAAGTGGAGAGGTGGGGCTACCGGCTCCTCCTGTACAACCAGGCCAGGTGGCTGAGACGGCAACCACTGAGCTAGCGCACACAAAAGGAACATCATTCATACGGCTTCTCGCTCGCTAGATCTTTTTTAGGTCAGTCACCACGGGGGGACGGGGGGGGGTTGAGGACAGATGCAAAGTTCATCAGCCAGAAAGCAACAGATGTGCAGTTGGAAGTTCGCAGCCGCGTGGATCTGACGTGGAGAGCGTCAACGATACGTCCCGGGTCGCGTCGAGTCATACGACCGCGTGCTGATCCTCCGAGGATCAAGTGGAATCTGTTTTCAGAACGCGAGACAGTCACGTGACGCCGCACGCTGCCCTGCGGATTGCGTAATGAGTGCAGGATGCAAAGAGAAGGGATCGCTGTGAAGTGGAAGAGGGACAGGGAGGCGACCGGCTTTGCTGCAAGTCCAAAACAACAGCAAACTGTGAGCATCAGAAGCTAAAAGAAAATCATTATAAAAACAAACAGCAGATTCTGCCAAGTTAATTTGACGGCAAGAATTGGAATAGACTTGAGCCGACACCTCGAGATCTTGCAGATGGTACGACTACGCTGATAAGAGAACACGCCGTCTCCCGCTCCACCACTACCCTCCACCTCGTCCCGGGGGCAGCCTCTCCTATTAAAGACATCAAGTCTTTATTTATTTATTTCTTTTTTGGGGTTTTGTTTTGGGGGGTCCACAGTGATGTATATGTTGTGACTGCTGTATTGGTTTATGTAGATATAAATGTGTACGGTTGGGTGTAAACTGTGTGGAGACTGTGTAGATGTATAAATGAAAGGAAACTGAGAGCTGAGTTTATGTAATGTTTTTTTTTCTTGTTTTCATCTTATGTAAAAAATAAATAAAAAAAATCATCATTGTGTCATGTTTTCTACAAGGTTATACATTTGTGTATTCTGTTTTTGTAAAATAATATTTTCAGTAGAATAAACTATAAATGCTGGCTATTTCACTACAAATATCCTGTTAAAAAAATGTGTGAAGAAAAATAAATCTTTAAAAGAAAAAAAAAGACATTGAGTCTGTAAAGCGGAGCAGTTTGTTTGAAGGAGCAGAAGGAAAGCCGCCCTTCTCCGAAATGAGCGATCTTAATAGAAAGCACTGCAGTCGAAGGTCAAACTGATAAAGCGGACGGCTCCTCTCTTGATGATATCTCTCAGGGCTTTTTAAAAGCAATAATCTAACACTTTATTATCCAGGTAGACTGTAGATCAGGGGGGCTCACACTTTTTCAGCATGCAAGATACTTATAAAATGACCAAGTGATAATGATCTACGAGCCGAGGAGTGTTAACGCGACGCGTAGAGACAGAAATGACATGCTGCTGCGTGGATACGATCAATAACAGACGACCGTTTAGTTTAATAAAATAACAAAGATGTCTTTAAGAAAAGGGACCTTAAATGACTTCTGCTGTGATTTGGCACTATAGAGAAAATTACAGGGTGGCGGGCGGAGATTTCATGGGGCGGGACCATTTTTTTGACGTCATGTGATCTACCAATACCACGCCGTGATCGACTGGTAGATCGCGATCGACGTATTGGCTAGATTTGTAGATGGTTGCATTTATATATCTTTCCAATAGTTGCAAAAATACTTTCCTGTGATATTGTGGTGTCTTCTGACAGGGTGTAATCATTGGACGAGGCTGGAGTGTGACTAGAGAGTGGAAAACAGCCACTGACCATAAACACGAGCCACAGGAAACACAAGACAACCCCCGGGAGAGACAGTTTCGACATTCGGTGAACTTATTCACCCCATAAGATATTCGCTTTTCCGAGGAATTGAATCTCTGTGTTCCTCGGGCTCACGTAGCAAGTTCAATACTCACCATGTGACCCCGCAAGGCCTCCTTTCATAAATGTCTGCTGTCTGTCCCGATTGTTTTTTTAAAAGGAAGTTAAGTGTTGGGTCCGGAGACATTGAAAAGCAATAACGGCAAAAAAGCGACAAGATAATTGCATTTTTGGGATCCATCTCTTCCTGGATAGTACTCACGCTCGGTTTCTCTCGCTCTCCTCCGCGCCCGCTCCCTCTCTCTCTCTCTGCGGTGGCTCAGGAGGGACTCCGTTCCCGTCTCGGTGTCCAGCCCATCGCGACTGCTCACCGCATTGGCGCTGCAATACGCACATCGGAAAACTTCAGTCAGATTCATGATGGAGGTACAAAACACGCACGCACACACTCAGCCTCCCTAAAAATAAATTCTCCCACCACTATGCGACCGACACCCCTGAACATAATCCCCAGATACAATATACTCCTGTCTGTTAGAATATCACTTCGCCTGCCATTCTGCCTCAGGGGAATATGCAACTCGTATTATTACACTGTTTCAAATTCAATCCCTCAGGCGCAAATAGCATTTTTTCATTGTTCTGTGGTATGTGATGTGTTTTTCACTAAGTGTCATTAATGACCAGATACCCTGAGAGGGAGCCATCGTGGACAATGCCGGTATTAATGAGACCTATTGAAAGCCCAGATGGTGCCTGGAGCGCGGTCGGGAGAGAGAGAGAGACGGAGAGAGGTGAATGACAGATTGCATTTTTTTTTTTAAGCGTGAAGTGGTAGATCAGGTGTGGGCTGAGCAATAAGATGGCCTGTGTGCTTGCGGTCCGGGAGGAGTCTGGGGGTTCTGAAGTGGCTGCAGGGCAGATTGTTATTCTGTCAGCGGGCTGGAGACTCTCTGGCCTCGGGCTCCAGGGCTAAGGGACCCACACAGCCACCGAGGAAACCCAAAGCCGGTGAGAACTCCACTCTACCCCCTGTCAGTCTGTCACACACACTTAGGCGTGGACTTTACACCTGCATAAATAATCACACACACTGTCACGCCGGCTCAGGCATGCGTCCGCGCTCGCTCGAATGGCTCGTTTACAAACGGTGTCATATTCATAGTGTACGAACGGATCTAAAAACAGGGCCCAAAACACACGCGTCGCCGACGCTCCTCGCATGTTCCCTCGGTGTGTGTGTGTGCGACGCTGCGTCTGCTGTGTGTTCACTCAGCGGGACGCGGCGCTCAACGAGGCGTGCTGACGCGCTTCTGCTGAGGTACTAATGGGTGCACCTGGTCCCGGGCTTCACCTACACAGGTCAGCGCACGCATGCAAATGTATCGCCGCGGGTGCGTCGTCGTGAATATGCGTTTCTGTCGGTGGCGACCGGGCAGCGGGCGGCGGACTGATTGATGTGGCGCTGACTGGCTGTCCGTCAGGCTGGCGGCGGGTCTGCTGATCCGGGGGAGATTATCCGAGGCGCTACGCCGCAGCTGTGAACGAATGCCACCTCCTTTCAAACCTCCCCCGCCCCCTCCCGACCTGCCCTCCCCCCCCCCCCCCTCTCTCTCTCTCCGCTGCCCATCGCCGCCCCCCCCCTCCCTCTTGGGAAATAGAGACGGTGGTTTTTAATGTCCGCTAATCCGGATTACCGGGCAGAAGCCCATCGGTCGTGTGCATTCTCAGTCGAAAAAAAACACCTCTTCAAATGGAGCCATTCACGCCGACAAACGCATGAAACGCATGAATAAAGCACAAGGGGAAATGAAGTGGTCATAATAATCTCGCTGTGTGCAGAGAGAGAGAGGTAAAAGGGCGGAAGGCTGGATTAATTTCAGAATGAGAGGCTGGCTATAGGGAATTCACCACCACGCCGGTGTTCTGTCATTTTTTGCAGCCTTGTAAAAATGTGCTACCCGCTGCATAAACTGATAGGTGTGTATCGATTCATGTTACCCTATCTGATAGGATGTTATTGTACTATCAAAATATGCTTTTCTTTCAAAGTTCAATGTTTCACTTTTCACTGTTAAAGTGTTTATCTTCAACACTAAATACCCTCATAATAAACCAGTGCTTTATTATGATAATGTGAACAAACTCATGTTTACAATAATTTGTTGACACAAAAGAAATAGCAACTGCTTATCACTCATTAATCTACATGTCATTACTACATATTATTACTACCTGTACAATATACATGCTGAATGTACTTTTAACTAGGGAAATAATCGGGATTTTGATGTCACTCCCCGTTATCAGACGTGCATCGACAGGGTGGCAAAACATTATGGGCGTGTCAAAAAAAACTCGGAAAATCGACTCGGCGCATGCGCAATACCACAAGGTATCGGTTCTTGACAAGTAGCATGAAATGACAGAACACCGGCTCTCGGAGAGAAAGGCCCGCCTGTCTGACTCAGAGAGTAAAAGAATGGGAGACGCTGACGTCTTGCTACCACAAGGTGGCGGTAGTCCCGGTGAAAGCTCCCCGGGAAACAATAAAATCATCAGGCCGGGCTGACAGCCCGACGGCAGGGGGCAGCCCGCAGAGGGCAAAAGGGAGCCGCGATGTCAAACACTGGATAAAGAGATACAGTGAGACATGACAGAGGACATGTTCTCAATATAGAGCCTCCGTCGTGTTGCTCTAGCGCTGCAAAGGCAACAACCCCTCCCTCGCCCTCGGTGCCCCCGGCCCGCATCGCTATATTTAGCGCGAGGCGTCTCCTGAGCAAGTGCAGTGAGCTCCTCTGTCTGTCCAGAGTCTGAAGTCAAAGTCTGGGCTCAGGTGATAGTCACCAAACTGTGTGTGTATGTGTGTGTGTGTGTGTGTGTGGGGGGGGGGTCTCCATTTCTGAGCTTTTAGCATGTGTTTTTTTTCCCGGCCACGTACGCCTTCATTAGCCGAGTATGTTTGACCGCTCTGAGTGACTGAACATAATGGGCCTCACTGAGTGCCAGTATTTGCCTGAAGATATTTATGCCGCAAAGGCTATTTCAAGAATCGGCAGCACTGGCGGCGGCGGCGGCCACATCATGTTTACATCGATGAGCGCCGTGCTCCACGCTCGAGTGGGCGGGAGGGAATGCACACACTTGCGAGTGAAATCTACGCACACCCTGTGCATGTTCCCACACTTGAAGCTTTTTAGCACATACTTCATGACACGTCCCACCTCCAGCTCCCATACGAGCCCGCGATGATGACTAACGTCTCTGATGAGCTTTCTGTATTCCGAGGAGCTCATATGGCATGGCGTAAAAATACAAATGAATACATATCTGCCTGCTTGTCGGACGCGTGTGACATTGTGCACACATGATGGGCCTACTTACTGGAAGGAGGGGGGCCGGGAGTCTCCGATGCCCCCGGTTCTCTCGAGAGGTGGGGGCAGCTCTGGGTGGCTCTCCGTGCACTGAGACCCTCCGTCAGAGTGGCCGCTCTCGGCTAGGACCAACTGAGAGAGGGGAGTGGGAAAGATTTGTTAAAGACAAGATATATTCATGCTTTGAAGAAAAAAACACTAATCATAATACATATTCTGTTGAATGATATATTAGGCCCCAAAACCTCCAGGCACAAAAACAGTTTCTTCCCCCTCGCCGTCTCACAACTCAACAATAACTCCCTGTAGCATATATACATATATACATATATACATCTATCACTGCACTTCCTGCACTCCTGCTTCACAGCTACTGTACATAGCATTGTATATACTGTAAGTCACTTAAAGAAAAAGGAAAATACCTCTTAAACCGTTGCACTGTTTTGCACTGTTTTGTACTGCACTGTTCTTGTTGTTGTTTTTTGTGTGTTGTGTCATGTGTTGTCTTGTTTTGTGTTGTAAAGTACAATCTATGTAACACACTGAGTCACTTTACCAAGAAAAAATCCTTGTTTGTGCAAACCTACTTGGCAAATAAAACCGATTCCGATTCTGATTCTGATAGTGAGGTGAGAGAAGATCGTAAAACAAGCAAAAAATACAGAAGCACGCAAGACGAGTGTGAGGACAGGCGAGATGCTGCAACGAGGCCATCGACATGACGACGCATGAACGACTCGAGAAACACAGCGAACGACATCCCAACTTGAAAGCGCCACAACGCTTTTACTCGGCGGAGCGTCAGTACAAAGGATGATGCACAATGGACCCGTAGAGACGGCTACTTTCCTTTCATCAGAGCCACAATAATGGAAGTTAAAACAGGCGGCACTCAAGTGTATGGACTGTGATTATTATAATGTATGCATTGTTACTTTGGAGCCAGTTATATGAACCCATTGGGGTACTTTCTATTCGCTCCAATTTAAAGATGGGAAGAATTTCTACATTTTACATCTCCACCTGCTGCGATCTGGAAGAACGAGCATTCTGGCCCCCTGGTGTTTATAAAGATATGTTCTTACTGTTCTCATAATAAGGAAAACACTTCCCTCCTAATCGCATACCCTGATGGGCCTTCTTCTCCCCTGATACTGTTTCCTGATCTGATACCAATGCATTAAAAAAAGAAGGAAAAAAAAGGACACAAACAAAAACTAATATTTCTCAGGTTGTTCTAGTCTGCTTACAGTAGGAATGGGTAACATTTCTTTTAAAACATGAATCAGTTCTGAATTTGCAAACCATGAGAGGCAGTAGTGTACCTAAGTAGTGCACAAGGTTAAAGGGTGTCTTGATATTTGTTGTTGTGTGTTTTATTCAGTCAGTCATTGTAATACAATACAATATTATTCTATATAATATACAAAAAAGTGTTTATTTACATTTTTCAGTGTCTGCTTTTAACATATAAACATAAAAAAGGATCTTTGCTAAAGCCCAGTTACTAAGAATGCAGTTATGCCGCAGCTTGTATTATTATATATTGGTGAATGAATAGCTGATGCTTGTCTGAGAGAGTGATGTAAAGATATACCACTGCAAATATACCCTAAAGAAACTCTTATATTATTATATTATTATTATTATTATTTTATATATAAATATATATATAAAAAAATATATATATATATATATATATATATATATATATATATATATATATTATATTACAGCATTCAGATGATAATTACATTGCAGGTTGCTGATATAACGTCATGAAACAATGTCATGTGGTGGGAACTTTTTCGTGCAAATTAAGTGAAATATATTCAATTAGTTAATTACATGAATGAAAAAATATGTCATCAACATCTCTGAAGATCGCCTAAAAGTAAAGGGGCGGTGCCATGAAATAAATCGGTTTATAAAAGTGGTTTAAAGAAAATTGTCCACCACTGATATGATGTATGGAGTAATTCTGGAAAATGGGAATGAGTCATCAGACTGGTTGTCGAGCAGCGTGGTGTCGTGAGACTCCATTTAATTACAGGCCTCACGTCCTGTTGTTAATACTGTATTGACACTGAGTAAGTGATATTGAGTCAGACCGTCTTTAATGACTCCATAGCCACCACCGGCTTCCTGAGTCTGACCTCTGACCTCCCTGTAGTAAAAGCTAATTAATATTCCCGTGGAGATCCATAAAGTACAAGTACTGTTATGTTAGGAAGAAAAACAAGCTGCAAAGTGAATTAAACATGTTAAACTAATGAATAGACGCTTGCTCTTAGTCTTCCATCCGTATTAAAAGCCAGAGCTCTGACCTGGGTCTTCCGCTCTGTGAGACGGAGCGATGATTCCTCTAACATGTCGGATTGATTTGATTTATCTGCTCCATCATACTTTATTGTCCCCGTAGGTGAACTCGGGCTCGCGGCACGGTTCATCTCCCATAATCACAAATCACTGTAAAGCTACTGAAGTCAATAGAGTAAGTGACCGTCAGACGGCTTACACCAGATGGTACCATACTCCTCTTTTCAGCAGGCAAACTCACGTTGAATTTTATAACGGCGGCAAAGTTAAATATCTAATGGAATCCCTCACACCTGGACAACACGGCTGGGAAGTGAGATCAAGGTGAAGAGCGTTCAATGGAGGCGTTACAAAACCCCGTGTCCGTGCTCCGCAGCGTGGTCGGCCCGTCTATCTCACTTACCCAGGACACCACTCTCCCGTTGAAGCAGGGCAGCTTGGCGTTGTCATCGGAAATCTCTTCTTTGACGACCCTACGGGAACAGGCGGACAGATGCAGTCAGGCGAAACGACCGGGAGAAGGACGCGGAGTCGGCTCGACAACACTCCCCCTTTCCCCGGGCTGATACATCGAAGAGAGACACTCACGCTTTGCCGGTCGCATTTTCAACCATCTTTGCACTCTCGATAGCACGGACGAGCTCAATGAGCAGCAGCTCTCAGTCCGAGTCTCTTAGTTATTGCTTTATGATGTCTGTGCGTCTCCACGGTGACACTAAGCACATTAATGTGATGAGGGCCGGTCAAACTGGCCATAAATCTGCCGTAAACGGGTCTAATAGTAACCTTCACAGGTGGGATTAAGTGATGGGGAGATAGATAGGTGGACGCACGGATCCCTCCGAGGGCGTCGAGGCACAGGAGTGTGTATTAATAGAGTGATCTAGTGTGTGACCCTTTCCTTAGTGTGTTCATCTTTGGCTGTAAATTCTCAACAAAAATACCCCCGAGTTAACCTTTGACCTGCCGGGACACAGTTCAGCAGCAACCAGCCACCACACCTGCTGGAGGCTTGTGTCCCATAGATCACGTCTGGAGCGAAGAGCCAAGTGGCACATGAGATGAGCACCTCACACACACACACACACACACACACACACACACACACACACACATGGGGCTAAAGCAGCCTGTTGTATTTAGCAGTTTCCATGATAACCCCCTGTGTATCTTTGTGCACATATTTGTTTCCAGAAATGGTCGGCCCGAGCATTTCTGAGCCTCGGTGGGGATCTCACACCCGCTTCTTGGCTTTGTACACGGTACATGAAAAGGGAGAGGCACGACTGGAGAGGAGCAAGAAAGCCGAGGAAGATTTCATGCACGGGTGTCTCTGACAGCAAATTTCCAGCCCCCCCTCCCCCCCCCCGCTCCCCCACTCCCTCGCAAACATTTCTTGTTTGCCAAAACTTCCCTGCTACTGAAATGATTAGCCAAGCCGGTTGTGTTGTTGTGTGCGCTGTGTGCGCCGCTGCTGCTGTGGGAGCTGTGTATCGATGGGAGTGGCGCACAGAGATAACGTAGCCTCGTGGCTGGAGCTGTCGGCCGCAGACTCGGCCGCTGTGGCCCGTTTCCACCTCAGGGAGGAAGAGGGAGGAAGAGGGAGGCGGAGGCTGACAACGCCGGCTGCTCGTTAGGTAGGAAGTGTTCGCATCCTCCCTCTGGAGCTGCGTGACCAGCTGTAAGGCGACTGGCGAGGATGTGGGAGTGGCCCGGACACGTACAATATCAGCAGCGCGTTTCTAGTGTCGAACGGGGAATAAAGTTACGTGGGCCGCTTGCTGTATTTTGAAGGTTGATCAAAGAACTGGCAAGCGGAAAAAAAAAGAAGAAAAAAATCCAATCAATACAAATGACGTCTTCATCATGCAGGAAAATATGGATGATGATGAGGAGAAGTGTTAGTTACAGCCTGAGCACTTAACAAGTACACACACACACACACACACACTCACACACGTAACCCCGGTTTAGATGAGCATATGCCTGGTGTGGGCTGCTGTCACAGATCTGACTTCTTAGAGCTGATAGCTTATAGGTCTTAACAGATTTTACAGGATAATGACATAAGATCTACCCTGGTGATGGCTGAATATTCAACAACGGGGGATATTTGTGTAGCTGCGGCAGATTAGACGTGTTTGTTTGTACGATGAGAGACAGAGGAGGGCCGGGTAGTTACTGCCTCAACCAGAGACTAGAGGCCGACATCGACCGGCAGGCCAAGGACTTTGGTGGGCTGATGCTGGTGATACTATAAACAGGGAAGCAAAATATTTGTAGTCAAACAAGATTGTACATAGATCGACTTCAACATGAGACAGAGTCTGACGCGGTGTACGGCTAAATTAAACTGTAGCCCTCAAGAGAGCTGTTAAAACAAGCCTGCTTACTGTTGATGCTTTATTACCTTCGCATTGAAAATGCGGAAGGTTATGTTTTGATCACCGTGTATTTATTTATTTGTATACGTGTTACTCGCATAACTCAAAAGGTATTAAACTGAATTGCATGACATTTGGTGGGATGATTGGTTATTATCCGGGGACCATTTGATTATATTTTGGGACCGATCGGGTCAAAGGTCAAGGTCATGAAAAGGTCAACATCTTTTTACCATAGCGTGGTCAATTTCTATCCAATTGGCATCCAACTAATGCCAAAATGTTCATAAGTCAATGCCCAATCTTGTGATATGCGAAGGTATGCGCTCTACCGAGTGCCTGCTCTAGTTAGTACTGTGGCCGTGGGATTTTCACAGCATCACAATAACAAAGAGGTTTTAGGTCCATTTCCAAGCATAAAGTTAATATCTGACAGCGTAGTCGACATAACAGTAAGAGTTGTGTTGTCAAAGCTGCCGCACAAATGCGGCAAAATAACCTTCGAAATCTATCAGTATCCTCAAACGGCGAGGCGAGGCGGTGTGTGTGTGTGTGTGTGTGTGTGTGTGTGTGTGTGTGTGTGTGTGTGTGTGTGTGTGTGTGTGTGTGTGTGTGTGTGTGTGTGTGTGTGTGTGTGTGTGTGTGTGTGTGTGTGCAAGGAAAGCTGCAGATGATGTGTGTCCTCCAACGACGGGGGCTCAGACCCCGGCCTCAGCAGAAGAAAGATTCTGCTGGCAGCCCCCTATTTTGTGAAAAAGGCACAAACAAACACGACTGTTTCTTTCAGAGCTCCGGCTTGGCTGCTTCCTCGGCTCCAGAGTGCCTCTGTGACTCGCATTATTAGCGAGGTCTCAAGCCCCGCTCGCCGACGCCAAAACGCCATATCCTCACCTTGAAGTCTCCCAAGAAGAAAGTGGGCTCGCTTGAAAACGACACTGCCACAATAAGCTTCCCGTCTTATGAATATTGATGAGTGAGTGAATGTTACGTGTGGTTGGGGGGGGGGGGGGGGCCGAGGTATGAAATTGTGCACAAAGAAACGTCCATCTTTTAATCCGCTGTGGTCTGTTGTGTGCTAACGTGTATTCCATGCGATTCCACGGGGGAACTGCGATGACACGTTCGTAAGCCGCGGCGTTTTCGGGGAAGACGCCTGTTTATCGAATTGCCGTGGCCGATGCTCAGAGAGCCGATGTTGCCACAGCACAAATGTTGTTCAGCAATCCCAGAAGAGAAAGGCTCGGTTTTTCTCCCGGCACAGCAGGAGGTCTACTACAGAGGACCTTGCGCTGACTGCTCATTTACATTTCAAACACAGTCTATAACTGCAAGGGATTTGATGTTTTTTCCCTCTCTGCTCAGCAGTCTTATTCCTCCCTTGCTAATTCTCCGGCAGCCTTCACTGTCTCTGTGTGTGTGTGTGTGTGTGTGTGTGTGTGTGTGTGTGTGTGTGTGTGTGTGTGTGTGTGTGTGTGTGTGTGTGCAGCCAGAACAGGCTACCACAAAGTGTTGCTGTCCTCTGTGCCTTTTGACTAGTTTCCCTTCCATACGGTGCCAGTGCCATACGGCACTTCACGAAGCCTGAATATTCAGCCTCAGCTCCAAAGGCCGGAATGCCGTACAGGAGACGCCTTTTTAAAGCGTGCGTGACAGCTCAGTGCGAAAGACGCGGTCGTTCGACAATGTCCGATTCGCGACGTAACGCAAAACATCGCTTTGTGGACGCAACACGCAGGAGTTCCGCCACACGGAGCCTCGTCTCTACGCGGAGACGGCAAACACGCTTTGTTTGTTTCCGTAATCTGCTTGTCGATCACCCGAGGTCCAGCGAGCGGCCCGGCATGCAGCGCAACAGAGGCAGGAAGCCGGGTGCCGGTGGGGGGGGGGGGGGGGGGGGGGGGGGGACAAAGCGGCGCACTGAACCCGGGCCTGCCACCAGGAAGAGAGGGTTTCCCCCCACAAGGTCAGGTTGCAGTGGAAACGTGTGACGCCGGGCTCCGCAGACACGGCCTGCCTCTGCATTTCCTCCAATCGAGTGTGCGTCCACGGGGCTGCGTTGGTGTTTGTCGTCTCATGTATGACTGGTCAGACTGGAATGAGAAACGGGCACCGACACAAATATGTCATCCTCGGCGGAGGCCGGATGCGAGAGTGGATCTCGCAGACCAAGAGAGCTGAAGAGCTTTGGAGACCTGCTATACGGCATCGGGAGGGATTACAAAGAGAGGGGCAGCGAGAAAACAAAAAAGGAGGGAATTTGTTATTATCCGTAACGGTCCAGAATCCAGTGGATCAAGGAAGCAGCTCCTGTGGCTTTGTGGTGTATAATTCACCATGGAAAATAATAAATTGATGTACGGTAAAGGCACATTCTACTGAGACTACTTCATTCATGTGCTTAGAAAAAAGGAAAAGTGCATGACATGTAATGTGTTCTGAAATATTCCATTGTGTACAATAAACTAATGCTAAAACATACAGTAATCAGGGGTTCAAATGAGAGTGTAGATTTTATCGTTCACTTAATTTATCTTTCTACCCGACGACAATAAATGAAAATACGGCATATTATACAATACATGACCAAACAGATATACAAATATGTCCACTTTGCATTATGCAAACTACATGTATTTAAACAAACACACATTACTGTAATAAAGCAGCACACAATACTATATATGTTATTACAACAAAAGGTTGATGAAGTATTTTAAATGCAAAAAGGAAGTTCACGTGATTGCATATCTTACAGTCACAATCACTGGCTTGCAGTGGCCATATTTCATGGAGATTGAACTGCAGTCCATTGTGCGTGTGTAAGTGCGTGTACGTGTATGTGTGTGTATGTGTGTGTGCGTGTGATGAAAGACAACTTCCTGGCCTATCATAGGCGGATGTGAATGAAATATACATCTTTAAATGGTCCTCTTTTCCCATCCTGACCCCCCCACCACACACACACACGAACACACACGCGCACACACACACGAACACACACGCGCACACGCTAACCGGGCGAAAGCGAAAACAAAACAAGACAATGTGAAACCCGAGTACTCGAACATGTGGACGCTTTGTCAACACCGCCCTCACATTCGCATTACTCGTACATGGAGACTAATGTGGGTTAATATGTCGACATTAATAATGGGAGGAGGGGGGGGGGTCTGGCTGCCCGTAATGCGTGTGCAGGGCTGCGTCATTAGGGCTCTGGACCTGGGATCTGGTATCACTTCAAACACTCGCGAGTCTCCTCCGCCGCGCACGGCACCGTCATAATGAGCAGGTGCCAGGCGCGTGGACCCAGACACGGCGCTGTAGTTTACACACATGTAGCGACATTACGCCGCCTATACCGTGACCTGTAATAAGGGCTGTTTTCTTCAACTGCACACACGCACGCGCTCGCCGCCAACAGCAATAATAAACAGCGAGTGAGCCAGACGAAAAGGGCTAATAATAATAATGGTGGCTGCACTTACCCAAAATCCTGGTCCATCGATTTGAAGAAGAATTTGTAGCTGTTGACCGGTCGGTTGTTGAGGACATTTTTAAAATCCGCTAAGGTGACTTTCTCCGGAGAAACGGACAGTTTGACCAGATAAGGAGTCTCCTCCTCGTCTATGTGATATATTATTTTAGTCTCCGCCATGAGAGTGAGGGGAGGACAATCATTGACACAGGAAAGGAACAAGGGTTGGCAGCGCAATAAACAGGCCTGCTCTGTTACCAGCTACCGGGAGAATAACATAACTGCATTCTCTAAAACATAAACCGACACAGCCCGCGACGGAAAAGTCCTCTCCGAGTGTTTGACGAGCACAGCCCGAATCCCGACATAATCGCGTTACGAGTGCCTGTATTCCTGCTCCGGCGCGAGACGGTACGGTGGCTCTCTCGGCACTAAAACAGGAAGGGACAGTCCACATCCTTGCGATATGGAGTTGGGAATATTGCTATTTTTCACAAGCTAATTGGTTAGACAGTGCTGTCATCTAGTGGCGTGTCCGGGCTGTGCGCAAGGTCCGCGTGCCCGTCTTACACAACGCGCTCGCACTGCACGGGCACGAGCAGGGAACAAAGAGGGAGACCGGCTTCATTTGTATGGCGGCTAACTTTGATGTATAGCAGTGGGGGAATTACTGTGTGAGAGGGTTGTAATTAAAACTCAATACCGTATGAATTTTATTCAGTACAATTACAATTATTATATTAATAATATTATTAATTATTATACAAGTATTATTGATATATATATATATATATATATATATATATATATATATATATATTATTTTATCTAATGGAAAAATAAGTAGCTTTTAGATTTATGGCATAACTGACACTTTTCTGACTATTCGTTATAACCCAAGTAATAAAAACAATCTTAAAATGTTACTCCTATAAAATAATAACTATATAATTAAATTAAAAAATGGTACACAATTTTGTTTCTAATACGGTATAGCACCATTGTGGGAGATGAGGATGTAAAGCAGAAATGGGGCAGAAGCTGCTCTGATGATTGCATAGGCTAATTTCTCAAAAGTAAATGGGCGTATTAATTATATATGTCAGTAACAATAATTACAAATGAGTTATAATTAGATATTAATTGTAACTGCTTCATTATCACTAAATGTGACTGATCACCGAAGGAGTGAAAATATGTCTAGGCTTTGTCGTGCACAGCTGATCACAATGCCACATGAACAGGATGTGCAAAGGCTGCAACACCCTCCCCTCATCTCATCTCTCTGCAATACAAAACAATGGTAAAATACATACCTCAAATGTTGCTTCTCTCATATTCTTAATACTTCAGATGATACATTATACATTCTTATCACAATTCCCTACTCATCAAAACACCAGACATGTGGTTAACGTCTGTGGATCCCCTTCCAACCAGAATAAATAGTGACGAGTCTGTGGCCACTGGTGCTAATCTTTAATAGAATACATCTTTTCTTAGAAGAGAACAACATGAGAGAGAGTTAGGAATACAGTTTGTGATTTAGCATTACTGACAGTAGACACTTCATCCTGCAATAATCCTCTTAGAGTTCCAGCCACACATGTTAAACAGATTGTTTACCTTTATCAGCAGGTTTAGTCATGAAAAGTCAGTGTTTTACAAACCTGGGTACTTCAAGCATGCTTGATGCAAACAAGTAGGTCTACCACAGGCCTTTAAAACCAAATAAATGGTTAAAATATTCTTTCTTTTTTTACCTGAGTTTTTGGAGACTGGGCCTTTAGTCCATGGTCATACAATTTCACAATGTTTTTACTTGATAAATTACCAAGGAACCAATTGGGAACAATAATATTTTCAAAAAAGATTATGTCTGGAAGTCTGCATTTCTAAAATACATGATGACCACAGTTAAGTTTCGGAAGAAAAATAAAAAAATATGTAGTCTTATTATGCAGCTACAAATGTGTGGTACTTGTTTCCAAACACAGCTTTGAAACTGTTATCTGTCCACCTCCACTGATATTAGCTTTGAAACATGATAACAATCCTTTACAAATTACAGTAAAGAAGAATTTGTGCAAAAAAGAAAACGATCAAATCTCAAAAAGCATGCAAAGTACAGATAAAACATACTTTAATAAGCAGCATGCATTTTTATAAAAGAAACACTATTTTTTTTAAAAGCCTAATATTCATAAACTATGTTTCAATGAATGCAAAAAATAAACATCAAATAAATGTTTAATTGTAATGTTATAAGAGCTGGAGAAAATGCAAGTTATATAGAAGACTTTCCAAAAAAATGTGGTGGCTTTTAGTGAAAACACTTAGATGTGTCAGATTTACAGCAGAGGGAGCATTCCTCCTGTCCTCTCCTGGGTTTCCTCCTTTTCCCCCTCCTTCTCTCCACAGTCCTTTACTCTTCCGGTGTTTGCCCTGGACCTGCCAGCAGCATCCCAGAAATATCGCTCTCACTTCCACATCTTCTCAAAGTCTGAGTCAGCGGACGGGAGACAGACATCATATTAATAAAATAGTGTTTTGCTTATCTGCGCCAGTTGGATGTTTATATGCTGGCATACAACTCGGCACAATGTCTGCTCACCCTTATTGCAGTCTTTGACCATGTCTCTCTCTTTCAGTAGGTTGTTTTTGTGGTCTGTGGATTACCGCACACATACAGGTTATGAAAAAATACTTTAAATACTTTGTGTAGAAAATGTGTGTTGACTGCACATGTGTGGAGGAGGCCGACTGTACCTGAGTTCATCGGTTCTTGGTGACAGGTCCTCAGCTCGGTGCAGTCTAACGACATTTCACCTCCGCTGATCATATTTCCACTAAAAGACAAAAATAAATGTTCCGCTTACAATTCAATTAAATGTAAAGGAAAATAATAACTCATAATGGAACGTATGTAGTATGTCTTACTGATCCAGTCGATGCAGGTCATACTCCAGACCTAAAAAATAAAAACAAAGGTTCAACACACAATCTCAATACACAGTATCCATAACATATGCTCTCTATGAGAATGCCTTTATTATGATGAAATAAGATTGTTTTCCAAGAACAAGGTGACTTATTGACACACACATTACCTCGTTTTTTGCGTCGTCGAGTCAGCACAATAACGGCGACAACGATGACGGCCAGCAGCATGAAAGTTGCCAGGAAATATCCCAAATGCTGCACGAAGTAACCACGATGCTCAGGGAGGATGACGTTCACCACACGTGGGCCCTCCACCACTTCAATCCCTACAAGCAGAACGGGGATAGAAATCAACAACAATGGGATGTATTTTAGAGGATTTATCATCATATTCCAACTGTGTAAATAATGATTTGTTATATTGGATTAATGTAACGGCAATAAACAGATCAAACTGGAAACTATTTATACATAAGGAACATATTCCCCCCGGAGGCTTCTTCTTTTTATTCCTTCCAAAAAGCCGGAGAGCAGGAGTTAAACGTCTGTTCGGTGGTAATGACTTCCAGACCTGATGTCATGCAGCTGTTTTTTCTTTCTTACGCTTCAAAAAAATAATAAAACACAGGCTGACCAGGAAAGAGGAGAAGTGTGAGGAAAGAGAGACGGATTCTGTCATGTGGTGTGCCTCCACGTCTGAATTAGTTTTCCATTTAAGTCTTTTCACATCTTCTCACAGAAGTGTAGTTTCTGCATGCAGGGACAATAAACCTACAGTTAAAATATATATATATATATATATATATATATATATATATATATATATATATATATATATATATATATACAACACTGCAGGCAGCTCCCAGTGAGCATGGCTGTGTGTGTACACTTTGTATACAGTGATTATTAAGAAATGTCAACTGTTACTGTAGTCTTGTATATTTCTCACTCAACTCAAATGCAGTCTTTTAACAGAAGCCAGATCATAGAAAAAAATTGATCATAACAGACATCCAATATTTTTCTCTTAAATGTTCCTCTTGAGTATCGGATCACTCGCTTGTCTCATTAAAACGAATAAACTGGGCACTATTAAAATAAAGCGCCACTGAGGGACTAATGAGGAAAACGTGCAATATACCATCTCTGATCACAGACTCAAAAGCAGTCAATCATCAACAAAAAATATTCAGACTTAATCACCCAGCTCCATGGGAGCTAAGTTTGCAATTATCACCTGTCATTTTTTTAAAGTTCCTATTATGCCGTGGTGAACCTGCAGCGACATGTCATTGTCTCTAGAGCCCATGTGTCACAACAGAAGCACATTTACATTTTTTCCTCGACAGATCCGACAAGTTCACGTTCGCGGCTATTTCGCATACGCTGCCCCGAGGTCACCCCGGGGTTTGTGTTCCCGTGGGATACGTTTAATTTGCGAACTCCATTTTTAAAGAGACACGTCTGATGAACACAGCTCGCCCTCGTCGTGATTACAGAGGAGCGATGTTCAATGTGCCACAAAGAATTACAGCATTAAAGGCAATAGCTCTGTTGAAATCTGTAATTTCAGACATGTGTTGGCGTCTGCGTGAGCACAAACAACTTAGTTTTAATCTAAGAAGGAGGGAATACTGAGATGAGGTTAACTCAAAGGTCGCAGGATGGATGCCTTCTATCCAAGTGTGCACTCCTTCAGCATACTGATGGAGCGAATGTTTTCGTGGGAGTGTCTCTAGTCGAACACATACCTCCATCCCCTCCCTTTACTTTGCCCTTTCATGTCACAGCTGGCCCAAACGTTGAACAGATGTAAAAAACTTCCATTAACTGCTGGTGAATTCTCCACCGAGCGGCTGATACACATCAGCAGATAGACGGACCAGACTCGGAGAACGAATAAACAAAACTCGAGCCTAGACATGTGGTTGGGACTTTTGGAAAATGGGGTCAAATGGAGGAAAAAAAACACACACACGATATGACCATCCACTCCCAGAATGACTGGCTATTGGAGCCGACTCCTCGGCTCGGCACAGTTAAAATGTCTCCAGCTGTAAATGAAAAAGCTGTAAAAATGTAGGGGGAAAAAAGAAGAAAAAAGCCAGCAGCTTCCGCTGCAGCCAATTTAAAGCTGTTTACCGGAGGCTGCTTCTCAAGCCAGAGCCTCGTTTAGTTTACTCACTTTTTAGTGAGCAATGCTGAAATCATACAGCGCAGTCAACAACTAGCAGAGAGATTTCCGTCTTTCTTACTCAACTAGCTTCGACCTTTCTTCTACCCCCTCCCTCTTCAGCTCAAACACAAAAACAGAGCGATCTGAGGAGAAAACTGGCAGAGGAGAAGAGGAAATGATTCCACTGACCAGCTATGCCTGTAATTATAACAAAAAGCCAGGGAGCTGTGTTGTCACTCTATGTACGATTCATCCGGGAAAATGATCATCATCAGGAAAAGGTCGAGTGACGTCTCTTATTTTTGTTTTTATTCTGAGGGACTTACTTGGCGCTGGCACGTCATTCTGGATGATCATGGGTGCTGTAGTGGTTACGGAGGGGAGTGGAGGTCCCACAGTGAGCCTGAAGATGCGTCTCTCACTCAGACCGCAGTAATGGTGATGCAGGTGGCAGGAGTACAGGCCTCTGTCGAGCGGCTTCAAGTCCAAAATGGACAGCGAGAAGTCTCCTAAAGTGAACGCGTCCTCCTGCACGCTCATCCTGCTCGGTCCGAAGAGCGGCCCGTAATCCCGGCGCTCTCCGGAGGCGTAGAGGTCCACCAGGCGGCCGGCCCGGTCGGGACGCACGCCGGGAGGCTGGAAGTCCCAGTGAGCCACTTGCTGCTGATCCTCCTGGAGACCCTCTCTCCACAGGGAGCGCCGGTTCACACAGGGCAGGACCACGGACTTGCCCAACAACACCACGAACACAGTCTTCTCCCCGTCCCAGTATCGTCTCTCTTTCCGAACTGGAAACACACAAGAGTGAACAACGTTATTATCTAATCCCTTTCATGCATCGTGACTCATGGAATAGCACGAGGATGGACGGCTGGCTCACCGGATTTAGTGATGTTGAGTTGGATTTGAATGGACTGGTGAATCTGGCAGTAGTGATGGTGCAGATTACAAGTATAAACCCCTTTGTCAGTTGTGACAACACCTGGAAAGAATAACAAGCAAACAAGCCACCGTGACATTAAATCGGAGACGGACGAGTGAGACGTTCACGGCGCGAGGGGAAAACGTGGTGGGGGGGTCTCACTGTTGATGATCAGGGAGAAGTTGCCGTCATTGAAAGCAGAGTCCTGGACGGATACGCGTCCCTTGTTGAAGCCATTGTAGACCCTCAGGCGGGCCCCGGGGGACATGTCGAGGACTCGCTCCACAGAATACTCGGGGCTGCTGCGCACCAAGTCCCAGTGCACCACCCTCTGACGGTCCTTCAGCCGGTCCTGGGTCCACACCATGCGGGGGCTGTGGCAGGGCAGAACGGCCCTGGAGCCCGCAGGGAGGGTGATGTTCATGGCCTCCACCACCACGCCGAGCGGGCTGCTGCTGCCGCCGCTCTGACCCCACGCTGACGCGCACAAAGAAAGAAACACGTTGGTTGGATACAATGACGACAAAAACAACAACAAAAAGATGTTCATCAGACATGTCTTACCTCCTGGCAAGAAGAGAGCAGCAACCACTGAAACAGAAGAAAACAAACCACGAGTGAACTTATTTCACTCTCGCTGAGGTATCGCAGAAATCTGCGTGGTCGCCGGTAAAGTCGTGGGAAATATTTCTGAGGCTTGTTGTGGCCGTTTGATTTTGGGTTTGACCGGCGGTGACCCGACAGTGAAAGATTTCAGCTTTGCAACAGCTGCTGGTTCAGTGAGAGGACTGTTTACAAAAACAGAGGAAAACTGAAGAAACAGGGACCCAGCGAAAGGTTTTTGAAAACAGAACGGTTCCACACAGGAGAACAACAGCAGAAACAATACACACAACGTCAACTACGTACTCTGGAAATATATATCAGGTGTTTGTGCTTTTTCACTCGACAGATAGGACATTTTCCTTTAGCTTGTTTGCTATTCCTATGCATTTCTTCCCACAGTGCTATTTCCTGGTCTGTTTACTGAAGGGCCGACAGAGACGCATGCGGCCAAAACTCACAAAGCCTCTATTCATCTGGGCGGCGCTGGCTGGTGGCGAGGCCACGATCCCGAGGGGAGGAAGAACCGGGCTGCTATTCAGCTCCATGCAGTCACACCAAACACCTGTAGATGTGACTGTCCCGGTAACTATAAAGGCCGGAGGGGCGGAGCCTTCGGCGAGGGAGGTGTTGTGTGGATGATTTAGCATATTAAAGAATGTATCGATGAATCAAGAGTGGACTATTTTTAATACACGGATATAATTGATTTGGAAAATGCCCTGATTAATCTAAACTATGTCTTAAATGGCAGTATATTAAAATCAACAAATTATAAAAACATTAGATTTATGATAGATTTCATTTTCATTGTGTGACATATAGAATAAATTGACTATTTACTTATTAAAAAACATAAGATTGGTTCATAAAAGAAAATGCTTTGTTACAGAGTATTCTGCATTAAAACAAACAAACATTGTTGAATTAGTAAAATGTTGCTTACACATACATGTTATATCACTATTAATATTACTTTGGCATTCAAATCACTCAGAGGTGAATCATGAGTAGTTTAACTTTTGATACTTTTAGTACAAATAGCTCATAGTCCTTGTACTCAAGTGATATTTTCAAGACATTTGGTCTGGCATGGAGTATTTTTATATTGCATATATAGTTATTTTTAAATAAAACCTGAATACTTTCTCCACATGGTTAGGTAGTCACTGATTACCTGTAATTGATTTAAATATTAATTAAATATATTTTTGATTAAGTTCTAAACATTTAAATGTATGTAAGCATACTCTAATTTGACAAATTTGGAAGAAGTTCTACAGGAGATCAAAGTACGATTCTCCTCTCAGGTTGGAGTTTTGATAAATACTCATTTATTTATTAGGATTAAAGGATTATTCATTAAAATGTACACTAAAAGATTAAGATTCATTTTTCAAGTACTTGATATGTGATCACACATGTTAAGAGAGTTCATTTCACCACATCCAGACAATACTCCATTGCAGTGCTGCCAGTATGCTTTTATGCAGTGATTTGCACCCGTATATAATAATGGTTCCATCTGGGCATAATGATCCCAGCGCACACACATACACGCACACGCGCACACACACACACACACACACACACATACTGGCATCAGAGAGACGACATCATGCTGGAAAACTTTTATTTTTTTCCTCTTCTAGCAAAGGCTATAAACTTTCCTGCAGAAGGTAACAACGTGTCCCCACCCCTATAATTTTCTCTCCTCCAGACACACGGGCTGATGACTCACAAGGCCGGTTTTAACGCTAAAGACTTAACAATGTGCTATTGAGACGCCAGCTATAATAACAGGCATTTACCCAGCGATCCTCCAAATCACTGCTGTCATTGTAACCCTCCGAATCACTTGACAGTATGTCTCACCTAAGGTTAAAAGGAGAAAAAAAGACTCAGGCATAAAGCATGTGTTTAGTCAGCAGAATCCATGTGATACATGCGTGTTGTGAGTGTGAGCGTTTACTCACAGCTCAGTCACAGGTCGAGAATGAATCAGATGGGGTTTGTGTTAGCTGCAGACTCAGCAAAACATGAAAAGACACATCCAGATGCCTGGAGCCACGGACTCTCCCGTGGACAGACTCACATTAAATGTCAGCCAAGCTTTGAGCATATTTTTTTAATATTCCCAGTGATATATATATATATATATATATATATATATATATATGATTTCCTTGTGAGAACCAGCTTGGTGACTTTTTGTATTATGTATACTGCTTTCTAAATGTATCTATTTAATGCACATTGTGATTTTACTGAGTTTATCAATGTAAATAGACACGTTTCTTGTAACTGATGGCTGGGGGGCACATCTGTGCAGGATCAGGTGAAGTAGTGCCGGAAGTACTCGTATTTTCTCAAGTAAAATTAGCATACACTATCATGGAAAAATACAAAGGAATACAAGTCCATTCAATCTAAATCTACTGAAAGAAGGATTCTTTTCAGAATAATGTCTATTATGTTATCCTACTATATTAAAGTAGCATTGCTGAATTATATTATGATTAATTGAATAAATAAGCAATGCTTTAACATGTACATTGCTTTAATATAAGGTGCTGCAAAGCTTATTGTTTTACTACATATACTGATGGGTACTGGGATTTCACTTTAGATTAATTAAGTATCATCTTCAATAACAATATCCATGTATCATGTATTATTTATCTAAAGCTGCAAAGTAACAAGTCTCTTAAATTATCGAGTAAATACAGTGAAACATGTTAAGTAGCAGAACATTGCTTTTTACTCACATAAAGTATACATGTACTTTAAAAGTGTACTTAACTACATTAGAATGAATGGACTATAAAATCCCCGCTGTTTCTTGATAAGCTTGTTATTGGTCATCTTAGTGTGTGGGCACGTTTCACCATAAAACACCAGGGAGGTGTTTGTGTTCTTCCCCGAATGAGTAGCTAAGATGATCCTTTTAAAAACAGGCATTGTAATCTTCGCCATGCTTGTGGCGGGTAATTAAGCCGCAGCGCAGGTATCGTAAACATGGCCCCAGCGGTAGTCTGCCCCCCCTCCTCCTCCTCCACGTGGGAAGAAGCCCACTCGCGGTGAAACGCTCATTACCGACACGTTTAACGACCGGCTGCCGGATTGTGCTGACTGCACCGCTCACGCCGCAGTTAACCGGGAACACATTGGGCTGAAGCCACACGACCAGCGGCTCCACGCCACCGGCAGGCCGGGAAGAGTCCGGGCTGCTGGGAGGGGAGAGAGAGCCCCGTCTACGGTCTACGGTCCACCGAGCTCCACGCGCTGGATTTTCAGAATTTAAGAACATTTCAAAATAAAAGGTTCTCCAAGAAAAATAAATAATTCCCGGCATCTTAAATAACATCGTATATATATATCCATACTCTTGGAGATCTTGGCACACTCAGCACTTTATCCTGGACACTTTAACCTGCTGAAAATTCACTTTGGTCTTTTCCTTGTGTATGCATTTGGTTTGCTCTGTATATTTAGCATTAGTATTGTTATATTTGTATTTTTTATTAATGCTCTAATGTGCACCCACTGCTGTGATCCTGAAATGGCCCCACTGTGGGTCTAATAAAGGAATGTCTAATATATCCTTAAAATAAATAGATACATCACTAGTTTATGAGCTTTAAAATCTGTAGATGCCACCAAAACTATAGTTTAAAAAAAGGATCAGCACGGAGATTGTTATTGAGTTAACAATTAATAAACACATGAAGGCATACAAACAGAAAGGGAGGTCGACTCCTTCACAAGAACATATAGTCCGAGGATAACCAGTTAAAATATTAACAATGCAGACTGTTCACAGCAATGACGTTCAGAAGGAAAGGACATATTTAATGTGCAGAAGAGACAGTACTGAAGAGCGTCCCGGCGGGTTTTTCTAACTCGTATCCAATTATGGAACAAAGAAAGTTTCCTCAAGTAATTGGTTTCTCTTTAAAAACACAAACAAACAAGAAACCCAGAACGGTGAAGGACTTACTCGGAACGAGAGTCAACTCGAGGTGCATCTTTGTGTTCACCGTGCCGCCAGCGGACGTACAAAGCCTGCCAGGAGTTGCTGTGCGTAGAAAAAAGTAGAAAACACGAGACTGCTTCAAGTGCAGCGCGCAGCGGTTCAGCTGCAGCGTGTTGTGCTCCGCAGGCTGCGGCGGACAAACGCTCCGCCTCCCGCACGATGAAACCCAACACCTCGGCGCTGCGGTGCGGGAGACCAGCATTTGTTGTGGAAGGCTACTCATTAAAAATAAAAAAAATCGCTGACGTTTTATGGGGAAAACTTAAAGAAACAACATGCTAGACAAATGTAAGGGGGAAAAATGAAAAAGCACTCAATCCTGCAAATGGTTAAAATGATCGCCTTTATGATTGCAACATGTATCTGAAATTAGATTACAATGCCTTTAGTTTTTACAGAGAAACAAGTGTTCAACCTTCATCAAGAATACATGCTTTGTATACATCAAACTCTTCTGTTAAGATACAAGTCATTTAAATAGTTGAAGAAATTATAAACAAGAACATAAACTTCCACATAAGGAAGGGTTTATGAAAGATTCCTCATCATTTCTCCCACTTTGATCTTTTAATTGCTGGTTTCTGAATCAAAAGGGATTTGACATTTTATTGTGGAGGCTAAGTCTGTTTGTGAACAGTTACAGATTGTCGCGCTCGTTTCTGACTTTGTTGTACTGTTAAGATTTTGAAAGTAAAGTAAGTTACCACAGACGGAGGAAGAGAGAAGTTCAGAGTTCATGCATTTATTTCAGATGTTGCACAATGCTGCCATCCATAGTAAGAACAGAAAACTGTAAGATGTCTTCTGATTCTACTCTCATCCTCACATAAAGACAAAAGAAAATGACAGCACACCATGTCTCAGGCTTGAGAGAATGATCTTTATTAGATTATGTACACTTTGTTAAAAATAATTGTACACAGGTATATCACCGTATCACCGAAATATGCTTCAATTAAGCTGCAAAGAATGCAAAGAATGACCGATTAACACAACTGCCGTGTGTGTATGTGTGTGTGTGTGTGTGTGTGTGTGTGTGTGTGTGTGTGTGTGTGTGTGTGTGTGTGTGTGTGTGTGTGTGTGTGTGTGTGTGTGTGTGTGTGTGTGTGTGTGGGGGGTGTGCAGAGCCTTCCAGTGTGAGGGATGCGGCACAAACTTGATTGACTCGGTGTTTCTCAGTCTCTTTTGTTTCCGTGCTGTTTAATGAAGATCTTCGGTGTATTCCATCCCTCTGGAGCCTTTTTCAGTCCAGCTCGTTTCCAAATATGCTTTAGATCCTCCTCGAATCGTTTCTGCACAGGACAAACAAGAGTTTGGGAAAATGTTATTGAAATGTGAGCACATTGGGCATTCAAGTCTGACAATAATTCTAAACAAAATAAACATCTTTCAAGTCGAGTCAAAATGGATTCATACAACATGATAATATACGTTGATGAACAGTCAGTTAAATACAACTATGTGTGTTAATGCAATCAAATGATCATATTGATATTATTTGGCTAAATATCACAATAAAATCTGTAAAAGCATTAGGAAAATAAATAATTTCTCGAGTCAGCGTTACAGGATCCTATTATACATCCAACGAGAGGAAGCTCTCACCTGCTTCTTTTTCCCTCTGCCCTCCAGCACTCTCGCCTTCAAGAATTTAGTCCGTTTAAGCAGCTTCTTGTATTTATGTCGGTTCATCTTCCGCCGTCGGATCTTCAGAACATTCTTACAACTAAGGGGCGTTGCTGAACCTTCGCTATCCTCCATAACAGGTACAACGTTGGGCGGCAGCACCTTCTCTTCCAGCTGCCTTGCGTCCTCCTGCGGCTGAGCGTCCTCCAGCAGGGGAGGAAGAGAATAACTCAGGGAGAGCCAGCTCTCCAGAGGACTCACTGACAATTTACGTGGCACAAGAGCATCGTCCAGCTCTGGCACAAGTTGTACCCATCGAGGAGGAGGTGCGTTGTCCGCTGCCGTCGCGTAGTTTCTCCGTTTTGGTTGTAGCAAAGAGCAGGAAGCAGGAAGAACCGGTTGTACACATCCATTTAATAGGTCTCCATGGCCTCGAAGTGCACCTGGTTATTAAGGGGAAATCATTTATCATATCTTGAGTTACATACTTAAAATGGAACATAGTTTGAGATAAATTAACCCTCCTATTATCTTTGGGGTCAATTAGACCCCATTCAATACTTAACGTCTCAAAAAATATGATTAACATAATTTGTTTTGCATCATATTTCATAACTTTTCCTAATTTATTGGGGACAACTGGGAAAACATAACATTCACATGATGATATGTTTTCAATATCCTGAACACAACTTGTTCCCATCGGTGTTCTTTGGGTTCAATTTGACCCCAGGCTGTTTTTCACCATGTAAAACATATAAGAAATATGGCATTTTTTATTTATTTAAAGGGATATTTGAGTAGTCAACAAACAAATAAACAAACATACCTCACACTTAAACTTGGTAAACAATATTAATTCTAATCATTTTCTGGAGGTTTTAATTGCTGGGGTCAAAAAGGGTAAAATATGTTAGTGCATGTGAAGGTAACAGGAGGGATAGTTAAATATGTGTTCATACTTACACGTTGCTCTACGTAATAACCGGGGGACAACTCTTGAAGTAAACATTGTGAATGATCATCCAAATAAAGTCATCAGGGATGAGTTGACTGGTCCTGTGGGGCAACGAGCGAAGCACAGTGAGTTGGGCATGACTCTTCCATAAAGTTGTCAAACTAGTAATGAAACTATTAATACATTATTGGGTTAACCCTGCAAGAAAAACGCTAAAAATACAAATAACTAGTTGCAGGCAGTAATATATAGCGTGATGTCAACATGTCAGAACTGGGCTAAAGAAGCCGGGGTGCCCCCCTTCGGCTTGTTGCTAATGCTAGCTAGCAATGTTGATCCGTTTTGGACGTGATCGTCGCGATATTATCACTAGAAACATTAAAGCTAAGAATGATTCGAGCATCGAGTATCTGACAACACGAATACAATTATTTAACCTATTTTATGAATAGTGTTACGGTACCTGATATTCGTTTGACCGGGATTTTCGCCTTCAATGTGACTCGAGAAGTCAACTACTTCCGGCTTGAGCAACACAATCATTAAGCGTTTCCTGTTTCTTAGAGCGAACAAAGGTTCCGGCGGAGCTGATGGATCCTGAGAGGGAGTTTGATAACCAATTCGGCTTCACGTCACTGTAATAATAACACTGATAATGATGATAGCAATAGAACATAAAAAATAACACGAATATCAATATAAATAAATGCGTTGTAATGATCAGTGGCGGGCCGTGCATTTTCTACCTAGGCCTTCAATGCCATCTTACTACAGCTGAACAACCTAATGTAGGATTAGTTCACCATGTATTTATGTGTGTACATCTGTATATATCAGAGAACCCTCCCCCCACCCCTTCTGTGCGATTCCCCCACCAGTCGTATTCCTACGACCATTCCAGGACAATCTAATTACATTTAAAATACATTATAATATAATGTGGACCTATGGAGAGCAACATGCATATTTCCACTTAAGGGTACTTACAATCTAGGTAGTAATGGTGAGTATAAATTAATTTAAATAAATAATGATAATTAATCATAATTATATATATATATATATATATATATATATATATATATATATATATATATATATATATAATATATATAGATATATAAATTCAGGTAAACGTGTCTTAGATCCCTTTCATTTTAAAATGTTATATTGGCATACATAGAATGTGCTGTGTTTTTCATTTGTAACTGTATTTAAAACATTGGTTGTGATAACATCAACCTAATTTGGCCCCAGGGCTCTTACATCCCAGCACTCACCTTGACCTTCACTTTGTATATGACCTTTTTGACTTAGTATGAATGTTTCTGCACATATGCATCAATCATTAAGTATTCAGGACAAAGCTGTTTGTGTTTGCACATTAATTGAACATTTCTAAACCTATTTATGAAGTATTGGAAGAGTTATTACTCACCTCCTTATTTTGGTTACATTTGGAAAGCCAATTTCAGTCATAACTGCTCTATATTCTTTAGACTCATTAAAACCAAATGTTTCTTTCTTCCATGCGGCACAGTTGTAGAAGAAGGGAAGCCTCCATTTTTAGATCGCTCTAGTTTTACATATTTGTTGGCAACCACGTCAAATCATTTATTCATGGGGCTTTCTCTCAGCTTTCATTAAGATGGTGGGAAGTAGAACATCTACAGTTTGTGGGCATATCACAGCAGGGATGTTCACAATGTGGCATGCACAATATTCAGAGTTTGTGTGCAAAAAAACTGAATACTGTGTTTCTATTGCGTGTGTGATGCAGGGCGAAAGAATGCATGTCAAATAGACTGTAAAGTTCTCAGGGCATTTATTTACAATAAAAACAACAAGAAAACATTCATTGTAAATCCTTCTAGCTATTTGATTCACTATCTATACTTACACCATCAGTTTGTGATGATAAGGCAACTGACACGATCAACAGGACGTACTGTGAGATTTCCCTTGGACAGAATAGCCTGAATAGCTTTTAAAATAGTTCTCTTCTACAAAACTCTTTTCTCAAAACAATATGTTTAAAGTAAGAGAGAAACAGAACAACAATGTATTGATTATTTGGCAGTAATTTCATGATGTTGGTTAACCTCATTTTAAATGAATGGCCAATACATTACACACTATTTACTCCAACGGAATATCTATTTACAAAATCAGTAGTTGGTTTGAGTGTTATTTTCGCACTTTGTAAGCAAAATAAATATGCACTGTTTTATTGTAATTGCATCGCAAATTCACTGCACTGAAAGAGATCCGACCCTTGAAAGAGATGACACCGTTATAATTTACTCCCAAGCAACACATACAGAATAAGCAAATGGCAGGATGCTGAATGTCACCGGTGAGGTACAGTTTAACAAATATACACTATAAACGCCACTTCGACAGGAATCAAATCAATAAATAAGAACAAATAAACTCTGAACATAATGTAGAGACTCTTCACCGACACAGACAATACGGCCACAGCAGTTATAGATCACTCATTGGTGGATACATCCAGACACAAACAAACAAAACAGATGGCAATGCAACACTATTTTCTAATAAACTAGTGTGCTTAAAAATGGATCTGAATATATATATAAATATACATATATATATATATATATATATATATATATATATATATATATATATATATATATATAAATAAATATACATATATATAAATAAATATATTAGTTTTAATTAATTAATCTAATAATGCAATTCCATTGCGCAGTACAAGTGAGTAAAAAAAATGAGTTACAAATTTATCTGACGGACAAAGAAATTGCATGTTTAAGTTTTAAGGCCATTTCATACAATACTTTGCTCTCTTCACTGGAAGTTTGAAATCTGATCTTGGGTAGATTTGTGTTGTATTGGAAAGAGCACAATTATTTTGCTGCAGCTATGCACAGTCCTTTTATTTGGACTCTACCCAGAAATCAATATCATCACATTTAACAGCATCCAGCAGAACAGTTCCATATCACATTCTATGTTTCGTTAGAAAATACTATTTAATTAAGCTGAATATTTGGTATTGTGTACACATTTGAGAGCTTTATTGAGCGGCATTGGAAATTGGATTATCTTCTCCACAGTCTGTTGCAGCAAATGTCCTTCACAAAATCTCTACAGCGAGCTCAGTGGCACCGTCTTTACCCTGTACAGCCGGCACACCGGGGCTTCAACGAGGCAAACAAAATCAAAGTGATATCTTATACAAATAAAAGTGTTACATTTATAGAAGTGCGCTTTTGAAACAAAAAGGTGTGGTAAAAAAACAACAACACCGACAACACCATACAGCTTGGCAACAGATGTTTGAACAGGCAAAGAAAAGAGTGGAAGGAGACACCACTGTGCAAAAGCCGGCTCCTCTTTGTGCATCACCCTCCCAAGTGTCCTCCAGGTGTCCTCCAGGTGTCCTCCAGGTGTCCTCCAGGTGTCTGGATATGCGGCACTCTCGCCTTCACTGAGCAGCAGACTGGCCAAACCCCACCTGCTGCTCCTCTTCTTTCTCATCTTCCTCATCTTCGTCCTTCTCGTCATTGCTCATGGCGAACGCCTGCACTTGTCGATTTATGGGAATGCTTTGGGAATAAAAGAGAGGTCTGGTCAACACTCAAAAAAACAGTCAAAGAAAAACTACAGGTCTTGATTTGTTTTATTCCACGTAATCTTGACAAGCATTATGACATCATTAAATAGAAAACACCTGAATATAAATGTACATTGCACAAACATCATTCGGTTTGCAATCAATGTCTATACAGTATATCTGGTGCATCTGTCAATAGTTTAAATTTGTGGATTGGAAGTGCTGAGGAAAGTCTAACCTGAAGATGGAGATCCAGGATACAACCATGTGGGTGGAGCTAACAGTTCTGCACACAAAGATACACAAACGTCAATCAAATAAACAAAAGACAAACACAAAACATCAGCAACAGCATGAAAAAAAAACAAGATGTACAAAAATGCAGAGCAACAAAGGTAATTCAAAGGTAGCTGGTAATAGTGAAGGAGGATTCCAGTTTATTCCAGGGTGAGGTTGACTCACCGAGGAGGACTGATGATCGTGTGGGCGTTCCAGTTTGATCCGCACATCTGTCCCCTTCCCTCGTTCAGGTTTGCCAGACCCTGGGGGATAGGTCAACAATATATATGAAGCGGAACATTTTTGTGTAATGGTTTCTATCGCGGCTGAACTATTATCCTGTTCCTTCATGTGTTAATGGTTCCATCATATAATCACCATCTGTAAAGAAACATCACGCATGCCCTGTATTTTCATACGTTCTCCCTAGTTTTATTGTTTTATTGAGTATAATAATCTTGTATTACTGCAGCTCGATTCTGATGATAATTGGGGGAAATGTAACTATATATATATATATATATATATATATTCATATGAATATATATTAAACCAGTCTGACATGTCCATCGCAGATCCAAATTAGTTATCCGTGTATATTAAGAGATGGGAGAGATTTAAGTACAGTGTGGTTTAAAATAGAGACTCAATTATCCGTTGTGAAAACCGTTGTTTTAAAAAAGGTGATATTCCACCTTTGTAGATTGTATTTGCAAAAGAATATTCTGAAAAGATGTTCATAATAAGATAATGTCTTGCTAAAAACATTTTTGGTAAACATTATAAATCCGCTAAGAGTAAATTAAATATATCGGAAAAAAATATACTTCAAAAGGTGATGATAATGTATTTTTAGTATACTTGGTATCTAGGCTGATCTACTGTTAATGTCGCATGACTGATCTAAGGACTAATATAAGAACACCGGACATGTCTTCAGTCTGTGCATTCTCAAAGACACAAACTAAATGTTTTAAACTCATTAATGCCATTGCCTATTAATGATCTCATTAAAATCATGAATCTAGAAAAGGATAAAATATGTAATCATGTTGTTAGAACAACAGGAATATGGATCAAATTACATTTATATTATATTCTAGCACTGTGTGTTGCAGTGATATATGCGCCAGAAAAGCAATCTGCTTCCGTCTGTCCTACTGCCTTCTCTGGAAGCCCTCTTAATATCCATCCCATGATGAGGTGGTAACTAATCACATACATGTATAATGCCTGTGTGCTACAGGAATTCATAATGCATTCTGCATTCACTCATGCATGACATCATCACGAGTCAGGCATTAGTTATGCACATGTTCATTATGCGTTATCATGAAGTATGTATGTCAATAAATAAATCAACATTTATACAAATGAGGAAACAATTAGTTATTCAAAATAAGCCATTTTTTCTTCTTCTTTTTTTTTTTACAAATACATGAACACTTTGTGTTTAAAGTGGTGTTCAATCATCAACACGCTGGAGCGGCTTCGCCAAGCATCCCGCCGCCCCTCTCACCCGAGGAGCTGCCGCGACTGATGCTGTCCTCCAGCAAGGTGATGAAGGTGAGGGAGTCTCGCTTGTGCGGCGTCCAGGCAGACGACAGACTCTCCTGGAGAGAGTGCGAAAGAGAGAGAGAGAGATGTACACAAGTTGTACACATGTACACGTGTCCGTATGAGACCGGTTACATAATGCACTCACCATGCCTGTGTCATAGTCCTCTGTGGCCTCATTCTCCTCCACAACACTGGCAAAGCTGCTGGCGTTGGAGGAGGAGCGGGAGAGGTCGTGACGCTCGGGGATGGACGGGGCCCTGCCACCGAGATAAGAACTACACCTTGGGTTATCACTCTCCAGCACAGTCCAACCTGATATCATCTTACGTATAGGATACAGTCGTTCAACGCGCTGCCACGGCTGAGGGTCGCCCAGCGGTTACACAGGTTTGGCAGACACAAGGTGCGAAGGCCATGATCGATACGTGTGTGTAATACGGTCGTAACATAGTTATACACACCTGCTCTTGGCAGTTGTGAGCGCCTCCGGAGAGCTCTGGTCGGACGAGTTGTCGGATTTGGGGTCTTGAGAGACGTGGCCGCTGTCGGGGGTCTTCTGGGTATACGGGGAGCTCTCTCTAATGCTGCATGTGGTCAGAAAGATCGGCCACAGCGAAGAGAGTGTACAATCAATAACTGATGAGAAGTGAATGGTGGTGAATTATGAACCTTAGTCAGCGATTCTAATGATTACATACAGAAGAGGAAGAAGATTTAAATGGGTACATATACAAAATAGTCTTCCCTGACCTCTTCTCATGGACTTCTTGAATGTTCTCTATCCCGATGGCACTGCTTCGCCTGGCGCTGAAAGGACCAGACTTTTTCCTGGTTGGACTTTTCCCCGGGATTATCAATGACTGCCAGGGCGAGAGGAAAAGACAGTCAGAGTCACGTAACGTGTAATGCCTTTTGTATTTTTGATTAGTATAAAGTTTGCCTTATGTATATATTACTGAGGGGAGGTAAGGAATATCTTTTGACTTAACTATTCAAATGTCCATCTTACTGTAATCATCCGGGGAAATGAAAGGCTAACCGGTTACATCGCTCCATTCGTGATGTTACTGTCATGAAAAAGTTCAAATATGCACTTAGCGACTTAATGTCGAGCCCCGGTGCCAGTCTTTCAGCCAGCGCAGGGCACACTAAGGCGGGAGATGAAAGATGGATTTAAAGGCTCCAGGGCATACCAGTAAATATGCTTCCTCAGCGACTGCTTTGTTCGCTCAATCTCCCTTTTAAAGCTCTTAAAATAAGAACTGGAAAAGCCTTTTTTAACTCGAGGTAGCTTCAAAGACCAGGAGGAGGATTTTTATTTAAGAATAATGTATCTGTAAGAGGGTCATTAAGTCATTAATATACATAAATCTAAAACAAATAGCAATACAGGGTAGTTAGTCATAAAGACTTAAAAGGGCGTGAACATACACTGCGATAAAAGGAGATAAAAGAGAGAGAACAGAAGAAAATCTACAATGTTAGTCAGTAGGATGTTAAAGGTGGACCATTAAAATGTGACTTTTATTTTCTATGTGCTTCAGCGTTATGAAAGAGCTGCTTATCTCTGACTCATGTGAATTATTTGTACATTGTACAAGCCATGTGGAATAAAGTCCATGTGAGTATGTGGAAGAAAATATAAATTTCTGCTTTTTATATGAACATTTTCATATTTCTTGCACAGCGTTTATTAGTCTTATTGTAAAATGTTATGCACCACCATACAAATTCCTTCTATGTCCGACCTACTTGGCAATAAATGTTTCAGATTGCTCAAATGTATAGAGAAAAGTGTTTGATGCAGTGGAGCCATGCAGACAGAGAGAGGAGCAAATTGGAGAAATAAGTAGTTAGAATTAGACATGAACCTCTTCTACTGTTCCTATCCCTATGGCACTGCCTCGACGTCCATATTTACTGGGACTTTTGCCTGGAACGAGCAATGACTGAGCCACATAGGAAGAGAGGAGAGGGAGAGAGAGATGTGATGAAGACAGGCGATGCATAGAAAGAGAGGAGGGTAAAAGGGGGAAGAGACATCATGAGATATTTACAAATATATATGAGATTACACGCAGTCAGTTATAAACCAAAATGCAAAGCATGTGTTAACTGGGGAATACAGAGAGGGACATGTTGGCTCGTCATGTGTGCGACACATGGAGCTGAATGGGAGAGAGAAGTGATGAGTCAGTTATGTGAGCCGTATGCCTGCGAGGAAGAGGATGAAGATGAGATTTTAAAAAGTCAGAGAAGGACAAACAGCAAGTTAAGACATTAGGTTTCACAGCATGACAGATATGAGCAAAAGGCAAGATTGTTATATAAATAAATAATAAAAATAGCATGTTGGTTAATAGTAATGGTTAGTTTAGAAGGCAAGTTGAAATGTGATCTAGAGATAATGCATTGATGTGGATGTCTGTTTCATAATGTTTTTTTAAATCCATACAAATCCCAAAGAAAAGAAATCTCCATAAAAAATACCTTTACATCCCCCAAAAATATACAGTAGCACACAGACAACCACACACTGTTGAGTCAAGGATACAAGGTTTTCACAGAACCGTGTTCATAATAATAATAAAGAAATACAGTCCCCGTACATTAGCTGACATGCAGACAAACAAAAACACCCCCCCCCACACACACACACACACACACACCTACCTACACACACAAATGGGACTCAATCCACATTCATGGAAATTCAAGTGCGACGTTATGCAACATGGTGATGCGTGGGGTAAAAACATGAAGAATGGAAATCAGCCTTAGCCCCGGGGAGGAGTTCACCTCGTGTACCAGAAGCATTCGCGTCTCCGAGAGTCCAGACACTGAGAGCCATGTTTAACGGCCCGGGCATACATGTGCCGCTCGAGCCCTCCACTGTGAGGAGTAAGTGCAGCAGGCGAGTGAGGGAGGAAGGGGGCAAGGACTCCGGCAGAGGGAGCGAGACGCCCCTCACTCGAAGACCGGGAGGTGTGGGGCTGTACTTACTATCCCTGGGAATTTGGGGCTCTCTGCGGCCTCGTGGTTAAAGCTGCTGCTGAAGCTAGTGGAGAATGTGTGCGGCTTCTTGAAAGCAAGACCCGTGGCGTCCATAGACTGGCTCCTGCTGCGCATCACCCGCTACAGAGAGAGACGAGGAGGAGGGGGAGGAGGAGATACATTCAGATGGTGCTGGGCCCCCTGGGAGACCCTCGGCATCGCTGTGCGCCATTACGGGCCGAGACGAGCCTCGGGGGGGGGGGGGGCGTCTCCGAACACTGACCACGCCAGGCAGAGAGCGCTGGCCTGGTGCTAATCCTGACAGACAAGGAAGCGACAGAGGACACCGCTAAGATGTGATGCCCGCGAGAGGGGGGAGGGGCTGAGATGAGTCATTGTGTTAAGATAGGTGGGAAGAGAGGAGAGGAGAGGAGTAGGAGAAGGACCAAGTGGCTCCCAGATGTCCGACCACACCGAGTTTAAAACCAGTGCACAGCTTTGCAGGCATGAGAACAGAGTGAAGAGGCATCTGATGGCGAAGGAAATCTATCCGTTGGTTTTGTGTTAACGACAAACGAAGAGGACAGGATCATATCGATAAATGACGAGAGATTGAAAACTGGAGAATGCACAGAAGCACAAATCAGCGATGAGGCAGCGAGGAAGAAAAGCTTTGAAGTCAGGAGGGGTGTGTTCCAGAAGGAGGAGCAGGAGAGCTGTTCTACATTCAAATGAACAGAGATGAATAAACCTTTACAGCCCATAGCACGAGGTTAGATAAGAGAAATCCAGAGAGACCGCCAGAGAGAAGACGCCCTCGTTACACTCGCAGAAGAAACATGAGACAGCGGGTTAAAACAATTATTACAGTAAATATCAGTTTTATTCTGATGATGACTTCATAATGACATTTAAAGGTAGTTAGACATTATGGGAAATGTGTTAGCTGTGTCCTTTAGTTATGTTGAGCACACAGCATGAGAGCAGCATCAATCTCCTCACGCAGCCCTCAGCGGAAAAGTGAATAAACATCATTCCCAAATTGCAAACCTACTTATTTAAAAGGAGATCTGCGTTTCTATCTCAGTGCTAAAAAAACTAAAATGTAGAATTTTCATATTCAAGCTTTTACGTATCGATTTCTTTCTTCTCTTGTTGGAAGCCGCGGCCTCTGCTGCCGCCTCTCCCGTTACCTTGAAGGACTCGAAGAAGCCGCCTCCTCCTGCACTCCCATTCTCCAGTTTGTCGTCGTCTACTCCGACACCCATCATGGCCTGGCTGTTCACATGGAGCTCCTCATAAAGGGTCTCCAACAAGGCCAACCTCGTCCGCTCCTTACACACACAACACACACACACACACAAGGGGGGAATGAAACTGGGGATATATTTAAAGAATGTTATAAATGTTGTTGAATGCTTTGCAACAACTCACCTCCAATTTGGAAAATTTCTCAGCTTTGTAGCATGCGTACTCTGCATTGATGAGCTTAATAAAAAGGAATTCATGGAATTCAGGGCTCTGGAAATAGAGGGGCGAAGAGACAAGACGTCATGTGGTGAGCCTCAGCCGCTACAGGACCAGGAGGAGGAGGAGGGTCCATTAGTGAAGCTCTCAAGTTGTCCCTTCTCTTACTTTTTTAAAGACAGCAGGGTTTGGGAGGGCGGGGCCAAAGAAAGGAACATCATCCCGGGCTGTCACGGACACCTGGGAATGAAGAGTGAGATTATGTTTTAATCAAGGGTTCATGGGTTGAGAAGAGTCAGCCCATCGGGAGGGAAAAGGTTGACCTTGTAGAGGACGTTGTCGGAGCAGGGGTTGACCACTTGGACCACGACGTACGCGTGGAGAAAGTTGGAGGCGATCATGTCCGGTACAAAGGGAGTGTTCTCCTCTTGGAATAAGATGGCCACGATGTCGTTCCCTATGTGCCTCTTTCTCTGCAGCTGCAACACACCCAGCCACACGAGACATGTTCTTTCCAGGTGGATTAAAGGTTCACTGTCGGATAAGAGAATGCTAATGCCGAGCGTTGACGGATATGTGTGAATGTTGTCTTTTATCTGGAAGTTTTAGAAAGCCACACGTATGAAGTCCCATGTAATGCTCATTGGAGTTCAATTTGGAAAATAATGAGCAAGAGACACTTTTGTTGCCATTTTAACATTCAGAGAACACTTTTCTTACACACCAGTGACAACACAAAGATATCCGGCATATTACCGACTGATCACAGCTAAAATCGGATAGGAAAATATCGTATAGCTAAAGTATTGATGAAGACAATTTTGTTTATTGATTTATGTAAATATGTATGGATTTATGTATGTGTGTGTGTATATGTATATGGTTGTGTGAATATGTTTGTATGTGTATATGTATATATATATATATATATATATATGACTCTCTGAATTAAGTTCTCGTGAAATCATAGGTTAGGGCACTTATAAGCTTGATAGCTTCAGCCTTGACCCTTTCGGTTAGCCGCTTTCTTCTTTTGTTGTAAAATCTTGATTTTTGTATATTACCGAAATAAACTAAACTAAACAATTAAATTGCATTTACATTTTTTATTGTATAATGAAGCCCAGATTTGTGAAATATAGAGAGACATTATAAATAATTTCCCAAAAAGTGCTTTCTCTTCACTCTTCCTCCTCCCCCCTATAGCTCACAACTGGATGCATGTACAGCATGCAATCACCACCAGGGGGCGCTGTCGCTACCAATGACAGCACGAAGAAGCGCTGCTCGTCTCGAAGGAGCCGATG
This sequence comes from Liparis tanakae, assembly GCA_036178185.1. Lineage (NCBI taxonomy): Eukaryota > Metazoa > Chordata > Actinopteri > Perciformes > Liparidae > Liparis > Liparis tanakae. The sequence goes on from CM070097.1 coordinate 6,516,073, forward strand.
CCTTTAACAGACTGACCCTATAGACCTGGCCTCACCTGTGTTTGGACAAACCACGACAGCAATGTGTGTGTGTGTGTGTGTGTGTGTGTGTGTGTGTGTGTGTGTGTGTGTGTGTGTGTGTGTGTGTGTGTGTGTGTGTGTGTTATTAATTAATCATAGTTTCTGTGATTATATGTGTCGGGGAAGGAGGAGGATTCGGCCTGTGACGTACTTTAAATCACATGGCGAGTAGTGGCGCTCACGTGTAGAGAAAGTAGAGCACACGTTTAAAGTGATTCATCTTCGCAAACCAGTCGGTTATTTAATGAGTTTGTTGCGTTGCTAATATGCTGCAGGTGTTTGGCACAACAGGGAGGAGCATGCACAAGCTGGTACTAATGACCAGAGGGAACCTGTCTGACTGCTCGCCGTGAATCACGAACGCCGTGTTCGTCTGGTGTTGTATTACAGTACCTGCTGGGTGTCTCCGTCTGTGTAAGGCAGCTTTGTGGACACATGGAACATGACCTCTTTGTTACGGTAGTTGCAGTAGACGGATTCGGTGCCAGTCTGCCCGTGTGTCACGTCTAACCCTCCACGGAAGCTGCAAGCAAACAGATACCGTGTATAACAACTAGATATTCCCCGCCATCGCCGCAGTACCGTGACCACCATCACCCCTGCAGCGAGCCCAGCGTGATGTAAATTGCGGTTGGCATCCTTCTGTGATATGTATGGATTATAGAGTATATATATCGTGCCTTTACACCAGAGTTAGATCCTCACCCTTTAAAGTTGTGCAGCTCAATTTTCCCTCCCAGAAACTCCAGGAATTCTACAAAGGCAGGACTCTCTTCACTGTTGCCAAACAGCTCTTCCTCTGAAGTCTGTAAGCAGTCAATACATATATGCGATACACATTATGGCTTGGAGGGAAACATTATTTCATTTTATAGGCCTACTTGGGGAGGAAGGACAATATCTGGCAAGCAGAATGACAACTGATGTCAGGAGGTGAGATGTGTGTACCAGTGACGCGATACACATTTTTATGCTAGGTGTGTTTTCACTGCGACAGCATTCAGGTTAATAACTGGATGCAGGGAAGGGAAGTGTATCTGGCACAAGGTGTGTTTGGCACTGTTGTTCAAACACCATATTTGCATATGAGAACAATAAAAACCGGATGTATCACATCGATACAGTTTTAATCGGAGAGCTTAAGAAAGCCTGCGCAGTCATGATCGCTATGACATATCTGATCGTTTATTGACGGCAATCGGAGCGCAATGTGGACAAGCCTGCTGCAACGCTAACAAAGAACCAGCGCCTGAGAAGAATCTCCTCTTGCTTCTGGAGTATTTGTGTTTTGTTATCACTACTTAGCCATCAAGCCTTTCTCCACTCAGCCTTTCGGATAGAAATATGTCCGTGCAGAAGAAGAAGAGGGCCAGTGGCTCATTTTCAATGCATTTAACAATGTATTTGTATACTACAGCTTTAAGGAATCACCAGGGCAGATCTCAACACACTAAGGGTCTTCATTCAGAGGTACAAGTGCCCTCGGCAAAGCATTCAATCCCCCCCCCATCCCACCCTCCCTCACGTAAACAAGAGGTCTGTGATTGCCTTCGGAAAATGAGAGTTGAAGACAGCCACATGTTACTGTGCTGGACTTAAAGACACAATTAAAACCAAGGAGGACTTAGCTTCCTTGAAGGAATTAGAAAATGGTAATTTATGCTCCATTGTCATTCTTTCTGCGCTGAATAAAAGGAATATAAGGGATGCACGCTCATCTAATTAGCAACAATTATTAGTTTACACCCAAACATTAGAGCTCACCTGTCCAAACTTTTGATAAATGACCCCAAACTTGAAATTGTTGCTGATCACATGTTCATCAAAGTTTACGATAAGTCTTGAAGCCTGTAAAAAAAAAACACACACACAAAAAACAAGGAATGTTAAAGTTGAGGTCAACATGTCTGTCAGCTGCTCATGTGAACACTGAAACAGATTGTGGTCGCTTCAATCACGCCTCCTTTATGCGGACTGATAGCAGATCTGCTGCTAACAATGCAAGCGATTGGGCACCGAAATTACAATCCTGGTCTTGTACTCAACTCTAAACGTTCATCTGACGCTAATATGAAAGCTTCTGAAATCATAAATCAAGTCGGTATCTTCCACGTTAATCGTGTATTCATTATAAAGTTGCCTCCTTTCGTTTCCAGTGCTTCCCAAGGGCACCCGACTATAGGGTCCCATCCTTTAAATCATCACATGTAACCGATATATCCAGTTGCTGCAACTATACAAACCAAGCCACATCTTACTTTTGGATAAAGGACAGGACAAAAGCGGTCCACATTGACCTCTTCACAGACCAGCTTTGGATGAGAGAAGAAGGAAGAAGAAAAAAGAGGAAGAAATGTGTGAACGCAGGGTTGACACAATCACAGTGAACTAATCTCTGCATCATAAACAAACACATCATCTCTTGTTACCTTGGCCATTTGGACCACGTTGGGAAACTCGGTCAGACATGAAATGGGGATCACATCATGGTAGGTTTTCAGCTTGGTTCTGGTGAGGTCATAAAACAATCAGTGTGGTCTCAACACCATATAGTGTGATGCAGCATTGCTTAGAAGCCGTCAGATGGGAGAGAGAGGATCCGGTATTGACCATCATCAACCGTACCCTCGCCTCTCTTTGCCTTCCCTCCATCCATCCCTCCCTCCTCACCCACCCACTTGCTGGCCTAAATAGTCCATCTGTTACTCTACTGTGGAAATGGCAGCGCTGTTGACACTCGCTCTCGCTTTATGACTCTTATGATAACACCCGTGCCGGGAGGATGTGTTTATTCAGTCATACGAGGCATTTAGGAACAAAGAAAGTGTATTATTCTGGATATATTTCATGTCGATCATGGAAATGTAGACATTTGGTCTCGGCCGACACATTTGTTACTTCAGATGCTGATTTAAGGGTCTTCATTATGTAAATTATATTAGAGTGGCATATTTTTTTTAAAGGGTTTTCAGGTGCACCGCTCTTTTTTATGTTGCAGTTGTTGATTAACATTCTTCAAACCTGTTCATTTTTCTTTAAAGAGAGATATAATACTTTAAGATTCTTAATTCCATAAATGGGTATATATATATATATATATATATATATATATATATAAATGTGTTATATATACACAAACAAAGATAACTATATATATATATATATATATATATATATATATATATATATATATATATATAGAAAAGCCATTAAAGGTTTTTGCCATACTTTCTATTTCTCTCATGCGATTTGTTTTAACTGTTTTTATGTGTGAAACATAAAATGCTTAATGATGAGCATTACCTGAGCATTAGACGGAGATGTTCCTGGTCACCAATCACATCGTACTTTAGAGAGAACACCAGATGTCCAAGGGCAGTGTCCACTGAATAGTAATTAAAGTGTTCCTGAGGCCACAGTACAAGGATAGAGCCATTAGTTTCCGTCAGGAACACACACACACACACATCTTTATCCAGTCCTTCGAAACAGAGTACCTTTTCTACTTCTGTTGCTCTTTGACGACAGGCAGGTCCAATTTGTTCATATTATTTGTGTATTTGTTCATATTGTGTGTGTGTGTGTGTGTGTGTGCAAGAACAGGTGGCAGGGCCTAATGCTTCTTCATGAGCATCAGTGCATGAGGTGCCAAACAGTGAGATTGGTGGCTGGTTTATTCTATTGGGATACCGTGTATGCTTCTTCATTTCATTATTGTAATGAGCGAGAAGGGAAGTCGATTGTTAGAATGTTCTATTAAAGTAATGAGGCTCTGAGGAGGAAGCTGTTATACAGCGAGGGCCTTCATGAGCCCGACTCCAAAAATATCTCTTTTAGAATGCACCTTTTAAAAAACGGACGGCTCAATAAACCGGACACTTTGATGATGCTATCCTTGTGTTTCTTTGCATGATTGTGGAGATAGAAAGTGAACATGGGACAAACTCTAGATCTGAACACTCTAAAGCAGAGATGAAGATGTAGCAGCTCAGCTGGGAACTAACCAGCAAAGACAGCTACTGCATCCAGTTTCTGGAAACATGCGGGAAATACAGATGACACAAATCTAACAGGCTGAATATGGTGTAAACAAAGTAAATGTTGGAGTAGATGTGAAGAGAACGACGCTTCATTTTGTCATATTTTATGATTTTACCCAATGTCAAACGTGAAATATGAAAATAATCGTTATATATGATAAGACTAGAGATTAGATTGCTTTTTCCTTAGGATGCTTAATTAGTGTTACTTGGTAGAACACCAACTTAAATGTTCGAATTGTGCATTTTTATGTATATTTATTTCATATAATTTGTATTCCCACTTTTGAAACTGATGTACGAATTATAGTTTCAGAAATCATCCCCACGCTTAGGGTGATAGGGTTGATTTAAACTGTGGAGCATATTACATTTAAGTTGAGGGGAAATATACATCTATACTACATGAAAGATGACGGAGGAAATGAGTCAGTGTGAAAACCGACAACATGCGCATTAACTTGTCACCTCGCCGAATGTTCTCCATTCTCTCGCCTGCGTCGTCTATTCTTTGTTTTAATCCCGATATTAGTGCGTTCATAAAAGGTTGTTGTTGAGCCCGCCCAAATTGTTGCATGCATCGTTTAGTTTTGTATTTATCCTTTTCTTTTTCAAGATGAACAACAAAAAAGAGTTGTGTCTGACCTTGCCCAGGAAGTGCTTCCGGAAGAGCGTCGCTGTGGTATTACACTCCAGCTTGGTGCGGGTGTTCGGCGACGGGGACAGCGGCTGCGGCGGTTCCGTTTCCGCTGTGCAGCTCATGTCATGGTTCGTCCCCTCGATCCAGAAACCTCCAAACTGAGGCAGGAGGATGAGAGGAAAGGGACTTTTTCTGCCCAACACCTGTCACAAAGGTTCAGAATTAAAAAAAAAGGGTTGAGAGACAACAAATATTTCAGGACACGGATGAAATGTCTCCGTGGACAGATGGTCCACGGCAGCACGTCTCGTCCTACCTCGTGGACACTTGGGTATGGGATGTAATCCTCCTCAGTCTGAAAATTAAAAAGAAAAAAAAAGAAGAAAAAGCTTTTTTTTCTCATAAAACAATATAAATAACCACACTACCCAACTCTATAATCCCAAAGGACACACATTCAGAGTAATTGCATAACTGTTACGCAATGAAAATCTGTTTAGCGACTACATAGGAATCATTGCTTGATCAAAGTATTCCCATTATTTGGCACATTGGTGGTTTAAAAATACTGGATTACACTATTATCATATCCTATGAAGTAGTTTTCTTGCTATAGGAATTCACCATTTCAGGCTGCGGAGCATAGCATCTGAGGATATAGGATTCAGAATCTTAACTCTGCAGGTTTAAAGCATTTCACCGCATTATGAATAATACTGCGCGCTACTGTGTGCCGAAGCAATCGGCCTGTCTGGCAGAGCGAGATACGGCGGAGCAGTCGCCACATGGAGAGTCGAACCTTGAGTGAGGGAGGAAAGGTGCATCTCTGCTCATCCATTCTGTTGCCCTACAAGAGGAGAGGGGGAGATAAGAAACACAGAGAGAGGGAGACGTCGTCAACACGGCGGCCGCTTTCACGTTTAAAAAAAAAGAAAAAGAAAAAAATGGACACAAAAATGTTAATTCAAACACATGTTCTTTGATTAGACGTAGAAAACAATTTACATAATAATCATGTACTGAAAGACCATGACAAAACAAACAGAGAATTGGAGAGTCCTTGTTACATAAAGGCAACGTTTTCCCAAGAGATCCATACGCAGCAGGCAACCAAGCAGAGTCAGAGAGGGACAGATGGAGCGATAGAGAGGGAGAAGCATCGCGGAGAGCCAAGGACACCTTTCGGGATGCTAAAGAGCCGGCGTTAGGGAGTGACGGAAACATCTGTTAGCGCACAGAGGTAGCGTAGTAATAAGACTTCAGGGATTAAAAAGATGCTGAGCTAATTGGCCCACCTATACGAGACCTGAGATTGTGTGTGTGCGAAAGAGGGTCCAACTGGCGTCATAAGACGGTCATATTGATATTTTGTGGGGGGAAAAAAAAAACTGTCCTGCATCCCCACTCCTCCCTACCAAAGTGGAATATTTGTTTTCAATTTATATTCAGCCAACGGCCAGACATAAAAGATGCTGTGGCCACTGAAAGTTAGTTAAAATCAACAGTTTTGAAAATCAACTTTTTACGTGCCGGATCGCAGATTATTAAATATTGATCAGAGTAAACATCAGAAAACCAGGAGACAGTTTTTGAGGTGAGATAATAAGCCCGCAGTGCAGTACGACACAACCAGAACGACACACATATCGCCAGGACACGTCTCCTCAGAAACCAACGGACTCGAGTAGCGTAGCCGAGCCGAGGGCCAACGTGCTGCGGCAACAGGAAGAGACTCGTGGCCATTAGTTGCTTGGTGAGTACAGCTCAGAAAGCAGAGACGAAACATGAAGATAAACACGTCATCTTACCTGCATTCTTTCAAGCATTTCAAATAAATCTGGGGTCTGGAGAGAGGAGAGTGAGATGAAACGTTTTGAGCCGAGGTTAACGGATGTGAAAGTCTCATCACGGCCGACTGGTGGAGCTTCTTACTTTATGTTTAGGGTCCTAAAACCCGACTGATATACGTTTAAACATAATGATGAATGTTTTCTTCTGAGTGTGTTTGTGGTAACCCTCCCCTTTGCAACACACTGAGCATCAACGTGAAGATGCCCGAATGCAATAAATAAGGACTTACTGTATGTATCATATTAGAGAGAAGTGATGGATGAAGCAATTTTTTATTATGTATACACGCACAAAGTGCTGCATGTTATTCACCATAGTGATAGTAACTGCTTCGGGTCAATCAGACACCAGAAAGGTCCAACTGTTGTTTATGACTTCATGAGCAAGTTATATAACTCCAGAAACAGGAATCCAAATAGACTTATGTGGGATTTTGGAGGGATAATGCTGCCTACAAAAGTACAGACAACAATAAACACAGCTATAGAGAATGTGGCAGTCCTTAGTATTCAACCAAAAGTAAAGTGACATTTACTGTAGTAGAAATACCCCATCTATTATAGTACACGCTTATATGCAATCAACATCAATTTAGGAAAATTCATCATAAATTACGGCAATAAAACTGTGTTAACTTCAAGTAGCCCAAACAGAACATTAAAAACACAAATCTTTCTTGTTATTCCACCATATTGCACCACTGCCAACATTTACTTCATTAATAATTATAGTTATAATGATGTAATAACGCTTTTAGCTGATTTCATCATGTGATCTCTTGTTGTTTGTCACACTATTGCGGCGCCATTTCCCACATTAAACACTATAACTATTCAGATCCCAACCCCAACTGTTGAGGTATTGTCCTTTAAAATGTCTCGTAAAGAACTTGCTTGCATCGGTTGAACATGAACAAGTTCAGACGGCTTGAAGATGGGGCTATAATACAACTGTCGGTGCACACGTCGGTCTGAGGTACTCGAGTGACGGCTGAAAGGTTCGGCCGCTAAAGCCTGACACAGCCAAACAGTTTGTGTACAGAGCAATCTCGTCTTAGCTTTCAGCGTGAGTATGAGTAAAGTCCTCCACCATGTGCAAACAATAGGCTGCCACAAACCCTGAAAGTAAATAACCCCGGCTTTGACAACATTAACTAGAGATTAGAACCAGGGGAGGCGAGCTACACATTATCTTTGAGCTGAAGCGACTGAATTAGAAATAAAATGTTATGTCATGACATACAGCCCCGAAAAGCCACTTCACGTCACGTCATCTGTTGGTTTACACGGAAATGCCTGATAACAGAACTAGAAATGTTCCTAGCTGTCTTCAGCTCATCGCTACAATAAACCAGCAACATGAATTTTGCAGCGTCAACTTCATCTCAATTTGTCGAGGCAGTCGTCTCCGAGCCTCGATGTGGAAATTGCTGCCAAATTCTCCCCATAATTTGCCATCCAGTGAGGCTTTCCATCCAGCATGTTTCCAAAGTAAAGCTACTTACACGGCTGGGTTTCTTCCAGTGCGCCTTTGTCACCATCGGAGCGCCGAAGTGGTCGTCATGACTTTTAGCCATCTCTAATTTTCATAAAACCAGGGGCGTCCTGCAGCTTTGAAAGGAGGATTCTCGACCAGACTTCAGGTTGGGATCAAACTCGCTCTCTGACCGATGTTTGACGGCGTCCCACTGAGACACCTCAGGTAAAGCTGCATCCCCGCCGAGTGCAACGGTACGACTGAAGAGTTGGATCGGAACGAAGCAGAAGACGAGCTCCACCGGCTCTCCCGGTGTGTGCTCTAAACACACATCCTTATCAGCACGTGGATGTCTCCGGTTGCATGCAAAGTTTAGAGCAGTAATCCTCTGACGGATGTTCGAGGTGTTGTCCTCCTCTGATCTTTCTCCGTCATCGTGTCGCAGGGCGGGAAGAAATCTGTACCGCATATCATTCAAATCCTTATCACCAACCGTATCTGGACTTGAACTGACAGGTGGAGTCCAACTTACTCTCATAAACATGCGCTGTAACAACTCCCTGTTGGCAAGGGAACTGTGTGGGTAGTCCCACTGTAGACTGTAGACTCCCACAAATATAGACTGGGGTGCACATGTTGAGAAAGTAGGGGATCACAAGCTGGGAACAGATTGATGGATAGAGTAAATCTCAGGCAGGCGAGCATTCAGTGCAGGTGTTGTGCTTAGACCTTTCATTGGGAGAGCCAATAAGCTCATCTTCTCCACCTCTGTGCATCCTCACAGAGATAACTACATCTTTGACCAGCTCCAAAAGGCTCATGAGCATCATATGGATGTCGGGGGTCTTGTGTTTTTCTCTGATGCATGTCTGGTTCTTAGTTCTGGACATTTAGGATCTCACTGTCATCACAAGTTTGTACGACAACACTAGACAGAGGGTGTGTGTGTGCGTGCGTGTGTGTGCGTGTGTGTGTGTGTCATGGAGCTGTTGTTTTAAGCACAGCAGCATCTGAACATTGTTTTATCTTGAAATACAATCATTAATTTTTCAGCAACAATATTTTTAATTAAATGTGTGAACTGTGAAGCAAACTCTGAAGATGATGACTGGTGTGTGTTTGATAACCCTCAGAAATATACAACATTATTAATATGACAGTATGGAAGTACAGCAGCGGGTAGGGTTTGGCACTTCTCCCAATGAACTGAAACTTCTCCCACGTGCCAAGTGGCCTACTTGAATATGTGGAAATTCAAAAACGCTGTTGTCCCTGATCCCGAGTCAGTGTTTGGTTAAAAAGGTTACAAAAGCACAACAAGTCTAAAGAAAACAAGCTGATCAAAACGATATTCCACCTCTACCAACAGATCCCCCTAAACGTTACACACGTTCTAAAAATAGTACAAAACGTACAAAAGTATAAGCATGTGGCGAAAGGCCCATTTCAGAATAATACAAATAACATCCCTAGATTATAATTGGTGATTATTAATAAATGTAGGAGTAAAAAAAAAAAAGTACCACTCAATAAAGTACAAATTCTCCCCAAATTAAACCTAAGTAGACTACTTGAGTTAATGCACTTTCCACCACAGAGTATAGTGTAGTTTGAATTATTTAGTGACCATAAGAGCTGCCGGGGTTAATTGCCGATTGACCCGGTTTTAACAAGGCTGTGATTAAAGTGATAGACTCAGTTTAGGTCTTTCCCACTAAGCCATTAATATACTAAAATACATTACCATGCGGTCTCTCAATATTCTCATCAAATACCGAATTGCTCGGCAGTGAGTGTTCTCCTCAGTCCAACCACAGAGCGATCCAGCTGGGATCAGGAGCGACGGCTAAACGCCCCCCAACCATCACATTCTCCTTTAATCCCTTTCTCCTCCCACTCCCACTGCTCCACTAAGATCAAGTCAGATTGAGAGAAGCGTAAGCCACATCCAAAGTGTGAGAGACCTCATGAAACCAATCTGACGCCAGTGAGATTGTATCCACTGTTAATCACCACCGAGCTGCAGCTTTGCTCCGTTACTAAGTTCTGGAAATATCTGGAAAACCAGGCAGGCTCCGCTTTGTTTATTCACGCCAGTCGATCATTATAGCGATAACGCATGATGGATGCTATGCGTACTGTGACGACCTAAATATATTTATTGAAATGATGTGCTTGCGTTCTGCCCCTTTATATTCTGCATCTACAATCTAAGTCGTTCCCCGTGCGATCGCCTCTGGAAGGAAGAATAGAACAAGCCAAGCTGATTTATAAACGCTAAATTTAATATGTTAGTGAACTTGAGAATAACTGATACCTTTAATGCATTGAATCGCACAAAGTGCACGGCAGGCTAAATTAAAATGACTTTAAATTATTTTGCTTACAATAAAGAGAAAAGGCCAGAAAGAAATGTATGATTTTTAACCAACGTTGCTCAGTTTGTGATGAACACGACTTGTCTGACAATTGAACCCCACACAAAGAGGAACATGAGTGACTTGCTAATCCAGCGATGCATCCTGCGGGACGTTCTGTGGATTTAAAAATGACAACTGCTCAGACAAGCTGTACTTTGTTGGCTTTGACGGTCTCAGACTTGTTCGGCTTGGATTGAGAAATTGTCGTCGCCAAGCTCTCAATTTCCTTATAAAAATAGATTTGGAATAATTGAATCAGGTTGAAGATAGTCATCCCGGACACAAAGTCAAACAAAGGAAGACGACAATGCAAAAAAAAAAATCGAAGTAACACAACGCAAGCAGAAAGTGTGGGTCCGATGCAGACGGATTACACCCAGGCGGAACACCGAGCGAGGGCACCCAGGCAGAAGCAGGTGTGGAGGCAAAATGAGCCATCGGAAAAGGTCAAGGGTCAAAGTGCAACTCGACTTCCGCTCGTTCTCCGCCGCCTACCTTGTGGAACGGCGAGGCGGGGTACGAGGCTGTCGGCTGGAACAGCTGGGGCTCTAGTGTTGTAGACATGTGCGGGTCGCTGCCATCTTGTTTCCTACAACCAGACGGATGAAAGAGAACATTCAGTCAGAAAAGGTCGGCCCAGTTAGAGATCGAGCAAAAGAAGAAGAAAAAGGCAAAGCCCTGGGAAATGTAGCTGGTCTCAGTTATTCAATGGTCTTACGCTCAAAGACAGAAGGTTTCTTCTTGTGAGAATTCGGATTGTTTAAAGAAATGATCTAAATAATCTTATTTGGTTATTGATCAGTTTTCTTTTCTTTCTCTAGCTGTCTCTAGAAAGTGAAGGAATTAAGTGTAAAATCTGACATGGTGTGCATTTTGTGGGTTTGAAATATAAATGTTCAAGACACAAAATAGTAGCTTATAAATAGTTTATAATATAGTGTAATAGTTTTTCTCAATGGGAATCGTCAGTTTTTTCTCTTATATGCATGGCTGTATGTGGAGGAGGGTTAAACCTGGTGGACGGATGCTTTCCCGGACCCTGAATGCATTTCATTGTCGAAAACATTGAACACAATAAACCTTAATAACCATCACGGAGCCTACCAATTTGTCTGAAAGACAAAAAGTCAATTTATTCTCCCTTTTAAATAATATTTTATGTATATTGCTAATGCAAAAACCCAACAAAACGACTGTCACGCATGCTTTGCTCTCAACTCAATACCTCCACCCGGGTTATTTGTCCCCACACGACCACTGGTCGATACTCTCACTTAACGTGGATCCCTAATGACAGCTGGGCAGTTTGCACAGCTGGTTTTCAACTTGTTTGATCAATTCCTTCTATTGCAAACACACAAAGTGATTGATTGGTATGAAAGCGTAAATCCTTATTGCGAAGCAGTGATAACGCAGAGGGAAATATGTACACTGCTGTCTGTGATGATCAAGGAGGTATATATATATATATATATATATATATATATATATATATATATATACACACACACACACACACACACGCACAATGTGTTCTCCAACCAGAAAAAAATCATTTAAATAAATGAGACAAAATCCTCTTGAATTCAAAAGAATAAGTCACAGTAAATGATGATAGAGTGAACGTCTGACTCGGTGTTGCTCTGGTGCCGAGGTCGTGGAGAAGACAAACAGATGCTCAAGTGGAACAGTCGACTCAATCAAACACAGGTAAAGAAGAGAGATTGTGAATCAATCAGCCTGATATATTATGCAACAAGTTAATCTTTAAATCAAGGTAAGTCCCCCATGGGAACGGATACAAGAACCTTTTCTCAGCGGGCTCAAGAGGCGAACGGGCCGAGGAGCCCGGCAGCAGCTCTCCCGGGGGAGAGCCGGATCCGATGGGGCATCAGCTGCCCTGAACTCTTAATTAGAACTGATGCATAATAGATGTTTCAGGCCACACACACACACACACACACACACACACACACACACACACACACACAGACACGTGCACGCACAACTATAAATCAAAGGAAAGGCTTTCATTTCTAATAGTTTTTTAAAGATATCGTGTTACATCACAAAGCGGTAATACCGGTTTGTCTTGAAAGTTGTAGTGTGTACACGTCAACAATAGCCTCACATGCAATATATCCTACTCAGGCAGTATCAAAGTGAAAGTGGGGCAAGAAATGTCCTGCCAGTACAGCTCTCACACACACACACCCCCACACACACACATACACGTACCGCTGTTCACACACACACACCTGCTCCGCTTGGCATTACCACTTAAACCCTCCTGCAGATCACTAAGCCACGGCTTCATCGCAACACCACAACAAATTACATAAGACACCTCAGCTGCACCGCGGTGATCGGCAGCGTGGAGTAGTCACAGCGTGTGTGTGTGTGTGGGCCGACCCGAGGTCCTGCGTGTGCAGCGGAGCAGCAAACTTACTCACGCGGCGGCAGCTGGACGCTCCGTGGAAAGGTCGGGACACTGACCGGCGCTCTGACAGATGACTCGCCGTCTCCTCCGGTAAAGCCCTCGCTCACTCTTTCACAGGTATCCTCCTCTCTGTTTTCTCTCTCTCTCTCTCTCTCTCTCTCTCTCTCTCTCTCTCTCTCTCTCTCTCTCTCTCTCTCTCTCTCTCTCTCTCTCTCTCTCTCTCTCTCTCTCTCTCTCTCTCTCTCTCTCTCTCTCTCTCTCTCTCTCTCTCTCTCTCTCTCTCTCTCTCTCTCTCTCTCTCTCTCTCTCTCTCTCTCTCTCTCTCTCTCTCTCTCTCTCTCTCTCTCTCTCTCTCTCTCTCTCTCTCTCTCTCTCTCTCTCTCTAGCTGCAGCTCACTTGCTGCTTTCTGTCAGTCGTTCACCTGCTGGCCTCTCTCTCGCTCTCTCTCTCTTGAGAGTGTCGCACACTCAGTGAGCATCCTCTCCCACTGCTGATTCTCCTCCCTCCCTCCCTCTCTCCCTCCTCCCACTCAGTCTCTTACACACACACACACACACACACACACACACACACACACACACACACACACACACACACAAATATAAATGCACTCTTTAGTTGTCACTTCCTCTCCGCTCTCAAGCTCAAACATGCGTGATGTGGTGGTACTTCTCCAACACCCCGTACTCTGACACCACTCCCCATCATCATCCATTTAGGGGACGTCTGAAGACTGCCGCTCAGAAAGAGGAAGGGAAGAAGGGCTGATTAGGGTAACGGGCGTTGCCTTCAATCCCCACACAGCCTCGTGAACCAGTTAGGGCTGTTGCTGTGGCAACCACATCAGCCACACGCGAAGAAGAAAGAAGAAGAACAAAAAAGCCACATTCAAATTCGTGTTTGTGACGATCTGACGTGAACGAGGCGATTACGTTCAACACGTAGCTCTCAAAAGTGAGCAGGCATCGGGGGCCCCAGCGGCTCAATGTGCAGGATGAGAGAGAGTGTGTGTGGAGATGTTTTTAATTACTCTAATGAGTCTCATTCAATCCCCAGTGAACATGTGCGTTTCCCCCACTAAGCTCCCAGTCACAGTTCCCAGCAGACCTGTGACTAATGTCACCAGTACCGCCTTTTCCTGTCAAATCAAAGTGCGTCTACACATCTGTCAGCTAATGAAAACGCATGCACCTCAGACTAAAGAGTGTGCGTGTGTGTGTGTATGTGTACGTGTGTGTGTGTGTGTTCTATACGTGTCAGACATGAAGAGATAACGAGGGCTTAGAGCACAGTCCTCATCCTGTGCACCATTAGTAGCTGTGTATTGTGAAAAACAAATAATCCTCTCTGTCCAAAGCTTACTGGTAAAAATAAGGGGGGGGGGGGGATGGATTATATCATTGGACAAAACTTTAATATTGTGCAGATTAGCAGTGATTTACAGAGACGTTACACTGTGGTGGCACAATAATCTCTCCATCACTCTTTTAAACCAAAGACTACATATGTTATAATTGAGGGTCATCTTTTGGGGGCAAGAGGTCAAGAACGAGTGTTGTGGGGTTTTAAAAAATGTAAATCGTTGTCTGTGAGGGCTTTTCGTTAATTGTGCTTATAGATAAAAACACATTATTGGATGAGATCCGGCAGCAGGCAGTTTTAAAGTGGAGACGGTTGAATCAGGGCCACATGCGTTTGGACCGGCGGTCTGAGAGAGGCAAAATAATAAATAATAGAACAACGATAACCAGAAAAGCCACGTGGAGATTTATCTTTCATCTCCAGTGAACAAAGATAATTGGTTTTAAATTGAGAGTTGCCATCCCGCTCCAATGTCATTTGCCCCCCCCCCCCGCCCCACCGCCGCTAGAAGGGATTCCCGTCCCATTAGCCTGGAGAAAGGACCTGTGGTCACTCTTCACCTGCCCCCCCAAAACCTTATCCTCGGAGAATTGCTGCTTCTCTCCGGACATGTCTCCATCTCCTCCGAGAGCAACTGTGTGTTCATTGTTCATCAAAATGTATCAATAAATACAAATTCATACGAAACAAAATTAACCCATTGAAAAAAAGACATATTTGTATAATATCTAGATAATGCAATGGTTTAGCATGGAACATTATCAAGATCAACAATGTGAACGCCAAAGACTGAGTTTAGAATTTGTTTACGTCCATTCTGATGATAAATATAATAATTCATCCGTGTGGAAACAAAAGGAAACACGAGCTGTGCAATCCGCTGGAATGATGCATTCGTTGGACGGCTCATGAATTCGGTGCAGGTTTTGAAGCCGACTCCTGTGGCTCAGTCCCCCCCCTCCCCCCATCCTCCCTGAGGTCGACCACCGCTAATTAAATCTCAACCTGTGGGAGACACTCGATGGTTATGCATAAATAACCACCCATTCATATTTCAGAACAGCAGCCATCTCGCCTACAGGAGCCCTCTGACATGCTGCCGGTGTGTACAACGTGTCAGTGATTGGAGGCTTAAACCTCTATCTGCCGTTTGGGGTCACTGGCCGGTCACACACACACACGCACGCACACACACACACGCACACATCACACAGATTACACTGTAATTGTCTGTGACTGAAATAAATCAAAAGGTTCTCGCTGTTCCTGCAGAAACACGATGCATGGAGGAGGTCTGCGGTTCTCCTGCTGCTCCTAGATTTGTTAAAACACGCCTCCAGTCGCTCTCAAACAAATCCACCGCGGTAATCAAGCCCGTGGTTCGTTTGCAAGGCAAAGTAGGAATGCCGACTGCTTCCCAAGTTTTGAAGAAACTTTACATCCCCGCCATTATTTATCTGCAGTGCGCCTGAATCCTACTGCGACTCTGATTGTGCCTGGTTTGATAATCATGAAGCATTATTATTAAATGGTGTGTTTTGACCTGGGTAATTGGGCTACAACATGAGGGGGGGGATATGAAAGGTAAGCATATTGCTAATGACATGAACTTCTCTCCTGTTTAAACAGTTGAGTGAGTAGTGACACCCAAAGTAATTAAAGTAAAGAAAAGGTAGGATAAATGAATAAGACTTGGAGTCTACAGTCATATGAAATAATGAATGAAATATACTTATAATATAAGGGGAAATTTGGTGACAACAGAAACGGCCCGATAAAACTAAACACAATAAAATATAAGTATAAGAAAGAAAGAAAGTGACAGTGCATAAAGTAAAGTGTGCAAGGTGAAATATAAAATACAAAATAACATAAAATAAAAATATATATGTATATATACACACAGCATATACACAACATATATGTAAATGTAAATATAAATAAAGCACTGTAAAATTAAATAAAATATCTATATCTATCTATATATATATATATATATATATATATATATATATATATATATATATATATATATATATATATCTGGATAGTGTGCAAAATGCTCTGTGAAGCTGTGCCACGAGTATTTTATCACGGCCGTTAAACACAATGTGATCGGGGGCTGATGGCATTAGTTTTGCAGGGATTTGGTCCAAAAAACAATCAAAAATTGATCAAGTACCATGTTTTCCGACTATATCTGGATTAAACACAGATTAGCACTTCAGTGGCACTTAAATTGCTCTTATTGTTGTACTTTTGTAGTTTGTTTATTTTGAGGAAATGTTACTTTCTGTATTCTTCTTGTTCTTAGTTTGTACTCTAGGTTGATGCACTTATTGTAAGTCGCTTTGGATAAAAGCGTCTGCTAAATGACGTGTAATGTAATGTAATGTAATGTTGTTCTGATGAAAAGTGACAGGATGACCACAGTTGATCTTACATCCTGACTTCTGATCCATGAAAAGGTCTGTGGCTAAATTCATGTCAATTTGTACAAAATGTGCGGAGAAATTTCATGAAAGAAACAAAAAAAACGTCAACATGCCGGTGGCCGCAGGAGTAAAAGACGAGTTGGATACGTTGTCTGTCTGCACACATGGTGATCGATGGAGAAGCTGAGATGTTGCAGTCTGAAGAAAGAGGTAAACTGGTCACCTGACCAACATCGCCATAGAGAGTTAATTCGTCCTATCCTAGCCGTAGTAGCACTTCAATCCTGAGATACATTTTAAAGGATTTTTTCTCATGGTATCCGAGTAATATCTCGCCTCCTCTTCGGCATCGACCTACTGAACCAGAGGTTTGACCCCAATTAATTTACCAGCGCTGCGCTGCCTATCGGCAAACACAAATCATTTACCGAGCAAGTTGTTTATAATGCGTGTGAACGTGCATCTCAGAGGTCGGACATCAACAGATTCAGCTGTGCCGCTCGGGGATTTTGTCATCGTATATTACGGCGATGACACTGAAGAGGTCAGATATAAGTAATCAACCTCCCCCTTGTTAGATTCTTTTTTCTCTCAAATGTGCCGTGAAGTGGCAACACCTGCTGCCTCGCCTATACCATCAGTCAGACGACCGGCAGAGACACGAGAAGCCCGTGTGCAATGAATTACCACACAAATAGACCCTGGAATTGCCCGGTTTTCAGGGTCAGCCTTCCCAACGCTCCTCGGAGTGACCTGAAGCACTCACACAAATGGGGGGATGATTGTCTCTGGTGTGAGACCATTTCTCCGAGCGGCGCTCATACGAGCTACTCGTCTTGCCTCAAGAGGCAATCTTTCCAGATGGAAAGATCCGATTCACACTCGGAATTTTTTTTTGATTTTGGTGAAAGTTCAGCGACGTGAATATACTTTACGTGAGATATTTAGAACCGAATATTTGATACGATCTTCTCATTTACTTACACTACCGTTCAAAAGTTTGGGGTCACCCACCCAGACAGTGAAAACTCATTTATTTATCAAATGAAATGCAAAATGAATATAAAATATATTCAAGACATTGACAAGGTTAGACAATCATTTTAATTTGAAATATTAATGTTGTTCTTCAAACTTGTGGCTCAAAGAAAGGCCAGTTTTATATATTCTCTCACCAGCATAACTGTTTTCAGCTGCGCTAACATAAAAATGGTTTTCAAGGGTTTTCTACCCCTCCGTTAGTCTTCTAAGGCGATAACACAATGTACCATTAAAACACTGGAGATGGGCCTCTACACACCTCTGTAAAGACTTCATTAAAAAAACAGATGTTTCTATCTAGAATAGTCATTTACCACATTAACTATGTATAGAGTGTATTTCTCATTAATTGAATGTTATCTTCATTAAAAAAAAAGTGCTTTTCTTTGAAAAATATGGACATTTCTAAGTGACCCCAAACTTTTGAACGGTAGTGTACGTATCGGATTGTGTGAGAGAGAAAAGTAATAATAAAAAGCTCCTCCGGTCAAAACCTTCTGGGCCTTTTGTCCAGTAGCTGTAACAGTCGCCACAATCTGACAGAAGCAAATACTGGACATATTTCTAAAAGCAGATAAGTCTGAGAAGCCGTTTGTTCCCCAGGGAATTTCACCTCTAAAAGTCATTTTACAAAAGATATAGAAATCCTTTCCAGTAGTTCTTATCAAGACATTATAGTGCAGCAACTGATTTACCACCGTGTTTATGGGAAGAATAGAAACAAATTGCTTCACAAAATGGCTGGACAATCAAATGCTATATGCATTGAATGATGAATAATAAAACATCTGTGGGGTCAGATGCGCGACGAGACTCCTTCTGGATTATCTTGAGCCCACACCTCGGTGAACAGCTGGCCATGTGCAGTATGCATCCGCCATGTAGAGCAGGTGTTTTTGAATAAAGCATGTTCACGTCGCCATTTTTTTGGGGGGGTATTGGATTTCCAGCTTGCTTATCGCTCACAATTTCCTAGCCCAGCTTTCCTTGGTAACACGCCCCCCGCCCCCCCTGGGGAAATCAGTCATGCAGATGTGCCTTTTCAATGCCAGGAGGTCACGGCAGGATCATGTTGTGCTCTTTTGTGTTTGATGTATCAGAGATACTACTGTAGTGATATTAACTTGCATTCAGGATGATCTAGCTATCCTTCAATCAATCAATCAAGACAAGAATAACCACAAAAAGATCACGCAGGAACGTCTCCCGGGAGAGAGAAAAAAAAGGAGGTGGAGAGCAAAGTCCTCATTATCTTATCATGCCATCCTCAAGAGTGACAGGTGCCAAAAACAGGCCCCACAAGGGATACACACATCCTCAAATGTATGCTCTACCACACTGGTTCACAAATAGGCGGACGTGAACCCCTGGGGGTCCCTGAAGGTACTACGGGGGTACGTAAGATTTCTTTTAAATGTATTTAAAATGAGCGTCCATTCAAAAATCCTTTAAAAATGGTTATTCAATCCATATTCAATAAAATCTAAGTTCAGAAACTGTATTGTATTTATTCTATATTAAATCAGCCACCGATGGCACAGCCCTCTGTTTTACATATTTGTATCAACCAAAAAGTCTTTGCGCTGGTTAGGGGGTACATGGCTGAAATAAATGTTTAACAAGGGGTACATCGCTGAAACAGGGCTGAACCACTGCTCTATGAAACCCATCCACAGACACAAGGAATGAAGACCCTGCCTGTGGATTCAACACCTGCAGCCCTGTCTTCTGGAGATACTGCGGCTGCTACAGAGGTGTACTTCTAAAGCAAAGGACGGATGTTTAAACGAGCTGAAAACGTTGAAAAATGTGCCGTCAAAATTGCCTGGCACGCATCTCAACCTTCCACAGCCTGCTGAGCTTTAGCTTTTCTCTTCTTCTTCTTCTCGAAAGATATTTCATGCCGACACTGGATGGTGGATGACATGTTAGGACTTCGAACTCGTCACTTCGGTGCTATATTTGGTCGGACATCAGGAGACCCCCAGAGAGACGGTGTAGTCTGATCTTTCGTGACAGGTCGCTCTCCCACCACGTCCTCTCTTCTAGACCACTCAGCTGGACGCGCACACAGATGAGCGTGCACACGCAAACTGACACGGCGGCGGCATGTGCAGAGGAGAGCGACGGGGGATGATGCGGAGTGACATCTCACGGGAAATCAGTGAACACAAACAGCGTAGCGTGTACGGCGACACCTCTTAAGTGTTTTTTTCGGACCACAAACGGGACACAGAGGATGAAACATGACACAAAAGGATGAAATATGACACGAAGGTCTGGAATTTAGGAAGCGTCGTAAAAATAGAAACAATGTATTGCGTCACACGATTTGGAATAAATATAGCAAGGGCATTCAGCAGAGTTACAATAATAACACAATTCTCCACTTAGCAAGACAATAGATATGTGATCACTCTAAAAAAATACAAAAATAAACTATGCTCCTGGCTCATGAGGAAAAGTCTCTTTGAAGTTTATCAGTCCGGAGTAACAATTCATTATATATATATATATATATATATATATATATATATATATATATATATATATATATATATATATAATTTTAAGCAATAGGACTACTGCAGACTGCACTTTGCACCACTAGAGGGCAGACAACAGGGAACCCAAAACCCACACAGCATCCAACCCTGCTGTGTCGATAGATGCCCGGCACACCACGTCAGTTGAAAGTGAAACCAATGAATACTTTGCTTGGAATAATAAATGATGTCTAAAATAATTTTCTGACAATAAAAGTTGTCATTTGGTAAAAGAAAAAGTTGAAATACTGAACACAAAGCTCAAACTCTTAATTTCCAAAATAAAAGTTCACTCTTAGAGTATGTGCGCTGGCGGATATATACACACACACACACACACACACACACACACACACACACACACACACACACACACATACATGCACACACTTTTTTGGGAATAATCACAATTAGTGTGATGGGTTTGAAAAATTCTTATATTTAATGTGTGCCCGGGTGTTTGTACACGTGTGTGTAGGATAGACAGAAAGAGAGAGGCTCTTATACAACATCTCAGCATTATCCACACTAACCCTCCTCTCTCATATCCTGCAATCAGGGGAGCTTAGCGAGACAGGATTACAACCAATTACAGGATTCCCCTGAAGAGCGCGGGGACGCGGCTGCAGGATCATCAGTTTATTGCGTACGACCAGATGGAAGATGGTCATTTAGGATTTAAACAACTACAGGAATCAAAGGATCAAAAACTCAAAAAGTCTCAATGACATCACTCACTGTGCGTTTGAGAACTTGTTTATTTTATTAAAAGAATCAATACAAGAGTGGGACACTGAAGTAAAACAGACATTGTATATACACGTTTAATAGCCTTCAAGCAGAATATATGCTGCTTGAAGGCTGAAAGAACATCCAACACCTACTTTAAAGTCTTTATAGTCATTCCAAAGTGCAAAACAACAAACTATTTGGTGAGGCAGTTGAGTTTGTTTCAGTCTGCTATAAAATCTGAGAGCAGATGAAAGTGTTGATATCTTTAAACTTAGGGAATGTATGCTGGCCTTTTGTATTACATTCAATGTTTAAAGTAGGCTCCACTTATCAGATCATTACACACATGCATGCTCTCTGAAGTGGCTTAATGGTGCACAGCTGATACAATGACAAAGATATATTTTGTGAAATGTCCTACAACTCTCCTGTAGGCAGGTCGCAACTCAGTAATGTGTATTTAGTCTATTTTATCTAGATTTGGTTTGATCTTTTTCTTTCTTTTAATCTCTTTCATTGTTCTTACCATTATTCATTGTGGCACCAGTCACTCGTATAGTTTTGTATTTGTATTCTTTCATTTAAAGCTAGTCAGTCAATTTAACAAGCACTTTAAAGTGCACTAATCTGTACAAATCTACTTTACAAATAAAGTGTTATATCAACTAATAAAAAAACTGTTTGATTATATACATTATAGATATGCCTTATCACATTGCTTCTTTTTCGTAAAATATACACAGGTTGCTTTCATTCCTAATGTATTGAATATTCTGGCCTTTCAGAGGACTGCATGCATCAGGCAGGTACACTGAACTCCTATGTATGATTGTATAGTCATGCAGTTACCATCAAAACTATATCTTCAGTCAGGTTTAAGAAAAAAAACTCACCAGAATTTTCTTGGCCTTCCAATTCGGAAAGGTGAGCACGGCATGTTGATGTCGGAGGATTAAACAAACTGCTCTAATTTCCAGTCACATCCTGTTTAACATACAGAACCTGGAAGTTGGACTCTGGCATTGTTGTCCTTCGGCCTATCAGAGTGAAGAATCTTTTCCAAGGGCACCACAGTTGTTTTTTGTTGTTAGAAATCGGTCCGTCCTGCCCGGTATGAACACTTCTATTAACACGATGAGAAAGATCCACCGAATTCATTCAGCAGCATTTGTTGAAATCCTTCCTGCTTTGATGAAGTGCATGACGAAGAAACGTGACGAAGGGCAGCAAGTGCAACTCTGCTGAACTCTAGATGTATTGTGTGACGCCATCACACTATTCTCTTCTTTCTCTTCCCGCCATGTCATCTCAGCCCCTAACTTCTTTTTGTCCTTCTCCCTCCTCTTGACGCCTGAAATCCTTATTCTCAGTTACGGAGCTGCTTCATATCCTCTTTTAGATTATCCAGCGCTTTCTCCTCTTCTCTTTCTACCGTGCGGCGTAGCCGATGTGCTCCAGTGTGACGCAGTGGCAGCCCGATGGCCAGTCAGCAGTTCCTGCACACAAGTCCAGCCACTGCTGAGTAATGCAGGCCTGTAGCTGGAGAGAGAGCGATAGAGAGAGAGAGATCCTCCCGTTTCTGTATTCCAGAGGGAAGGAGGGATGATGATGCTGCGGCGAGGCGCTGTTTAACCTGCTGCAGTCAGACACACCTAAAGCTATCAGGGATGGAGTGATCTAACCGCAGTGGCAAGAGGTGTGCGACTCCACGTGCCGTTCTGCAGCAGCACTCCGGCCCTGCCAGAGCTGCAAAGCACCGGGTATCCATTCCCCCCACACACACACACACACACACACACGCACTCACACCCCGTCTGCTCGACCACTTACTGGCTCGCTCGTCTTACTTTCGCTCAACTTGGTCGACTGATTCACACATTTAAAAACACACAAGGCCGGTCTGCGCCAGTGCTATATTGAGCACCACTCCAGTGAACTTGAAGAATTGTAATCCCGTGTGTTTTGTTTGGCAACATGTAAAAGTGGCTGGGCTGAGATGTATAACATATAACAAACTGTCGTCGTCTCGACGTGCCGTCGTCGTTTAATACAGTTGTTGACGGGGAGGGAAAACTCACCATGAGCTTCTGGTCTTGGAGAATGTCTTGTCAACTCTACAAAACACACAGAAAAACAACATACAGCTGTTATAAACAAGAATAAGACAAAATCATTTCACAACATTGTAGTCGTCTTTGTTTGGGGTTAATCTGTGTAACAAAACAAACAAACAAAGATCTCTATGAAAACAACGAAGAGAGGAGGTCAGCTATACTTTGTTTGGAAAAATGATATTTTCAATAAATAAGAAAGACATGACAAATTAGAATACATTAGCACCAGATGGCAGATAACCGAGTCCCACACTCGGATCCTTTTCATGCTCTTGCCAGCATGTATTTATGTTTACCTGGATTAATTTAAGTGTGGAAAGCACAGAAGGAAAGTGTTTCATCCTTTCCACTTATAAGTAGTCCTCTGAACTGAAAGGGGTTGCTTATTCAGTGGGCCGGGTTATCCTAAAATAACTCCTGCCATCTGCTGAAGTAACATCTCGGAGGATGAAAGGATGATTACCAACTTGTTTTTTCTTGTGTCTTGTCCTGGTTTGAAATCGCACTCTGAGGCTCATTACTCAGTGTCAGTCGAGAATAAACTATCAGCTGTCCTTATGTTGCTTTACAAAACAGATGTGTGCTGTAATCCCCCCCCCCCAAACAATAACCAGACGATGCAGCAGCGTCTCAAACTGCTCAGGTTGGGATGCAGAGCTCCGTTCTGCCAATAGATGGCACCGCGTGTGTGTGGGAGAAACATCATGTCTGACAGGTGTAAATCATAAAGAAATACCTCTGATCAACAGCCAGGAATACATAAATTATAAAAGTCCATAAGGCAGGGCGTTGAAACAATCTGACACACAAAAAGGAATACATACATTTTCTCTGCTTCTAATTGCAAAACATAACCATCATAAATAAACACCAACGTCTCTTGGGATGCAGCACTTGACTTGACTGGCAACAACCAAGTGGACGTTTTATACCGATAACTCCTGCACTACGGCCCAGAGTGGCCCATGGCTGTGGGTCTGTCTCTTGTGGAAGCTGGTGGGGGTGAGACAGGAAAAAAGGGAATGCTTAGTATGCATCTCAGGGCTCCTATAGATGCTTATGAGACTACTTCTGCCATTGCATTGTTAGGATTCTAAAGATTCTACGAATACAACTCATAATTGTAGGTGTGTGTAAAGACGTTAAACATTTTTCAGGCCCATTCAAGAGAAAAGCTGAGGATGAAAAACGACACCACCTACTCTCCAGGGTCGGAAATAAAGGTTGGGACGTTTATAACACATGGACACTTGATGCAGATGAAAGTGAGACACTGGAATGTAACTACTAGCGTACATCCCGCCAAAGACAAATGTCATATTTGCTCACTACAAAATTTCCCACAAAAACAATAGAGCGGTTAATGGAAAGCAGTGCAAGATATGCGACGGATAAAATACTCTGCAAAGGTGCGTCGGAAAAAGGAACGCACACAGTGCATGACATGGGCGAGACATGAATATGAATGAGGATTTGTCCTTTGATGCAGTGACACACGGAAATGGCATTCATGATACAGAGCATGCCTTTCCAGATGTGCAAGTTGGTCCAAACAGAACCGCTGTGAGCTTTAAGTTAGACTCTGCTAATGTCATTACCACACACTTTCTTTCAGATGTTCTGGGAACAATATAAACTCCAAGCCTTAAGTCGCCTAATCTATGATTATGGTGGTAAGATAAGATTCATATATTAGTCCCATAATGGGGAAATGTCAAGATCACAGCAGTGGGTGTACATTAGAGCATTAATAAAAATAAAAGATACAAATAAAAACTAAATACTACTACTAAAATACTAACACAAAATTACTAATACGAAATACTAATACTAACATACTAAAATACTACAAGGGGAAAACAAAGTAAAGTGTTGAGTTTCTCAGGATCTCAGCGATGTACTGCAGCTGTCAGCAGGAAGGAAGGACCTGTGGTTCCTCTCCCTCAGACACCAGTGAGGGACTAGTTGTCAGAGACCAGTGCAACATCAGATGCCAGTATAAGAACACCACGAACCCTAACCCAAGTACTTGAACGAGGTCACCAAGCGGCCACACTGACCTTTACTCTCAACAACCAGAGAGAGTCGATGACGTCCTCATCTACGGCAGGAAAAAGGATTACCGTGACAAAAAAACCTCTGTGCCGTAAAGCAGCGCTTTAAAGAGCAAGGACTTGAGCTCAACCCGAGAAGAGAGAGTTAGAAGAGCACCATCTGCGCCAGCTAGGTCAACTATTTTGGTCACCGTGTCATTAAAGACGTAATCAAGCCTGATCCAGCCAAGATTACAGCCATGAAGCCACTCGAAGACAAAAGGTGAGCGAGAAACAATCCACGGCATGTGTCGAAGTTTGCACCTTATAAGCTCTAAGCGCACCTTAACAGTTTATGTGTTAACATGACGAAGGTAGATAATCTCTCTGGGAAGTCACTGGTCACTGAAATGCAGGCAAACACGATATCAGGGATCGTACCCGTCAGTGACACTGAAAGAGCCACACAGCTGAGAAAGATGTTCAAGAAAGGTGGCACCTCCACACAGATTAATGACATCATCTTCAAGGGTGAGATCATCATCATCCATACCTCACTGTTGGTAGAAACGATGCCCTGAATGCATGCAGGTCGCATTGGCATATTCTCACAGTAGACTATGGCAGAAGGTGTTTCGAGCTCCGCAATGCGACATAGCATCGTTACGGGTCCGTCTTTCAATCCGCGGTTCAATCCCTGCATTAGCTAGCCCTAGTCGATGTGTCCTTGAGCAAGAGTCTACTGTGTCTACGGCGTATGAATGTCAGTCGCTTTGGATAAAGGCGTCAGCTAAATGAAATGCAATAGCACACCTGGCCTTCGCCATGAACGGCATACCAGAGACTGTTGTGATAACGGCCCTCAGTACGAATGAAAATAATTTAAATATCTGCCAGCTCATGGGAGTTTACCCAAATAACCACAAGTCCCCGCACTCGGCCCAGGCAATAGTCTCCCTGGGAAACAAGTGCACATTGCCAAGTCCCTGAAGCGGATAATGGAGACCCTCTGAATCTCCTCGTGTATCGGAACACTTCAGAGCAGCAACCCAAGCTGCTCCCGAGGCGCTTACCCTCAACCCGGACCAGCAGCGTCAACCCAAAAGGTGGTCAGCCACGGAGATGCCAGGAGGGTCCGCCAACAACAGCATCAGATACGATGCTACGACCGGCCAGCTGGACCGATGACATCGCTGCACGAAGGACGGAGCGTCTCATTCCAGGATCGTGAATACCAGCAGTTGTCTGACAGACGCCGACAGACACTAACTCAGACACACAGCTCGGGGGCAAGAGTACATGACAGACACACACTGGGATCACACCAGACAGTATGCAGCACACAGCACAACACTACACACACACACACATATGTACATTTATGAATGTGTGTACAGAACCAAAACATTCAGGGTTCTTACACATTTTGACCAATGGATATCCATGACTTTTCCATGACTATTCCATGACTTTAAACCAAATGTCCATGATCAAACTGAAGCGTCTTTCTTTAAAAAACATATTAATTATGTCAAACTTGGCGTAAATGAATATTTGATTATAACACATTTCCATGACTTTTTCCCAAATTTTTGTGATTTAAGTCTTTTCCGTGACTTTTCCAGGCCTGGAAATGACCATTTTAAAATGCCATGACTTTTCCAGGTTTTCCATGACCGTAGGAACCCTGACATTGTTTGGCACTTCTTCTTTTGTTACGAGAAATTCTCAAAAATGATAAATGAAAGCTAAAAGCTTCCTCCTTCTCAGAAAACGGTGTAAGTGGGAGGAAACGGGCCCCGTGGAGTTTGATTGTTCACTGTACCCAGGAGTCAGGAATCAGCAGACTGGTGTCGGTGGAGGAGGAGGAGGTCGCCCGAATCCCCTCAGTGCAGAGTCATCTTTATTCATAAAGAAAATGTAAGATAGACTGATGCTGCCCAGAGGAAACGCAGGCCGAGGATGTATTGCATCGTCAATGTATTGCTGCTTATGCTTCAACTCGGTCAGAATTTTCTTTTGGCATTGGGTGCCCTTTTTCTTAGTTTGAGCACCTGCCCCCCAAAATGTCTGTGCACGTGCCTGCAGAGGAGCGCTGGTCATTTTCAACCCCCAGTCTCGACGTGACACGTACTGACATTGAAATAGATTTTGTGGTGTCACAAATCTAGTGTTTATTTCTCCGAGCCCGACAGACACGTGTGTGTGTGTGCAGATAATCAGAGCACCATCTTAAGTGGAATGCATAGAGGCCCTTGGCAGAAAGATATAATACGTATGGCCGTCGGCTCTGCTCTTGAGAAGTGAAGAGGAGAGCTGTTTTCATATGAACTGCATCACTAAGAGCAACATTTTCTCAACCTCATCCTGTGCTCCTCACCCAGTCTCAGGTTTCATGGAATACACATAAGATGAAATCAACCCGGGTGTGTCGAGATTATTCGATAAAGGCTCCAAACTGAAATAGCGAAACCAATAAAGGAAATTTGCCTTATTATGCACACTCGGCTATAAAACACATCATGATATCCCAGAGCTGAGACCTCATATCATCATACCGGGATGGATCAAGATCAATTTGTCTAAGATTATGATTATTTATGCTGCTAAAACATTCCTCCACTCAAATATTATACATGGCTGACATCTGGCTAGAAGCAATAGAAGGGCTGTAAGCTGCCTGATGGCAGGAAATGAAGCTCCAGCCTGAGTTCAGTCAGGAAGACTCCAGTTAATTAGGCTTGTACTTTATTTTTCATACGTCTGCCATTCACTCCTCACACTTAATAATACTATTAATAATAATCCATTTAATTTATATAGCGCTTTTTAAAGATAGTCAGACACTTTACATATTATATTCAAACGCCATAGACACAGATACAGGGAGCGATTCAGGGTTAAGTGCCTTGCTCAAGGACACATTAATAACGTAGTTTTCAGATTTCAGGGGACATGAAAACTATCAGTCGCTTTACATTTAATGTTGTGAATTACTGACTGTTTTTCATGCTTCTTCCACGCTCTGAACTAGGTAACAACCACAACTTGGTTTCCATGGAAACAAACCTCAGCGAGGGATGGGAAGGCTCAAGGCGGGCCCAGGACACCCTCGGCCATCAACGTCTCAGCTAGTTTATTCCATTTAATCTGACTTTAAGCGCAACTCCACATTTCCTAATTTCTACCCCGTTAAACTTTTAAAGATTGTCTCCACTTCAGGAATTAGCGGAGGCCTGCGGTACGTATCCAGTCAGCAACTCCACTCGTGGCAAATAGGTCACCAGATGGAGTTGAGGAGTCAGCCCGGAGGAAATCCAGCTTAAAGCAAACAAGTGTGTTGTTCTGCTTCACTAAAAAGTTCTTGCAGTGCTAATTCTATATCTGAAATTACATAAGAGGTACTCTACATTTTAACACATCACTAACTAAATGATCTGCAAAGGTCTGGGAGTAGCCTATATAGAACAATCAATACAGTCGTTTAATACAGCTTTCATTTTTCAGATGCTCGCTAAGCTTTTAACTTTAAAGACACTTGAAGCCATAACCCTTGGACATCAATATTCATCAAGAATAAACTCAATAATAAACTCATTGCTGCTAGTCCACATACCATAACACAAGTGAGAGAGACAAATTAGGAGTAACTGATGTTGTGAAACTAAGAACATGATCTCAGTGAACCAGACTTGCACAGAAATTTGTCTTCTTTCCTACGTCAACAATAACATTGTGGTGAAATCGTGATTAGTGCTTCTACTAACGACCGTAAATAATTTGCCACTGGTCAAGGCTCCCGCGTGCCGCCATTGTTCCAAGGTTGACGACCCCTGAAATGTAGAGTTCCCACCGTAGAAGCTCTGTTAAACTTGAGGCAGAAACATGCCAACATGTTCACAGTGACACTATTAATTAACTATTAATATGCTATTAAGGAAGTTTTCTATGTGCTCAGATTCAGTTACATGTTCCCTGTTTAGAACTTACATAACACCATTGTACACGGCTCAGTTGTGGTCTAATCACAGGAAAAGGAGTATACAGAGACTGAAAGTAACTTACAATGATGCTTTTAGATGCTGCTTCATGTGCCTAGGTGGCACAGTGCTAGTCAGTTGTTTGTGTCTCAGCACGTAACAACCTGTGAGGCACTCTTGAGACAATTGATGTATGGTTTCATGTGTCGACTGGACAAATATGAGAGCTGTATAGTAGAGGCTCTGGTCAACCCTCTAGAGAGCTGCTATCGATTTACTTCGAACTTAAGACAACATTGGCACAAAAGTCTTTATACCTTTTAATGAACTGTATTATTGTATATATGATGTTTTATAGTTGTATGTCTGTTATTTTATATGGAACTTAGCATCTGAAATAAAGAATAAATACAAAATAAAATTATTAACATGCTGATGTGTTGTAGCTATGATGTTGACCATGTTCAGCATCTTAGCTTAGTATGTTAGCATTTTAGCATGCTAACATTTGCACTGAACAGAACAATTCATCAACAAAAGCAATTGCAATTCAACCTCAGTGACTGAGTGTGTCTCCACAATATCCTGGTAATCCATCCAACTGTTGTTGTAGTTGTCAAAATGTTGCCCTTAAAGTACAAAATGTCAATGCATCTGAAGAAGGCAAAATGTTATGAGAATCCATCAAAGATTCAATCTGGACCCAAGTGGCGGACCGACCCAGGGGCCGACATCCATTCAGCCAAAAACAAGACGGGTTAAAGCTCTTGGTAAACACAGCATGTGAGCCTATTCAGTCTACTTTCAATGAGGCGTTTGTCATATCCCCACCTACATATAGTAAACAAACATATTCTAGCAAAAGACTTAGCCATTATGCTTCGGGATGGGAACTGGATACTATCAAAAATAGAAAAACAGCGAGACACAAGAGGCCCGGCGTCACACTGAACAATATCTGTATACATAACACTCACATTGTCAAGCCCCACATGACCAGATCTAGACTGGATACTGTATTTGGACCCAGCGTACTGAATGTATCCATTGACAGAGAAATGAGCGTGGAAGTGGTTCAATGCTCTTATTTAGCTACAGTACAGTAGGTTACAGTGTATATGAAAACACACACACACACACACACACACACACACACACACACATATATACTGGTACCACAGCTATGCTTACTGTTAGTAGGCACTGCAATATCCAGGGTGCTGTGCCTCCGTGTTGACGCCTGTCAGCTGTAAACGCCGTATGAGTGTAGAGCGGCGGCCCATGACCGATGAAATCTGGTGTATAGCAAGGTATAGATCTTTTTGATATTGATTCTGAAGAGAGAATGAAATGAAAAATATGCTGCTACTGGTGAACTGGTACGATGAAGGGGAGCAGATGGAAAGGCATGAAAAGGCACGCCACTTTTAAGGACTTTTTGCATGTCATATCGTGTTATAATCATGTTATTTATATGCCATTTGGTGATATCAGGATGCATTTGACTGCTATCTGGGCTCATATTGTCAAAGTTATCTTATCAGGCTAGAGTCAACCAGTTTTTGCTCTCTTGTTGGTGTTATTTTGCAACCAGAACCACATCATTTGTAAAGTTTTAACTGTCAAATGTCATAACGTTGCAGCTAAATTATCTGGCATGACTGCAGCAACTCATTGATTTGGGACCGAACTATTCAGAATACATGCAGTCAATGTGGGACCAGATAAAAGACTAGAATAGAAATGTTTTTATCCTTTTCAAATCAAAAATAATGTAATAATTGGTGATGCCATGAGCATTAGATAATTAACTGCAGCTCACCCAGTGCCTTCCCACCCCATTGTTCTCCGTGGATGGCTTGCCATTGTGAATACGAATGTGAATGTCAAAGTAAATATCCAAGGTGGACCAACAGGGTAGGCATGAAGGGCCCTCTGGCTGCTCTACATCCCCTGTTTGTTTTACCCCTGCCCTTGGTGAGGTACTTGAGTGGCCTCCTGTTCTGAAGTAGCTCTGCCTTGAGGTCTAATCATCTTTTGTCATGCAAACATTTGCTTCCGTCAAACAAAAATACCCTCTCTGTTGTCCATGGTACAAATACAATACGCCTTAGACAATAGATAATCAACAATTGAGATGGAAGCCTCTTGTTGTTTTCCAACAGCAGTAAACAAAGGTGTTCATCAAAAGGGAAACCTGAACATGCTCACCTGTTTGTTGGAGATACATGTTAGACATGTTCTCCCAACGCCATCACAAATCGGTCCCAACACTGGGAAACATGCTAAAAGTCTATCGTCACTCAACTAAGCATTGTATCATATTTGTTTGGGTGTATATGTATATATATATATATATATATATATATATATATATATATATATATATATATATATATATATATATTCATTTTACATACATATATGCTTCATTTTGTATTTTATATTTCACTGGTATACTCTCTTTCGTCCCTGTTTTTTATATTTTATTGTATTATTCTCGTGTGTTTAGTTTATTGGTGCTGCTACTGTGATGACAAATTTCCCCTTGGGGATTAATAAAGTATCTATCTATCTATCTATCTATCTATCCAACCAGAGAATGTGAAATATAATTAAGACCTCACATTTCTAATTAATTAGAGTCTTTCCACTCTGAATTTCGAACACGATTAACACGTTGGTCCATTGTTTCGATGTTACACTAACAGGCTATAGGTCTGCGTTAGCTTCATGGTGCGTTAGTTGATGAGGAGAGGAGACAGAACAAACAAATACTATATAATAGCTACAGGGGACCTTGTGTGACGTAGAGCAGCCATTTAAGAGCAGATCCAAAAGTATAGAAAAATAAAAGGATGTGAAAGCTCAGTGTTGCAACATCACGGTCACACTTGAATTAGGAACAGTTTTACTGCCGACATACAGTGTAATGTTAAAAGGGACAGGGCTATAACCTATCCAAAGTGAAACGCATAACTACTCAAATTAAAGTGGCAGCTCTTTTAATGTTTCACGCCAACATTATAGAGCGCGCTGCGTCAGAGAGAGAGAGGACAGAGGGGCTGCGTTTCCTTCAGGGAATACCAATGGGATTGTATCGAGTGTATTACAGACCACTCACTGATGTCAGCAATCGGACTGACCCATGGAAATGCCAAGTCATTCAGGGCCACCGCCTTACAGAAAAAGAAAGTTTTTTGCTGTGCTGTGCAGTGGATGGAGGACTCTCCGGAGTACACAAGCAAACAAATATGATAGATATATATATATATATATATATATATATATATATATATATATATATATATATATATATATATATCCCACCTACCCAACGGGCCATTAGCAACACAAAACGTGAGATTTACGCTTCATCAAAACTGCTTTGAATTATTCCCCACAATTATTTTGCGCTTTTGCGAGATAAAATACTTTACAAGGACGAAGACTAACGGGTGTTTTTTGCTCATTAGATTCTGGTTAACTTAAAGAGAAGTCGTTTCCCTGAGCTTCTCTATGGAACCATTTGGGGATTCCTCCATCACCGAGAAGGCAAATAGTTATTATACTCCCGAAAAACCAAGAAAAAAGCAACCTCCTTAAGTTTTAACACCGATGTAACAAAACGCGTCCAGGTGGACATCGAGTCACTCGACACATCGGGCACCGGAACCACCCGTCAGTCACAGCTTCAACTCATCGGCCGCTGAACTTGACTTTAGCTTTAGTTGAAGACAAGGATTTTCAAGAGTATCAATTGAAAACCGTCAATATTTCCCACATCATTAGTCCTAATTATACGGTTCTTACCAAGAAACTATAGGAATTTACTACCAAACAAGCGACCTGTGGAACCAAAGTCTGCACGCGCTTTCTACCACCACTGCCCATAATGCATTATATTTCTCTATTAGTGAGGCCGCCTTCATCACAAGCCGAAACAATAATACAGATGTACACAAACCGTATGCATGAGGAAAGGCAGTCAGGCAGGTTGCATTGAAACACCTGCTGACCTTTTGGCCATTAAGAAGCTCCGTGCTGACGGTGCGTGTACTGCCCAGTGTCCTGCGAAGTCTGAAGTGGGCGTCACACAAACACTAGAGACATAAGTGCCGACTGACAACATACAATTCACACCCATCCTACCTTCAGCTCCGTCTGGGCTTTTACTTTTCTCTCTGTTTGTTATGCTTCCACATCTGACACCATTGACTATAAACACAACTTCCAACAGAAACAGCTGAATTGGGTCTAATAGATGGAAGGCTACACAAATATTAATAACTCATATGTTTCAGACAAAAGCTGATAGCATCAATTCAATGACCTTAAAGTGCAAATGCATCACAAAATCAGACACTAAATCTGCACACTCTTCAAACACGCACACAACGATGAGCCGCGTGTGTTCTGCAGATTATCAGGATATTCATTCTTACCCTCCGTAGGCTCCAAAAGTAAAACTCCTCTTTCTCTGCGGCATGCCGGCAAACGGAGAGCAGTGAGTCAGTTAACTCACTGCTGAATGGAGCCAGCACTTGTGTCACTTGCGCTGACTGAGCATTTTGTGCGTGTGTGTGAGTGTGTGTATGTGTGTATGTTTTGCCTGCCGTCTGAGTTCCACTCCCGCAGTGTCGGCTGACGTGACCCGCCTCTTCCTCGCACCACGCCTCCTTCTCAAGCAGGGGGAGAAGAGGATGAGGGAGGAAGAGGGAGGGAGGGGCAGGTGTCTGTGTGTGTGTGTGTGGGTGGGGGGTGGGGGGTGCTCACCAAGCCAGTCTCCCAGGGAACCAGTGTGTAGTAGCAGCCTTTCTTCAAATCAGGCTATGTCTTCTCTCTCGTGCGTCAAGATCACAGAGAAGTGATATTCTAGAAAACTATTGGTAACCTCGACCCTTTTCTCTTGGCAGAGGGGAGTTCTTGGCATTAAGGGAGAAAATAAATTAAACAGCCTTGCAACACTCCCTGTCCTTGACAGCTGGTTAAACAGGGTCTAGACAAATGTATCGTCATTCTTCACTAATGTCCTCATCATAAAGACGTGCCCCAGCTCCACTCCTGCATACTGTACACTGTGTGAACAAGTGTTATTATATAAAGCCATCATGCTGGTATGCAAACAAAGGTGGAGTTAATGATAATCCTTTATCCTTCATAGCAGGCTGTGGAATGTGATAAACAAAATGAGGGCGGCATGAATTATTGAATAAAGAAGAAGGGTTGTAGTCTAGGGTATCAGCCGGCTACGTGATGGACAGTTCACTCTTAAGCGTCTGCAGAATGTCGGAGGAAAACAGACTCGGGGCGGAGTCGGCGGTGTCCGGTGGGGAGAGCAACAGTTTTATGTGACAACCGTTTATTCAACCCTAAATCGTGAATAAATCAAATTCTCGCCAATCCAGGCCCTTCATCTCCCCGAGGACCGATGATGTCCGAGCACAATCACGCTGATAAAGAATGACATCATCTCCCCACAATCACATCATCCCTTTCCTCTGGGACTGCAGTTTTCAAAAGATATTCAGCCTCTTAGTACTTGGCTGACTTTGTTGGTAATGGACCTCCAGTGTCTCCTGGCCGTGACGAGCCAATCAAACAGCTCTGGCCAGAAGAGGCTTCAATTATGGCGGCGAGTATCGATATGACATTCCTGATAATTCACATAACAATTATTATAATTATTATTATTATTATAATTATTATTATTATTATTATTATGTGGATGAAGTAGAGTACAGACACGGTTCATGGTTTCCAGAGGATGACATTTGTACTATTGACTGTTTTATCGATTTTATTACTGTGGAACTGTAAATAAGATGGTGTTAGCAGTCAAATGTAATAAAATATAATAAAACATAGGGGACGTACTAATTATAAAGAGTGTACAGTTTAAATCCACCTACCTATGAATAATGCTACATAGCATAGGGTAGTTATCTAGAATCCTTACTCAATAAGTAAGTAATAAATGCGAGGAGAATTTGTGTGTTTTAAAGAGATAAATACTTTATGTCTTATCCAACGCCATCGGCTCAAACGATCAGAAAACACTTGCTTGATTCCCACAAACAACCAGTTGTTCTTCCCCCGTTGGCACAGCCACTCCCCAACTTTAAGTACCACTCTATCGATTTGGCGCGTCAGTCTTGGTGCTACCTTCAGAGTCCCGTCTGCTTTCCTCACAATTCAATTAACTAAAGCAGCTGTGGCGTGCGAGGTGCAGCCCGGACAGACAGAAGCCTTTAATCACATCACGTCGGGAACAAAGCCACAGTCCTCCCGGCTCCTTTTGGTCCTCAAAGGAAGTGGACAGAGAGGAAGACTCAAGAGGACGACAGAAACCGAGATCCCACCACAATTTTGAAATGTCCCCACTGTGGGACGAATAAAGGTATTATGTATATATCATATATCAATATCCACGTCATCAGACGCACAGAAACTACTGATGCTGCATCAAAAAAACAAAAAACACGCGGCTACGCCATGAATCAGCACTGATGCATCATCTCCACAGATGTGGGACGTCTCCTCCCACTCGAATCTGTGAATGGGAAGCT
Source organism: Liparis tanakae (assembly GCA_036178185.1). Lineage (NCBI taxonomy): Eukaryota > Metazoa > Chordata > Actinopteri > Perciformes > Liparidae > Liparis > Liparis tanakae. Next base: position 6,551,813 of record CM070097.1, read on the forward strand.
AATGTCCCGTGAACTTCAATCATTTACTCCCAGGGTGGAAAGGGCAGCAGTGGGATCAGAGGTGGTGTGTGTGTGTGTGTGTGTGTTTGTGTGTGATGCTCAAGGAGTGAGGAGTGGACAAAGTGCATTCATTCACCCTCAGCTCGGCTTTCACGGGGGCAGGAAATGTGCTCCTGTGGAATAAATGAGCGCCGTGCCGGTCTGAGGAGAAGCAGGCGCTGATTAAGCGGGCGACGCGTGCGGAGGCCTTTGTCGAGGATGTGCATCATCATTTATCACTCGGCGCTTTTAATAGGAAATCTCATTTTCGATGTCGGAGGTTCAATGTGAACAAACATTTGAGACAAACTGAGATGTAAAGCACCGGGAGGTTCGGGGAGAAGTACAGCCGGCTGTATACGCAGAGGGAACAATAACACATTCAGGCTTGGTCTATTCTTATTCGTATTTGATTCGTCCCTGTAATGTAAGAGGGGTTTATTATCCTGGCCTTTCTCTGGTTGTGAAGCGAGGGGAATAATATGAATGCAGTTTTATTTATAAAAAGCACTTTTCGAGATAAAACCGAGCCGAGGCGCCGCTGGAGGAATTGAGAGCCAGCCGAGGACGGCCTGTTATCGAGCCCCAGATCATAATCAATCACTTTTAAAAAAGGCCCTCAAAATGTATTGTGTGATGATCGGTGGTGTGCATGAAAACTGGATTGTATCTCATCTTATATCAGAGCTTTGCCAACATTCAAGGAAAATCGCAACCATGTTTTCAAGGTGGTGGATCAGTGGTTTTGTAGTTTTGGGGGTCTCATGTGTTCATGCTAGGCAGGGAGAAATAATCCACTCTCCCTCACTACTCATTGAGAGCTCCACCAAAAAAGCAGAGTCAAAACTTACTATAATTTATGGATAATTCCTAGACAAAAATGCCTCTGACTGAACTTATTTATTTGCCTGTTCCTCGAGTCTCAAACCACTAGAATAACAATATCCCGGACGGTTGCTGTTTTTGTTTGGCGAGGAGAAGTTGAGCTTGCAGCCCCTTAACGTCCACAATATCTAAACTGTATCCGCATGAACACACTGCCTGTGGCCAATGTGTATACTGTAAATATTTTGCAGATACTTGGCTGAACAAGGACTCCACATACACTTGGCTGTTTGGAGAGGTTAAGCACACGGAAGAAGGGGTGCCATACCAATATTTGAAGGGAGTGAATATTCAAAGGGCAATTGTGCTTTGAGGCACGTGGAAACAAGCCAAGCCTTATCTCAGCCGGCATTTCATATTCATCACACTTTTATAATGTCAGCGGCTGCTGCTGCAGCGCATGGCAGATGTAATTATGTAAAGCTTACGCTACGGATTAAGTCACATTGAACAAGGGAAGGTCTCTTACTTCAAATCGACTCCACTTTGTCCCTTCAAAAGGAACTGAAAGGATATTTGACTTTATATTGGCTTTCCGAAACAGCCCTCCTTCTGCCGTCTTCTTCCGTTTGTGAAGAATTTAAACCACTTTGTCATCTGCTGGTGGATTTGTACACACACACTTGGAGACTACGCTCCTCTAGCTAGCCGAGAAGAAGTTACAGTCCGGGTTGTTGACTGTCTGGGAGCAGTGGAGCGGGCCTATTGAACCACCGTCCTCCTCCCGGTGATGTCACGAGCCCCTCTGGGCCCCGGGAGCTGCGACAAACGGCCTCACTGTGGCCTTTCATAGCCCCTCACTAGAGGGACAGGATATTAAACCAAGAAAAGAGGTGTTGTTGCACGGGCCTCCAATCCATCGAGCCCCATCCCGTTTTACGGTCCTCTCTGTCGAGGTGCAATGCAATTCAGTTCCCCTCATTTCTTCGGTGAGAGGCTGTGACAAGCATATTTTTGAACACACAAATAGCAATAACCTTAATAATAGAGAGACTAAAGGTATAAGCCTCAAAATCAATGACTGGCACCAGTTCTCCTTCTTCCAGACGGTGAGGATCCGATGCAGGATGAGGGAAACGGCTACAGGGACATGCTGCTCATTGATCTGTGCGGCAGTGAAATATCTATTTCAGTGAAAATAGATCCTCAGTGCCACGCTATCCCTCCGCCGGGTCTCAGGCAGCTCCGGGATGCATGTGTTCTCAGAGACTCAGGAGGACTTTTTTTTCCTGTCAGGTGATCAATAGATGACTTGACTCGGCAGACAGACTCAGCTACCCAGAAGCCCAACAGCTCATTTAAATCCCTCTCCTCTCATCAGGAGGGAATAATCCATCTGATGGCTCTCATTTCCACGGACCACGACAACTTTATAATTTACTAATCCAATATTACTTCTTTGTGAATTCTACAAACATTCACAGGTATTAAGTTGATTTGTTTGAATGTTTTTTTGTCTGTTGTTGAAAAGAATCAGTCCACATGGGTGTGACTCTAGTGCAGAGTTGTAAACAAAGCTCAGGCTAATGCAGGGCAGCGGCGCCCTCTCCTGGACACTGGGTTGGAAATCTGATTTTATTACATCATACTGGTCAGCTATACATTTTAGGACAAATCTGTCCGCTTGTCTTTAATTTGCTGAACAATGTAAGGGGGGTTCCAATGCCAAAATCTACGTAGACATTGGTGGTGATCCCAATCGACGCACTCAAGCATATCGTTTCTGACATAGAGGAACCACAACAAGCCGCTTGAGTTGGTTTTCTCCAGCGTTTTGGTGTTGGGAGACATGCCAGATACCAAATTAACGTATAGAAGCACTAAAAAAGTGGAACTTTCATAATATGTCCCCTTTAAGTCGTCTCGATTGAAGGGGTTCATAGAGACCCGGAGGTGATGCAAGAGGCCTCAGACTGTGAGCCTCCTTGCAGTGAGTTTTATTAATTCCCGACCATCGTTAACCGCTACGTGCGATTGTGGAAATCCACTTTGGTTTGTAATCCTAAATTGTCTTGGCATTTCTTTCTTTTTTTAAAGAGTAATAAAATCCAATATTTTCTTTGGATCAAGGGAGCACCGACGGAGAGCAAGGAGGATGAATCAATGGCCGGGTATCATGTCAGCCATGCTCAGACAAGCTCTATCCTAAAGCTATTTGGCCTGCTCTTTAAAAAGGTGGCCATTAAATATTACAGCGTATAGATTTTTCACATACAGAGCACAAAACTTACACACAACATAAAATAGAGTCAAAATATCGATATACTGTGTCTAATGACAACCTGATCACTGATTGGTTGAACTATAGGTCCAATAGATCCATTTGAAAGAACATTTCAGGATCAGTGGGTTTTTCAGTCACCTTAATCGAGCAAGATGAAAGTGACGCGTAGCGACTTTCCACACAAGGTTAATGTGAAAGTAAATAAAAGCCACAGGCTCCCGACACTACAGCATATGACCAGCACACTTTCTACGGACGTTAATAAGGCCGACATCAAAGTGTGTGGCTGTGAAGTATAGCGCGGAGTAAACCAATTCAAATACAACTCAGTGATTAAGCAGATGCACCCTGGTAGGTCTTGAAACGCCTGAATGGGCAACAGTACAAAGGCAACTTGTGATGAACACCGAGAATAAATATAGAAGCCACACACACACACACACACACACACACACACACACACACACACACACACACACACACACACACACACACACACACACACACACACACACACACACACACACACACACACACACACACACACACACACACACACACACACACACACACACACACACACACACACACACACACACACACACACACACACACACACACACACACACACACACACACACAGTGGGTGAGTCATTCAAAGACCATCAAAGAGACGGTACACTTTCGATCTAATAAGCCGTTTGCAGCGGTCCGGCTGACATTCTCCTCCGAGCAGAGAATGCACACAAATACAATTTGCAGATGAATTATTCAACGGGGCGGCAAAACAATGCATCCGAGTTCTAAAAAAAAAAAGACCCATAAAAGTACTTGAGATTTTATATATTGTCTGTTTGGCTGTTCCTGGGACAGCTCTATAATTATCTCAGAAAATCCAACACAGTGACTTCTAATGTAGGAGATGAGTTAAAAATAATTATAGTAATGAGGAGAATCTAATTGCTAACAAAATATCACTGCTGTCCAATCATTCCCCATCATTGAGGCCGTTAGTCTGTTTTCTCCAGCGTCACAACGCCTTTGTTTAATGCGGCTTCTCACCCCGAGACAATATTAATTACAGCACAGGCTTGTGTTTCAGACATCACAGACAGAGCTGTTATTTGCAAAAGGGTTCAATAACATATTAGACCTCAAGCTATACAGCATGAGAGGGAGAGCGGGCAGGAGAGAGTGAATTGGACGTCTAAAAGATGCATTCACAGACCTGCATGGTGCCGTGTGCCAAAGGGAAATCCTATGTGCATGATGAGGATGATGATGATGATGAAAGCGGAGAGTATCGAGAGCTACAGACGGCCTCGCGTAAACCAGCACATAAATAATCCATGTGAAATCTGGAAACTGAGTGGCTGGAGCTCCGAGGCTTCCCCGGGTGTCTTTACCATTTGAAGGAGGCTCTCGAGTGGAGAAACTTTACGGCTCTTTGCACCTTTAATAGGATATCGAGGCGAATAAAAATCAGCTAAAAGGTCCAAGTCATAGGAATAAAAAAAATGGATGAAACAGAGGAGGCATTAGAGGATATCAGTAAACCAATTATTCAAATATGTATATATACTGTCAAAAGAACACTGCCCATACATCACATGACCAAGCCTCCAGATTAATTAGCGAATGAAAGGCAGAGGAATCAATTCAACTTTAAGGTCACTTCTGAAGCAAAGAGGCTTCCGGTGAAGTGACATTGGAAGGGTAATTTGTTGGCTTTGGTTTCCATGCTTTGTTGCAGCATTTCAACACAGCGTAGGTACAAGGATAAAAGTTGAATAACAGAATAGCAAAGGCGGTGAAAGGTTGTAGAAAAGAATTCTGTAAAGCTGAAGCTCAGGTGAGCCCAGATGGGGGTTTTAAACAATGTAATGTGTGTGGGAACACATAGGTGTCCGTTTACAGGTCTCAAGACTCTGAGGTTTTGGGGCAGGGATGTCTATGTGTACAGATTGTAAAGCACTCCGAGACAAATTTGTAATTTGTGAAACTGGGCTATACAAATAAACTGAATTGAATTGAATTGAATTGCATTGAGGACCTGTAAACAGACACTTTAGGCTTATAGTACTCTCCAGTTGAGAGTACTATAAGTGACACAAGGTTGCATGGAGGCAGCTGTGCAACGTGTACAAGTTTGAAGGCGTGGAGTGAGAAAGAAGTGAGCTTACCAGACCTCTTCAGCACACTCCTCATGGCTGCTAGCTCCTAGCAGAGCACACCTGAATCTCCAGCGAACTGTCAGTGAGAGAGTTGCATTGTGGGTAATGTAGGCACCAGGTTTTGACAAGAAAGAAGACTATAATAGTAGTATTAATAAATCATTTTGTTTTACGGTTCGCACCCAGTAGTGTATTTGTATACTTGTTTTTTACATTACATTACATTACATGTCATTTAGCAGACGCTTTTATCCAAAGTGACTTATAATAAGCCAAAGAGTTTTCCTGTTCAACAGAGAGATATAAACTTAAATGTGAATCCATGTGATTTGATTGTATTGCAGTTCTCTTTGTTGAAATAGATCACAAGTCTGCAAACTGTTAGGATCTAAATAAATAGTTGATTTATCTTCTTTTTTAGGCAACGTTTTGATCTACACGCTCTTCCTCAGGCCAAGGCGAGTCCCTCTTCTAATGGTGATTTGAACCTGATTCATTACAAACTAATTGCATACCATGTGAGATCTGATTAATGATTACACAACAGTGAGTTCACACCGGCCCACTCCAGGACTTTGGCAGGGGATCATTAGCGTTGGCCTCGAGGCCTCCCTCTCCTGCTCATCCTCCCACGCTCGGTGTCTTATAGCCTGAACCCACCCGCCAAGCCGACGAGCCCATCTGCTTTTTCTTTGTTGCTCGGCCAAAAGGAATACACACCTCGTGAATTAACAAAGACGCTGTCGTTGTTCAATGATTCCGCGGCAAAAAGAGATATTGAAACAAACAACACAGGTCTGTGTTTTCAACGCATTCATGTTTTATTTTATTTCCAAGGAGGATGAAGGAATGTTGTTTGCAAAAACGGGGTAGCGTTCCTACACTGAGCAAAGGTCCCGTTACATCTTATAGTAGAAGAGGCTGCTGCGTGGTGGGACTGGAGGGCACTCACACCTCTGAGAGCGCAGAGGCACTCAACTGTAAGCGTATAAAGATATGGAGGAAGGGAAGATTGAACATGGAAAGGAATTGGGAGATTTAAAAGGTGAGGAAATTAAGGAGCGAGTGTGGAAAATGAAAAGGTGGAGAGACAGAAGGATAAAGGGGAAAGGATAAGGAAAGGGAACTGCAGAAGGATGGAGTACTGTTGCAGGAGAGATCCATAATGGAGGCACTGGAGCATAAAGGGTTGCAGAGACCGGGTGGGTAGAGTTAACTGGTAAAGGACTGGTTGGAAAACTAAAATCTGTATCATCACTTTAGGGACTGCCCTATGCAGGTTTCTCTATCAATTGGAATATAATGCATTTTTAAAGATATTCATTCACTTGTTTTTCAGTGCATTGAGGCTTCCCTTGCCAAACACATTAACACATTTAAAGAGGTCAGCATATTATGAATATAGTTAGACCTGGCAGCCTCCGCTGCTCAGATGCAGAGGCTTACTCACTAAAGACAGCCATGAAATCGACTGAAACACTAGTCAGCCTGGCAAAGAAATAAAAAGCAGTGCAGGAAAAACACCTCCCATGTGTATCTTTGTGGTGTGTTTTCATTTAAAACTATATGTTAAATGATTAGAAGCCACCAGAATGAGTATGGTCTGATACCAGTACTGGTCCTGGGTATCATAGCACTTAAAACAGGATCCTGGTATCAGAGAAATTAATCCAATACTAAAATTGAACTCACAGAGATATATTGTGACAAAAATGAACCGATACCCTCTCTCTTCCTGACCTCCCAATGGCATATCTCATTAATAAAAAAATACTCTCACTTACCTCAACAAATCACTTAATCTCACTTACCTCAACAAATTGGTTTGAAGTAATCTCAGTAAATAAGATACAGTGAATAAAGTAATCCAATTTGAGAAAAAGAAAACTGGTATCAGATCATCACTTATCACTGAAATATATTTTGTTTTTGTTATGGAAAAAAGAAAAGACCCTTATTCTCATATGTTGGAGAAAGTTAAACAAACACTACAACACAATTTACCTGCAGTAACCGTGATGAAAAGGGACATTTGGAATAGAATCTTCCTGGAGAAAATGCCATGATGCAAACCAAACAGAACTATTTATAATGTATATCAAATTGATTTATTTTATTTATGATTATTAAATTAATATTAGTCAATTTGGGGCTGCATATTTTTAAAACGGTAACATTTTCCTAAAATCTTTCATGAAGACATGATCATCTTTAACTCCAAATGTCTCGATGAAAATAAATAAATGTGGTTTTGACAAAACCTTTGCGGTGACGTCTGATGGAGTATTTCTGCTATCAGGTCAGACACGTTACCCGGAAACGTTTCTACACCGACTGCTCACGAAATATTGAGCAAATGGAAATAAACTAAATATCTTAAAGACAAATCCAAACTTCTCACAAGACATGCAGCACTGATATCAGCAATAAGTCCAATTGTATATTTACTTTAAATGGCGTCCCGTTTGAAACTACACTTCGGAGAGTGAACTTGTACACAAACATTAAAATTAAAATAAAAAAAGCAGGCGTGAAAACAGGACGCAACAAAGATCCTTCTTGGCACGTCAATAAAAACACTTCTCGTCCGGGTGGCGACCCCAGTAACTCCCGCACCGGACAGCGCTCGGGACAGAGAGCGCTTCTTCTTCTTCTTCTTCTTCTTCTCTCCTCCAGCTCTTTGAATTAATCTGCAGCTGCTTTTAGACACGCGCCGCGCCGCTTCCCAACACCATGGCCTCACGCGCCGCGCATCACCGCGTGCAGAGAGAGAGAGCAGTACCTGAGCTGCTGTCTTCAGGCTGGCGGCTGGAAGTGAACGAGTTTGTGATGAGGAGTACCGGGACGATGAATGGAGGCTGCGCTGCCTAGCAACCACACAACCAATAGAATAAATGGAATTTGACTCCGCGCAACTCACTCGATGAAATAAATTAATTTTCATTCTAGTCTGTAACTTAATTATTGCATATACTGTTCTAACATGGTTAATAAGAAATTAACACAAATCAGATTGGACTTCTTTTGTTATTAATAAGAAAACACAAATTAGATTAGACGTCTTTATTGTTATTAATAAGAAATTCAAAAAATCAGATTGGACTTCTTTATTGTTGCACATGTGTGACAGTAGCTGCATATTGTTCATAATTTGTATTCAGGCATCAACCATCGTGTCTGGCAATGTTGAATCGCATGCTCTCAGGACAGCAGGTACACCGACAGCCGCTCCCAGTGAAGTCACTGGAGACGTGGGGCTGTCCAGTAACGCTTTGCCCCGTAAGGAGAGAGGAGTGCGGCACCTTCTTGACTAAAGCAACCAGGCAACCAAAAGACATTGAAAGAAATGTCCGGCAGGTCACTGAGGCGAGCACAGATCTCATCATCGGATCTGGGACATCTCCTCCAGAAACGGAGTCTTCGTGCAGCCGGTGCAAAGCTGGTCCATCCACAGAGGAGCCTCGTGCTGCAGGGGGGTGCGGCGAGGGTAGAACGTGTAGTCGAGGTCATAATTCAAGAGACAGCTGACGGAGGCCATGTAGACGTCCGAGAAACGAGAGAGTCGCCTGGAGAAGTACGTGGGGTTGTGACACGTTCGGAAGATGCTGCCGAACTGAGGGTTGAACACGTTCTTTGTCATCACCCTGCAACATTAAAAGGAACAAGTTAATGTGATCCTAAGCATGTACAAATGTATATATGTAGTGGTGGAAGTAGAGTACGCCGATACCTTTCCTTATTACGATAGCAATACCACAAAGTAGAAATACATAACTCAGTCAACGTTTTACACTCAATTCAGAACCTAAAAGTAATTATCAAAAATAAAATTAGGCCATTACACAGGCATTTATTTATTTATATATATATATATATATATATATATATTTATTTATATATATATATATATATATATATATAAAAATAATCTTATTATGTATTATCAAGTCAAATTATTTGTGTATCTAACACACAGCAAATAAATGTTTCTGATTATAGATTTATTTTTAATTGATTTGCCTTAGACATTAATAATAAGACGGATATAAATCTAGATAATTACTAATCCTTTAATAAGTATTCATTCTGAATATGAAACAGCTCAAGGTGGATTAACCACTTAATATTTACTATATAATGGGATCGCATTTTATATTCTCGGAAAATCTTAGCCTGTAAAGTAGCTGTCATGTAAAAATGTCGTGGAGCTGAAATACAACCAGGAACTGAAATAATGAAGTCAAGTACAGCAACCCAGTCCAGTGCCTCTCTAAATGCACCGTGGTATGAACATTATAGAGCAGGGTCACAGGGTTCATGGATTAACGGATTAACGGCACCCACTTGAGCTCTTCTCTCTCGATCTGCCATTCCTCAAACACCCGTTTAGACTCTGGATCCCGATTCGTCTAAGAAAACAAAGAAAACATCACTATGAGTAAAGGAACGTTTGTTATTGTTATTAGGCAATTTTAGGCTTAAGAAACACAAGTATCTGCTAGCTATTTAAACATCCGTCTTCTGTTAACCCTCAGGACGTTTGGATTGGAGATGGGTAAACAGACTTGCATTCATCGGCTCTGTGTGCGGCTCACCTGTAGGTTCTCCATCAGGCCGGTTAGCGCCTGGAGCCAGGTGAGGCTCCTGCCGTACCGGTCCGAGCTCACCACGTTGGTTTCCGGCTCCAGCTCAGGCACAATGGCTGCTGTACGCCAGCCGTGACGCAACATCAGGTCCTACAAGTGAAACTGCTTTGGTGAAACTCATTTACTCAACTCGTTTCGTCAACAGCCGAGTTTCACTTCATGCCTTCTCGAAGTCTTTGTTTTAGGAGTTAAATCAGTGGCTCCCAGTTGGCTAAAAAGTAGATATTAAAGTGTTGATGCAGGTTTATCAATCCAGTCACAAACATTTCTCATCAGTATTTAGGCCTCGAGTCAAAACCAAAGGGTTTACAAGACTCCTTAGAATAAGTCAAATAGACCAACTTTTTCAGATCCAATTAATTAAATTGACACCTAAATACATAACTCTGGTAATGTGTTCTTAGTTACACCCTTTTAAATTCATGCCAATTCTACATTTATAACCGTCACTCAGCACTGCCATCTGCTGTTGGAAATGTTCATCTTTCAGCCCCACCCAAATGTTACACTGGAGACTTTCTGAATTGTGCAATAGGTGGAGGCCGGTGGGTCTTTGTATGTTAGCGTTTGGCGGGGCCTGACCCGGAATAAGGTTTAACTGCATAGTTTTGTCCTCCTGAAAAATATCCCACCACGAAAGGAAATGCTGAGGTCATGTGATCCATAATGTGAATTAAATACAGTCATACAGTTGATCCTCAATACAGGGATTCATCGGCATCATTTGAAACTTACAGCCAAGTCACTATAAAGATGGTCGCCAAAGTAAAGAACCCTTGAACCTCGCCAGCCTGTGAGTCTGAGAAAGTCAAACAGGTTTCCCTGAAACACAAAAGAACCACATTCCATTTTCTTTGGCCCATCAAGACAAGTTAAGAAACGTGCAACATTTACAAAGCTGCAGCAACACAGCTGCTGAATAGTGAGATAAGTGGTATGATTAGGAACAGTCAAACAGTAGCCTAAAGTTATACATACCTATAATATTCATTTATTGTAGACCCCGTACCATTTATATCACTTGTTTTATTCATGTTTCTTGTGTGTACTTTAACCCGTTTGCTGCTGTAATGCTGTAAATGTCCCCACTGTGGGACCATTAAAGGATGATCTTATCTTATCTCACCTGTTTGTAGATCTGTCCTTTGTCCAAACTGGTTATCTTTTCCCACATGAGGTCTCCTTTAGCATCCAAGCGCCTGAAGGGTCTGTAAGATTAAACACCAGGGTTCTTACACATTTTGACCAATGGATTTCCAGGACTTTAAACCAAATGTCCATGACCAAACTGAAATCTCAGTATAAACATGAACACTGTAGAAAATGTAGCGTATTGAGAGCTATCGCTGGCTTATATTTTGAGCGTCTTTCTTAAAAAAAAAAAAAAAAAAAAAAAAAAAAAAAAAAAAGGCGTAAATGAACATGTGATAACAAATTTCCATGACTTTTCCCAAACTTTTGTGTTTTAAGTTTTTTCCATGACTTTTCCAGCCCTGGAAATGACCGTACGAACCCTGAAACACGTAAAGTACATTTTTTAACAACACGATCAACGTTTTTCCAAAAACATCCACTTACTTGATGCAGTCGGTGAAGAAGTGAGGTTTTTCCGCCTGCACTATGACAACATCGAAGAAGTCTCTCCAGTTTTTTCCCACCATGTAGGTCATGCCTTTATCCCTGCGAACACACAAACAAGCAAACATTAGAATAACAGATTGCAACACAACGGTTCACAGTGGACTCATAGCTGACAGATAGTGCACGCTTACACAAAGCTGAAGGGACTGTTGGTAATGAGGAACATTTTCTTTCCATGCTTGACCAACCGATGCAAAACAGCGTCCGTCTCCTCTCCTCTCAGAATGAACTTATCTATGGAGAGAAAGAAGAACGCACAACATGTTCCCATAAACTTTTACTTCATGTGCGGTAATGTGCCGGATTGATACAGATGACGGAAAGATAGATCTTACCAAGATCTTCCATGACCCATTTGTACATGTAGCCTTTCACATGAACCATGCCAATCGCTTCCTGAGGATGAAACAAGTGTTACACGAGGCCAACAGACCTTCACAACAGATCTAGACATCGTCTTATGGATGAATGCTCATCTCTCCATTGCACATTATTAACTGCCTTCTCTCTAGTCATGCCATGGCGCTGCTGATGCCCCGCCCACTTATCTATGCCTCCATCTGCCTGATGAACCACAGAGGTCTGGATCGTGGTCCATACTTACCAACAACTATTCATTCACTCAATCATATTCATGGAATTTGTTATAACTCTGTAATTATTCCATCTGTACACATGACATCTCTTGTTCTGTCCATCCTCCCCCGTTTCTCTCCTGAAGGTTTCTTTCCTTTTCTTTCATCCATTTTCAGGGAGTTGTTCCTGATCGGATGTGAGGTCCTGGGACCGGGATGTCTACGTGTACAGATTGTTACGCCCCGAGGCAAATTTGTAATAATGGGCAATACAAAACAAACCGAATTGAATCGAGTCATGGTACTTTTCCGAAATAGCATGAGTCATTTCTGCCGAGAGAGCTCTCCGAACTACAGCCACTCGAAAAAAGAATTGAACTTTAATTTTGCGCCGATTTCGGCGCCCCCTATGGACAACATGAATAGTACCGGCGGAGCAGAGAGGCGATGAAGCCGGAGGAGGAGCCGCTCCAGTAGCCAATCTTCTTGCTGATTATCATTCGATTATGTAGGTCATATAGTTCATTCGTATCAGTTTCATAAACAGTTAAAAACGGATGTTGCATGATTGTTTCTCAAAGCAGATGTGGTGCCAACTGTACTGCTGCCAAGTAACTTGAAACTCTGGCATCTCAGCACCAAAAGGAAAAACTGTTATGCTATTTTTGTTCTAACTTTCACTGAGCTCAGCACATTCCTGCGCCTCCAGTTGAAGAAACAGTCGAACACAATGAGTCAGTATACTTCTCAGTAGGAGCCACAGGGTGAGGCCGAAACTTAAAACCTAGGATACAAAATTTAATACACACTGACCGAGATGTCCTTGAAGAGGTGAACCGGGTCGTAGTCGATGCCGTTGGTGATGAAAAAATCATTTGCTGAGGCCAAGAGAGTCATCTCAGGAATGGAGAAGATGTCCATGAACTGCTTAACCTTTGGCCCCTGTGAGAAGAAAATATATATATATATTAATGCTTGATGATAACTTGGGGTACAGTACATGTTTGTGAACTTGTAAAATTAACACTTCCTAATGACATGGAATCATTTTCACAACAACAAATATCCACACCAAAACTATTTGATAGGAAAGTTTCATGGAGGGAGGGGAATACTTCCCACCGCACTTAAAAGATCTAAATGTTATTAAACTTTGCAACTTCCATACTAAAAAGTTATCTTCTTTTCATGTCAGAGTGGAGCATTGAAAAACTAATTAAAAATACATTCTTTTGTGGATACAGAGTTCTTACGTCAGCTTTTTAGGAACAGGAACACTGCCTTCCAGCTGACGACAATGTAATAAATGAGATTTCAAAATGTAACATCCCTGTTTATGCAACAGTAAACCCACTTTGAGTCAAATGCTTGAAATGTCCATGGACAGATTTAATCCAGAACCGCATTCCTGTTAGAAAGAGGCCCTATGAGATTATATCAGATGTGTAAATATAAGAAGAGTTTTCTCATCTGTGCCAAACATGTTGAACAAAGAAGAGACAGTCCAAATATCTCAATTCAACGGGCAATAACCGTCATAAATATCAGGCAGAATCCGACTTCACCATAGTTCAAAAAGGATTAAAAGCTTTCAAAATCAACTGAAATGCTTGATAGATTCTCCAATTGTATTCATATTTCTGTACACTTTCAAAATAAAAGAACTCCTCCTCACCTTTCCATAGAAGCCGCTGTCCTGCTGCAGTGGGACATGGTAGCTCCCCCCAAAGAGCTGAAGCACTTCCTCGTCCGACACCGGGCTCAGTCCCCTGGGAACCCCAAACAGAACTTTAATATCCGAAACTCCAAGCAGAGCGTGAACCTTCAATTGACTTGTGTTCCTGGTCCCACGCACACAGCTCACACAAACGCGAAAACAAAAAGTGTTTTATTAATGCAATTTCTTTGCACAAGTTGATGGAGACGAGTTCCCCTTCTTCTGAAAAAGTATCGCCGTTTGTTTCGACAGGCTCAGAAAAGGTCCAGAGGTTAATCCACATGTGATTCCATAACATAACACGGTCGGAAAAAACTGTGCAACTGAAAAAGGTCACCAGGTTAATCCACAAGTAGTTCAAGAGCATAACCTACATAAAACAGTCAGAAAACTGTGCGACTCCACTCTGCTCCAGATACCAACAGCCGTAAATAACTGACTCGAGTGTAATTAGAGTGACGGCAGTCTGTAACTTACGTGTATTATTTACCAAAAACAACTGATAACGACAACTGTGTAGCATTCAAAGTTAGACACACGTCTAATTTAAAGTTCAATATGTAAATGCAAAGAAATATTGTACTGCAAAATTGAAATTGGCTCTTACATCAATATTTACACAAGAGCATAAAAAAAAAAACATTATCAGACAGCCATAGATGATTTGCTATCAGCAGCAATGTAGATAAAGTAACTAAAAAACAACATGGGGTAAGTGTTAGTTAAGATACACTCGACATCTTACCGATACACCGTTCCTGGCTGGATGTAATGGAAAGCATCTATCTTCATCAGAAGACCCTACAGAGGGGAACATATATGTATGTCAGTATGGAGGAATGTACACCATTTTTCTCATGCAAAGGGACATTTGTGATTTAAAATGATATACCTTTTGGATGTCATAGTGCAGACCTCGGACGGTAAAGTTGGGAATGTAATCATATTTGCGGAGGCCTTCAGGGTACTGCAGGAAGACACAACTGATCAATTAACCTGAAACTGCAAGCGGTTGTCATGCTGCACTACCCGATGCAGCGACTGCAAAACACACCTTAAAGTGCTCGATTAGGAAGCTTCTGGCTTTATTGTAGATCATTATGTTGAGGGCGTTTGAATACATCGCCAGAGTGTAGTCATAGTCAAAGCCGTAGATGTCCACTTCTGACAGGTCGACCTCGTTGTTAGCGTAGATGGTGGAGGAGTTGAGCAGGTTACACGCACCTGGTGGGATCAGGTCTGAGAGCAGATGGGGAACCGTCACTTAATTAATCCAGTCAAAGTAGAAAGAGATCAGTGACTAAGCCAAAAGAAGGGAACAAAACACCAGGCGCTGTCTTCATTTAAAGATGGGGAGGATTAGGCACACAAAAAAAAAATACCATATTCTCACGCATTATAAAAAAAACTGCTGATTTTGGACATCTGCAGAGACTAAAGCATTAATTCCACTGCTCTGTTCAAACTAGTGAGGCTGGCAAGCTCATTGGAAGTTGCGTAATGTGTACTTCTAGGATGCCAACTGACTTGACAGAACCAAGCCCACCCACCGCCTCACCCAAAAATTATTCCACTTTCAGTGCCAATACAAATTAAATTGAGTATTATATTTAATGAATGGTTGATTTAGAGCATAGCTTTCACTAATTCTAGTCAAAGGGGTTCTTTTAAATCAGCCATTTTACAGAGTTTTACCTGGCACTCTTGCATAAGCTGATAAATACAACACATGTGTAAACAAACATTTTACAATGTGTTGCTGAGTCAGCCTCCAAAACCCATATCTGCAATATAAGAGCACCAGACTGTCACTGCACTGACCCAGGACCAGCTTATCATTGTACTATTGACAACGGCTCTATGTTGAGTCACATTTCAAACAACTAATTAGTCTGAGAGTGCATAATTAGTTTTAGCTCAATTCGTTCGAGATGAGCCAGTCTTGCTCAGTAATCATCACTGGCGATTGGCGCGCAATGCATGCCGGTTAGATTCGTGTCCGACGTGTTCCCAATTTGCTCTAACGTCATGCACACGTGGACAACGATCGATAATCTCACGGAGGCGGCCGCAGATAGAGCCGAGCGACGCAGTAGCCCTCCAACGACTGCGTGGCCCAGTGCATGATGGGAAACGCCCGACCACATCAGAGAGCTGATTGGCTCTTAGATTTGACAACACCGCTTGTAGACAACCCTTATTTTCTGTCTAGTTGCAATACAAAAGGATACATCTACACACACACTTTTCTACATGCATATTTTTTATAAACGCATATGAAATAATCCGAACGAGGTCTATACGAGTAGCCTACAGACCGGAACTATTGGGAAGTAACTTTTTTCTGTGACTTCCGGTGTGTCGTTTGAAGTCAGCCGAAAACTGTCCGACTTGACCTCCGTTTTTAGTCAACACCCCCCTCGCTGCTAACCAGCTGTTCATCTCGAATTCATGCTCCGCCTCGGCTGAGATAAATATGCAATATACATATATAACTTATTACAGTAGTGCACATTTACATAGCGTAAAAACATCAAAGACAGGCCCAAGGGTTATTAGGCCCTTTTCACAGCAGCCATTAGACACGTAATTGCAAGGTAAACACAGGTGTAAGTGATGATGGTCCCATTCCATTTAGTTTCAAAGACATACCGGTGAGCCAGCACAACACCAGGGCCCCAGTCCATCTCAATGGAACAGGGCCATACGTGATTGATTTATTCACACCTGCAATTACGTGTCAAAATGGCTGCTGTGAAAAGGGTCTATTGCTGTGCAGAGAACAGGAGAGAAGCTCCAGGGCTTTTCCCCAAAAACGAGTTTAACCTAAACAAGTGTGTTCTCCAACCCAAAAAGTAGGTTTCTGGGTTAAACTTGCTCCTTGTGCCTATCTATAAAACACAATATGAAAAGTTGTGAATCATTTAAAATGTATTAATTTGTCTTCTGAAATGATTTAATTGTATGTATTTTTCATATATTGTATTACAAATGTAGTTATGACTGGTCAGCTCCTCCATAAACAACCATTGTTTTACCCTATGCTTAAAAAAAATAAAAATAAAATAAAAATAAAAAAGTACCAACGACGTTAAAATAAGAGTATGAACAAAATAACCTATACACTAACGCTACCTCGTATTTCGCTTGTTTGGTAAAGTTGGAAAGATATTTAGACTTCTCCAACTTTACAAAACTTTATTCATTATCGTTAGATTAACGTTAGGGCTGATGGGGTTTTCTTTTTATGAAAAAAAAAATCAAAAACTGAGTTACCGACTAACTTTAAAAGCATACACATGTTTAAACTTGATCCTTAAATACATTTGACCTGGAATAAACTAACTTCGGTGTGCCATCTGTCCGCTGTCGGCTGTCATATCTGATAAGATGATGAAAAGCAATCCCCGCGACAACAACACGTACATCTTCACCAGTGGGCAGCACCGAGAGCCCTCGTGACGTGGATGGCCCGACGTTAATATGTTTGTTTTTTTGGAGGGACAAGGGGCTTATGGACGACATTGGAGACCCCCTGCTGCTTACCGTGAACCAGCCGCTTGGTGTCATTGTACCGAGCCCACAAGTAAGACGTCTTATTCACCGGAGCTGCGGTGGAGGCGTTGGGCCGTTTCTTGACACCGGGAACACCCGCGGCTCGCTTCTCTTCCCCGGTCTCGCATCTGTGGGGAGGCTCGCTGGAGACGTGCTCGTCGCCATTCGCGCCGTCGGAGTCATCGCTGCAGCTTTGTTCATGTGGCTCACCGCCTTGCTTTCTCACTGTTAACAGGCTGCACGTTGTCGAAAGTCTGTTCACTTTGGGGGACCGCGCGAGCGGAGGAATCCCGTGTCCTCGAGTCCACAGCGTGCGTGTCACCGCAGCGCTCACCGCCTTAAAAGACATTGTACTGTGCAAATAAAAAAAACACGTTTAAAAGCGCACCTCCGTTGCAGGCTTTGCGAGAGCAAACTGATCAAAACAACACTTTGTCCTTAATTTAATACGAGCCCGCCCCTCAATATACCCGTGCCCCAGATAGCCACGCCCCCTTTCTTTTAAAGAGGGAGGGTCTTGAGTCCCTGCAGCTAATCATAAACACACGAAAACCAACAACACATATTCCCTTGTATACACTGAACACATTTTAGTCTTACTTTTACATTTTAAGCAGTGATGAGAGGCAAGGCGAGTAAAAACACCACAAAACAAGCTACAATAGAATAAGACAGGTATAAAATAATACAAGTTTAAAGTATTACAAGTTACAGTGATGTATTCGAAGGCAACGGCAAACATACAAGTATATATATTCATCCGTAATTATTATTTTGTGAGAGTTTATTCCACATATACGGTGCATACAAAGTAAACATTGCTGTTCCGTGTTTATTTGCGACTCTGCACAGACAGCAAACATGTCCAGACAACCTGAGAGGCCAGGGAGGTTTCTATACAGTTGATCTGCAGACGCACAGTGAAAACCCAAGAGAGGGCGGGTGTAAGCGCAATATTTACACCGGCTATATTTACTGTCAGAGGTTTACATCATGATCAAAACATATGTTTTACATCAATAACTACTCGATAAATAAAAATAATACACATTGCCTTTAAAAAGCTGGATAACTGTCAGATATATTATGTTACTTTATAAAGATGTGGAACATACTGGCATGTTGTCAGTTGAGTAAATTGTTGTTCAATTAATTAATTTGCTATAAAACCTGGTATTGCAGATGTGTTTTAAACCTAAAAAAAAATAGTTAACATGCTCCAGTTGTTTTTAATTCAATTGGATAACAAACACAACAAACAAACACATATAAAATGTTTAATAAAATAATGTCTAACTTATATTTCCTTAGAGTATGCTGGTCTGTTATAGGTTGCTCCTGTATTTCAAAGAAATATCAGGATAAAAATGACAGAATGATAATAATGCTGATGCTAATATGTGTAAGGCTTCAGGGTGAAAATTAAAACACGTGTACACTAGTGCTTGATTGATAACATTAATTATTTGTATTTCATTTGATTTGATTTATTTGTATAAACAAAGTAAGACAGAGACAAAGGGGATAGGAGGACAATTACAGAGTTACAACAACAAGACTGACATCTTCAACCTGTCACCGGCCCGAGCATCTGTGCCCAAATGCTTCAAAACCACCTCAATCGTGCCAGTACCAAAACACCCCACTGCACCCAGCCTTAATTACTTTTGTCCTGTTGCACTTAAATCCATCATCATTAAGTGTCCACATCTCCGAGGACCACTCTCGGACCCTGAACATCTCAACCCTGGTCAAGAAGGCACACCAGCGTCTCTTCTTCCTGAGGAGACTGAAGAAGATCCACGTCAGTGTGGTATGGGAACTGGATCCAGCGCTGCCTGCGGAGGGCTCGCAGCATCGTCGGGGCCTCCACACACCCCGGCCACATGCTGTGTGCCCTCCTCCCCTCTGGGGGGCGCTACATGCTCCTCCGTTCCAGGACCAGCAGGCTCAGGAACAGTTTGTTCCCCTCTTTATCGAGCAACACCCTCAACTCTGCACCACGTTGACAGCCCCCCCCCCCCCTCCACACACATACACACGCACACGCACGCACGCCATCAACGTCAACCTCTCCTCACACCCTCCCCTCATCACACTTGCGCCTTAACTTTGACTCTTTATACATACTGTTTTTATATATATATATATATATATATATATATATATATATATATATATATATATATATGTGTATACATATCACTTAATGTTTTTGTATTCGTTTAGACATATTAACATAAAACTAATACAACAATGTCAGTCAAACAAAAAT
Source organism: Liparis tanakae (assembly GCA_036178185.1). Taxonomy (NCBI): domain Eukaryota; kingdom Metazoa; phylum Chordata; class Actinopteri; order Perciformes; family Liparidae; genus Liparis; species Liparis tanakae. Next base: position 6,571,544 of record CM070097.1, read on the forward strand.
ATACACCTATATACACACACATATATATATATATATATATATATACACACACACACACACACATGACTACACTAACAGTTTAGCTCCACACCTTCCTGTTTATTAATTGTTTTCGTTCCGTCTCACTAACTATGTCATTCCAGATCCTGTTTCCCATCTCGTCAGTTCCACTCCCTTCACCTGTTCTCTCACGTGCCTCTGATCACTTCCTAATCAATCCCTCATTACCTTCACCTGGTCTTCATGCCCATCTCACCTGCAGCCCATTCCCTCGTTAGTCCCTGTCTACTCAGGTCCCCTCATTTGCACTTGTCCTCTGTCAGATTGCCTTTTGTTTTTCCACACTGTATTTATATATTTCTGTCTGTTCCGTTCCTGACGAATTCTGAGTAAAGATAATTATTTGCAGCGGTCTCCGGAGTCGTGCTTTTGGGTTCACCCTAGTCGCCCTGTGACATACACCATATATATAAAACACATACATACCACAGAATAAAGACAAAAAAAGACAGAAAAAGAAAAGCATACATTTATACATATCCATATTTTAACTGCATTGCACTTTTTAAAATGTAAAAAAATAAATAAAAATAATATATATATATATATATATATATATATATATATATATATATATATATATACATATATATATTCTGCTTTATTTGCACTGCTATGGTCAGATGCTTACCAACATGTCATTGCCTCCGTACCTGAACTCCCTGTTCATAATAAAATGATTAATAAATATAAATAATTATAATAGTAATAATGACATACATATAAATTGAGCTTTCAACTGGTGTGTTTTATATGGTTATTTTAATTTGTGTGGTTTCTTTGAGTATCTTGAATATCTACCAAATGTCTCGCTCAAACTTACATGTTTAGTTCAGTAGCGGTGGACATCTAAATATTTATAATTGAGAAACAGAAGAGAGCCAGGAGTCATGTTGCTGTAAATAAATGACAAGGGACTGGAATAAAACAGTTAGTACAACTGGTCGTTCACTGGAAGGTGTGGAAACAATTCATCATTCTGGAAACCAGTCGATGACGGAGAATGTCTGGGTCCAACAGAGAAAAGTTCTATTTATTCTGATATTTAGAATATAATGCATTCAAAAGGATTAAGCTATTGCCTGCAGCTGATGTGTTCACTGGTAAGATGTACTACTAGGTAACACTGAAATGACAACTGTTTGTGTTTTACATTCTTCTTTCTGCAATCACAAGTACAAACCATCTTCATGATTATCATGTGTAATATGTAGTGAGAAACCATAGAATAGTATTTGAGAATCTTGTAAGGTGTTTTTTGTTGTCGATGTCGAGAGGTAGAAAGGCGAAATAAGTGTTCGGTTTAAACCAAAACATTACCATAAAATGGTATTGGCCTTGTCCTAATACTGCAGGGTTCTTACACATTTTCATGACTTTAAACCAAATTTCCATGACCAAACTGAAATCTCATTATGAACATGAACAATTTAGAACATTGTGCGTATTGAGAGCGTCGGACGGCATTTATTTTGAGCGTCTTTCTTTAAAAAACATATTAATTATTTCAAACTCGGCGTGAATGAACATGTGAATATAACACATTTCCATGACATCTCCAAAACTTTTATGATTTAATTTTTTTCCATGACTTTTCCAGGCCTGGAAATGACCATTTAAAAATTCCATGACTTTTCCAGGTTTTCCATGACCGTACGAACCCCGATACTGTGTTTGAGCTAAAAAGTAAAAACCCGATCACCATACGGTGTTGGCTCGTTTTTATTCTTCATGACAAAAGCGGTTCACAGGTCAATGAAAGGAAGCTGCACACACACAAATAGTTGAGGACCATCCATGTGTTATGGGTAGTGTGCACATCATCCTCTATTACAATGTACAGACACGGAACGCAGACCACATAAATACAGTTAAAATATACAACAATGGTAATTAAATTATAAACATCTTCAGTGAATTAAATAGATTGAGAAATCTATTTACAACCTTTGAAGAAATATGACATGTTAAAACATTTCCACTTCTTAGCAAGAGATTTAACCTTCTATCTATAATGCTTTCAGACATGTTCTTGATTTTCTGCATTCGTGATTTACTAATACAATTTAGTTCCTATGGCGAGCAAGCTAAAAAGTGAAAATATTTTCCAAAATGAGATATCTCCTTATTCAGTGTTAACACTGCTTTATGGGAAAGTAAATAAAACATACCTTCAAAATCATTCCTTCAAAATCATAACTACAGTGTTAAAAAGAAGCCTATATTTAGACAATGTGATGTAATCTAAAAACAGACCAAATCAAAACCAAGGCACCAAAAACAAAACAAATCAGCAGGTCATGGCCTCTTCTACTATAAACCAGACAGTTGAGCTTAAAACCAAAAAAAAAAAAAAAAGGGATTCAACATTTTCTTGCATTCGGTTCTCGTTTCTAAAACGTCCGTTTCCAAATGTGGTCATAAAAAAAGGTCATGATTGGTCTACTGCAGGTCAATTCAGATATCAACTGCATTCAGTGAGGCAGGTATTGTTACAGTGCCAATGTTTACATGTGTGCCGCTGTCCTTAAACCACAGCATCAAACTACTCTATAAGCGACCCATGTCGGGTGATCAGCATACTTCTTTTTCTTCTTTGTGTCTTTTCTTTGCGTGTGGAGCAAAGCAACGCCACATTGGAGTTACTACGCCTCGCTTTCAAATATTTTGTTTCGTAAAATTCATTTATTTTTACTTTTAAGTCATAATATGCTACTAGATGCAAAACACTGGGTAATGCCTTTTAATTAACAGTTAATTGTTCTACAAGCAGCAACGCGAGGAGACGTTAACTAGTATGTCGTGGGTAATACTAGTTCATTACAACATGCCAGCAGCTATGGTAACAGACAGAAGCGTGATGGCGTTAAATGATGGAATAAAAAACATGATATTATCGTTGCTTAGTTGTTCAAAGGAGTGAGACAAAGCAGAAGCTGAATGGGAACCGTTATGATTATGTAACCAAGAGAAATGAGCGTGGCCCAACATGTTAGTTGTCGAAACAAAACCCCTTGAAATTATAAGTGACGCAAGCAGGAAGTTACATCATCAGCAAATGGGAACCTTGTAATGCCCAGATATTTTCCAAAAGCTGCTTATTGTGAGAGATGAATAATGGCTGCAGCCAGCCACCATACGTTTAAGTGAAGGAAAGTTTGCACCGGCTTCCTCCTGACCTGGTCTGCATAGTGTGCAAAGTAAGATGCTCAGTGGGGATCTCCCAAATCATGAATCTAAATTACTCTGCTTGACCTGAGGTGGTGAAATTATGGCTGATTTATTTCCATCAATTAAACAGCATTTTTACTGACCTCCATTAAAAGGGAGCGGCAAGTCACAGGACAAATAATAAAAAAAGGGCATCTAACTGCACCACAAAAGGAACAAAGGAAGGAACCTTAAGACAGCAGCAAGCTCTTGTCAAATATGTTAGTAAGGCTGCATTGTTCTACAAAAACAACTACCTGGGAGAGTCAAAGGTCATCTAAAGGCTTACAGACACTAAAAGATGCCAGACAGGTCTGACCAGGATGCCAGACTAAAGGCAAGAATGTAAAGACAGACGGCCTTTAAAAGATCAGATCCATGAATCAAAAGCATGAGGACAGTAAACACTGCACATGAAACATCCCTCATTCTGGAATAAATACCGTCACTGGTTCACCACAACACACAGCAGCCTCAAACAAGACCAGACGGTTGGATCTCAGAGCAATGAGCAGCACACGTGTCTCCTCCTCCCGCTCCAGGCCGCATGCGGGTTTCTCCGATCCAAGCAGAGAAAGAAACCAAGTGGGTGGGATGAGAGAATTGAAACTGATTTTTTTTTTTAAATCCATGGTTCTGGTAAGTAGACGGGGAAACATGTTGCACCGTATCTGGGATGGACAGGATGTCTGGAGTCAGGAGGGGAGGTGGGAGCCGGGGAGTCAACATGAAGACGGGTCCTTATGGAGAAGAGAGGGGTTGGAGTGATGGAAGGAGTGTTTCAGCGCTACAGAGACGGGGTGACAGAGACAAAAAAATAAAATTAATTCAAAGAAAGAAATTAAGTGAAAAGGATGATGTAATTAATACGGATAAATGGATCAATACAACATATAACAGATCAGCAAATTGGCTTCTCCAAACAGCTTCATGAGATGTATAAAAGCAAATATGAAACCCAATAGCGGTATTTTTTAAATTAGTAATACACCTACCGATTGGTTATTTAATATATAATAGCATTGTATGGCTTCTATATTTTTATAACACCGTATAGCACTTGAAAAAAGTATTTTAGCACGGACCATAGATCTGCTTTCTACTTTATCTCATCGCCTGCGAGATGATTTAGAGTGCGAGCTTCGGGGCCTGGCAGGCGTGCCCTGAGCCTTGTTGGCAGAGCTCCTACCGACGTTAACGAGCAATTCCTCGGTGGTTCTACTCGAGGAGGTGGAAGACCTGCGCCTGGACTCCCTACAGACCCCAGTCAGCCTGCTCTTACCAGCTGCAGTGTGACCAGGGAGGGACGTGGTTGTCAGGGACGTGGTTGTCGGGGCCCCTGCCGGCGAGGAGGAGGAGGAGGGGTGTGACTGAAATGTGTTGCGACTTGCAGCTGCTGCTTGAACAGAATCAGACCTGCAAGTCAGCGCTTTTCTTCTAACTGAAGGATCTAAGTGTGGTTTGAGATTAGCCTTTGGTTCACTCTCACCCCATGCTTTAGATGTGTTAGGACACGCACACACGGCTTTAGAAGAGGTTACACAGGCCTTTTGCCTGCTGGAAGAGGCCGGTACAACACGCGTTGTGATGAAGGTGTCCTGACGCACGGGGACCGACGCTCTTCGTCCCGACGCGCCTTTTCTCGACTCGCCGACTGCTGCCGTTCTTTTTAACGTGAACTCGCTGTTCACCGAACTGGTGGAGCCTTTGCGCGCCGGAGAGAAGCCGGGACTCGACCCCGTGTTAAAAATATCACTGACACTACGACTTCTAATAAAAGTGGCGTCCCGGGGGAGCGCCTTGCCTCCGCGAGCCGGGCTGCCTGTCGGGGTGCGGTTGTCAGAGCAACGAGAGAGCGAGGTTCTTACGGGGCTTGTGTGGAGGCTTCGGGTTAACCCTCGCAGGTGGTGCGTGGCCAGCGCGGAAACGCTGCCGCCGAGAACGGGGCTAGCCCGCGGGCTGCTCCTCATGGGGGGGCGGGCGGGACTGCTCCGGGGGCTCCGAGGAGCCCGGCCGGACTTGTTGGCCAGCTCTTTGGCCCGGGAGCGCCGGGGGCTGCTGTTCAAGCTGTGGGGAGACAGGGGCGCCTCCAGGTCCTCCAGGCGCTGAGTGAGAGCCAGCTTCTGCTGGATGGCCATGCGCAGCAGGGAGTTCAGGGTCTTCTTCTCATCCTCGGATGCCGCCAGCTGCCGCTGCATCTCATCCAGCTGGGTGACATACTGGTCACACCTGAGAGATTGCACACAGTGAGAAGATGCAGCATGCACAGGCACAAACACATCGGTGCACAGGTGCAGGGACACGAAACACAGATGCTGCACATGAGTTGTCGATTAAGATTATTGTCGTTATTGATTAATCTAGCGGCTTTTTTGTATTAATGAACGACTTGTTAAATTTCCAAAACACAACAAGATGTCTTCACACAGGTTACTTTTTTTAAAGATCACAAAATTATTGAATTCTTTACGATGTAAAATAAAGAAAGTGGCGTAGATGACAACTACAGGAATATAATTGTACTAGAATATAATTTTTCTAAATGTTTCTAAATAAATGTCATTATATACTGTAGAAATGCATTCCCTCCTGCTATCCACATGATGGCATCACATAACTTGCCTATGAGCGAGAGGCTCCGTTAAACTGTAATCTTTAGCCCGTTGCAACAGATTATGTCGGTTCCCCAATCCTTCTAGAGGATATTTAAAAGCCAGCTAATAAGCGTCTGGAGAGGTTCTAGACAGGTAACGCACGTCTAAGAAGCTTCACTTGCAATAAAGAAGAATAAAAACATTTCTACTGGCCTTTCCTAAATCAGAAAAAGTAAAAAAGGGAAATATAAACATTAATTCACACACAAACCAATGCAAAAACACTCAGTTATCCAAGCAAATCTGAAGAGGTTAGTGATTAGTGAGTGATTATTGTGCTCTGTAAGTTTACCTCTTGACAGCACTTTCCCTCCCTATTACCCCCCCCCCGACGTTAGCTCCTCCTTCATTAAGGTAACCTGGCTGGATGGGACCGATCGGTTCTCTCCTCCTCCCCCTTCCGCACGGGGCAGAGCATGTGGTTCATAATCTCCACGTGAACCGGTGGATTGTCCACGTCATAATAAGCACGGTAAGCTTATTACACGCCAGGCGCCGGGCCGCAGCAAGCGAACCGTTACCGAGCACGAAACACCCGAGCAAAGAGCAGACAATCAGAACTTATTAACCGATATCGAAAATGAACTTTGAAAATGTTAAATCCCCTTTGCCACAGGTACAAATCAATGCAGTCGTTTCTTCTTCTTCTACAACACCGCTGCATATATTGCTTACCTTTCCCCCCCAGACATAACAAAAAGGAACACTTACCGACTGGCAAACATGACTCGCAGCGAAGAGAAGGTGGCGGCGTCCTCCTTCAGGGCTTTGAGCTCGTTCCTCAGCTTCATCATGGTCTCCGACACCATGCTCTTCTCCGTCTCGTACTTTGTTTTCAAATTGGACAGCGCCAACTCCGCCGTCTGCGTCGACAGGCGAGACAATTGCACTATTATACACACACACCGCTATAGCGCCATCATTACCCGTAAGCGGGGCTCTTAAAAAGCATCATGCATGACTTTGATGCAAACGACAATACAAAACGTCTCGTGTGTAAAAGCATGGAAATAAATCAGGATTACATCTGGGAAACAAACAGGGTACCATAATTAGGAGGGTTCTTTACTGTATGCGAGTGTTCAGGCAGGCATGCGTGTGTGTGTGTGTGTGTGTGTGTGTGTGTGTGTGTGTGGTGTGTGTGTGTGAGAGAGGGAGAGTGTGACAGCTAAGGGAATGACAGAAGCAGGTCAGGCGCTGCTTGAGCCACAGCAGCGAGGGAGAGGGGGGGTCGGGGGGGGGGGGGAGGGGTCAGCCTCTGAGGAGGGCAACATCCGACTCAAGGTGCAGACCCAAGTAAGCCCAAGGGAAATGTCTAGACACCCACCATACTGCTATCGTCAGGGTCACGTACAGAGAATAGTGAATACCTGCTCTCTTTGGTCACGCCCTTATCAAGAGTAAGTATGAATATATACATAAAACTCTGTTTCTTGCCAAGAAACTGATTTAGTCAACCGAAATCGACAAATTTGGGATGAGTTACTAGATTAAAGTGTTTTCTCCGCGGTGCAGGCGGTGCTCGCCGTGACCTGCCTGTTTGTTCGCCTTGAGGACCGTCCTGAGGGTCGCGATCTGTTCTCTCTTGGTGCTCAGAAGGGACTTGAGCTTGAGCACTTCTTCCATGAGGCTTTCGGCATCCCGCTCCGACTCTCCGCTGCCGCTGAACCCCGAGTACGGCATCGCACCGCGCTGACGACACAGGTCCACCGCCACCTGAGGAAATACAGACGGTTATTGATTCATCAAGGGGGTCAAAGGAGTCTGGTTCACTGTAAACATGTCGTCCAAATCTCAGCGTAGGGAAAGTCTTTGTCTTGTAGATGGGCTTTTCTTGAAAATTCACAGTTAATCCAAATAAACACATTATCAACGTTTATTAGTCACTTTGCCGAAAACAAGCAGTGTAAAATGTATATTTTATCTATCCTTTCTTGACAACACTTAAATTAAACTTCAGAAATAAAAGTAAAACAACTATATAAACGTTTTAACCTGCGTTTCACGACGTTAAAAACATAAATTCTAGTGTTCCAGACAGTGCTGTGTTCTCTGTAGAGAAAGCCACCACTCAACTTTGACCCTTAGTAATCTCACACACACACACACACACACACACACACACACACACACACACACACACACACACACACACACACACACACACACACACACACACACACACACACACACACACACACACACACACACACACACACACACACACACACACACACACACACACACACACACACACACACACACACACACACACACACGATGGAGTTTGATCATTTGAACTGTTCCTAACTCTCAGTTCCCAAATAATCTCGCTCTGGTCGAGTGGCATTCTAGTAAATGTCTGACAAGCTGTACGGGTCAAGCATCGCCTCCTTACCCGGAGGTGTTTGATCTGGCAGCGGATGACCGCGACCAAGTTGCAGACGTTCGACGGGTCCCTGAAATCCTGGGTGGGCGATCCAGGGCAGTTGGGCGCGTCGCTGCTGGCCCCGGCACTGTCCACCTCGCCCATGAACTGCAGGACGGACGCTTTGGAGACGAACATGTCGTTGGCCCGCGGCTTCTTCTGGGAGTTCTGCTGGACGTAGTGCGACCTCCGCGCACTGCCGCCCGCCAGACTGGCCCTGGCGCCGTCGCGGTAATAGTCCAGGGTGACCCGCTTGGGCGTCAGGTTGTTGCACACGCAGATGTGGTGGTAGAGGTTGGACAGCTCCTCGGAGAACGCCAGCAGCTCCTCCTGGGCGACGCTCAGATGCCCCTCGGAGTCGATGGCTACTTTGCGCGTGGCTCCGATCTCCTTCTCCAGCTCGCTGATGCGCTCCTGGTCCTGCTTGCTGGACTTGATGCATTGGCGGATCTTGTCGGCGAGGTCCTGGGCCTCCGCCCGCCACCGATCCTTCTCCTGCTTGTATCTCTGCTCCAGGCCGTTGTAGCGACCCCCCGCCTGAGAGAGGTCGTCTCGGAGCTTCAGGAGCTCCTCGCTGGCCGAGCGGACGCGCGCCTCCAGCACCTCCTTGCTCCTGGTGTCGACCTCGTAGTCGAAGACGGCGTTGCTACCTTCTCCCCTGTTCCCTGGCTCGTTGGCGTGCTGCTGGCTGCTGTGCACAGCTTCCAGCTGTTGCATGAGGGAGCCCACCTTGTCCTCTTGCTGGCTGAAGGCCTGTTTGGACATCACCAGCTGCATCTGCAGTTCCTCCACTTTGCTCATCAGACCGGACTTCTCTCGTTCAGCCTGGATGCACACACAAAAAAATTAAACATCTTTGTACGCGCATATACAATTAATTAATTCACTGTATATTAGTTGAATACTCATCTATTTCGGTTTACGGTCTAATACTGATGTGTTTTCAATCAAACAAAAGGCAATTCTCCGTCACACAAATGTCTCCCCCCACCACCTTCAGTCTGGATGCATTTTTTATGTAAGATGACCCCATTCAGCTCCACACCCAACATCTGATGGGTAGGAGCTTGCTACCCCCCCCCCCCCATGATGAATAATATATATCTCTGAGGGGTTCAAGAAGTCCTTAATTTCCTTAAGTACCCTATATTTGTGAGGAAACCCACTTGGGATGTAGATGATGCAAAGTGGTATCAGGTGTTTTTTTAATCACGATAGAAAGGCTCACGTCACCAACATACAAAGGGATGTGGTTTAAACAGGAAGTGGCAGACAATAGCTTAGGCACTCAAACAAATCTCAATAACAACCTCACTGATATCCGCCTCGAATGGATACTTTCATCTAAATATAAATGCAGTTTAGAAAAGCACAGAAGGATTTCTGCATATACTGATAATATTAACCCTCCTGTTACCTTCAAATTTACGAACATCTTTTACCATTGGGGCCAATTTGACCCCAGCAATTAAAACCTCCAGAAAATGATTAGAATTAATATTGTTTCCCAAGTTTAAGTGTCAGGTACTTTATGTTTGTTTGTTGACGACCTAAATAGCCCTTTAAATAAATAAAAGAGTTGATATTTATAATATGTCTTACACCGTGAAAAACAGCCCTGGGTCAAATTGAACCCAAAGAACACAGATGGGTACAAGTTGTGTTCAGAACAGTGAAAACATATCATATATTATATATATATATATATATATATATATATATATATATATAAATGTTATAAATATATAACATATTTTCCCAGTTGTCCCCAATAAATTAGGAAAAGTCATGAAATATGAAGCAAAAAAAAATGTATGTCAATCATATATTTAGAGACGTGAAAGATTGAATGGGGTCAAATTGAGCCCAAAGGTAACAGGAGGGTTACTTATCTTGGTGTCGCCTCTCGATTCAAATAATACAACACCAGTAAATACCGCCCCTATATCTTTTTGTAGTCATCCTTTCCCCCTATCGTCTTCTTTTGAGCTCGTAATTCAACCACTTTAATAAACAAATGGAAACGCCGTCCTGTTTGCCCACCTGCAAGAGTTGCTGTTTTAGTTTCTGGCTGTCTGAGAAGTGCAGCTCACTCAGCAGGTCCGACACCAGCCCGGAGGCGGGGGCACGCATGAAGGTGTCGCTGCTGCGTGGAGTGGAGTAGCGTTGGATGAGGCCGTTGCTTTTGGAGCCCCCCAAGTGAGGAGGGTGAGCAGAAGTGGGAGCGGAGCCAGGGCCGTTGTTAATGCCACTGTCCTGGTCCTCTCCCTCCCGGCCCTCCTCCTGGCTGTCGTCCAGCTGCTCCAGATTGAGCTCCAGGTTACCCATGGAGTCGAAGGGGTTGAGCGTGAGGGCGGAGAGTTCTCGCCGCAGACAGTTCTTCTGCTCCCTCTCCTCCTTCAGGGCTTCCAGGGCCTCATCCAGCTGCCTCTCCGCTATCTCCCTCAGCCTCGCATCCTCCTCCATCTGCGATCGCAGCTCCTCCCGCTCCTCGTTCTTGTGGGTCAGCTCAAGCTTTATTGATTCAAACTCAACCTGAAACGAGGGGGGAGGGGCAGAATTATAGGGTTGTTTTTTTTTAACAAGTCTTTCTATGTTTATATGTCAAGTGGAAACTCCAGTAGTGATGATGACCACCAATTCAAGTTTCTCTTGGAAAAGCATACGTAGAGTTCCTCCCACTGTGGTCCAGTATAAATTATAGGGTCATTTAGTTGTCTTACTCTTCCAGCTTGTATTTATAGTATTCTTTTTAATGTTGCAATAACATAAAACACAGTAAATACAGTATTTTATCAGACGCTCTCAGTTTGCCATTGCAACATAAATGGCTCTACTGGAACCTGCTTCATATAATGCTGTTTACAACTATAAGTATCTCTTTATTTCCTGTGTATTGCTAGAGAAATGTTTTGCAGACCGTGATTGTCTGGCTTTAAGGGGCAGCAGCCAACCTGGGAATCCACTGAACATAAGAGCAAAGCACCAAGGCCAGAGCTGTTGTGGGAGCTACATCTTTTTCCAGTAATAGATAGCAACTGGCTGGTTAATTGCAAGTGTCTACAGATATGATACATTTTAAAAAGCATTGTGGATGTCAACAGTTTTTAATCTTTATCCATCCAACCATTTGTTTCCAATTACAGCCAGGGTTGAATTACAGCACGTGTATTTGCTAAAGTTGTAGCTTGAGTGTTAACTCACCTGGTTTTCCTTGAGCACAGACACCTGTTTTTGCAGAGATATGTTTTCCTCTTCCAATTCGCCGTTGTCCTGCAACTGGCGCAGCTCCCGTACTTTATATTCCTTCATCTCATCCCTCTGATGGTCCTTTTCGGCCTCCAGACACTCGCACTCCTGAAGAAAACCACTCGGTGAAATCAGTGCAAAGCACAACATTAAAATGGCAGATTTTCTTGGGAGTGAGCCAACATATCCCCCAGGGATTCAAGAGACAGGAACTGATATTATAAAGTACAACACCAGTGTGCAGGTATACGAGGTGAGCCACCATACCTTCTTTAGCTGGGTGGAGACCAACCCCAGCCTATCGATATCAGCATGGGCATTGCTCAAGGCAAGGCGCGCTTGCTTTAGCTCAGCCTGGACTTCCTCTATGCGGGTTGCCATGGCAGCCTCCTTAGAGGCAGTCTCCTGCAGCAGGTTCTCCTCTCGGCACTCTCCATCAGCAGCAGCACGCTTCTGGCTGCTCACAGAATCTGTAAATGCCTTTATAAGAACAGAAAGGGTTGAAGGACACATTGGAACAACATTCGCAGTTCTGAAAGACAAATTGATTATTGCCGTGGTATTCACAGAGGCAGGAAATGTAGACATCTTTAACAAAAGGAAGAGGAAACAGGACTTCACTGACAACAATCTTGTTAAACCTGATTACAGGCATACGGGTTGGTATGGTAACGACGCTCTACAATTTAACAGCAGCTTTAACACGATCTGTATCTAACCAACGGGATGCTATAAACAGGCACTTCTTCCTTTACAGCTGGCCATAATTAGTAGCTTGACACATAATGCCTCGATGACTTCAGATGAAAGAGCTATCAAAGAAGGCGATGAATGATATTAACATGCTACTAAACACGCTTGACTTAGCAATGTGGTGTGGTTGTATAATGACCGGTGTAATGAACCACTGGCAAATCCGTGATCCTCTCGCGGTTCGGCGAGCGTGTGAACCGCAGATTAACGACAAGTTTAATGACACAGTTTAACGTTAACCATCAGAGGGAAATAAAGTTTTACTGACAATTGTTATCTGCCATTATTCAGTAAAATATGCAATCAGGACATCAACATTTTTCAAATTTTTTCATTGCCGATCTCTGATAGAGTTAGATTGTAAACAACTACTCTGTGTTTAAATTAACAGGAGCGCTGGTTAACAATGGCAGCACCACTCACGGCCCACGGACAAAGGTTCTGTTCAGTAGACACAGAGATTCATTATGACCGTGTTATACTCCTAAGCTGTTTATATTACATCATTAAAACTACTATTGGCAAGATATATATTTATTTTATTTTATTCTAACTTTTATTTTCTAATAAAAAAAAAAATCTTAGGAAAAAACAATATAGATGAATATAACAAATACAAATTGTAACAGTCGAAAATGTTTAGGGTTTACAGTTTGATTCAGAGAGGTTGTATTTCATTTTTAGACGGTTTTAAAAAACAAATAGTCTGGACCCTTGGAGAGCAGCTGCTATAACACTGGGATCCATATCTGCCAATACCGATCCTCAATCATCATCAATTAGTATCAGCAGCAAAAACAATTGCGCTGATCCAATCGGAAACTGTGAGTTCAATGATCCGCTGCACCGCTAATAATGATCCTAATTCATAACACGAGTCCTCTTTGCTTTGTTAAAACCCTGACAAAGCCAAGGTAGGTAAACAGCCAACATATAAGATTCATGCAGATTATCAGAAATTACTGAAATTCTGTACCGCTACGTACCTTAAGATACAAAGAGCTTATGACCTGTTCTAATGTTATTCTGGCACAAATAAATTGCTTAATATCCAGCAGGATTTTTAAGATCTCAATATAAAATAGGTGGATGGAACATTTGTAGAACAAAAAAATCTGCCTACGTGACATGTTGACATATTGGTTTAATCTTTTTTTATTTAAATATCCAGTGCTGACCTTGTCCGGTGCTTAATGCAGTATCAACAATCATTGTAAGATTAATAGCACTGGATGTTGACTTTTGAAGTTGTCCTTATCACTTATCAGTGTTCTGCATCAGCAACAGAAGACGTGTTGGAGCAAAACTGACTCAGCATTAAGCCTCTTCATTAAAAGTACAAGAGGAGGTCACAGCTGCATCATAACTTCCCCTGTGGTGGTAGACTGACGAACCCTATGGAATAGTCATATGCCTCTGGCACATAATCAAAAGACAACAATGATATTAATATAGGACTACTCGGTGCACTGCAAAGCAGCTCCTCAGCTGTTAAGAGTTCAATTTTTAGACTGGTTTATGAACACATGACATATGTTCAACAATAAGACGATTGGGCGAGAGACATGCCACCAGCATTTCAAAAACAGAGAATACTACTTATTTAAAATTATTCTAATTTCACAATTCTATATTTAAGCTTTACTCAGAATATGGCAAATTATATTAATCGACATATCTCCCCCCCCCCATCCTATTTCATGTATGTGAATCCATTTAATTGCAGTTCAGCTAGATAGCATTTCAATTTGGACTGCATTTATATTTAGCCATCAGTATCACATTACTGCAGGAATGTTACTGTGCCATCGCATCCTGTTTAATACATTTTGCAATAATGCAACATTTGCTTGCACATTTCTCAAATACAAAAATGTTCAACCATTATTGTGTTTATTATGGCAGAAATCGACACTTGGAATGCTGGGGAAAGGAGAAATTCACAAGCCGAATATATATTCTAAATATAACGAGAAGGCCTTGGGTGTTCCTACCTCTTTGAGCTGATGTAGCTCCGCTTTGAGGGTTTCATACTCCTCTTCCAGCTGCCTGTGTTTCATCTTGAGCGCAGCACTTTCCTCCAGCACCTCCAGGCCATAGCGGGCTGCCTGCAGCTTCTCCTCCGTGGCCTCCTGGAGCTCCAGAGTCAGCCGTACCACCTCGGTCTTCAATTCTCCGCTCCCCATCTCGATTTCTTCTTCTTCTACCGCTGCATCTGCCGGATCTGCCTCTGCCTCCAGCATTCTTGCTTGGCCTCCCACTTGCCAAAGTTCCACCGGGACACCTGCCTCCTTCACTCCCCCGCTCTCATTACTCCACACTACAGAAGGGCGAAACACAAGGACGGTGATTATGAATGTTAAGAAGAATGGTTGGAATGGACATTTTAATTTGTATTTATTTCTATTGTGAAACCATTTGAGCAAGCAGCATAGTGCAAGATTAACGGGGGGAGTGGTTGAGAGGGAAAACTCGTAAAAAGCCAAATCCATGCCATAAATTACCTACTTTTGCAGTTTGTTAATATCTCGTTAGGCAGATGCCTTTAACAATGTGGACCTGCATCTAACACTGATTATGTATCCTCTAATGGACACTTAACCCATGATATTGAAAGCTTGGCAGGGATGAATGCACCACCCGCAGTACGGCTGCTACTATTAAAACATCATCTAACGTTAATATGATTTATCTTCAGAATATGCCGATAGCTAATGTTAGCTGCGTAGCTATGACAGACGATTGAAGTGCTTTCTATACAGTTAAATAAACCTTGGACATATATGGATTACGGTTACTTTGACCACACTCGCTAACTGGGTGGGGCATACTTCATGTCCTCTCCTTTGACCGAAGATGGAAACACCAGCCGCCGATGCCAAGTGATGCGTCCCATAAGCATCTGTCCCTCCTCGCCCTCAAACTCATTCTTCGTGGCACCAACCGAGAATACATTTTAAAGGATGTGGTTAACGCTTATATTTTAAGTCACACCTGGTCCATTCCAAAGTAATCTGGTACCTACAATTAGATATTAGAATACTGAAACAAAAACTAAGACGACAACCGGCCCGATACGCAGCTAACCTAGAGTCGTTTCAGCCCGACGCAGGTGGCGAACCACAGCACGATGCGACAAACAAAAATCGATGTGAATAATTCAGCTAGCTAGCTAACTTATCGGCTTTGTAACTGGTTAAATGTGCATAGGCTTAAGGGAGAAGACGACACACACGGATCCGGTGGTATCGTCAGCCGCATCCTGTCAGACGAGCTAATTGGCTAACGCTAGATCGTGAACATTAGCCCCACTAGCTACTGACCTTTTCGGTTTAGCGATAGTTCCAAAGATGGAGCGCTGTGGTTACTTCCTCCGGCGACGACCAGCAGCAGCGCTTGCTCGCTCACAACAGAAGCCGGTTGTTACCAGCACGGGCTCCGGAACAGCCGCTTCGCGTCCTCCCACCCAGTTCTCTGGTTTCACGGTGATGTCGTCCGGCGTCAAAAGCGCGCCGAAAACGTGAAAGCACAATTACCCCCTCTAGCTTGGCAACAGCGCAATGCATTACACCAACATTATTTTTTTACATTAAGGTGGATAAAGCCTTTTATATATATTCAGACGTGAATAATAAAAAGAAACATTAATTTAATTAATACAATTTTTTATTTCAACAACAAACACGAAATTAGAGTAAAATAATGAAAGATTCGTGAAGAAATTCACTTCCGCTCGTACTTGTCTTTGCTTCCCATTTACTTCCGGCTGTTCACAGTTTCGTCTGGCTGCAGCGTCCGCACTCAAACAACGGTGAAACATTATTGAATCACGATGAAGATCGTTACCTGGAACATAAATGGCATCAGGACTTTCGGAGGCGGCATTAAAAAGGCTCTTGATTCACTGGGCGCTGACATTATTTGCGTCCAAGAAACAAAGGTGACAAGTAAGTGGTGTTTGTGGAAAACGTGGGGACTGTCATGCAGCCTAGTGCAACAGTCACAAGTCTGTTTCGAGAGGAATACAAGTTAAACCTTACATGTGTCCCCCACAGGAGACTTGCTTGATGAGAGAACTGCCATCGTAGACGGATACAACTCATATTTCAGCTTCAGCCGAGGGCGAAGCGGCTATTCAGGTGCATTGTCATATATAACTCATTTAAATCTGATTTAACCTGTGATGCTAGTTAAGTATGTTTTTTCTTTTCTTTTTCTTATTGTTATTGTATCTCTCTTGTGTACATTGTTATTGCTTCCATTGTTTCTTTTTATTGTGGAAAGTGCCTTCTTGAGCACCCATTTAATTCAATGAATTTGTATTGCTATTATTATTATTATTATTATTATTATTATTATTATTATATAAGTATGATCATCAGCTTTCTTTCCAACCAATTATATGGTTAGTTTAACCAGGAAAGATGCTCAAAGATTCCCATAGTTAACTTCACTAACTTATTATAGCAATAGACAATGCATGATATTAATGCCACTGTCCATTGTTACACATGCTTTAAGGTTGCTGCAGTTGTGACACACTAAACTGAATCACCTTATTTGCCTCCCATTCTTGACATGCACAGGGGTTGCCACTTACTGTAAAGACAGTGCCACTCCATCTGCTGCAGAGGAGGGTCTCACGGGTCTGCTGACCAACCACGAAGGGGTCGTTGGATGCTATGGTGACCAGACAGAGTTCTGTAGCGAGGAGCTGCGGCTTTTGGACAATGAAGGACGAGCCGTTATCACACAGCACAGAATCATGTAACACACGTATTCACACTTTTAGGTTTTCTTTTAAAGAGTTTTTTGCTTGTTATTTCTGCTGTATACCAGTGCATGTGTAATTCATTTAGTAAAGTAGTTGTAAACTATAGACATGTGTCTTTTTGACTCTGTTTTACAGGTGCTCGGAGAAAGAGCAAACGGTCACTGTCATCAATGTGTACTGTCCTCGGGCCGACCCGGAGAAGCCGGAGCGAAAGCAGTTCAAACTGCAGTTCTACCAGTTGCTTCAGAGTCGGGCTGAAGCTATACTGAAAGATGGAAGGTGTGAGTTTCTACTGTTTTTACTTTCTATTTTGGAAAGTGTATCGTGAGAGTGTTCCCTCGCCGCTTTCAACAATTCTGAATGAATGGTTGTTCTGTGTTTTATTTTTCAGCCACGTGATTGTTTTAGGAGATGTAAATACGTCTCACCGACAAATAGACCACTGTGACCCCAGTGATAATGTAAGTTCAAAGTTGAAATACTTAGCTGGTCTTGTTGTTGGAAACTTCATTTTTTTATATCTTGCCCAGAGTAGGAGGAGCTTAATAATACCACTCTCACGTCTGTATGGTAGATATGAAGATTCTCTTAGTTTCGCATTAAAGACCTGAACCAGGAGTTAACAATTAACATGGCTCTGACCAAAGCTTACAGAATCCGCCCACCAGCACCTTTAAATCTCATATTTCAAGTAATCTGCACAAAAACAGAGGTGAAAAAACTAAAGTGTCAGTGTTGGCCGGTTGTTTCCCTCTGCTTTCGCTCTTTATGCTAAGCTAACTGTCTCCTGGTAATAGCTTCATATTTATTGAATAAACATTAGAAAAATATTGGTCTCAAGCAAGTGTTTTTCCAAAAGGTCAAACTTCTCCTATGAAAATTATAATATATTAAATCAAATCGGATGCATTATGCTCCTGCCAAATGTGCAAAGTATATGCTTATTCATAATAATAGTAATGACATGAATGACTTCTTTGTTTTTCCTCATTACTAAGGATGAATTTGAGGAAAACCCTGGGAGGAAGTGGCTAAATGCCTTTTTGCACAGTGGCGGCGAAGAAGGGGAAATGAGAGAGGAGGAACCCAATGAAGAATCAGCGGTAACTTCATCAGAGACCATCCGCGGTGGGAAATTCGTGGACACGTTTCGCTTTTTCCACCCAACCCGAACCAGCGCCTTCACATGCTGGTGCACTCTCACTGGAGCGCGGCAGACCAACTACGGCACGCGCATCGACTACGTGTTCGCTGACCGCCTCCTCGCCGAGGAGCAGTTTGTGGCGGCAGACATCATGCCGGAGGTGGAGGGGTCGGACCACTGCCCTGTGTGTGGCCACCTGAGCTGCTCGCTGCTGCCCAGCTCCAAGCCGCCTCCCCTCTGTACGCGCTTCCTGCCGGAGTTCGCTGGCAGGCAGCAGAAACTCTCCCGCTTCCTCGTCAAAGTGGACCAGAAATCACCTCCGTCTGAGCAGAGGGATGAATTACCCGGATCTCAAGAAGAGGAGGAGAGGAGGGAGAATTTAAACCCGTCCGGAGCTGGAAACGTCTCGGGTAAAAAACGGTCATTAACATCAGACTCTGTTGCCCCAAAGGGGAAAAAGAATAAGACTGTGAAAACCTCTTCAAACCCAAAGGGGAGCCTTCTCTCCTTTTTCAAACCCAAACTCACAAATGCTGTCCCCTCTACTGAAGCCCCTTTAAAGCACCGTGAAAAAAAAGTAACTTCCTCCTCACAGAACTCCCGGAAAGCATCCTTGGCTAGCGAGGACGCGTCCCCGGTCTCAAGCAGCGCACCTGAAGACACCGAGCTGGTCTCCCATGCTTCACTACAGCTGAGCACCAGCAGCACCGCAGAGGAAAGTCATAAACGGACAGCGACTAAGCCTTCAACCCCACGCCCCACTGCGGGACACCCGGAAGCCAAGAAAGGGGCACCCTCGGTGTTCTGGAAGTCTGTTTTTCATGGACCGCCCCCACCGCCCGCCTGTAAGATCCACGGGGAACCCTGTGTGCTCCGTACGGTGAAAAAGGAGGGGCCGAACGTGGGCAAACAGTTCTTTGTGTGTGCCCGTCCTCAGGGACATGCCTCCAATCCTGAGGCCCGGTGTAATTTTTTCGCATGGGTTGAAAAGGGGAAGTGACGTGTTTACTTTATTCACCACATGGTGTTTGTTTGACACACTGTTAAACCTCTTGCTCAAACAAGTACTGTACGACTACAATAGGGATGTCTCATCATTCTTTGCTGATAATAATAATAAACAATTTTCTATAACTTTTGTTTTTATTGTTTTCAGAGCTGAAACAATCAATAGGCTTTACTAGTTTTAGTAGTTTGTTTTCTTGCAAAACAACTCTATAAATAAGGTTTCAGGTTTTCAAATGTGAGGATTTGCTAAAATAATTCAGTTTTATATCATTTGGAAATGTATGTGGACTGATGGTTGCACAAAATAATCAATTTGAAGACTTCCGCCTGGGAACTGGGAAACTGGTTTTCATTTCTCACTTTCTCCTGAAATTTTACAGACTAAATAATATATACTTTAATTGTGAACTAAGTGTCAGATGAATGAATGATGAAAAGAAGACTTAGTTGCAGTCACACGTGTTCGCATTTCCTTGATTGCGTTACATCAAATGTTTCGGGACTAAGACAGTTTAAAAAAAATAACAGATTCTATATTTGATCATCACACCTGGACCCTGGTGTGTTCCTATAATTTACTGCTCAGGGATCTCCTTTGGTACCTTCGTGTTTGTGCCCACTAGGTGGCGATGGTCGTGAGCTGACGGTACCAAGCTGAAGCTCAATAAAGAGGGAGAATGGAAAGAAACAAAGAAATGTGTGGCTTTACAAAGCCACACATTTGATCTGCTGACACTACCAGCTGCACAGCCACAGTATAACTGTAATAATAATAATAATAATAATAATAATAATAATAATAATAATAATAATAATAATTCGTAATCAGGATGGACTTTTTAGTTGTCAAACTTTATTCATCTGCTTTTCATTTGAACCATTACTTGAATCTTCCAATCTGCTCCTCGGGGTAAAACACTAGGATTAATGCAGTGTCCAAATATAAACAGTTGATTCACAGACTAGTACTTGCAGAGGAACACTTAGCTTTCTCAGTCTGCAAGAAGAGGGAGGGACTTAGCCTGTGACATGGCAGGACATTTCTGAACATGTGCCATTACTACCTCCCTCCTTCCCCCATTTTTCTCTCTCTCTTACAGCTGCAGTGAACTTCATGACTTGTTTCAAACGTGATCCAGCCAACAAGTTTGATCTTTTACCCTGTTACTCCTGTCCAGACGGAGGATATCCATCCGCCTCACTCAAGTGGTGAGTACCAGAAAAAGGGCCGGCAGGCTCCAGCATTTGGGCCACTTTGTGCATAAATGCAGGGTAATTACTTAAGAAAATAGTTTGTGCAGACTCACTGAAATGGGAGATCATCTTGGATTTTAAAAAGTCACATTTGATACATGGTTTGTTCGAGACCAAATGGGATTTGACGCATACACGTAAGTAGATCATATGTCCTGGATTGTTCCAACCCACATGTGTAGCTGAGGGTCATTTAAGGTGAAGGAATGAGCTTTTCATTTTTTCTTTTTATCTAGTTGTCTTTTTCTATGTATCCAACTTTCTTAATACTTTTTAAAAACCCTGCCACCTGTGTGCTAGATGAAACCTGAGACATGAAAACAAGAAATAACACATTTTCCCAGTAAATGATTTGTGTCATAGTGAGATAAAGGCAACGCGGCAACGCGGGTGCTTGTATCTCAGTTAAGTTTAACTTTATCTGTAAACGGAAACATCGACCCTGAGCAATGGATTACATTTTGACTGAAGAAGCACAAGATATATATATATATATATATATATATATATATATATATATATATATATATATATATATATATATATATATATATATATCTTGTGTAGAAATATAGAGTTGTCTTGTTTATAAAACCTCATTTTCTGAGATGCTGGAAGTGCCACGCTGTTTGCTTTGGATCAAGTATGCATGCGCAATGTTTCCACTCTTGAGCACAATCACATGTGGCCAATCTTAAAAAAGCACTTAACTCCTAAGCTAATTACCATCACAGTGACTTCCAGCAGGATGCAAACTGTCAGTGAGTTGCTACCAATGCCGAAACAAAGCCCACCTCAGTTGACACCTACTCCCCCCCTTTCTTCACACTTGCAAAGTCTGTAATTACATGGTAATATCTCTTCAGTCTGAACCCCGTGCGCCCCGTGGATTTCACGGGTTCCTGGGTTTTCCTGTCGCATTGAACCGCAGGCTGTCTCTTAAAGACTACAGGTGACTCACTTCCAGTGATTAATCACTAGTGTGATCCACCTTTTCAGAGTGGACACCTGGTCTACTTGATATAGATGGCGCCGCAGATGGCAGCCGCAGATGGCAGCTCGGTACTTCGCTCTCTCGTACTTTTTCTGTTTTTGTTTGTTTGTCTCGTCTCCAGCTCTCCCTCTCTGATCACATACAGCAGAGAGGTACTAATCTTTTTTTATATTTATATTTATCTAGTTTAATGTATATTGTGTATGAGAGAGCAAAGTGGAACCGGAGACAAATTCCATGTATGTGAAAACTTTCATGGCCATTAAAGCTGATTCTGATTCTGGTGAGTGGATCCCGGCAGTTCCTTTTTGGGAACTGTGACTACCTGTAGCAGGTTTGCAAAGGGTTAAATATGGGTGTTCCCATTTCCCGCTCACTCCTCCAGCCTCTAATCTCCCTCCCTCCCTCTCCTCACTACCAAGGAGCTCTGGAGAGACTCAAAGGAATAAAGCCATACATAAACATTGGGAGTGTCTGGATATTGAGTTAACTTCCACAAGGATTTATTTGGTCAATTATTAGAAAAGAGAACTACCCTTGTTCTGGACTACGAGGGTAAGCTCCTGAACAATGTGTGTGTGTGTGTGTGTGTGTGTGTGTGTGTGTGTGTGTGTGTGTTCTTGTGTTATAGATGTTGAAGAACAGAAGGGTTGGGCTAACTGTCAATAGTGAGCTGGTGTTGCGTCAGGCAGGAGCCATGTGGTAGCACTTCTGGATAGTAAAGCTACGGTAATAACTGCTGTGTTTAACTTGAAAGGTTATTAACACGATTAATAGATAGATAAATGTCATATTTAGATAGATGTTCTCATTACAGCACTTTTTAAAGGGCATGGGCTAAGCTGTTTAATAAGTGAAGTTTGTTCAGATATGGTAATACAGGAGTACTTTTTTGTACACTCTTTTACCGCTTTCCCCTGTGTGAGAGCTGCTTTCGACAGCCGTTGAAATATATAACTAGGAACAAGTTCCTAGCTCACCAGGTTTGTCTTGTTTCTTTATCTCCCCCGGCATGAGAATGCAAAGCATGTCCCATTTGTAGAATCTGCCTTTTGGATATATGGCGCGTGTTGTAATACATCCATCAAAACTGGCTTTTTTGTGAAACATTAAATGTTCAACTGTTGACATTTAGCCTCCACTGTCGGTTAGGTGCATTGGTGGGGGACCATGGCAAAGTTGTTTGGTATGGAGCTAAAGAAACCCGACCTGAGGCCAGCATGCAGGGAGACGGCTACAGCATTTAGTCTAAGTCTAAATACACGGGAACCCTTTGTTTATTTCTGTGTGGCCCACTGCTAATAACCTCCAAGCTGTATGAATTGTTGTCCGTCCACAGGCCTGTTCATTGATGACCGTCGAATAAAACACAATTACATTTTTTTTCTGTGAAACTCTGAAGGAATGGCTCAATGTAGTGTGAGTGTGTCCTTAGGGGTCAGCTGTGAGAATCCTGAGGGCAGTCTGACCCCATGAAAGGAGAAGGATCCCATGACCCCGTGGCTGCAGCACAGGCCTACGCTCTTTCCCAGAGTCGTCCATGACGGCTTTGTGTGGCCCACAACAGATTAGAGCAACATAAGTCCTGTGACAACATTTGTTATTTAAAGCCTTTCATGTCCATCTTTAATTGGAAGTTATATCCCAAGTGTCCCTTTTAGCTGGAATTTTATTTTTGTGAACGAATACCACAGTGATCTGGACTTTTTTTTAATCTGATGTAACGCGCAGAACTCCAAATCTAAAGTGGCGTTAGAATTTGTTTTTATTGAAAAAGAAATTATATTGCATCTCCAAAATTCTTGATGTCCTTGGCAAGCGGTGACACGTGTCTCAAGACTTGATATAAATACATCTGCCCTTTTTAAAACAACATGGCCTTTTCTGGTTGTATTACTCTAGTCGTGTTCCTTCTGTTCCCATTTAAATAACTCTGTTTACCTTTAAAGCACCACTGCCAGTTTGCCACTGTAACATAGTTACTGTACTGTAGACCAGAGCCAACACCATACATATTTCTGGTAAAAGTATTCTGGATGACACAATACTTACTCTGAGCCTGTACGTGTTAAACTTCTATGAAAAGCTAACGACACACGCTGAGGTCATCCTGCTGGCAGTTTTCTTTACAAATAATGGACAGTTTGGCGAGATCAGTTCATGAAGTGAGTTTGAATAGAATAGAATAGAAATATACTTTATTAATCCAAAAGGGGAAATTGTATGCTATGTATGTTGTGTAAAAACAAACAGCTTAACATTAAACCGTATCTGTGTAAAAGTCAAAGTCAAATCCTGAGGAGATGTTGGTGTTTACTATACATCAAAGTTATTTTCTATTTACCCTCAGCCAGGTGACAGTTTGAGGAGGATCCTTTCAGCAGACACAACCCCAGCCACCGGAATGGAGCTTCAGAAAATGAACGGACACAGCAGGGAAGACGGGTGAGATTCACAAATGAACCGTAAATCCAAAAGTAATTCCAAAAGTGTTGGAAAGTTCACCTTTTTAAAAGCTATAGTGTCTTTTTGTGGCTCCCTCCGTCCAATGATGTCTACCCCATTGTAGGTTTGATGGGCTGGATGCGTTGGCTGAACACGAGGAGTTTCTCCCGCAGAAACACGGTGTCAAGAAAGAAACTCGCTTTACAGATGTGAGTGCTGTCGCTTGGCCGTAATAGAAACATGTCCGTTTGATTTTCTGGAGTTAAATCCGATACAGTGATGGATAATGATATGATGATGCTGTTGATGGTGAATCGATGTGTGCGTGTAACTTCCTTTGTTGTCCTCCTCCTGCAGTTCGAGGGGAAGACTTCATTTGGCATGTCCGTCTTTAATCTCAGTAACGCCATTATGGGCAGTGGAATTCTGGGATTGGCTTTTGCAATGTCCAACACTGGAATCATTCTTTTTCTGTGAGTCTACGCAAACACGGTCCTCCTCCTGTGGGCTAAACGCCGTGCCCGCCTGTATTTGTCAGCGAGAGTGTTTATGTTTCCACCTACGTAGGTGCATGCATTTGGTCACAGCAAAGTATTTAAAGTCATAACTGTACATTGATTTCTTGGGACTTTTATTTAGTATTTGGTCAAGTCAAATGTGAACACACCATGGGTTTACAAGATATACGCATATTTGTGGTGTTTTTGAGTTTTTGAGTCATTCTAGATGGTACCCTTTTTTAGCTATTTCTTAATAGCGTATCTTAAAAAATAATAATAACAAGAATTTAAATAATACTTTATTTATAGTAAAATAACAATACTTTAATACTACTATTATTTTATAATGATAGTTTTTACTTTTTGAGCTACTTTATGTATGTAATGTATGTATGTTTCTTGCTTACTTATTTTATATATTCTATGTCTCTTTGTGCCTTTTGCCTGAAAAGTGCTCTATAAGTGGATTATAAATAACCATGACTTTTATGTTTGAATTTAAGTAACATTAGAATCAGGTTTGAGTTTGTGTCGGTCGATAGAGTGGATAGTCAAGAGGGTCCTTATAAGGCTAGGAGTAGGGCCACGGGGGGGATGGGCTCTGTTTCTGTCTGTCTACCTGTGTGAGCTCCAGGTGTAATACAAACACACACACATGTATATTATATATATATATATATATATATATATATATATATATACACACATACACATACACATACACACTCACACACAAAACAGCTGCCATACCTAGCCTGATCTGTCAGAATGGTCATTAGAGCTCATACACACGCGGCTTCTCTAAATCAGATTTGAATGGTTTAAAAATAGCCGGCAGTGATCAGATCCCAAGACACGCCTTCCTGGATCAGCCCTGTGCTATGTGGCAGGGGGGAGGTGGAGGAGCTGGAGGGCCGGCCTCTCAAAGCCAAACTCACTCATGTGTGTGGGGGAGAAAAAAAGTCCCAAGAATGGCTTGTTAGGGTTTAGTTCCTGAAGACCAGTTTAGTTTCCCCCCTCTTACCGTCATTATTTATTAAGATAATGAGACCATTTAAAAGAGAAAAATATTTTTCTTTACATTTCTGCAATGTGATTTTATATTTAGTTTTTCTTTTTTTTGTATACATCATCTCTGCTGTTTTATTTATATCCCAGAATGCTGTTGGTTTCCATTGCCATCCTGTCGGCGTATTCAATTCATCTCCTGCTGATTAGTGCTGGAGTTGTTGGTAAGCCAATCTGGGATGTTACAGTTTTGGGGCTGTGCTAAACACTGTAAGAAGGAATATGTCAGAGGGCGTTTCAGAACTGTTCATCACTGCACTGAAAATACTTAATATCATATTATTTAATTATTTTTATAGTGGGGATGTAGTTTTTTAAAAATTACTTTAGCTCGAAACTACTGCTGTGGTTTTGGCTTGGTCGGGCTGGGACAGGAACTATGTGGGTTCATGTGGGATCGGGCCTGATTCATAGCTCGATTCCTACATTCATGACTCATCACTCATGTATGCATCATGTTTTTCCAGGCATTCGAGCTTATGAGCAGCTCGGGAATCGGGCTTTCGGTGCCCCGGGAAAAATGGTCGCCGCATGCATCATTACAATACACAACATCGGAGGTATGAACGCCGTTTCCTCCCTTTCATTCACATGTCTGATATCTATGAATGAACGTGTGTGAAGCGGAGCGACTTTACATTTTTTTCACTTCCTTCTAGCAATGTCCAGCTACCTCTTCATCGTCAAGTCTGAGTTGCCACTGGTTATTCTGGCTTTCCTCGGGAAACAGGCAAACACAGGGTGAGCGTTGCATCGCTTTTCAGACAATGAGTCATCTCTTATTTCTGTTTTTTTGTTTGCCGATTAACACACTTTCCATTTTGTTTCATGTGCCCGTTTGTCTCTTAGAGAGTGGTTCTTGAATGGAAACTACTTGATCATGATTGTTAGTGCACTCGTCATCCTTCCTCTGGCGCTCATGAAACACCTTGGTATGTTTCTCATCACGTCGTTGCATTTCCTTTTTTTCTTTATTCCCATATCATGTTACTTCCCATTCTCTCATGTATCCACTACTCTGTTTTTTTTTTACATGTTTACTTTCATGTGCTGTATTGAAATAAAAACACCATCACTTCCTAAATGCTATAAATAATTCTTCAACATCTTGTCATCATTGCATCACAGGTTACTTGGGCTATACGAGTGGGTTCTCCTTATCCTGCATGGTGTTTTTCCTCATCGCGGTGAGTCTAAACTTCAGAGCCAAAGACTCAGAATAACAGAACCTGTTCCTTCATTGAATATGTATCTCTGATTAACCAATGGGTGTGTCTCTCCAGGTTATCTACAAGAAATTCAACACCCTCTGTCCACTGGAAGAGGAATATCACAACATGACTTCCATTGCTCATACCCACACTGCCATTAATGGGACGGACGACTTCTGCGAGGCCAAACTATTTACTGTCAACTCACAGGTTAGAAAAAAGAAGAAAACAATTCCCATTACCTGCGTCTCCTTTCCTGAAGCGCCAGCTGTATATTTATTTAATGGTTAGCACCGCATTTCATCTTGTTGGGTATCTCAGTGACCGTCATCTTATTTGACTTTTAGACAGCGTACACCGTCCCAATTCTGGCCTTCGCTTTTGTCTGCCACCCGGAGGTGCTGCCGATCTACACCGAGCTACGAGAGTAAGTCAGAATGTCGGCACGCATTTCAGAAAATGATTTGCTTTTAAAGTTGTAGTCAAATTAATGTAATTGTTCTGCTCGCCCCTCCCCAGTGCCACCAAGAAACGAATGCAGAACGTTGCCAACGTCTCCGTGATGGCCATGTTCGTCATGTACCTGCTAACCGCTCTTTTTGGTTACCTGACCTTTTATGGTAAGACGCTCTTTACTCCTGAGGGTCAAAGGTCACCTTGTTCTGAAGTCGTGAAGGGAGATATTTTCAAATGGATGAGTGACTTGTACCAAGAGCCCATATGCATTTTCCAGTGTTGTGCATGAGGAAAGACCACGAGAGATATTTGAATGGTTTCTCCGTGGGCAGGCGCTGTGGAGTCCGAGCTGCTGCACACCTACAGCCGAGTGGGCAAACTGGACATCCTGGTCCTCTGTGTGCGCGTGGCGGTGCTGATGGCCGTCACCCTGACCGTCCCGGTGGTTCTTTTCCCGGTAAGACGTCCGTCAACAAGAATAATGATAACGCTTCTTTTCACTTTCCACTACAATACTATCAAAAGTACATTTAGATGAAATCATTACAACTAAGAAATGCAAACAAGGAGATTAAAAGAATATGTAGCTGGGACTATTATTTTATTAATTGACTTGTTAACTATACTTATACATGTTATTTTTCTCATCAGTTTATTATTTTAAAAGCGAAAATAGTTCCAGCTTCTGCGAATATAATATATGGTTTCTATTGGCCTTTTTTTGTGCTGATATATCATACATTGATTAATCAAGAGCCATAACATTATTGTAAAGATAGTGCATACACGTTAAGTATTATATAAATACTATTTTGGAAGAGATCACTATTAAAATCTACATTATGAATGAGGATCCTCATGCAATGTTCATTGTTTTTAAGTAGGGATTTATTTTTGGGACAAAGAAATCTTTATTGCTCTATAGGCCTGAAACCAAATTGGAACACTTGACATTATTAGCTTTCCTACATTTTACCCAACGATGACGTCTAGGCAGATCCAGAACGTATGAACTGATCATCATAAGCCCAAAATACTGCTCATGTAGCCTGTCCACAACATAACTGAGGTGTGGCAATAATTCAAGACGTGTATATATCGAGGCACTGAAAGGGTCCTACTGTTACGGTGCTGTGTCTGCTGTGTAACCTGTTTCTATTTAAAGTGCATCGACTGTATACACTACAGTTTCTTTTTCTTTTTAAACATAATCTTAATATAATTTCAGAGTAGTTTATATATGCAAAAAATGTCCAACATTAGTTGTTTTTAATCGGTGGTCAAATATCAGGTTAAAGAAATAGGCAAACATTTGAGAAAGTATGCTTATTCACTTTCTTGCAGAGAGTTAGATGAGGAGATTGAAACCGCTCTCATATCTGTTTATTCAATATGAAGCTGAAGCCAGGAGACAGTTAGCTTAGCTTTGAATAAACACCGTAACAACTAGCCTAGCTCCGTCTAAAAGTCAAAAGATTCATTGACAGAGAACTGTGAGAGCTCAATTTAAATGAATGGTTTTAATCTGCCGTGTGTCGGGTTGTGTTTTCTATTAGTTATTTAATTGGAGTCTGCACTTTGGGTGAGCTTTCGAGGTGCTGGTAGGCAGCCAGCTAGCTTTACAGTCCTCATGCTAAGCTAACCAGCTGGCGGCTCCAGCTTCGTATTGAGCGGAAGGAAACGAGAGTGGTATCCATCTTCTCATCCACCTGTCACCAAGAAAGCAAATGAGGGAAATCCCCATATTATGTAAATACTCATAATATATGAGATGACTCTACCGAGACAATGCTGCCGTAGCCGTATGTATGTTTCTCTGCAAGTTGAAACTTTCAAGTGTGTCACACTACTTCTTAATTTGACTTTACTATAGACAAAATAACTACTAAAAATAGGTATTGGCTAGTCGATATGAGCTTATCCTCCACATGGCATTACGCAACAGCTATTCAGCAGCTGTTCTGCAATGCTCTAAATTTACCGGAGGTGATAAAACAAGATCAAACTTGACTTTTATTGGCCTATATAAGAGCCTGACGTCCTCCCTCTTTCCCTACTTCCCTCCGTAGATCCGCAGGGCCTTGCTCCAGATCTTGTTCCCCGAAAAGCCGTTCAGCTGGTTCGTCCACATCGGCATTGCATTCTGTCTCATCTTTGTGGTCAACCTGCTGGTGATCTTCGTGCCCTCCATCCGCGATATCTTTGGCCTCATCGGTACGTCTGCACAGGAAGAACGAGCGTCTGGTTTGGGCTTCGCTGCAAATGTTTACACTGTGAATTGTATCATCTGTAAACTGTCGGATCACTTTGGCTACTGTGAACAACATAGAATAAACTCGCTTCCTCCCTGTTGTCCTCCTTCATCTCCAGGAGCCACATCTGCCCCCTGCCTCATCTTCATCCTACCCGGAGTCTTCTACATCCGCATCGTTCCTGAAGAACAGGAGGCACTGCTGTCCAGATCCAAGATTCAGGTACAGCTTTGTTCCTTCAGCTATCAAAGAATACTACGAATTCAACTTTTTATCTACATTTCGAAGTAATTTGAATGTTTTGTGGATACAAATGTCCATTTTCTCCCCCCTAGGCCGCCTGCTTTGCTGCCCTGGGAGTCCTCTTCATGATCATGAGTTTGTCGTTTATCATTACTGATTGGGTGACAGGGGAGTCTCGGAGTGGAGGCGGGCACTAGCAGTAGTGACTGGACAGAGATACAATGAAGAATGCCAACCAAAGCTCTCCTGGTCATTAAATTACCCCTCAGCTGTTCATTCAAAGTCAAATAGGAAAGTTTGGCTGCACAAGACGAAGGATATGTGAAGAACCTTCGCCCAAAACAACGGCAAAAATAAAGCATGTTGACATGATAATGGAGAGGACAAAGTAAAGCAATGTGCTCTGCCTGATTGAAACCTGTGTTCTAGCTCATGTTGTTTGGAGGCATGTGTAGAAATACACAAGATACCAAAAGGACGAACAGCATGACTCAATTGGAAATCC
Organism: Liparis tanakae; assembly: GCA_036178185.1. Lineage (NCBI taxonomy): Eukaryota > Metazoa > Chordata > Actinopteri > Perciformes > Liparidae > Liparis > Liparis tanakae. Next base: position 6,601,752 of record CM070097.1, read on the forward strand.
CATTTTAGGAGTATGGATGTGTAAAGTTCCTTGGAATAACTCAGTCACTGACAAAATCCCCACCATCTCAGATTTTACAGCACAGAAAGGTTCCCTTCTTTTGCATGCAGAGTTTGTTCATCCATCAGAATATATTCATTATACATTCAGTATACATTCAGTATATATTCATTATACATTCAGGACTGTAAAATATGGCGTTCAACAAACGTCACAGATTCAGTTACATTTGATCAGCGAGGGTGAATGCAGCTCCTCACTAACCATTAAAATTTAACAACATACAATTGTTGCTGACCTTCGCAGTTTAATTAATGTTCTTAATGTGATATTTGTGTTAATATATTCTGACAATAACTTTTGTAGGAGGGGATTTTTTTAAACAATCCAACAGATACAGTGCAATTTGTATTTGGCTGCTATCCATGAAGGTCAAACAGACAGTTACTGACAGTCACATGTGAATCAACAGACATAGAGGTGGTTTGTACAATTTTTAACAAGTTTTTATGTACTCTTAAAAAAAAAAAACCTTCATTGAAAACCAAAGAATATAATATTGTGTAACATTTAAATAGGGTTCAACGCCCTATTTTTTTTTTTTTACAATGTTCAGCAATGGCCAACTTAAAAATGTCAGTGTTAAAAATGCTGCGTCTGTTTTAGCAGTCTCAGAAATAAGTTGAGAAGTTGAGTATGAGCAATAATGACATGGGTTTTAAGTTTAAATGGTCTGTTTTCTCTTTTTTGTTTTGTTTCTTGTCTTTAAAATTTGACCAAAAGATTTTTTTCCTTCTGTACATTTTTAAATTAATACGAATGTCAATAAAACTTGTCTTTCATTTGTACAAACGTGTTTAAATTGACCCTCGTGGTGGTCCATTGAATGCGCTCGCAGCAAAGAGTGAAGCAACGCGGGCACTGCCTCCCTCTGAATATGGAAGTAGCATATTCATCTGTGCTCTGTGTCTGAGAGAAAGAAGAAAAGTGGGGGTTAGAGAAGTGCGGTTATCCGTTTCCTGCTTTCGGCTGATTTGTGTGCGCAGAACACAGAACAGAGAGACTTCCTTGACTGCAGGGAGCTCAGCACTCTGACAGCGTCGCGAGGACTCCTTTTTGACACGCTGTACATATGAAGTGAAAACAAACTGGGAGATTCATCAGAGGACCATGAGCCGTGGATCTAAAGCTCGAGCGCAGAGCAGCAGGAGCTCCCTGCTGAACTCCCAGGAGAATGAGCAGCTGGAGGAGCTGCTGGGCAGAAGATGTGCTGTAAGTTGTGACCCGACGAGCAGGAGGGATTACCCACCGTGGGGGAGCATAGCCGCTTGTATTTGTTCTGACTTCCCTAGAGAAGGGTTTGTCGTAAAATAGCTTGTTGTTGTTGTTGACGAGGCATCAATATAATACAAGTTATTCTGGTTTAAAAGGTAAATAGTCTCAGCACTCAAGACCCCTCTCTCTCTCTCTCTCTCTCTCTCTCTCTCTCTCTCTCTCTCTCTCTCTCTCTCTCTGGTTAAACATCATATTATATTGAATTTGAATAAGCAGTTGACTGTTGAACACTGCGCTTAGATCATTATACACTTTTAAATAATGTTATATAGATGGGTAAATAATACTGTCAACTCTTATTTTGACATGTTCGTTTCTACTGTATGTGCATGTAGTTTAAAATGAATAGCTGACATTAGGTCATAAAAAAAAGAAGTAGCTGTAACAGGAAATGGTGGCTGAACCATTTCCTGGTGTCAGAAATAGACACTGTTAGGTTTAGAGTAGAAGTAGCAGAAGTTGCTTTGGTCCTGACTCACTTTAAGCAAATGAGACACGCATTCTGTGTCCAGGTGTATGCGTCTGGTGTACAACCTTTGAGAGCATCACGGCACTTAAAAGTTTAATCTTAACAAATGAAAGCAGTTTGGGGGGAAGTGAGTCCTCACCACCAAACTGCATATTTGCATATAACTGCAATACTAATAAAACAAGCTTGCAGGTGTCCCTCTCAAATGTTTTGTCTGTTTGTTTTGTCTCTGTGCCTTTCAGTCCATGGCCACTGCAGTAGCCCAGCTGTTTATGTCCCTGCCTCACAGCCCCTCCACGTGGAGCCTGCAGCACACCGGAGTGGTGTGCTTCATCAAAGACAACCTCCAGCGATCCTACTTCATACGGATGTTTGATTTGAAGGTATAACCTCACAGGCGATGCTGCCGTCTGAGTCAAAAGGCTGCATGCAAACTGTTAGGCCTCTTTAGACTAGCAATCGTGTGTGTGCGTGTGTCACATCTTATGTGCTTCCTCCCACAGACAGGGAGGCAGGTTTGGGAGCAGGAGGTCTACAACCAGATGGTTTACTCCTCGCCGCGGCCGTTCTTTCACACCTTCGCTGCGGATGTAAGAGCGTCCTCATTCGACCTCTTTTATTTCCTCAGTTATTGTGCAGTTGTACTTTGATGCACTGCATTTTATTCCCGTTACATCTAGCAGTGGGCCACATGCCTACTGTTCCTAAAACATTCCCTGTTTGGTCCTCACGCCACGCAGGACTGTCAAGCCGGACTGAACTTTGCTCTGCAACAGGAAGCAGAAACCTTCCAAGATGCTGTCGAGGAAAAAATCAACCAGAGGCACAATCGTCAAGGTCAACGAGGTCATTGCCACCTCTTTCATCTGTATTTATAGCACACAATTAATATAATGAATTTATTACATACGTTTTTATATATTTTGTGGCTTATTTTGTTTGTGATGTCACTGGAGGTGTAATGGTTACAGATACTGGAACCCAAAAGCACGACACACACAGGATTTTAGGAGGAGGCAGTTTACTGCATCTTTCAGGCAGGGTCAAAACCAGGCGGTCCGTCAGACAGGGCGACAAATCCGAAAAGGGGCAGGGAAAAATCTCAAGTCGGTGAACAGGCAAACAGGGTCATAACAGGCAGATCAGAACTAGGACTAGGAAAACGCTGGAAAGTTTGGCGGTGAAACACAAGAAAATCTGGCAGAGGACAAGTGGGAGTGAGTGAGCTAAATTGTGAGGGACTAATGAGGGGATGGGCTGCAGGTGAGAAGGGTATGGGGACCAGGTGAAGGGAATGAGAGACTAACGAGGTGGTCAGAGGCAGGTGAGAAGGGCGTGAGGACCAGGTGAAGGGAATGAGGGACTAACGAGGTGATCAGAGGCAGGTGAGAAGGAGAGGACCAGGTGAAGAGAATGTAAGGAGGATGACTTTAACTAAGAAGGTGGGGAATTCCTGACAGGAGGAAACACTTTTTGTTGTGGTCTCCAAATCTGAGATATTTTCTAAGTATATTGGGTAATGCTGCTGATAGGTCCAATAAACTAGAATACATTACATGGTAAATAATCAACGAATGACAGTTGATGAATACCGTTTTGCAAGGTAAATGTTTTAACATTATTCTAGCTGAATAAATATTGTATTACGATGTGGTAATGCGTCTCAAAATGGTTTCTCTCACCTCATTGTCGTTGACGGATAAGAAACGGCGCCCCCTGCCGCCGAGTGGTAAGATAGCAATGAACTTCACAAGCGGACGATTGAATGAATCCTCACAGGTAGAAAACTATAAGAGTAAAAGTATTTCTGTACTCTTTTTTTCTGTCGCTGCAGATAGAGCTTCTCTGCCTCGACCCTCACCTGAAAGAGGTGCATAACGTTTTTCTATTCTAACTTTTGCTCCCAACAATGATGCAGGAAATGAAAAGTATTATGACATATACCAACCTGCTTGTACTCTGTATTTCCAAGCATCACCTGGCAGCCCTGGTTCTCTTCACATGACCACAGTGGACATCCAAAACCCAGATATCCATTCTTCCCGCTACCGCTCCATGCCTTCACCTGCTGCTTCCTTAGCTTTCACCAGCAAAGGGAAGAAGGATAAGAAGAAAGGGAAAAAGGGGCCCAAATTCTCCAAAGCAGACATAGGGGCACCCAGTGGATTTAAGTGAGTGAACGTGTTGCCTTGATGACACGCTAACGTTTAGTCGACATCTAGAGAGGATGTATGGGTTCACAGTGTGTGTGAAACGGTGTCTCCTTTGGTTTCCTTCCTATCAGGCATGTTAGTCATGTCGGCTGGGATCCCGACAACATTGACCCTGATCTGTGGAAGCTGCTCTCCCAAGCTGGGATCAGTGAAGACGAGATGAAGGATGAAAATACCTCCCAGCTCATCTATGATGTCATCGAGCAGTCTGGAGGCATGGAGGCGGTCAAAAGGGAGATGAACAGAGGTCAGACTGCCACCGCATCACTTTGCTCCTCCCCGCAGGCTGAATGTGATGTTCTGACGCTTCAATTGAATTGATGCGCATGTTTTGTCCCATTGCATGATAGCAGGCGGGCCTCCGCCACCTCCATCTGGCAGACAAGGACCTCTGCCTCCTGTGCCGGGCTCCTTTGCTCCAACCCCTCCACCTCCGCGGGGACGCTCTGGCCCCCTGCCTCCCATCCCAGGCCAATCACCTCGAGGGCTCCCGTCCTCCAACCTGCCTCCTGCACGAGGAGCAGTGCCACCCCCGCCTCCAGCAACAAGCAGAGGGGGTCCTCCGCCTCCGCCGCCAGCACACTTTGCACCTTCTCACTTCCCCTCACCGCCACCCGCAAAGTCCTCACATGTCCCGCCTTCGATTTCCTCCCACAACCTGCCTCCTCCCCTTCCGCCGAGCCAGCATCGCTCCATGGGTCTCCCACCTCCTCTTGTTCCATCTACACCCAGCAGAGGAGGTGGAGGGCCTCCTCCTCCTCCCCCTCCACTCCTTCCGTCACATTTCCCACCTCCTCCTCCTTCTCTTTTCGGGAGCTCAACAATACCTCCACCACATGCTCCGGCATCCGAAGAAGAAGGGCCTGGCAGAGGAGCTCTGCTGGATCAGATCCGACTGGGGAAGAAGCTCAAAAATGTAAAACAAACTTATTTTTTGTAAAAACTTTGTTTGGACGTTTGTAGCAGATGTTCATGTTTAAATCGTTGTGTTATAGGTGCCAGACAGTCCCGATACAGCTGCATCCCCAGAGTCCGGTGAGGGCATCGTCGGCGCTCTCATGTTGGTCATGCAGAAGAGGAGTAAAGCCATCCATTCCTCTGGTAAATATCTGAACACTGATTACACCCAACAGCAAGGAAGAGTGCAACCAAAAAATGACCCACACATCTGTATGTCTGTCCTCTCTTGCAGACGAAAGTGAAGATGAAGGCGGAGATGAGGACGAAGATGACGAAGAATGGGATGACTGATGTTGACGTTTGAACTCTTAATTGCAATACTGGTACAAGTTAAATAATTGATAATAAAATCGGAATGTGATGTGAGGTCATATAATCCAATAGAGGAATACTTGAGAGTGAAAGAAAACAAGATCAAGAGAGTTTTGAAACGTTTATATATTTGTTTGAACGTTCCAGTGTAGGTTCATTATGACGACAGCACTGTGTTACTAGCATTGAAAGTGAGTCGTGGCTCGGACTGGAAAAGTAATCTTGTTCCTTACGCTTCCACTAAAAAGAGAAACCTTTAAAGTCTGTAAATACAGCAAAATGACAGAACACCAACAATCAATACTAAATCTGAGCCAGTTCTATACCCAGTTTTATAATAACATACTGTACATTAAAAAAAAAGAAGTTCCTTTTTCATTTTTTCATACATCTGTGCAAAGATCCCAAATTCCCTCGAACACCGCCACCGACAAAGTGCATAACTGGAAGAACACTGTATGCTACACATACCCTCAACACTCACACTAGAGCGAGGGAGTGAATGGAATTAGCTTAACAGAATACTTTACACCTTACAAACATCATTACAGTAAAATGTACAACTTGCAACAAATGACACATATGCATGCAACGTATGCATTTATATCTTGATATTAACTTCATACAATACAAGAGTAATCCAATGACCATATATATTATATTCACAATCAATATATTACATTTGTTTCAAGATACTTTACAGTACCATACCTGTGGTTCTGCATGTTGAAGCCTGCATTTACTTTACTTCCAAAACGACAAACATGGAATATGTGATCCATCTCAACGGGCAGTCTAGTTTAAAACAACGCTTCTGCCGGTGCTCTCGAGGATAATCCAAAATGTAAGAATCAGATGAACAAAATATGCTTTCGCAAGTTATATTGTTGGAAAATCAAACCTAGAAAACAGATTATAAGTAAATTTGAATGTTTTTTTCTTGCAAAAAAGTACATTAATCTTCCACAGTGATTCTCAAGTCGACCTGAATAATTTTACGGTTGAAAACAATCCTTATGATAGGTGTTCAATCTTTTATATTCGGAAAAGTATGAGGGCCAGGCATAAGTATTTGCTTTAAAGTAGATTTTTTTTTTTTAAAGGTTAGATTTTTATTCTATTAAATGCAATAAAACTTTTTTTTATTTTAAGTACTCCTCTGGTATATTCTTTATTATGCCTGGCAGTAATACTGACATTTGACCTTATTGTTGACATTTAGACTTTATTCTCAAAGTGAATAATAAATAAGTTCTTCCTCCTCTCGATCGTTTCCTTTACGCCTAGCCATAATACTCACGTCACGTCCCTAAGTGTATCTAAAAGTCAACCTAACACAAGCGGATACCTGAAAAGATGGAAAATGTAAATATGTACGGTATTCTTGGTCACAGACAATGTAAAATATACACAATATGGTATTTTGCAGGCTGACACTTATAAAAACCACAAATATAGTACTTTAGCGACGGCATGGCCGCGTCACCTTCCTAAAGAATAGAAGTGACGCACAAACATGCATGTCAAACACAAAAGTCCACCATAAAAGTCCGCTCGGCGCTGGACGGCGTGCGCCCCGCCTCTAGCCGAGGCCTTGGTCCTGGCCCTCTGTGTGCCTGCGGCTGGTCCGCTTGCGCTGCTGCTGCTGCTGCTGTTTGGGATTGAGTTGCTCCCAGTACGACTGGCAGTACTGGTTAATCAGTCTGATCTCTGGGGGGAAGGGGGTGGAGCCGAGGGACGACTGCTGGCGAGGGCCCGCTTGGAGCGTTTTGGGCTCGTCGTCGTCGTCTTGAGCGGTGAGCGCCAAGACGATGTCTCGGTCCAGGATGCGCAGCGCCACGCGGGCCACCGTGTGCTTGAAGTTGTTCTCGGTGGCGAGGCAGTGGTAGAGCCCCGCGTCCGACTGGTTGAGGGACTTCAGCAGGATGCCGTGGTTGGTCTTCACGACGCCTCCCCCGCGGGCCAGCTGCAGAGAAGGGAATGAAACCGCAGGAGACTAAGAGAGGGGAGTTGAAGTGTTGCTGAGTGTTGGTCGCTCCTCGTGTGGCAGCTGTGTGTGAATGAGCGCGAGGATGCTTTGAGCGGTCTCTACGACGAGAAAATAACTATAGATACGCCTACGCGGTCCATTTGGGTTTTAATGAATACATTCATTCAAGTTCTTGCTGGGAAATATGATGAATATCATATATCTCATATCTGTCTTGAAAATATGTGAAGCTGCAGCCAGTTATCGCAACATAAAGATTGTAATCAGGGCTAGCCGAGCTCTGTAAGTAAATAAAATCCACCTACCAGCATCTCTAAAGCTGACTGATTAACATGCTATATCTTTATTCTGTATGTGTAAAAACAATAAGTTGGTGTTTTACAGAAAATTTATACTTTTGCGGGATGGATGATTTTCAATATTTCTCATCTAACTTTCATCCAGAAAGCCAATTGAATTCCCCAAAATGTCCCACTATTCCTTTAGCGTTTCCCAGGATATATCTGCTGCTCCTCCTCCTCCTCCTCCTCCTCCTCCTCCTCCTCCTCACCACTTTCCTCTTTCCTTCCCTCTGGAAGAGCCACTTGACGGAGGCCTGAGGGGAGCGAGGCTGACACTCCAAGAAGGTGCTGCTGCCCTCCACCCCAAACTGCACCGTCTCTCTTAGACGTTTCTCCACTGCAGGCACAGAGAGAGAGACCACATGGTGACAACTGCTCAAAACGGAATTTGATGTGTGCCTGAAATGTTTTAATTAATAAAAGAAGTTTAAAAAAAGACAACACACCTTTGGCGTTAAAGCCCCTGCACTGCCTGAGTGGGTCTCCGTGTTTGACATCCTGTCGTCTGCTCCTCCTGAGACGAAGATCAGAATTAAGAATTATGTTCAAGCATGCACACACACACACACGCACACACACACACACACGCACACACCTCTTGGTGGACGGAGTGAAGGCAGAGCAGCTCTCTCCGTCCCAGGCGCAGTAGGGGTCTCGGGCCAGACAGCAGTCGGAGCACGCCCTGCCGTACACGCCGCAGCGGTGCAGCGACACCTGGGTCAGCCCCGCGTCCGACGACACGTACAGCTGTTGCTGTAGTCGTGACAAAAGATGAATGAAAAGGAAAAGTGTGATTGTGTGGTTGTGTGGTTTGGTTTGCGCACTGAAATGTGAATGTGTCCGTGTGTAGATGGAGCTTACTCTTTTAGAGGATATCTTCATCGTTTTGACTGGAGCTCTGGACTGTAAATTAATACATATTAATACAAAGATTAATCTTTTTTTTTTTTTTCAGATGACAGTAATTTTTGTTAGTCCATATTTAGACATACCCGGAAGACCTCCACTTCCTCCAGAGTCAGTTCCTCAATGTTAGTTGGGTCCTTCGGCAAAACTATAACTTTCTGAACAGTGCCTCGATCTAGAAGGGAAATAAATCATATTTACATATTAACATATATTTGAGGCATTTCTCGAGCCAGACGAGTGCCATCCGTCCTGTAGCTGTCCCACCTGTCCCCAGGAAGAGCACCTCGTAGCGTCCATCCACAGCATCCACCTGGTCCACCACCAGGGCCGTGAATCGGTAGTCCACGCCAGTTCTCACCACCAGGGGGCGGCGATGGATCGGATAAACCGGATGGATCATGAGGGGATGGGCTCGGATGAAATTCACAGCCTCGTCTGAAAAGTTCTTGGAAGAACGGATACCGGGAGTGAAGGTTCCTCCCGGACACTGGATGGGAGGAAGGAGGGAGGTGGAATAATCACGTGGCGTCATTCTTTTGATGCCGATTTCAATTGATGTGCGTGACTTTGGAGATTAACAGGACTGAAACGTACCGACCCGGGCCGTGGGTAGGGAATCTTGCCAGTGTACTCTGTCCATTGGTAGTTATGGCCATGTTTGTGGGCAAACGGTCCGTTGAAGACATTGCGGATATCGGCCATGGAGTACACGCAGACTGCAGAGCCCTTGAACACCGAGCTTGAGCAGAAACAGTACAGTTAAGGCAAGAGTATTACATATATGTTGTGTATATATACATATATATTTTATTTTATTTTATTTTGTATTTTATATTTCACTTTGCACACTTTACTTTATGCAGTCACTTTCTTTCTTTCTTATACTTATATTTTATTGTGTTTAGTTTTATCGGTGCTGCTACTGTTGCCAACACATTTCCCCTTGGGGATTAATAAAGTATATTTCATTCATTCATTCATTCATTCAAGAAGGAGGCCGCGTTCGCTCTATCCCTGATATTAAAGCATGAAATCCACAAAAAGGGTTCTTTGAAGTTGGGTGAGGGGTGAATTTATTAAAAACAAGCCTCCAAAAACAACTCACCCCGCTGTGGTGAAGAGAGCGTACACCATAGGGTTCCTCTCATCCTGCGTAGGCTGAATAAACACATCCCCTGGTAAAAAAAAAAATCAATAAAAACAACATTAAAAGCGGTTGCAATTAAAATGCTATCAGTTGGTCCGCAGCGGTCGTTTGATTGCGGCCTCACGTAGTTCATCAAACCGCGTCTCCACTCCATCTTCTCCTATCACGGAACAGATAAGGCGCGCCTTCAGGAACGTCGTCCAGCGGTTCACCAGGGACTTCTGGCCTCCTTCATCATTCTAGACAGAAAGGAAATGAGGTCACGGCTCAATGAGCACGGTGCGCTGCACATTACGAGGAGAAGCTGCGTACGCCATCGCGGCGTTTATTGCGACCGCGGTCCGCCTCACCAGACACACTCTTCCCACCCGGGCTAGAACGCTGGGGCTCGCGCCGCCGCTCGAGTCCAGACTCTTCTCACGGAAAAAGAAGTAAAGCTTGTCGTCGTTCCTTTCTGCACTGTCAGGGATCTGCTGGATCTGAACAAACACAGGCTCTGGAGGATAAAAAACGGATAAGCGGAGGGAGGATTGAGGCAAGTGGTTGTCAAATATGAACCGTAAACTGCAATCAACAACATTTACCTCCTCACACCCACACTTACTCACCGTTGAGCCACCTGGAGTCATACTGCTCCGTCCGGATTGCCGTTCTCCCGCCCATGGTCCTGAACAGAGTCGCGTCTGTACTCATGAAGTCAATATGGACCCCTGCATACAGGTTATCATCTGCAGGGGGGACGCAATACCAGAAAAGAAAAGGTCAGGGTTCGTACACATTTTGACCAATGGATTTCCAGGACTTTTCCATGACTTTAAATCAAATAGAATAGAATAGAATAGAAATATACTTTATTAATCTGAAATTAAACTGAAAACGCACCTTTTCCGACTATATCTGGATTAATCACAGACTTGCACTTTGGTAGCACTTGAATGGCTCTTATTATGGTACTTTTGTAGTTTGCCTATGATGAGGAAATGTTACTTTCTGTATTCTTGTTGTTCTTAGTTTGTACTCTAGGTTGAAATGCACTTATTGTAAGTCGCTTTGGATAAAAGCGTCTGCTAAATGACGTGTAATGTAATGTAATGTAATCCCCAAGGGGAAATTAGTTGACAACAGAAGCAGCACCGATAAAACTAAACACAATAAAATATAAGTATAAGAAAGAAAGAAAGTGACAGTGCATAAAGTAAAGTGTGCAAATTGAAATATAAAATACAAAATAACATAAAATAAAATATATATGTATATATACACAGCATATACACAACATATATGTAAATGTGAATAAAGCACTTTAAAATAAAATAATATATATATATATATATATATATATATATATATCTAGATCTAGATCTAGATTACATTTCCACGAACAAACTGAAATCTCGGAAAATGTTGTGCGTCTTTGAGCGTCTTTCTTTAAAAAACACATTAATTATTTCAAACTCGGCGTTAATGAACATGTGAATAAAACATTTTTGTCCTGGAAGTGAAGCGCGTCTTACCGATCAGAACCGCGACGTTCTCCTGTTTGGGATCATAGGAACATTTCCCCTTCCCTGAATCCACATACCCAGGGACCAGCCGAAACAGGTAGTCCTGCGGGGAGAGCGAGCATAAATATAGAGCGATAAAACGTCACGCGGGAGCTCGGGAGAAATCAAAAAACAAATCAGCGTCCCGGTTTGTCGTCCTGAAATATTCATCAGGACAACACTCCCCCCAAACCGCTGAGGGATCTCCGCTGTAAATCCCGCAACCGTCTCCGTGTTCACCTCTGCCCTCCAGCCTCGGTTGATGAATGTGCAGATGGGCTGGTACGCCCCCGTCCCACAGGTGTACAGGTGGGTGCGGTTCCACGGCTCGATCAAGCGCACAAAGTTGGCACATTCCCCCTGGACAAAGAGGAGCGAGACACGCGTAATTCAGACAATCATCGTTGTCATCGTCCCGCCTTGAAAGCGGCGCTGTCGTTTTGTTGCTGATGAAAGGAGCGGATGTGAATACGGGATCCCACCTGTCTTCCCTTTCCTGTCATCTGACATTCTCCCTTTCTCTTAGCAGATGCGGGCCAGTGGATCTGTGTGATGGGAAACAGGCGGCACTCGGGGTTATTGAGTTTGGAGACTTCAAGCCACAAACAAATACCAGACTGTATTTTTTTAGGAAAAGGATTAGGATTATTTATTTGTTCACGCACTATGAGGGGCTCCTTGTTGACATTTTGCATGTCCAGAGCCACCAGGTACTCCCGGCTGCCCAGGTACAGACGGCCCTGATCCTGGTCCATCAGGAGGATGCGGTAGTCGCTGGTGTTGAAGGAGAAGCTGAAGGGCCGCGCTGCCCTGGTGTCCATCAGCTCTGTGCGGAAAAGGGTTGCTTTGTTTACAAAACACACACGCATAAAAACACACCATCCCCACTTGGGAAACCAACAGCAGGGGAGCAGAGGTTATTCCTTTTATCCCGTTCACATGTTTCATTTCTGAATTGAATGAAGCCGCGGTCCCTTAAGAAACACCCCCTCACACGCCTTTTTCCGGAAAATGTGTGTCACCGATTAAATATAACCCAACTTGGGAGCGTTTTAAGAAACATATTTGCTTTTAAGATCTTAATATTTGATGCGTCCTGACCGGCTGATTGAGTTTAAGGCGCTGCAGAGTGAGACGGGAAGCAGTTCCCTGAGGAAACACGGTCAGTGGAACTGGGAGCTAATTCTAAAGATCAGGATTAGGTTTAGCAGAGCGTAACCTGTTAAGACACGCTGCAGAAAATGTTGCTCTGTTTTTTTTGTTCTCCTAAAAGCTCGGATTGAACAATGTTCATCTGCTGCGTGAAAAATGGACTGTGTGCTGCACTCTACCTGTTAATGTGATTTGTTTTTTATCCTCCCGGCCACATAACACACACACACACACACACACACACACACACACACACACACACACACACACACACATTATATTATGGTTAACTGCAACAACAAAGTGACAAATATATAATTTGTATTGTGATTAATTATCGATAGGTAAACATGTTAAAGCAGATTAAGAGCAACAATATATTCAAACAGATGAAAATGTAGCCAATTTTAGACTACTTATTACTACATACACACATAAACGTATCTGTCATGCACAACACACACACACACACACACACACACACACACATGTGGCATCACGTGTAGGATATTGACCACTATAAATGTTCACACACAGCTGAGGCCGGTCAAAGACAGCTGGTTATATATTGACAAATGTTCCAGGGACCCTCAGAAGCCAGCTTACGGGGATTGAGGAGGAAGCGCAATCTTTATTTACATCAAAGTGCCAGCCATCTTCCTTTTTGAGGTCAGTGTTAACAGGATGCAGCCGAGGTGCCTAACTAAAATAAGCGATGCAATCGGATCTCCGGGCGGCGCGAGATGGAGCCGTCGGAGCCGGAGAGGAGGTCCGGTTCTGTTCCTCAGAGGTAAACACAGGATAACAGGCCTGCGGCCGAGCCCCGCTGGGCCGTGGCGGATTCACCGAACGGGCTAAATGTAGAAACACCACACCCCTATACATGTCTCCATTCTCCAGAAATAGCAAACAATGCACTGCCATCATCTGGGAAACATTCAGCAAACACTTATCCCCTGACAGCATTCTGACACCGACAGGGAAACACTGGGAAGGACGTAGGATTCACGTCAGCTACGACACGCCGCCATGAGCTCTCGTGTTACAACCGGACAACACGTTGTCACTAAGGCACTAATAACCGCCGCCGTCGAGGTCTGGGAGCACCAACACGCCGCCGACGGCGCGGAGAGGGCCCGGGCTTCTGAAGCAGGGCCTCAATTACGCTGCACATTCTGCTCTCCGCTGACTAATTCTGTCAAGCGAGACCGGGTGAGTCCCTTTGAAGTGTGTGTAACGGACACGACTTCCCAGGGACGGAGGAAACACTGTGAGGTCTCTATCCTCTGCAGGCCTCCTGTATCCCCCCCCCGTCCCCCCCGGGTGTCAATCTAGCCGGCTCATTCGCTCAGAAGAGTCACATGTCCTCCAGCCTGCCCCAAAGCCTCCTCCGCAGGCGCCTCCGGGAACAAAGGCACTCGGTGTCGCAAACAATGAACAATAAATCCTTGGAGAGGTAGAAAACTGTTTGGGAGTAAATCCAACTCTTTTTTTTCTCCTTCCTTTTTTTTTGTTGGGTATTCAGGGGAGGGGAGGCTGAAGCCTGTGAATGTGGCTGCTTTATCTTCTCAATCTAAACCAGCAAACTAATAATTCATCACCTCTCACCTGCTCCGAACAACAAACTCCCGACACGAAGTCTCTGTACACATGCGAATTCCTGCATCGTGAACAGGGAAGGAACACGATCAAGGTCAAGACCAAACTTGTGTATTTAGTGCGACTGCCACTTTCTACACACATGTACATAAGCTGTTTTACCGCAAGTGCATTTGTGGTAAAGGTCGTGTAAAAAAGAAAATGCCCAGCAATCACTCTCTGAAGCCTCAAATGGAAACGCCGCCTTCCCACGTCAGCCACGGACACAATGCAGACAGCTGTTTTCAGTCTGTGCACTTGCATGTGGACCCCAAGTCTCAGATATCAACCACAGGTCTCACGATCAGCTCACCTCTAATCTGCGTCAGATGTCTCTCGCTGACATCGTGCGAAAAATCCTAAATGTTTCTGATTGAGTCACTGCAGCGGAGAGGTAAGAAGCCAAAACACGTTGCCTCCGCCTGGACCTGAACCTGCGGGCACAACATTTTGACTCTCCTCCACATGAAAGCTCGAAAAGAATGCTATAAATCGCATTCACACCACGCTAATTCCTACTTACAGGTACTTCCGGTGCGACGCATGCGTGTGCACGTCCACATGTGCAGGTGCACTTGGAGTGGCGACATAATAGGGCTGCAAAGATAAGTGTATTCACTCAGCATTGTTTCCATCAAAGGGGTCGCCCGCGTATTTGTAACATGAATCTCTGCTGGTTCGTGAGGACGAGGAGACTCCATGGGAAAACCCCAATGCCCGCTGTAAAACAAAAGGCTTTAAAAAACACCTCTCCACCCCCCTCATCTCAAATCTATGCCCCCAAAAAGACATCACACCTCTACAATATCATTTTCGCTCTCGTGATCAGATTTCAGGTGTTTCCTTCTTGTGTCATCATGTCAGACATCAAAAACAAAGGAGAAATGACAGGTCAGGACTTTAAGTGCGTTTGGGTTTTAGGGTGTGGGGGGAGGAACTCTGTCAAAGGGCACGACCAGTAACCAACCACACGCAATATCCACCTTTTGTTTCTAGCGCCGCACTGTTTGACACGGGGCAGGAAACACGCTCTTTACATACGTTCGGAGAGGAAACATAGCGGCGGGGGGGAGGTGTGCCGGAGTTCGTGCGCCCACTGAGTGACTTAGTGGGAGAAGCCAAACGAGTGAAAGAAACTATGAAGACGAGCTGTCAGAGGAGTTTGAGTTAATCTGTCGGAGCTCACCTTTGAAGGAGAGGCGAATCCTTGGAGCAGACTGCTGCAGGCCCGAGCCTCTGTAAACACACAAGGCCAGCAGGAGGAGTTGGGCTCCAGATGCTGTCATGGTAACAGTCACGCAGGTAGCCCACAGAGATCTAAATCTGGACGGGGGGAAAAAAAAGAGGAATGAACTATTATTATTATAGAGTGCCCCGTGAGAAATATGAGACAGAAAAAGAAGGAAGGACGAGCAAGACACTGACTCTCCCTCTCTTTTTTCCCCTCCCTCTCTCTTTCTTTCTTTCTCTGATCTCTCTGATCTGAAGTTTGGCCTGAAGCGAGCCGTACAGCTCGGCAGGAGAGAACAACGTCCAAATCTCCACACTCGCACTGGAAAATGTGACAGCCCTATTACTTATTTAAGGTGTAAATGTAGTGAGGTATGTGTTAAGACTCAATAATGGTATTTGGAAGCAAAGTCCCTTGGAAAAAGTCACCCAAAAAAAAAGAAAGTTGAATGTCTTCGACATGAATGTTTTCTCGAACATATATTCTTTTCTCGAACATATATTTCATCCACATTTTCCTAGAAAACTGAATTAGATGATCACAAGATTAGCGATTCCCTCCGTCTCTCCGAGGCGTTCAACAAAGCATATCAGCATACTTTCCAGGAGTTGACGAGGGAAGTACATGACAGTTCAAAGGCACAGACCGTCCTCGCTGAAACAACTTCTGACAGTTTAGGGGTGTTGAGACGTAGTCCAACTGTTAGACCTTAACTCAAGCATTCATTATGCATCTGCACTTTGCTGGAGAGGATCCCATATAAATTATGAATACTAAAAGCTGAGTCCACAACATCCATTAAATTGTCTCCCTGAAGGTGTGCTTTGCTCGGGCTATAAACCATCCCACGGGCTTATCTTTTTCTCTGTAGCTTTTTCGTGTAGCCTGCGCCCGTGGGGGCCTCGGCTACACGAGCCTCGAAACGAGGGCTTTTAGGGAGACATGTTCAGGCTGAAAAACGATGGAGAGATTTCACAAAGCACATGCATTACGTTTCATAATAAAGCATTTATTTATGTGTGACGCATTAAATGAAAAGCAAACATCTGCTGTCATCAAAAGATGAAACTGAACTGACTGGCATACCGAACATTTAGCATTGAAAATCAGAAGCTATGGGGAACGCCTTGTAGGCTGTCTGGCACAACCATGTATCTGCTCAGCAGGGTTGCTTGTTCCCTTCTCTTTCTATCAAACACTGTATATTATGTTATTATTAATATAATATATTACTGTATGTTTTATTATTCACTGTTAATAATATAATGAGATGGGCTATCAACAATTATATGGACACACTATTTATGTCACAAGAGTTACAGGTATTTGTCATTTGTAGATTAAAACATCACTGAATCACCTCACATAAATAATAAATAAGCATTGTCACCAACTCATCATAGTGAAATGAGCATATATGAGAATGCACACCACAGACACATGTTTTGAATAAATCCCCATTTAAATATAATTTCAAATAAAGACAAAATGGCAACAACTCATTGTATTTCATCTATACCACCATTTAAATGAGGATATAAAAAGAATCTAAGGGTTAGTATTTCCATTGAGAAACCATGAACACATGTAACAAGCACTCATCAGGATGTGTGATTTTAAATTCAGGTATTTGACCTATATTGCTGATGACAGATTAAAGTGCAGCTGTAATAATATACATATGGTTTCGCTTTAAAACAAATATAATAATCATAGGATTGCAATAACCCACCCAGCACTTACCTGTTAACTCAACATCCAGAAATAGGAGCAGAACAAATGGGAGCGCTACTTCATCGCCATCCACCAGTCACACTACAGAGTAACCGAGGCACGAGTTAAAAGTTAAACCAGCGACAAGTTAAATGTCTCACCTTTGGCTTTCGGACTTTCCTCGACGTCCTCTAAGATCCAGAGGAAACGGAACAAGTTGCGGGATGTTACCGCGCCGTTCCCCGCGTCCTGTGCGTCGTCGGAGCTGGAGAGGAGAAAACCTCTCGGCAGTGTTGCGCAGGAATTAAACAATCCGATAGGTTTGCAAATTCCTCTCCAGAGAGAGAAAGAGAAGAGAGAGAGGGAGAGAGAGCGAGCGAGCGAAAGAGAGAGAGAGGAAGGGAAAGGGGGGCGAGAGGGTCTGCCTAATAAGCGACGGCTTTTCTTCCAGGCAACAAATAAAAGAACATTTAAAAAAAGAAGAAGATGTAAACACACATGTGATCCCTGAACGTTTTGTTCCACTGTCTCTCCACACACACACACACACAAAAAGAAGAAGAAGGAAAAATCCCAAAGTTCCAGCCCTTGGATGGCTGCTCGAGCGTGAATCAAGTGACCAGGTGCAGGTGTGGGGAGAGTGTCCGCCCCGCTGCGCGCTCCCTTCTGTTGAGCCCCCACCCAGCCAGTCTCCCCTCCCCTCTCCTGTTGGCCCACAGCAGCATTGGACCAAACCTCTTGGTACACCATATGGGTGAGATTAACCCTGTCGCTGCTGGCTCCTCTCGGCACTGTGCGCCGTTATTCATCCATGTCAGTTCATTTCTGCTTCTCAAAGTGTAGAAGTCAGCTTTGCGTGGTCGATGGGCTTACAGCCACTGTGTTTTTTTTCCCTTCTTCTTCTTCTCGTGCACCAAAGGGGGCCCGCAGACTATTCTAATGCGTGATTCAGGGGGCTGAAATGCACTATTAAAGAGGGAGGCCGGGCTCTGCCGCTCGGACAATGTCACCATTACTCTTTTTGGCTCTACATGAGAGCCAGGTCGGCCTGAAAAGAAGATTCCTGAGATTCCTCTGTGGCTGGCTCTGGAGCTCATGACAACGGTGACAAAGCAACCATGAAGGGGTTGGGTTGGACCGGGCGGTGGGGGGGTTGGGACTCACTGGACGCAAAGGACGTCCATCGTGTTAACGGAGCCGTGAGCTTGGACTCAAAACAGCTTTTCAGAGCTCCTCTCATCACCACCGGCTTTGTTTGGGAGCTCTGACGCAGTCCGGTGCGCCAACGACACAAAGCCAGTAAAATAGAATAAACATAGGATTGGATGCGGTGTGTCATTGTGTAAAAAGGTCACAGAGGTGGGCAGTTCACAACCAAGCAGCTGGAAGTTTGACCTCAGACTTTTTTGAATGTTGGATTCATCGTCACGCCGACGTGTGTACGAAAGCCGTGACCTTATCTCAATTTGGGTATCAGCCGGGTGTGATGACCAGCCAAGTGCTGTGTCACAGTGTGTCCAGGAGGAAGTTTTTGTTTCCTGCCCCACAGGAGGCATCCCTCCCCCTCCCCATTTCCAGCTAAGGAAATGAGTCACGAGTGTGTGCCGAGTTCAGGCATCCGTGTCCTTTCAACTTTGGTCCGGCACACCGGTACACCGTACCCTCCTGTACTCTCCTCTGACCAGCATGCGTCCACTACTGTGGAAAACCTTTTCGCTGAAGAGATTAGCAACAGCTCTTCATTCCCCGGCGGTAGCGGGTCTATGAGCTCGGTGAACGTGAGAACAAGGAACAGGAAGCGGTGTCCGAACAGGCCCCGGTGCCTCCGACCTGACGGATGGGTTTTGTATTGTGGAGACGAGACAGCGTGGAGTAGGAAGCAAACACAGAGTCGGTATTTTTCTGGTCCACAAAAAGCTCTGTCAGGAAGATCTTCCCATCTAATGGATGGGTAAGGTGGAGGGAGACGTATATCCCCGTAGGCCAACCGAAGGCTCCGGATAAATCCCGGGGCCCTCAGACGCATCAATCATGAGAATTCGAGAGGTAGAGCGTTTGTCCCCTCGAGGAAAGACAAACCCATTATGTGACCCACTGATGGTCTTTTCCTTCAAGTATATTGATGAATTGAGGAGTGTCTGAACATGCCTGCTGCAGAGCGGCAAGTCCGGGGCGTCGGCCAAATGCATGCCGGGATAGACTACCATGACCCCGAGAGGAGAAGCGAGGCACAATGTTCACCGGGATTATTTGAGCTATTTCCAACCACATCTCACGTAGTCTAAGTAGGTCACGAAAAAATGTAAACATCGGAATGCAACACAAAGAGAACAGGTGCTGCGTGGCATCCACGGACGTCACACACCAGTGACGGGCAAAGGAAAGCCACTCCGGCAAATATGTTTGACATGAAGGGTGCGTACGTGGCGCTCGCTCCAGTCGCAACCTGCTCGCCTCACACTGGATTGAAAGATTTCTTCGGGGTTGCATACTGTAGCGGCAGCCTCCCTGAGATGGAGCACCACCGTGCCACGTGTCCACCGGGCCAACCAGCCAGCCGCCATCTGCCTCCAAGACAAGACTGGCACTCTCACTCGCTCTAATATGCAGCTGGGAGAATCAACAGCTGTTGAAGAAGAGCTCTTTCCAAATAACAAGAGGTGTGTGTGAGGGAGGGAGTGGGGGGTTGGGGGGGGGGGGGGGGGGCTGTTACAGTACATGGAAGAGAGGGCCGCGAGGATGTGGGGCGGGTGAGTGAAAGTGTGTCCCTGGAGGTAAATCACGCCGCGGCGTTCATTAAGAGACGCTCAACGTTGAGAAAGTCCCACACAGTCCAACATTTCATTTTTTAATTTAGAGTTTTGAGTACGTGTGACTTCAGCTCCATCTTAACCTCTGTGACGGATATTGTTTGTGCTCAGAAAATCTGTGAAGAAAATGCTGGGGGGGGGGAGTTGTCTGCACGCCAACATCCATGTCTACAGCATCGTGCACACACAAACACACACACACACACACACGCACACATCCACAGGAACTGGCTCTGGTGCCTCAATTGAAAAACGATTTCTCTTATCTCTCCCCACACCCTTTGCACACGTCCCGGAGGCACCGGACTGCAGGTGAATTTCAATGTCAGAGACAGGAAGGTACCGCAAAAGCGCCGCAATCTGTTCCTTCTGTCAAGTGGTTTGCGTGTGTGTGTAGAGGTGTACCGCGTGCACTCGTCTCTACGCCTTGTGTGTACTGTAAGTGCAATATGATGGGGGTGGAGGTGGAAGGGGGGTGTGGATGGAGGAGGAGGGGGGGGGCTATTCATCTGTCTGGTGTGATCGTGGCTCTCTGTAACTGGGCCTATAGGCGTGAGTATGCACTCTGTGATCTCCCAGATAAGAGTCATCCATCTGCTGTGTGTATCTGTCAGGGCCCAGGCAGCTCCGCTTATCACTGCACTCATCCATTTCCCCCCCAATCAGGCTCACTCCGTCCTCTTTCCTCATCCCTCGAGATGTCCCTCACCCCCACCCCCACACACCCACACACACACCCACTCACACACCCACCCCCTCACCTGCACAGTTCAAATACTGTGCTTAATCTTGATCAGCTGACAAGCAGACAATCACACAGTAGGGTGCACCGCGGTGTTGAAAAGCTGCAAATATGTGTGTGACATGGAGCTGCACAAAAGAATGCCAGCTTTCACAAACAAGCCTGTGAGCATGTAGCCACACACACACACACACACGCACACCCACACACACGCACACACACACCCACACACGCACACGCACACACAGGTAGTTAGTATTCAGAGGCTCTTCCCCACCCTCTCAGATTACCCACTATAGATGTGCCTCAGAGAGCGGCACAGAACCTTTTCTTCTACATTTTACAGGAGAAAACATCCTTTCCATCCCGACATCCGTCACACGGGAGACGGCTGAGCGTTACGACGTGTTATCTTTCCATTTCCCCGTCTCCGGTGAATCAGTTCCGAGTAGCAGATTCCTCTGAACTAGTGTGTGAAACGTGAGAGCATGAAGCGGCGTGGCAAGATGATTTGTGTACAGTAGCAACACCGGCTCAGCCCGGGGGAGTGGAGTTTACGCGGGGGAATCCATCGAGGCTTTTGTCACCCCGTACATAACAAAAGGCCTTCACCGACAAGCCTCAGACCGCAACGCAGCCCGAGGACGGCTTTGTTGTCCCAGCAATCTGTACTTAGTTTGTCACGATCAATATTGTAGGAACCAACCTTATTATTAATTCATAATCATAAAAAAAACACGTTGTGCTAGATGAAGCTGCTTCAAAGAGGAGCCAAACACCGCGTTTCACATGGGAGCGTCACACGGGGCATAACGTGTTTCCATCATCAGTATTAATAGTATATGCCCATCTGAGACCGCATACCCGGGGCGCTGCTGGGCCTACAGCAGGACAGGTTTTCTGCTAGTGGAATATTTATAGCTGTGCATTAAAAGTGGAATCAAGGGTTTAAGTGTACCGTTGCAACACCGCCGATACTCCTTTGTCTGAGCCTGTCCAAAAATGTCTTGCCCGGGGCTATTTTCAGTGCTACACGCGAAATGTCAGATATCACAAACTGCTGTCATATCAAAGCTAGAATACATTAAAGAACAGCTGTATCTCGGTGGGGCTCGTCTGATTCTTTTCTCTAACGACATGTTGCCGTGACGTTTCGGCGGAGAAGTCCCACAAGTGTGATTTTTATTTGCATCAGTTCAAAGGGTTTGAGACAGTCGGCTGTTTGGACACGGACAGGCTCCTTCACGCGTGGCTGAATGACTTCACCCGTATTCAACAGCTCGCCATGTAAGATTAACACTCCAGAACCTTCTGTCAGTCCCTCATACTCGCCTTAAAACTGGCGGTGACCGATCTTTTGAGGAAGTATAGCACCAAAGCTGAGGAATGCTCTGCCTGCACGCCGAAGGTTGGCTGATTCCACACCATCATTTAAACTCCATCTCAAAACACACCTGTTTACACTGACATCTGGTTAATTTGAAC
Organism: Liparis tanakae; assembly: GCA_036178185.1. Lineage (NCBI taxonomy): Eukaryota > Metazoa > Chordata > Actinopteri > Perciformes > Liparidae > Liparis > Liparis tanakae. The sequence goes on from CM070097.1 coordinate 6,623,743, forward strand.
ATTCCATGGCCTTCATTTATCTTCTGTTTATTTATTTGGCTTACATGGTTGCTTGTATTGCACCATCTTTTACTGCACCTTTTACTGTGTATTGTACTTTAATCTGTTTATGTTTTGGCCCGTTATTGCCAAATTGTTTTAAATAACTACTGTACTGCACTCTGTCTATGATACGTGCAATATAAATAACGTATTATGGCATTTTTTTTATTATTATTTATCATTTCAGCACAGTTGGAAGCTTGAATACTTTCAATTAAAGTACTCAATTTTATATAATGTTTTCACTCAAATAGCTCCAGGCCAGTTTGATTGGCCTTCATTTATCTTCTGTTTATTTATTTGGTTTACATGGTTGCTTGTTTTGCACCATCTTTTTACTGTGTATTGTACTTTGCTCTTTAATCCGTTTATGTTTTGGCCCATTATTGCAAAATTGTTTAAAATAATTACTATGCTGCACTTTGTCAGTGATAAGTGCAATATAAATAACGTATTATGGCATTTTTTTTAATTATAATTTATAATTTCAGCACAGCTGGAAGCTTGAATACTTTCAATTTAAGTACTCAATTATATATCCTGTTTTCACTCAATAAATAGCTCCAGGCCAGTTTGAGATGGGATATAATCTGAACTACGCTGCCATCTTGTGGATCTGCTCTGCAAATAAAATCCAGAGCTCATTGTACATAAAAGAAAGCCAGAAGTGTAGTCCGAGACAGAAAGGTGGAACAACTGCCTATTTTATTAGGTCTCAGTCAAAAGGTGGACATTTATCTTCAAGCAAACAAAATAAACCAAAGCAACAATCAAGTAGGTATCTTTAAACTACAGTGTTCTAGAAAACACAGCACACAAAATATAACTTTCTGATCATGTTTATGAAAAATTTCAGATTATTTGATAAATTCATCCATGGATTAAACATGTGTACTTGTCTAATCCAATAGACAATGCTGGAATATTATTTACAGGTCATTGCTAAGAAAAGTAAGCAAATACAAATACTAGTTTGTTACGGTGCACCCCATAATGTTGCTGTGGATTCATTGACATTTACTGACACTGTGCACATTAAAAGCCTTGCAAGTAATGTAATCTTCCTGTCTTACATTTCATGCTCACAGGCATGCCATAATGTGGATGTGTAGCAAAACTAAGTAATAAATACCATCTTTTTTTTTTAAAGAAGATAACAAAAAGCTTAAAACATATTACATGAAAACAAATGTTAAAATGTCTTAAGGGAAATTCAAATTAAGGTCAAATTTACAGGGGGAAAACAAGGATACAAAACTCAGCTATTTATTGTATGAGTTACAAAATGTAGGAAACCACAGAAACGCTGGTCTGACTACGTCAAGATTTTAAACTTCATAGGTGGTTTACAGATTGTTAACAGGGGTGGAGTTCGGTGTGTACCACGTCGGAAAATAGAGATGAAGGAGAAACACAGGGAGCAGATTAAAACAATATTGGTTCCTATTTACTACAGTAGAGTACACATAACCTTAAACACAGCCAACAATACCCAGAGTGTAAATGTCTGAAATCGCTAAGGTTCTTTCAATAAAACTACCGCCATGATCATCCCTGAGAACAAATTTTGGTTCAGTACTAAGTGCATCTAAAAAGTACTGTCATTAGTATCAATTTAGCTTGTCACGTCACCTCTAAAAACAGCCCAAACTTTGCCTTGAAATGACCACTAACTAATGCCACTGAAGGCTTCTGCATTATTTGTTTGGACAATTTGCGATGCAAAAAGTCAGAACGATGACAAGCGGCAAGCGAGATCTCCCCGCCACGTGTGCAGGCTGCTGCGTGACGCTCCGTGTTCAATAGAAGAACACGACTGGCACAATATGCCCGAGAACCGGTTTAGAAAAAAACTGTTTTTTTGCAAAAGGTGACTCAGAATACACAGCGGCGACTGTATAAAATAGAGGAGACACCGTGCTGCCGTGGCTTTATTATTACAGCTAACCCTGATTCAAAATGCTCCTATTTATTTTAGGTATAAAAACAAAAACGGATATTCTGTGCATAAAAATGACATTGCTCTGGTACTGTTCATCAACTTCGGCATCCTCCTCTTCCTCCTGGTCCCTTGAAGACTTGCCTTCTTCAGCGACGTAAACCTCCTCCTCCTCCTCCTCCTCTTCCTCTTCACATCTTTTTCAGGCCTCGTCGTCCTCCTGCTCGCTGTCGTCAGAGCCTGAAGGACAAAAGTAAAATGGTTATCATTTCAAATGATCCTTCCCGACTGGAAACATAATCGTCAAAAACCCAAACTTTTTTATAGCATTGGTGCAAAGCACAGTCAAATTGAAACGATAAAAAGCATTTTAAAAAAAAGGAGTAAATATTTCAAACAAGAAGAGCAGGTTTTCAACCACCCCACTGATTGTTGCGATAGTGGTCTTACCGTCAATCACAATTTCTCCACCATCATCCTCCTCCTCTGGACTCTCATCTGAGGAGGAGATATTTGCTGTCTATTTAGTTTAGCCTGCATTACCCAAACAGTAATATTACTATTACTAATATTACTACTATTGCTACAACACAAGCCAGTCCACTTGACGCCGAGGCCCTCGGCCTCAACCGCAAACACAGTGGGTTTCAAACCAAGCTACCTTTTTGGGGGGTTAAAACATGCTGAACTAAGTTTTTTAAATTTATTAATAGATCTATATCTGTAATTTTTTTGTAAGTGAACCTGCCTCCTCTTTAAACCATAAATAACCGGTCTCTGTAGCCAGACCAGCCGCGTGGACCAGTCGGGTTTTAGCGCTCGTTTAAAGTTTGCATTAGCACTGACCAGCGCTTGGTGCCTTCTCTGCCACTTCCCCCTCTTCTTCGTCGTCGTCGTCGTCGTCATCATCGTCCTCCTCTTCTTCTTCCTCATCATCGTCGTCATCCTCCTCCTCCTCTTCGACCTCCCTACTGCGGCCTTGTTCGGCCTCGGGAGCTTCGTCGCCGGGCTCGTCGTCCGAGTCGGAGATGACCACGCAGTCGTCTCCGTTGCCGTTGTCGGCGGCTCTGGACCCGCTGCCCCCGCTGGAGGGAAGAAAAAACACAGACGGTACACATTCGTGTCAACAGGAGACCGCCTCATTGTTTCGGAATGCATCCCACCTGGTCTCACCAGTTAACGGGGGAAGTGGGGTGGGGGGGTGGATGGCAGGAAACTGTTAGAGTTTACACATGAACTATAATTTCAAGGACCCGGGCGGGGCTGAGAATATTGCTAGAATGTATTGCCTAATAATAGGTGTGTCCACTGACTACACGCATGAGAACCTCTCTGCTTTACCTGCCGTTCTCCCTCGGTTCCCACAGAGGAGTCAGGTAGTATCTCAGAGGGTCTCTGTACAGGTCGTCCTTCAGGATCTAAGCAACGGCACAAAGGGGGTAATGTCAGTTTGATATTGAATACGTTTGGAGCGCTCATTTATACCATACACAGTCCTGTTAAGACAAATATCTGAGTATCATGTAGCAAATGTACACGTGGTAGAATGATCATGGTTGTATTTTTTTAAAAAAAACACGCATCGTTTTTGACATCAAGAATCTGAATGGGTGCATATCCCTAAATCATTGTGGTTTATTAAGGTTATATCACATCTTCTTAAATCATTGAGACTTTAACCGTCTTCCAGCTCATGGATATTACTGGTTGTACATTATAATAAATGAATGAATGCAGGCTGGCATGCCTGAAAACATGTCACTTATTAAAATGGGTGTTCCTGGTTAACACATCTCCAAATGGTGCCAGTGCCGAGCTCGGTGTTCTCCAATCACAAGCCTGTGTCAGTGCGAGGGTGGGGTGAGTGGTACCTGTGCTACATCATCTTGTCCTGGGTTGCTATGGTCACTGAACCAGCTGAAAAAGGTCTGGTAGACCCCGCGCGACGACTTCCTGGGTTCGCTTTGGGTCGTCAGGTTCTGTCCGCGCTGCCACAGGATGGGGTTGGAGAACGACATGGGAGAGCCTAGAACACGAGACGGCGGGTTGAGAAGGTGATCCAGAATCTAACGGCCACGTAGCTTTCAGGTAGCGTCAACATATTATCAATATCGAACCTTAGATATTACCATCTCAGAACGCTCAGCCAGACTGAGATGAAAGTGTGAACATCCCTAAAGTGCTTTGTTATATTTGCGTGATGAAAAAAAATATTCCAATGACACAACAATTTCCAATGTACATAATGTGAAGCAACAGCCCTTCCATGCTTGGGATATATTATTCATGAAATGGTCTGGCCATCCGCATTTACAAACATAGACACTATAACAAATCAACAATTGCAATAACATCACAGGTTATTGGAGCATTAACTGCAGTATTTGTCATGCTGAGTGGATTTCTGTCTCTGTCCTCGTCACCCTCAACACTTTTGAGCAGGCGTTGCAGGGAATGAGTTGTTCCGTGTATTCAAACCTATGACTGCATGTGCTCGGGTCCAGACCTAATGTTTTAGTTGCATTTGGAATATGCCTACTATGAACTATTCATACAATCCGTCATATTCATTGAATGTATTTTAACTCTAAATCTGTCCTTCTGGTCACATGACATCTATTGCACCTGTCCATCCTGGAGAGGGATCCTCCTCTGTTGCTCTCCTGAAGGTTTCTTCCCTTTTTCCCCCCTGAAGGGTTGTTTGGGAGTTTTTCCTGATCCGATGTGAGGTTTTGGGGCAGGGATGTCTATGTGTACAGATTGTAAAGCACTCTGAGACAAATTTGTAATTTGTGAAATTGGGCTATACAAATAAACTGAATTGAATTTGCGGTTTTGTTGGACCAAATACAGGTTTCTTACACATTTTGACCGATGGAGTTCCATGACTTTTCTATGACTTTAAACCAAATTTCCATGACCAAACTGAAATCTCGGTAAAAACATGAGCAACTTAGAACATTTTGAGTATCGAGAGCGTATACCGTCTTATATTTTAAGCGTCTTTCTTTAAAAAACATATTAATTATTTCAACCTCGCTGTAAATCAACATGTGATAACAAATTTCCATGACTTTTCCAAGACTTTTATGATTTAAGTTTTTTCCCATGACTTTTCCAGGCCTGGAAATTACCATTTTAAAATTCCTTGACTTTTCCAGGTTTTCCATGACCGTACGAACCCTGTATATATTTATTCTAAAGTCTAACAAACACTGGTTTATGCGTGTCGATAATTTGGATTTATCTTTTTATTTAGCATTTATTTTACCAAATTGAATCCATTAAGAAAAAGTACTTTGATGTTGTATGATACATATGACGACATTGTTACTCGTTGTTGCAACAGTTTGTGGTTCCAACTTCTAATATGGATATTGGACAGTGAGATGAGGGACTCCAGGTGACCTAGGGACATAATAAAATACTCTTTTCCCAGTCCACACACGTGACGCCTTGAAGCCAAGACAATTATTGTAATCTAAGATTGTTGGTGTTTCGTACACGTTCAACCCTAGTATCCAATACATAGGTAGCATGCCTACAATGGCTTTGTACATTACGATATACCAATACATACCCCGTCACCAACCTAACAGATTGTACAGTGACAAGACATAACAAGAGTTTTAAATGTATTTAAAAGCTCCAATTTAAAGTAGGTCAAGTGAAGCCCAAGTAGTGGAACAAGCAAATCTGTAAATGTTCTACAGTCTAGCTGAGAAACATGATTTTTATAAGAAACCCAGTGGAAACTTGAGTTTCTTAGTTCAGAGTTCCAATGTTATGCTTTAAAACGACAACTTTAAACTCCGCCTTTACTTCACCCCCACGTGTATTTTTTTGTTTACCTCCCATCCCGAGATGCAGCTCCTTCATGATGATGTTATTCTGGAAATATGGGTTCCGTCTGAAGTGGAAGCGGATCCTGTAGCCCAGTTTATTATTCTTGAAGGACTCAATCTGTAAAAGGCATAAGTAAATGTCAGACGTGTGATACGAGGATACAAGATCAAAACATTGTGAATGCACGACACTACCTACCTCGAGATCAGTCATGTAACTAAGAGCGTCTTCGTCGGTCTCGTCAATGTGAGCCGAGAGATGAGGATGGTTCAACAGCTGGCACGTGGAAGTTAAGGGAAAAAACAGCTGCATGCGTTTATTTAAAATACTCAAAACACAATATAGCAATGGAAAGAGAGGGTCACGTTTCACGTTAAGGATACAGCCGTCACCCAGAAGCCAGGGATAGTTTTTGTGATGGAGCTGCGCTGATCCAGATGCGGACGCCGCTGACGACTGATCTTGAGCTCCAGCCGCTGGTGAAGCCGGGCGCTCTTCTTCTCGAGAGCTTCCAGTCTCATCTGTACCTGCGCCAGGAGAGCCACCGACTGCCTCATCTCCGGGGCCATCTTGACCGACACGATGGCACACTCCCCGTCATCATTGTCCTCATTGTCCGAAGGGAAGGACGAGCTCGGCGTGGAGGTAGATCCGGATATGGACTCGTCGCCTTCATCCGCTTCGGGCATCTCATCCGCATCTTCCCTGTCAGTGCTGTGCACAGATGTGGAGCTGTCCGCAGCAGCTGCCTGCGTTTTAGAGCCCGTTCTCGAGTGGGAGTGGTGGCTCCCACGTTGTTTGAATTTGCTCCCCGGTTTCACCTGTTTCACCTTCTCAGATGAACAAGGAGTCTCTCGGCTGTCTTCCCCGTCTCCTCCGGTGAGGCTGGCAAGTGCTTCGGCTGCTGCGATGGCTGCCGAGTCGGTCTGGTCCAGGGACGCCGAGGGCAGCGGCTTTATTCCCGCCGCCGTCTTCGCTGCATCTTCCTTCGCGTCAGCAGACCCGTGCGCCCGCGAGGACTGGGGCTTCTCCGCGCTGCTGGCATCGGGACCGTCAACACCGGAGGTCCTCACCGGCAGCGCGCTGGCGCCGTCCGTGCGGTCTGAGCCCCGGTCCGCTCGCACGGCAGCTGCTTTTCCCTCACTATCTTTTGATTGGCCCTCGCTCCCGGTTATTTCTTTACTCTCGGCTTCGCTGTTTCTGCAACTTTCCGAAGTGACCTCGGCTTCATCCGGCGCGTCGGTTACTTTCGCGGACTTGGCGGGGATCGCGCTGCCCTCGTCGCGGCCGGGCGACGGACACCGTTTCCTCGACGCAGAGTCAGCGGACTGTTTGCAGCCCGTCAGTTCACTCATGCTAGCGAGCTAGCCGAATAGCGAGCAAGCTAGGTAGCCTGCAAGCGCGACTAAAACGAACTTCACAGCAATCGATTACACCGCTGATCTGGCTGCTCGGACCACCGCTGGGATGTTTTAACTCGGGTCGTAACGTAACCTACATCCTCAAAGGCGCGACAACAGGAAGCGGTTATTTACCCGCGGCCTTGCGGAACGTTAACACAATTAGCACGCTATTGCTAACGTTACCCGATGGTTGTGTCCTCGTGCCGGTAGCCGCACCACATCGCACGAGTAAAAAGTCCAACAAGAAATGCTCGGTCCAAACAGGAAATCTTTCCCTGCCTCGTCACCTTTTAGAAGGAGACCGTGTTCTTTATATAAGTTTATGTTTGCAATATCCGTTAGCTTACTATCCGTGCACCGACGTGACAGGAAAAACAATCCTCTGATTGGCTGCGGCACGCCGCGCTAAAACCTCTCATCCAATCACTTGCAAGGGTGTGTTTGAGATGAAAATATCTGTAGCAGCGGTATAACTGCGCAGCGAGATAGTGCGCAGCAGAGATCATTCTAACGCCAACGTAATACACACATCGTACGTTTACCCACACGTGTAAATACACGATGTACACATGACTTCGTCTCACTTTACAACGTCTCATCTGTGATATTATTTGCCGAACAGACGTTATAAAAATGTAATAGGCTACATTTGAGTTAATCACTGATACGGTTCAATACCTGAAACCACCAGTCCAGATGTAAACAAGGCTTTCAATGGAGGCGACAGGCTGTGTGTGATCATTTAGAAAGATGATGGGTTTATTCCAAGAAGTGGACGCACACAACTATATCCTCCTAATCCGGATTTATACATCTCGGTTTGTTTGTTTTGCAACACACACATATCCATACAACATTCCTTCAAACGATGTTTGTTATTGAATGTCCTTTACTTTGCCCACTACACTCTCAAGGTGATGACATTAATATTCCAACCTGGAAAAAATATTTCCACCAGACGGTGTTTGCAGAGGTTGTAAACTATATACTGATGATGTCTATACATCAGTATACATGTGTGCCATACCCACTGGATATAAGAAGGTCATCTGGTTTATATGATAGTTGTAATATCCCATTTCCAGTAGTGGGCGTGCAGCCAGCGCAAACCAAACCGAACAAGGGGGAGTCGCAGGATTATACCAATTTAAAAGACGTTTGGGGCATGGAGAGCCCTGTAGGTCAGTTCTAAAATTAGAGGCTGCTCCGCGACAGCAGCCAGAAATCCGCGGTGCGTAAAGTCATGTAAACCAGGGGAGACACTGTCACACGGGCTGGCAGTACAGACATGTTGCCATGGCTGACATTTAACGCCACACGTTGACGAGAGAGGCTCGAGCAGGATCGACACTCGGCACTGCTGCGCAAATAATGGGTATTTAGTAGTGCATGTGTTCTGGAGACGCCATAGTACTTTCATCAGCGCGCAGCTTCCATGACTGAACACTTCTAGAACAATGTCTTTTTTATCCATACCAAGTGAAGAGGGCCTTTTTACCACGATTAAAACCGGCAAATCGGCCGAGGAGGCAGTCTGCAGGTCCCACTTGAACAGCGACTATGATGATGAGGATGAGGAGGATGAAGACGACAACGCCGAAGACGTCCGCCTCATCCCGAGATGCTCCCCGGTGCCCAGAAAACGAGGCCACTCCATCCACGACGAGACCGCTGAGTACATGCGCATCCATTTCGAGCTGCGCGCCGGAAAGAGAGTGTTTTTCGCCGACACAACAGGTGGGGATCTGGTGGACGTGAAGGAATTTGTTGCCTTCGATTCGGACGATGAAGAGGAAAGTTCCAGGTGGGAGGAAGAGGGGGCGAAGTATCGAAAGCCACAGCGACAGCCGATCTATCGCGTGCAGCCAGAGTTTAACGCGCCCGCCGCCGGTGCCTTGCTCCAGGCGGTGCACGACAATAAAGTGGAGGTCGAGCAGATATCTCCAACAGAGACTGAGCCACTTGCCTTCAGTGGGGTGATACGGGTCCTGAACGTCTCCTTCCACAAAGCAGTCTACATCAGATCCACCATGGACAGCTGGGCTACTTACTTTGACCACCCAGCAGAGTATGTCCAGGGATCTCATGATGGAAGCACTGATCAGTTCTCCTTCAAGCTGTCTTTTGCATCACCTTACACCACACACGGCTCACGCATTGAGTTTGTCGTCCGCTATGAAACCTCTGATGGTGATTACTGGGCTAATAACTCCTCTATGAATTATGTGGTCACTTTGCTTCTGTCCTACGAAGAAGATTCTACTCAGACAAACAACGACTTGCAGCAGGTTCGAGGTATCATGAGACCCCCAAAAGATTACAGGTACTTCTCCTCCGGTCACATGGCATGCTTTCATTCGTCAGACAGAGACCACACAGATGCATATTTGTACTAATCATTTGTGCTTTATTTTGGCAACCGTCTGTCTGAGAGATTCCCCTGACCTTTGACCTCCGCAGATTGATCTGATCACTATTTATTATAATCGGTTAAACCTAAATTAGTTTAAAGGTGTTGCGAGAAAAAAATTACGATTCTCAGAGGCACAATCATTTCAGAATGATAATGCTTACAGAGCCTATAGTATCTAATTCATAGACCTAACTTTTTGGCGTAGGTTCCATATTAGCCATCAAATCACGAAGAGATAAGTCACAAGAGCAGTGGACATTGGGGTTGTGCCACAGCTGAAGTGCTCCGGTTGCTTATTAATTCCCTGTGAGGTTTTGTGGCTGAAATGAGGATTCAGCTTGATTCAGGAGTTCTGCCTGGAGACAGCCTTTATCAGAGTAAGACATGCTGCATCTTGATGAACTCAGATACACGGCCTGTTGCGTAATGAGATCAAGAGGGTGAGTGGCAAGGTGACCAAGTTCAGTTTGTTTTTAGCTGGTGTCTTCAGGGTCTGCAGTGAGAGATAGAAAGAGTTGTGTAAAGAGTGCAAACCCCCTCCTGAATGCCAATCACCCAGTGGTGTGTGAGGACGATCAAAATAGGCAAAGGGCAGGTGTCGATTACAGGCCTGACTTTTCCCTGCCCCCATTAGATTTACCTCTGACCTTTTCTATCAGTCATAGAGGAGAGGAGCAATTTCATTGCAACAGATTGGCTTCGTTTCTTTGAGTTGTCGGAGACTGGCACTGGAACCACTTCTCTTCTTCATTTACCTCTCTTAAATCAGCTAATCCCCGAGAGGAAGAATTAAATGCCTGGTTTATTGTGACATCAACGTGAAAGTGTGTGATGAATCTCACAAATGTGCAGCAGGAAAAAGTCACCCCGAGCTTATAAGGACCCATAAAAGAAGCAAACGGGGTGTGCGCTGATGCAGTTGTCATGGCAATCTCTTTTTTTCAGATTTATCCTGTTATTTGTAACATGCATGAACCACAAAAGCGTGCGTGTCATCAGAGTCAAATTCCATGTATGTGCACGGATACATGGCCAATACAGCTGATTCTAATTCTGATGTTGGTCTGTTCGGAGGCTGGAAGGGGCCAGATGGGTTGTTGGAAATGATTCACCGATCAGAAATGGGGGAGTTTGGGGAACAGGAACTGTACCGGCGTCCCCATCGTAGATTCATTAGGCGCTTTGAAGTTCACTGATAATTAGATTTGAGCTAATTAACAAGGCAGCCGGTGGGAGGAAAGGTTACTATGGGATAGGTAAATACAGACGTCACACATTTATGTAGCTGTGAGTGAATACTGAGACCGAAGCAGGGAGGATGCAGTGTTTCTGCGATGATGACCAAGCGATGATGTGGCTGAGCTCGGTCTCAGTCTTAATCTTTTTTTTTGTTGCATCAACTTGCTGCTGAGTTTTGTGGTGCTATCTGGGCCGACGAGCCACACCCCGCATATCAGGTCGGGCCCAGGCAATATAATGTGTGACCTGTATCTTTATCACCCACCTGGCCACACAATCGCACCAAACCCCGTTTTCTCTTTGAACAATATCAGGCTCAGGTCACACTCAGAATCTGAAGTATCCTAAGACATGTGCCCAAACATGTGTCCACAAAGCTACATGTCAACCTGACATCAAGGAGAGTAAAAATCTGTTGATATTTAAGAAAACATTTAAAGAAAAGACTCTCGAGAAATACAAAGGTATCATAAGTAACAGTTAATGGGGACACGTTTTTTGTTGTTTTGATTATTGTTTTATGTAAATACGTATGTGTGTGGATTTATGTGTGTGTGTGTGTGTAGATGTATATGGGTATGTGTAAGTATGTGTATGTATATGTGTGTATATATATGTGTATGTGTATATATATGTTTGTGTGTGTATGTATGTATATATATATATATATATATATATATATATATATACTGTATATATGTATATGTATAGTATATGATTCTCTGAATTAAGTTTTCTCGTGAAATCATAGGTTAGGGCACTTATAAGCTTGATAGCTTCAGCCTTGACCTTTTCGGTTAGCCGCTTTCTTCTTTTGTTGCAAAAAAATAAATATATATCTTATAACCAAAATAAAAAAATAAACTAAACTAAACTAACACCTCACATGTAATCTTCAAATGTATAACAAAAAGCTTACACATATATATATATATATATATATATATATATATATATATATATACATATATATATATATATATATATATATATATATATATATACATATGTGTATATATAAAGGGGCGTGGCATAAGCACAAGGAGTATGGAAAGCTCCTGTCACATGCTCATCACACTTTTCTTGACCTTTTAGATCTGTTGGCATCCTTTGAAGAGCAATGCTGCAACAGGAGAGCCTTCCTATATTAAACATGTCTGCACCATGAGTTTGCAAATTATTTATATATATATGAAATGACATCATGGATTATATGTCATTTAGTCCAACGTCACTATAATTACACTGGTAACACTACCTCCAATATAGAAATATGACATCTACTGACTTACATTGTGCTTGCACCTTTCAATGACCCCTCGTCAGTAATTTGCCACCCTGCCGTCTCTTTAAACAAACACTCTAACGAGACGTCTCATCACCGAGGCGTTTGGCATTAAAACCGTCCGCTCAGTTCAGAAGTAGAACTGTACAAAACGAACAACACGGTGCAAAGAGATACCCGGCCATATTTAATTTAAATGGCTAATTCAGCACATTAACAGCCAAACTGTATCAGCAAATATGAAGCCAAACAGGAATAGATCATGGTGCCTGACTTCCTCCATCATTTAAAATGTGCCTTCTTTATACATTAAATACTATTTTCAATTTCGGGGCCCCAAATTGGTGTTTTTTCTTGACAGACGTGGTCACTGCATCCACCGGCTGATTCAGAGGCTGTTGTTATAGCCAAGGACAAGTCCTCAATACAAAACTGTCTGAGCGAGCTTGTGGAGGGTTTGGCTACAAAGCCATTGACGTGGTTTATTTCAAAAGTCTCACTCATTCGTCTGCCCTCGTTTCAACCAGTATGACACTGATGACGTTGACTCTAATACAGACTTTAATACAGAATTATTATAAGGCAATTTAAATCAATACAGCGTTGTGTTCTAGGCACTGTATCTGTGTGTGATATTTGATTTTGTTCTATAACCCACATTTCTCTTTTCTTTCAGTATGAATGATGATTTTGATACAGAGGACGAGCAGGAAAAAGACAAAGGTATACAGCATGAACGCTGTCGTCTAAAATCACTATTGACATATTAATCTGCTATCTGAGACAGCTGGGACATAAATGATTAAACATTACAACAATGGATAATTAAAAAGGATTGCCTTTCATAGGATGTAGAAGTTATCACTTTACTTAAAGTGGTCGGCTACTTTGCCAGTGTTGCACGTCCATAAAAAATGCTCCATCACACATTTCCCATGGTGCAACTCAGTAGCGTCTTTCAGTCGATTCCCCTTTGCCGCATACTGTAAATGCTCCGTATGTAACACAGCTTTTATATGGAAAGACTTAAGTCTCAATAACTATATCCGATCTGTTTATCTGGCAAGTTTAATGAAACTAACCAGGCGCCCATGGCGTACATATCTGTTTCACATCAGCAGACGAAGCATGGACCTCCAGGTCTGGACTTTTCAGACCTGCAGCTGTCTGCCCGGTCATCGTGCAGCCGGAGATTGACATTGAGGTAAGTGTATAAAAAGAAGAAAGGAAGAAGATGAATGGGAAAGAGAGGAGTGTTTTTTTAATTGAAGTCATTGCTAACCAACAGAGTTCACCTGTTATGTCCTTCATGAGCTGCCTATAACCTGCTAAAGGCGAAATAGTCACATTCACGTGCCAGTCAACAGAAGACATTGTTTGTAGGATTATGTTCAAATTATCTTGATTTGCATGCAGTTGTTGACACGTTCCCAAATAACAGGTCAGCAGGTTAAGTGCTTTGTCCCTCCGGTCTCATAAAACGTAGCAAACATTTCCTGTTCAACTTCTAAAGCTTATCATCACTGGCTTGTTTATGTTTACAGCTCATTGAAGCTTCAGCAGAAACTTAGGTAACGTCTCGCTTCTCACCGCTGTCGCACGACTTCCGTATGCCATCTTCCCCGTCAGCGCATTATTATATTTACATCACGACGCATGCTGTTCATGTTTTTTGTTTTTTTTTGCACCTTCTTTTTTTTCCAGTTTTAAATAATTCAGTGGCTCTAATATTCACACACACCATATGTAAGCATGTCTATGTGTTTACATTATTTGTGATTGTGACTGTAGATGTGCTGTTGTCAAGATGTTAGTATGGAAATGTTGCGCACTGAGACTCAGTTGTTATTGAGAGGGAATAGTTTACTGGGAGATGGTTAGCTTAGCATAAAGGCTAGACTAAGGCTAACTGGACTAAAAAAAGGATATTATATCCACACCTAGTTCTTAATGCTGCAGAAGGACCAGACATGCGAGCGGTATCAATCTCCTCATCTGACTCTTGCCAAGAAAACATTTTCCCTTAAATATAGAGTTACCACATGAGAGTAAATCAGTTTCCGTGTTGCTCGGTATGGTGGAAAAGAGAACGGTTGAGCTGCTTGAATCTGGGATTACCTGGGAGGCTTACATCAGCATTTTTGGAAAACAAAAGTTGATTTTGGATCGGTTCCATACATATGACACATCAGACTGAAAGAAAAGGAAATTACACACACTTATTTACCTACGTCAGTCAGCCCAGGGTCAGCGAAAAGAGATTCCACCACCTAAACATGTGATCTGGTAATATTGTTTCATATTGATACTACACAGAAATCTGTGAGGCATGTTCTCATTACGTTTGTTTTACATCAGTGTTCACATGCATGTTCTTTCCCTTAAATAGAGCATTCAAATTAAAGAACATCATTTCCTTACCCAATATATATATATATAGTAAGTCTATTTTAAGAATCCTTTTTAGGGGTTTAATTATTCCTGACAAATTAATTATCAAGTAACCAGGATTCACTTACCTAATGGTTCGCTTGTGCAGAAAAGTTGGTTTTCCTTTCGCTTTTCATTAATTTGGTGGTGCTGTGAAATAGTTTCCTAATTAATTTCCTTCTAAGATTTACACAACGTACGTACATGTGACACAAAAAGGCAATTCAATATTTTGGTGACGTGCGTGAAACACGCGGCTCATCGCTTGAGACGGTTAATATTCCTTTACAGTTTTTTTCAATCGCTCACAAGCGCTTACCCATACTTGAGATACTTTTTCTAAACTCTTAACACAGACTCACACCTACAAAGCACAATTGGCCGAATGGATTATTTTCTTGTCAAAAGCACATTTTGTTAACTATATACTCACTCTTCATTTCAAAATAGAACACATCCTTCTCTGCAGACACTAACTTTACCAAAACACTGGAAATCTGACTCAAAATGAAATTATTCTGTCAAAGAATAACTCTTGTGTTCACTTCACAAGGTCCGTCTAGTCAATCAAAGTACACCAGGTTTCAAAACACTGGCTGTTGCTGACATTTCAAAGACTACATAGACTTTTATGTTTCAGTTTTACAGGTATTTGCATGCAAAACATGTAATTCACTGTTTTTACACTCAATGTCTTGGTTGGGAACTGTATGTCCACATGTAAGGTTCACATACAAAAGCATTCCAGTAACAAACTAATCACACAATTTTTTAAATTTTTTAAAATAAACTATGTTTTGGGGCAACGGCTGCAGTAGATGATTGAACAACACTCGGTGAGTCATGTAGGCGGTGTCTGTGTGATCAACATCTCAACCTGTCATAATCAAAACGTAAATTCTAATCCAAAACTTGCTAAAACATCTTTCTCAAAACTTTCCAAACTCTGACCGGCCATCAGGAGATGGAGGATCAATTGTTTGTTTATTTTCAGCTGAGATATAATGTTTTAGAACTGTTATCATTGCAGAACAGGTTTTTAGACTGTATCTAAGGTTTGGAATATTGTGTTTTCCATTGTGTGTTAACATTCGTAAATAATACAAAAACAATCCATCGTTTTGTTGGGAGGTATAGCTTGTCTGTTAAGAAAATGTAAGCATTGTGAAAATGTATTCACTGACTGCATATTGTGTGAAAATGACATGAAATGTGTAAATGGTACGGCCACAAAACACAGATGTAGTGCTAATTGTGTTTAGAGTTTTGAAAATGTGACCCCTGATTGGACAAACGCTTGGTAGCGCCTGAACAAAACTGTAATAAGCTGTGGTCGTTTCAGACACACCTGGCAAAAATATGCACCCCACTGAATGCACGTTTCAAGTTCTGTCGTGATTATCTCTCAAAAAGGATCCAGGGTCGAGCTGGAAATGATATACATTCTCTTAGTCTTGTCTTCTGGGCATTGAGCTCCTTTTCTTCTCCCTTGGATAGATTCCCCCTGTGCTTTAACGACTTTAGTTAACCCTCCTGTTACCTTTAGGATCAATTTGACCCCATTCAATGTTTAACGTCGGTGTTCTTTGGGGTCAATTTGACCCCAGGCTATTTTTCACCGTGTCAAACATCTAAGAAATATAATTTTTTTAATATATATTTAAAGGGCTATTTAGCTAGTCAACAAACAAACCTAATAAAGTACCTCAAACTTAAACTTGGGACACAAAAAGGTTTTAATTGCTGGGGTCAAATTGACCCTGAGGGTAAAATACGTTAGTAAATGTGAAGGTAACAGGAGGGTTAAAGGAAAATATCTTTGGACTATCCCTTTACACCGCGTGTGCTCGTGGCGAGGGAAGTCGGAGCGTTCACGCCATCGGCCTGTTTTGTTTGCATTTCCTCACAACCACCTCGTCAGCATGGGATCCATTTCACAGAAAAGCATTAGTATGCCGTAAGAATGCTTTTCCTTCCTCCGCGCGCAACGTTGAATGTGGAATACAAATACCTCTGCTCTCTCCTAACTGTCACTGTCGTACTTCGGCAGATTGCGGTTCACCCATCTGGTCCCCGCGTCCCACCGAACCCACAGCTCCCATCTGTTGACGGCGCCCTGTCCGCTCACGGCGTATCCCCAGGTGAACAATCCCCTCACGCGTCTTCCGAAACCACACTTCAAGCTAGTCCATCCTTTGTACTCTGTGCCAGTGAATCGGCCCAGCCCAAAAAGTCGCACCCTTTACCCAGACTCCACTGTGAATCAGGCGACCGAACGTCAGACGCGTCCGCGGAGCGTAGTCCCCGCGCGCCGCCGCCGCCGCCGCCGCCGCCGCCGCCGCCGCCGCCGCCGCCGGCTTCAAGACCGAGATCAGACGGCTCCCCGGCGGGCGGAGAGGAAATCCCTCCCTCCGAGGCCTCGCGCGTTTATCTTCCCACCGCAGGGACACATCCGTGGCCGACAACAGCAGAGGACGGATTGACCCGCAGCCCGGTCAGCCACCTTTGTCTCCAGATGCCCGCTGAGTGCGCCGCGCCCCCCGCCGCGCCCCCCGCCGCACCCCGAGGCCCTGAGCGAGAGGTCGCCGTGGGGTTGAGCGACCCGGTTGCAGGATTATCGGAAGGTTCCACCGGGTCCGCGGCGAACGATGAAGGCGGTGCGGCTGAGCTTTCGTCCCCCGTGGCAGAGAGCGAGGCATCTCCGGGAGCAGGAGGTGAAACTCCGGCGCCACCCGAACTCGGAGAGAAGGCGGGGCCAAACTCTTCCTTCGCCTGGGAAGGGAAGAAAGACGCCGCCCCGATTTCCCCCGACGCATCATTATCTGAGAATCTACCCAACACGGCGTCAGAGGGTTCTGAGATTAGGAATCTGATGCCATCCATCTTCTTTCTGAGTGCAGTCGTCTCCCTCTCGGTGGTGTTGCAGGAACCCAGTGCCCTCTTCGTGATCGGACTGGTTTTGGTCCTCCACCGCTTTTGATCGTGCCACAAAAGTTGATTCTGATCTGTTTTCAAGTCAAGTGCCTTTTCATGACTCCAGAATAAGCCAACAAGTTAAAAGAAAAAAGAAAAAGTAAAAAACCAAAAGAAGTCTCCTGTTGAAGTTGCGTGTCACTGTGTGAGTTTATAGATTAGTACATGTTTTGCTTAAATGAAAAGGGTGCGAGGAAAACAATGTTCCCATGCAAGGTCCAATGAGCAAAGAGAAGGTAATTACACAAATATTGCAAATATGTTTATGTGAAACAAGTGCAAGGTAATGGAACAGTAGTCAATTATTACCCCACTACTACGATCACTCTGATACATATGTATGATCTATTATTATATATTATATTATGTATTACTATATTGCACAGTATATTTTTTGTACGTGGTCTCGTCATGTTGAGATGTGTATGTGGTGTTATATTCAGATGTGTTCAGTCAGTCCTATAATACGTGTTTCCTTGTTGTTAGTGCAGTTAAGCCCGTCGTCTAACCCCACTGCCATGAATTTAACTTTGGTGAATTCCACGTGTTGTTTTATCTTTAATGGAGTACAGAAACACATTACGGTAGTGGGACACGAAAGAGACGAATGGATGGAATTTTGTTTACAAATGCAAAGTATTTTGCCTTAATATCTCAAATTAAAAACAACCTATGGTAAACATGCTGCTTGAGGGACAACAGTGGAAAACAATCCATTGTGACATATCACTTCATGTAAGTCTTCCTATGGATTCTTGCTACTAAACCCATATTGTTGTTGTTGTTGTTGTTGCGCAACGCACAACTTTCACTTTGACAACCTCACAGACGGACTGAAGCACCGAATGACACGTTTGAAGTGATGACAGTTTTTTGCAGTGTATTGCCATTAAACGTGCTCCTGTATCCTCCACCGCGCCTCGGTTTATTTCTTTGTCTTTGTCAGCCGCCCTGCTCAAATTGACGGCGTGCATGACCGTTCCGTGCACAGCGACGCCTCTGCAGTGCAGCGAGACCGACACATCACACAAATAACATCAGAGCCTTCTTTCGTCTCTGGAGCCAAGTGGAAATATACGCAGGAGGCAACACGAGCTGCGGATAGCAGCCAAAGGTCACGCATTGCTCTGAGGTCATAGTACCCAGCACACTGGCCGTGGTAAGCCGAGAGCAGTATTCTAAAGAGGACAATCCTCAGGAAACCTCCGCCGATGCTACATGATGCGCTATTCATGATTAAAAGGCTGATATCTTTAAACAATGTCTATTATGTGATCATGGGAGTCAATAAGAGTCGTATAAACAGTGTGTTCCTGCTCGATAGAGATAGATCGACAGATACATGATCCAAGAGAATGAAACAGCACTATCAAATTGCTCACAATAGCCTACTCTCTCTCTCTCCCTCTCTTTCTCTCCATGTCTCTCTCTCTCCCCATATCTCTCCCAGTCTCTCTCTCTGCCTCTCTCTCCCAGTCTCTCTCCCCATCTTTCCCAGTCTCTCTCTTTACATATCTCTTCCAGTCTCTCTCCTTTTCACCATCTATCCCAGTCTCTCTCTCTTTCCATATCAGTCTCCCCCTCTCTCTCTCCATATCTCTCACAGTTTCTCTCTCTTTCCATATCTCTCCCAGTCTCTCTCTCTCTGCCTCCCTCTCCCCATCTCTCCCTGTCTTTCTCTCTCCATATCTCTCCCAGTCCCTCTCTCTTTCCATATCTCTCCCAGTCTCTCTCCCTTTCCTCATCTTTCCCAGTCTCTCTCTTTCCATATCTCTCCCAGTCTCACGCCCCCCTCTCGCTCTCTCCCAGTCTCCCTCTCCCGCCTCCCTATCTCTCTTTCTGCCTCCCTCCCTCCGAATAACGATAGATAGAATTGCAATCTACTATATCTCGTATTGACTTTATTAACTTTAAATCCACAAAACGTCCTTGGATGTCAGGCATCTTTTGGATTATGTGGATTATGCATTTGGCTTTAAAACTCAATTATTAATCGGAGCACTATAGACTTGTGCAGGGGGAAGGAGTGATCCATTTGTGTGATGGTCACATAATCTGAGTGTGGAAAGTATTACAAATGTAAGCCGATTTCAAAGTGACCCTATAAGGAAGACAATCAGTGGGAATTCTACCAAAGATATTAAATTTTATATAATTGTAATGACTTTTTAGGCAATAATACGGCAATAATATAAAAGAGGTTCTGTGCATGAAACAGCAGTTTAAGGGTATTTTCTCACTCTTACTTTTGCCCTTTCCATTCCATGTGATATCACTGAGGGACAGTTTAGTTTGATCTAATGGAGCTATTTCATCACAAGGAACAGTAAAAACAGTATAAAGTTCAGCTTTTACTGAAATAGAGAGAGACACAAACTATAATATAATAACACTAATACCCTCCTCCAACATGTCATTGTACTATAGAGGGATTAGCACCCATGGGCCATTGAAGTTTAGTGGTTTTATCTGATCCATCACAGACATTTTAAGCCCAAAATGTGTTCTGTTGACTCCATTCCTAAAGACCACAACATCTTCACGCTCTGGAGTTACAAGACATTCCACTCTCAATGTCGAATAATGTCTTTAGAACATGTAACCGGTGTGGCACGCTCACATGCAGAGACATGCATTAGAGGCAAGCGGGCAGCTGGATAAACAAAGCACCACAGACCAACAACACAGAGGGAAGACATTCCTCACATATCTTTACTTAGCCAATTATTGTTTGCACAAATGTTAATATTATGAATCAATGAGATAGGATATTTAAAACGTTTGTTAAAACTATGGGAGATGCACGGTAGCAGTGATTAATTAAAGATTAGCGAGGTACACATTTTAAATGTCAGATTTTACAATCAATGAATACAGAACTGTCTAAATTACAAACATGAACATGGTCGAAATAAAAAATGAAAACAAAGCATTGTGGGAGGCTGGTTTTCTTGGGGATGTTTACTGTATGGCTGGGAATTTGAGTAGTATGTTCTTATTCTGTAACAAGGGTGTAAGGCTTCGCGGCCGTGTGGTTGCAGATAGCGGATTCAAGTCCAGCCTTGGGACCTTTGTTTCATGGCATACCACTCACTCCCTCAAGATAAATAATCTTTAAAAAATCCTGAAAGAAGGCCCAATATTTCCTCTAGAGGACCCATAACTCGTTGCTGCGGCCCTGTCTCTGTGTGATTTTGGTTCCAGTCTGCCACCAAGGCCGGCAGGAGACAGATCAGACACAGTTTGTTTACAGCTGGAGCTCCTGCTGTGACATAGGTAGCCTACATGATGCCAGAGAGAATAAAACAGCACTATCAAATTGCTCACAATAGCCTTCTCTCTCTCTCTCTCTCTCTCTCTCTCTCTCTCTCTCTCTCTCCCTATATCTCCCAGTCTCTCTTGATCTCCCTATCTCTCCCAGTCTTTCTCTCTCCATATCTCTCTCAGTCTCTCTCTCTACCTATCTCTCGCAGTCTCTCTCTCCCCCCCATCTCTCTCTCTCTCCCAGTCTCCCTCCCCCTCCCTATCTCTCTTTCTCTCTTTCTTCCTCCCTCCCTCCGAATAAAACCGACGGTTTCCGCGAATGTGCGAGCTGCCGCCTTGCAAGCAGCCATAATTGGGAATATTCAGGAATAATTCGCCTAATCCAGCCGCGTTGTTTTTCTTTTTCTTTTTTCCCGACATCGTTTGGCGACGCGCCTCCCCCTCCTCCTCCTCCTCCTCCTCCTCCTCCACCTCCTCCTCCACCTCCTCCTCCTCCTCCCCTCGTGACATCGCTGGATTTGTCAGAAATGTATTTGTTCTGTCACGCAGGCTTTTTTATTGTGGACCATTAAGATGTAGTCCACCTTCGCTGGACAGCAAAACAAAGACTGCATATTAACAGTTCCGGGTAAATACATCGCCTTTTTTTTCTTCTTCTTCTTCATCTCTTTTTTTTTTTTTACTGAAAGATGGGGAAAAGAGACGAATTGCGGCGGTTGTCTGTGTGGACTAATTGTTCTGGTGCCATTAGCCCAATATACATGCCAAGACGCTTCGTGTAGAGGATGCGCGGATCTGTGTGTCCCCTCTCTATCGCTTGTGGGTGGGTTATTATAAGCATTGAAAAAAATCTGACATCATTTGGATGAATGTGAACGGATATGTGTTTTTATCGCGTCTGTTGCTAGCCTCCTGGAAATCCATCTTCGACGCGATGCAACACCCAATCTGTTTTCTCGGATGATATTCAGACACAAATGAACACATCCCCTCTGCGCGAGGCTGCGAACGGGTGGCGGGGGATGTTTTTCATCCACGTCTCATAAACGTGGCCGAGTCCTCGCCCTGGATGGTTTGATCAGCTGTTGATTATAATTAAGATATAGCCTTGTGTTTATTATATGTTGGTCAATTCGATTTCCTCCAGATGGATTTATGAATAACAGGTGTCGTTCGAGCCCGAGAGCGCAGCGCGAGGATGAGGCTTTATTATGTGTTTTTCTCTCGATTTAAAAAACAGTGAAACAAAGCGACTGGGATCCTTTTTCCTTTTTTCTTTTTTGCTGTGATAGAATAACATATAAAAAAAAGATGAAGGGATGAAAGGTAGGTTATCCTCTCTCTCTCCCTCCCTCCCTCCCTAACACACACACATACACGCACACACACATATCAGAGGTGATTTTGACACCTGTTCATCGTTTTTTTCAGGGTGTTTCAGGCCTAGCTGACATGACAGCCATCTCATCATGTGGAATTATATTTGTCAAGGTGGCAGAGGGCTGTTACGTATGATAAAAAAAAACTAGCCCTCAGTTACAGCAGATCACATTATGTTTCATGGCCTACATAGACACGGCCCACCCAGGCAAGCATAGCTATGTTGTATTTTTTTTTACCTTATGGCTATAAATGAGTATTTTCTAACGATGCAGCATCTTGGATTTGTTTAAGAAAAAATAAAATGTTCACATTTTTAATCCCGTCTTCATGAAATAAGACTTACTGTGGGCTCCTTGCTCAAAGACCGAAGCCTGACTATGATACATAATAACTTCCATGTTCCTTCCTTAAGAGTCACATTCTCACACGTAGGCCTTTGGTAGAAACATTTTTTTTTTTTTTTAAGATTGTAAAAGATGGCTGCCGGCTCTGCAATTGTATTTTAATATTTGTTTTGTGCTGTGAATGGTACAGGTTACACCCTGGGCTCTTTAACCGACGGTCACGCACATAGACGTGAGCGGAGCAGCGGAGAGCGAGCGTCACCTGTTCTCTGCTCATTTACGAGGTCTCTGTTTGGTGGACACGCCGAGTGTTGGTTGTACCGTGTCTGCTCCACCCCCCCCCCCCCTGTACACCCCCATGCATTCACTCAAACACCCACACTTGCACAAAGTATGTGAGCTGTTGTATCTTAGCAACGGGCAAGGTAATTACTGAGAGAGCCAAGGAGCTGGCATGCTGTAGAGCTGCTGATGTGATCCCAGCCTCAGAGAAACAGGAAGGCACAGATTCCCTCTGTGTTGCCCAACACCGCACTTCTACATCCACCGCCGTTACATGTAAGCTTTGTCTTTCCGTTTAGCGGGGCTGTCTTAGACCTGACAAGCAACGTCAGACATCTTGTTTTCCCACCCCTCAAAATCCGTGTCTCTGTTCACAGGTGGCGAGCTTGTGGACAAAGAGGGAAGATGAGTCTGTCGTGTAGAGAAGATCCTACCGGCCTCTCCTTGTAAAGACGGGGGCGCCGCGGGAGACGACGGCTGTGGGAGGATCAGTGGTGTTTATAAAAGGGCCCGGCCCAGTGCGGGCTCCAGTGGAAGCTGATACAATGGCTAACCAGAGCTTTCCCATCGATGGCCCGGGCAGTTTGCTGGCTGTGCTGGCTTCGCAGAGCGGCATGGCGAGAGGCGGCAGCAGCGGGGGCAACGGCGGCGGTAGCGGTGGCGGAGGAATCTCCGCCACAGACGTGTCCGTCTACTTTAAGCTGGTCTTCTTGGGTTTGATCATCTGCGTCAGCCTGGGAGGCAACCTGTTGGTCTCCCTGCTGGTCCTGCGAGACAGGACACTCCACAAGGCCCCCTACTTCTTTCTCCTGGACCTGTGCCTCGCCGACGCCGTTCGCTCCGCCGCCTGCTTCCCCTTCGTGCTGGTTTCCGTCCACAACAGCTCGGCCTGGACTTACAGCGCCCTGAGTTGTAAAGTTGTGGCGTTCATGGCCGTGCTGTTTTGTTTTCACGCCGCCTTCATGCTGTTTTGTGTGGCAGTCACCCGCTACCTTGCCATCGCCCACCACCGGTTCTACGCCAAGCGCATGACCATCTGGACCTGCGCGGCCATCATTTGCATGGTGTGGACTCTGGCCGTCGCCATGGCGTTCCCGCCCGTCTTCGACGTGGGGACGTACAAGTTCATCCGCGACGAGGATCAGTGCATCTTTGAACACCGCTACCTGAAGACCAACGACACCCTGGGCTTCATGCTCATGCTGGCCGTGGTGGTCCTGGCCACCCACGGTTTCTACGCCAAGCTGCTGCTGTTTGAGTACCGGCACCGCAAGATGAAACCTGTCCAGCTGGTGCCGGCTATCAGCCAGAACTGGACCTTCCACGGTCCTGGGGCTACGGGTCAAGCCGCGGCTAACTGGATCGCGGGGTTCGGGCGCGGTCCCATGCCGCCCACTCTGTTGGGCATCAGGCAAAATTTACATAACCAACATCGGCGGCTGCTCGGGATGGAAGAGGTGAGGTCAGAGAGGAGGCTGGGCAGGATGTTCTACACCATCACCCTGCTGTTCCTGGTCCTCTGGGCTCCTTACATCGTGGCGTGCTTCTGGAGGGTGTTCGTCAAGTCCTGCACCATCCCCCACAGGTACCTCTTCATCACAGTGTGGATGAGCTTCGTCCAAGCCGGAGTCAACCCCATCTTCTGCCTCCTGCTCAACGAGGACCTGAGGAAAGTGCTGAGAGCTCACCTCCCCACCTACTGGAGGACTAAACAACACCTTCCCCAGGACGAGGCCTACTGCATCATGTGATGAGATGGGAGCTTCGTAATTAGGAGAATGTTTCAGGTTTTAAAGGGAGAACTTGGAGAGCAGGAGCAATCTAATGCACCTTGGTTAAATGTCTGTTTTGTTGTTTTGCACAACAAAATCCAATGTTTTGCCGACAAGTGCAGGCACAGTGCCATTTTATTAAGAATGTCGATATTTGAATAAACGCGTCCGCTGCAGAGGTTTGAACCCAGAAAAGTCCGGGTGACACGTTGACGGTTTGTATTTCTGATGATGTACTGAATGATTACTGAGTAGGAAAGATCACAACTATCACCGCTCCAACTAAAGTGTGACAGATGCCATTTTAAAATAACGTTGCCTTATTTCAATGGGACACGCCCCAGAGCTTTCAACCGAGAATGAGTTTTCGTGTTACTACCTGAGGCACAAAAGGTTGAAATCCTTGAAGAAATTTGCTGCGGACTGTGAATAGAAAGTGTTGATCAGAGCGTTACTAACTCTGAAACACGTCAAGGAACTCGAGGGGTCTGAATGGATTCATGGACCGCCCTGGACGCCTTCTCATGTAACTCAAAGGAGACTGCAGAATATTGAATGGACCCAATAACTTTGGATACATTGAAATAGTTGTCGTGAACCCGAGAAGCCCCTAACATGCTTGATTTTTTGGACTTGATTTAGGGCGTGTCAGGTTTCTTTGTATCATAAAAAAAAGCCTGTTTTCCTTTATTTGTAAACTATACATGTTAAGCAGATGACACTATTTTGAAATATGACTTGATTTCATAATGTACAGACTGTACAGGAATGTATATTCCTGCTTGTGTGTTTTTATATAGCATTTGTGTGTATGTGTGTGTGTGTGTGTGTGACAAGAGGGAAGGAGAAAGATGAGAGAAATAATGATGATAGAATAGGTTCCAGTATTTATATAGTCAATATGAAAGCAGGCTCATCTTGGTGTCTCAAAATCATGCAAAATTGAACAGTATACATATGGAAATGTGTCCTTTAAATGGATTTCCATAACTGAAAAATGCAGTCATATTTTCTTTCAGTGTACAAGCAAATGTGAAGTAGGAAAGGGATTATGAAAAAGGCAACAGAATAATTAGAAAACAACAGGCGAGAGAATTCAATGTCTTGAATGATGATTACGTCGTTAAAAAAAAAGAAGAAAAAAGAATCATTAGCTAATGATGATTTTGGGAATGTTTTTAAAGTATTGTTATGCTCTCAACAGAATACTAAAAAAGAGAAGAAATTAAGTGGCACTTAATTGGAAGAAAACCTGAATGTTTCCGGGCCCTCTTATATCCACCCAACCAACGTAACTGTCCCCCTCTGGACCGCTGAGTTCAGAGTCAAAGCCTTCCGGCTGGATGCGACCCCAGAGATGTGTGGTGTGTGGTAACCGGCTTAGAGGATAAGAAGTTTTCTCCAAATTAAGAAGAGAATACAAATGTCAGACCTACAGTATGTTAGGCGTATATACTGTATATTTGTGCAGTCAATTTTTCTAAATGTGGACACTTGCACTGCATACTGTATTAGCATGCATTCCACTGCATTTCATAGAGTCAAGACTGGGGGTTACAACTTGTACAGATGTCGATATGGGAAGACGAAGCAAAGCAGGAACTGAGGTCCATAATTTTTACGTCTGGCATTCTTTCGCGAGATGATATTCTGTAACTGTACAGTTTAACTGAGGTGGTTCTTTTGCCCACTCATCAATAAAGACTCTACTTTTGATGCATTCTGAGTTAAAACCTGTGTGGATGTTACGCTTTGACAGGAAATAGACGGCTTTACGTTACATGTGGCACAAATTACATCCTGTAGGCATTTTTAGTTCCTGAATTTATACCACACGAAAAAAAGTTTACATTTGTTACACATTGTTCTAGTTTAGTTCAGTTTACTGCATGAAGTCTGAAAGGATTCATGACGCTTACTTCTCCACTGACGACCGAACGACATGCTTAAGTACCAACATTTCAAATCTGTGGCGACAGCTGTACAAATACACAAACTGAGGAGTAAGAATGAAATGTAATTGTTATACAAGGCTTGAACTGAAGTTTATGGGAACAAAAAACGTGGTTGGAACTAACAATATGTTTTTTTGTGGTCAAAAACTGCTTAAATCTTCCTGTGATTGAACTTTCACGAGTGTCTATGAATAAAATTAATTAAGGACAAATACAACCCTTAACCCTAACACAAATAGAGAAGAGTCCTGTGCTCAGAGCTTGGCAGTGTCATACAAAGTTACACAGCTATACCTGTTTAAAGTTTGATAACATTGGGCACCTTAACTGCAGGAGCAAAACCGTTGACGGTATTGAATTAAGGAAAGAATGTATTTCATAGTCTTTTAAATCCAATATATTCTGATGTTGTTGAAATGTGTTATAAAATAAAAAAAAAAAGATAGGATTCAGTTATTTTGACACTCCAAAGCAGAACTATGACATTATGTATTTTTTTGATCGAGCTCAAACATCTCCAAATGGAGACTGTAAAATAAGGTCAATAAAAATAGCTGCTCCTGTGTAGCGTCTCAAGCAGCAGCTGTGGAATCTTTAGTGTAAACCGAACAATTGGTTAAATGCGGCATCCAACCGTTCCACAGACTTCATTCTTTAAGACTCAGTTACTCTCCGGATGAATAAAAGTTTATTTAACAAGAATCAGGATTCCTGAAAGACATGACTGCTTCTAATATAAAGCATTTTTAATGTTGTTAAGGGTTAACTCCCCTGAATATCATATTTGTATAGCACAGCTTATGCTACCAACCACAGCACATAATTATGCTTCTTACATTACATAATAAAATAGAAAGAATGGGGAGAACATGATGTTCAACCATAATTAGGGCCCGATAGAAATCCAGCCGACGTATGATTGTGTATTCTCTCGATAAACAATTAGCCTGCATTTTGAATAGAGATCATTTCCATTGTCTTTATTTCAGCCCTCAGACCGGAGCGGATGAAAAACAAAAAGATGTTTCCATGGTGACCAGCATCAACTGTGTGAACATCTTCTAAGTAGTCCAGGTTGAACAGGTTGCATCCGACTGCGTCTCTGTCTCACCAGAGCTGCTGGAGACTCACATTATTTTAAGTGTTCTACCCACTTCTTTCCAACATACACCACGACGACGGCTGTCTTACTCATTTGTGAAACGGCATTCTCGCCCACGGTGTGTTCTGAAGACACAGAGTTGTTGCATTGTCCAATCAGAGCACTCGGGTCCACTCGGTGGAAGTTTTGTGTTGCACTCTTGGATGGAAAACTTTTTTTTTTCTTCTTAACTTTTCTTTATCTGCACCTTTCCAAACAAAGCCTCGTCCTGACCTCAGACAGCCGCTCATTGTGCTCGACACCCACAGCGACACATTAACGCGTCACAATGCTACCCCCACCCTCCTTGAGAGGGAAACAATTGCTAAAATGAAGGTGCTGCTTTTGGCCCATAATCTGACATAGTGTGTGAAACACAACATCAGAATCAGAATCAGAATCAGAATCGGTTTTATTTGCCAAGTAGGTTTGCACAAACAAGGAATTTTACTTGGTAAAGTGACTCAGTGTGTTACATAGATTGTACTTTACAACACAAAACAAGACAAAACATCACACAACACACAACACAACAACAACAAGAACAGTGCAGTACAAAACAGTGCAAAACAGTGCAACGGTTTAAGAGGTATTTTTCTTTTTCTTTAAGTGACTTACAGTATATACAATGCTATGTACAGTAGCTGTGAAGCAGGAGTGCAGGAAGTGCAGTGATAGATATATAAATATATATGACATCACAGATTCATAAGCACACCGTGTTTCCAGGGGGATTTTTAGTTTACCCCATTATCACAAAGTGTTGTAAATTATGTGTATTTTTCTCCTCCACTGAGATTGCCATGACACACTAGTCTGACCATGCAACACTTATTTAAAAAGCTTAAACGCAAAAAAAAAAAAAGCTTAAACGCCTTCATGTCTATATGTGAAGGAGCTTCAAGCTGTGGTTGTGATCAGTGGTTCCCAAACCGCCCAATAAATACTAAATACATTAAATATATCATGTTGGGGGTCGTCAGACGCCTCAGCTAATCAAAACGTACGTTTCTCTTACTTGATACTTTCACCAACAGTTGATATAACTTTATCTAAAGGGATCAGAGGTTGTAAACTGATGCATTGTGGTTATATACTCTAGTGTAGCTGCAACTAACTACAGCTGGGTGACAAAATACAGTATTTATATACTTTTGACCCAAAACCTCAATAATATGGCGACATTTTAGGGTTTGATTGTTGGTGCTTTAAAAGAGATACTTGCAGGTACATTGTGGAACAATACAGTGCTTTGGGCTAAATGTTAATATGCTCAGCAACCACGCCAATGCTGCTCAACTGGTTGGTTCACCGAGTTCTCCATCTTATTTTCCTGAGTACGTATTTTAACCGTTGCCGATTAACACGAAATGCAAAGTACAGCTGAGGTTGATGTGAATGTCCATTTGCTGGTCATAAACTAAAGTATTTTGAGCAGGATGAAAAGTCAGAATCACCAAAGTCAGCATCCCTCCTCAGGTGAACATGCATATTTGTAAAAAAACTCAAACTAATAATCCCAAATGTTTTTTAGATATTTTTGACTGGATCAAAATGGTGGAGCAACATTTACATCCACCGCCTTAAAAAAAAAAAGATCAATGTGAATATTATGATTCATGGCCAGATAGGCTCAACTTAAAGTTCCTTCAGAATTCTATATCAATATCTTATCTCATGATAAAATATCATACATAGCTCAGTTCCAAATGCAACGGTATATTGTTTAGTCATTTAGGTAGAGGGACTCGTGTGTAGATCATGAAGAACCAAACGACGACTAACACACTCCTACACCTCTCTACAGTAAGCTGTTGTTACTACTTTACACTTGCTAACTTGTACTGTTCAAATATATTGTGTGTGAAAAGAAAGAAAAAAAGAACACAGACTGCCGACAGTTTCAGTAGTTTATTCTGAATGTGCGTCAAATAAATTATATGAATCTGCAACCAGCATGAACTGCGTACACACACACACACACAGAGATTAGTACAAACACGTACTTGTCTTTTGTGACAATCTATTTGATATCCCTATAATCTGATACGGAGTTCAATGTCATGCACGTGGTCATAAACGCAAACAGGCAATTGCAGAAGTGAAAGCAAACAAGGCGTGTTTTTTTCTTCTTACTACACTCGATTACACTGCTTAAGTAACAGTTACATAAATAGTGAACTAGATCTATGCCTGCAGGACCGTCAATGTGATACAAAGTGTTGGACCGGTTTCCTCTGGAGGATCACGCTGTCGCCTCTTCACGTGAATTCAGTTATATCCGTACAAGTCAGAGGTAAGCCATGACACATGCATGGGAGTAGTGCTCTTTGTTAAAAAAAACTATTTCTGATCTGCAGCTGTAGGAGCACACACACACACACACACACACACACACACACACACACACACACACACACACACACACACACACACACACACACACACACACACACACACACACACACACCCTTGTATTTCGAAAACATCCCTACCACCTACACAGCATGGTATTCTATCCGATTGCACTTGACTTGTCGTTAAACGTTTAATGCGGCCCGTTACATTCCAGTGAAAATCTACACTCGTTATTGGACGGTTAAGGAGGGGCAGGGCCTCGTGTGCGGACGGAAGCAACTCATTGGTGGACCAGTCACTTTTGCTCCCGCCTCCAGATGATGACCATGCCGGTGGAGTCGGCGGAGGCCAGCAGACTCTCGTCGCAGTTGAAGCTGACGTCCAGCACGGGGCCCCCGTGACCCTGCAGCTTGTTCACGATCGCCTTGGTGTTGCGTTCGACGTCGAAGAAGTAGACGCAGGCGTCCTCGCTGCCGGTCACTGTGCGGGGCGGGGGGGAATCAGAAGAGCGAATCGTGAAACCCGGGGAAGAGAAATTACAAGGACAGCCAGATAAACGATGGAGACATTTTGGATCGCAAATGGGCGCCTCGATAGTTCGCGCCGCTTCAGAACAATATCAAGATATGGGATTAAAACCACTTTTACGCAGAGTACGGTCTTTGAGGCCCGGACACAAACCGACATCCAAACACGAGCCGAGGCCGACTTCACCTCACATCGCCTCACATCGCCTGTGTCTGGTCAGAAAGTTGCGCTTGAAAGATTAAAGCCGACTAACATGAGCATTCTGTGGGAGAGGAAATCTCTTTTCCATGACTTTAAACCAAATTTCCATGACCAAACTGAAATCTCAGTGTGTACATGAAAACTTTTTGAAAATGTAGTATTCAAACATTGAGAATTACAAAGCATACAATATACCTTAAATGAAACCAATGACAATAGTTTGATTAAAAGAATAAACATTACTATACATATATATTCTTAGAAACACTTATATAAATGTTTATTATTTTAATCAAACTATTATCCTTTATGTGCAAATCCATCTGTCTGGCTTTGGCGTATGCTGGCTAATAATTTGAGTCTTCCTTTCAAAAACCTATGAATTATTTTGAACTCTGCATAAATGAACATGACTTTTCCAAAACTTTTGTGATTTAAGTTTTTTCCATGACTTTTCCAGGGCTGGAAATTACCATTTTAAGATTCCATGACGACTTTTCCAGGTTTTCCATGACGGTACGAACCCTGGGAAACGGCTCTCCACACTAGCAGGTAGTGCTATCATTAAAAGAAGTGCAACCGGTAGACCCAGGAATGTGGAAATACACGATACTAAGCAGTTTGCCTACCATTTTCTCAGTCGCCACTTATCTCGATTCCAGATGGACAGGTTCTTGTGAAAATGTCCGTGTGTCGGAACGATCAAATAAGATGAGGATGAAAAGAGCCTTCTCCGTGGGGCTCACTTAAATGTGATAGTTTCCCGGCTCACTTCAATTTCCCCTCGTATCCGCTGAAGCTGAACAGCGAGTCCTCTTAATGACGGTCTACGCCGCGGCTCAACGCCAGAAAGCGAGCGCCCAGCGCTCACCGACGTCGGGCTTTCCCTTTTCTAGCAGCTCAACCATCTTGAGATGCGACTTCTCAGGTGTCAGCTCACATCCTTTCTTAAAAAAAGTAAGCAATCGTGTTGCAAAACCTCCGTGGCTTTAGTAACAGTGTAATAACAACACAGCCCTAACTGCAGCCTTGCAGGTATTTTGATGAGTGAGATGCTTCTGTTACTCGGAGACGAACACCTGATAATTTAAACACCGACGAGCCTCGAATGAAACCAAATGTTGATGTTTGGAAAGCTGCAGGGGTGTCACATCTCACATCTACAAACAATATGACGCATAACTTATGAACAAATTACTTGACAAAATGAACTTCTATAACCTTTTGATTGATGAGCGCTCTACACAGCAATCATTTGCTGAACGGTTGCTAATTTGGTTTCATGGCAAGTATGATTATTTTCCTTATTTTTTGCATATCCTTTTTTCAGCCTATATAACCTCCCATTACTATTCAGGTTGCATTCACTAGAGGCGTCTTACCCACACAGGCCCCCTGTCTGAAAGACATGAGGGGGCAGAAGATGCTATGAACATGCTGGGAGCCGTGCTGGATGGGGAAGCTCCTCTTCAGCTGGAGCGTACCATCATTGTCCACCACCCTGCCGAGGCAGAGGAAACACTTCTTTACATACAAGCTACACTAACGAAGATGCCTTTAAATAATTATCCCAGCAAAAGACGAAACGGCCTTTTCTCAAACGTGCCCCGACAGACTGACCTGTACAGCAGCAGCTTATTGACACAGGCGTTGACCAGCAGCGAGGGGTCTCTGGCCTCTCGGCTAATCCAGGACCGAGCAGATATGCTGCAGATGGAGCTGCCTTCACTCACCACCAGACGCTTGGCCTTGGTCAGCTTCCCTGGAGGGGGGAGGGGCAAGCAGACCGGCAGAGATGCATTGATCCTCTCAACCAGGGATAACACTTAGTGGGCGATTCTAAACCGAATTTGAAATGAGTGATTCAGCCACTGGCACATGTTTGCCAAATGGGAACGTTGGGAGTTTACCTGTGGCCATGTCGAAGAGGAAGGAGAAGATGCTCCCCCTGTCATCCCCAGCCCAAAGGATTCTCCCTGGGGCGTCAAAGGACAGGGACAGCACGCGGCCCGTCAGCTTACTGGAGCCCCCCTTCGCCTTCTTGCCCGTGGAGATGTTCACCACCTGCAGGTGGTGCTTGCTGTTTCCCACCTGAAAAACAGAACTGGGAGTGAGGATCGTCATTTTTCCAGCAATGCAGCGCTGATAAACTGACTGGCACTTGTTGGTACTGACTGTCGGCGAAACACAAATATCCATCTCCCTCACGTCGATTTAATAAACAGTAAATGGACACGTCTGGGCACAATTTTGCTTTCATTTTACAATCTATTCATCCATTCAAGTATTTGCCATCTAAAAGCAGAGTATGAACTGAATATCCAAGACATTTACCACTTGCTTTGGCAACAAAAGACGGCATTCAACTCTCAAATGTGAATCAATGTCTGCATGGTGTAACGCGCAGGTATTGTGATGGGATGAAAGGCTCCTATTGAGACGTTTTGTCATTGCATGCTTTTATTTTTTTCACCGCCTCATTTTTGTGAGGCAGTGATTATAGTAAAATAATATATATAATGTTTCAGAATTTTACAGCATGTTATGTACGTTAAGGAGCAAATGAAAGCTGCACAAGTCCCCTTCATTGATTGTGTGTTGGTTGATGGGTACATCAAGATCACATTTATAAAAACAATTTTGATGTGATAGAATTAGACTGTGCCTCAAAGACCAAGAACACCGTGAAACGCGGCTGAGCGGGACGGAGACAGGGCAAGTGAGGTAATTATAATGTTTTTCAGGTTTAAATTCATCTAAATGCAGACGTTTCAAATGTCAGAAAAGTGAGTCACCGTCTCACCACGGCGATGACAGTAGCTCGGCGTCTCGTTTCAAGACTGTTAGGTCGATAAGTATCACTCATTTTACTTTTTTACAAGGATTTCTGAATCTTCACTGATTAACTGAGGTATCAACATAAAAAGCTATCACCACTGTTATTGAACTTCAACATTTAGCCTAGAAACAGCCATTGACTTTTGTGTTTTAGGTAAACAAAACTACCAACAGGATTATACAAACGTCTCATCCGGACTGTAGTGTTGCTACCCTGAAAGGAGCAAATTATTCAAATATTCCTTTAATTTTTTTTTTATATTAGCATAATAATACTGTCACATATAAATATAAATAGATTTTCCGAGTTTTTAAGTCAAGTACACAAAGACATACTTTATAAAAATAAAAAATACACAGCCAATTAGACAGGGAAACCAATCTTTGTCTCATCCAGCATCAAGCGTTATTTAACCCTCCTGTTACCTTTGGGGTCAATTTGTCCCCATTCAATGTTTAACGTCTCTAAAAAATATGATTGACATGATTTTTTTGTCTTCATATTTCATGAATTTTCCTAATTTATTGGGGACAACTAGGAAAACATAAAAAAAATTCACATGATGATATGTTTTCAATGGCCTGTACACAACTTGTACGCATCGGTGTTCTTCGGAGTCAATTGGACCCCAGGCTGTTTTTCACTTTGTAAAATAAATATGGAATATTAACTTTTTAATTAACTTGGGAAACAATATTAATTCTAATCATTTTCTGGAGGTTTTAATTGCTGGGGTCAAAAAGGGTAAAAGATGTTGGTACATTTGAAGGTAACAGGAGGGTTAATGTCATTACCCATAACCAAAATTAAGTCGTTGTGGTACTAAGTAGAGATGCACCGATCAGGTTTTTTGGGCCGATCACCGATCACTGAAATCAGTGTCAGCCGATCACCGATAATACCGATCACCGATCACTAAACTAGCATCTGCCGATCCCATAATACCGATCACGGTGTCGATTGAAGCATTCTATTTATTGTGTAGCATTATTGCCTAGGACTATGAGGAAATACACATCTAAAGCACCTCAAACATTAAAGAAATTACAGATTTCTTTAAACATTTAGGACTTTTACTTTGAAAACTGTCCTAATTGATACATTAAAATTGTTTGATTGCTATTGTAGGGGATTGATTTCAGATATCT
Source organism: Liparis tanakae (assembly GCA_036178185.1). Classification (NCBI taxonomy): domain Eukaryota; kingdom Metazoa; phylum Chordata; class Actinopteri; order Perciformes; family Liparidae; genus Liparis; species Liparis tanakae. Next base: position 6,658,528 of record CM070097.1, read on the forward strand.
ATGGAACACATCTGTGTTATTCATTTCCTGGAACACTTGAGGAAATCTATATACAGGACTTTTTTAACATACAAAAGTCTGACTTATTTTTATAAACTCTTCCTTGGTACAGTAAAAATGTTTTAATGTTAGCATAATTTAAGCTAAATCTCAGAAACGATCTATAAAGATACAAAATCAGTTCATTGTTTACTTGTATATGTTAGTGTATGATTTGTCGACATCTTATTTTGAAAAACGGATGTTGTTTTACGTGGCTCTTTCCTCTAACTTTGCAAAACTGATGTTGTGTAACATAAATCCTTCCGCTAACAGTTAGCATTCGATCAGGAGCGCGCGGATCTAATGCGTGTGCCGTGAGCATCAGTCTGTAGGGGCTCAGACATGCGAGTGAGTTGACCCAGAGATTGAACTCGGGGACGGGGTGCTGCTCGGTGCTGAGGATCCCCTCGGGGACCTCTCAATCTGCGGCACTCCGTTGCGGCGCGCGGCGATTGAAACGTCTCTGATAGTATTACTCGCAGATGTGACGTCATCTGATCGATCGGTTTGATCGATCGGTTTGATCGGCCGTTTTGAGAACGCCGATCAAAACCGATAATGGCAATATCGGCCGATATCGATCGGCGCCGATCAGATCGGTGCATCCCTAGTACTAAGGAATAAGTACTAGAGAAGATATAAATGATGACATGTCTTAAAAGGGACTCACCACGGTCAGGTTGTTGTTCATGGGCTGGAAAGTGCAGCAGAGCAACTCGCTGGATTCTGGATCTCTGACCTCTCGGATGCACCGACCATCCTCCGTGTTCCAGATACGCAGAGTCCCATCTAGCGATGTCGACACGATGATGTCGTTACTCAAGGACCAAGCAAAGTCTGTGACGGGACCCCCGTGACCTTTCAGGGTCACCTTCACACTGGGAGGCGATGGGGACAATGTCATGATGGAGAGGCTGCCATCCAGGGAGCAGCAAGCAAGGAGGTGCTTGTCATCGTTAGCAAACTGCAATCGTGGAACTAGAAGAACAAGGAGAGGAAGATCGAGTGAACAAATGTGTTCAAATGGATTATCATAAATTAAAAAACGATTTACTCACCAGCAGAGTCTACATGTTGATCAAATATGTGATGCATGCCAGCAAAAGCGTAATTTTCACTCAGCGTTGTGTCCCCTGCCATGGCACGACTGGCCTCTGCCACTGAGGTGGGCACCAAACTGCCCGGAGGCCTGCGGCCAGGAATAAAACACACCATGTAAGTATATAATCAATAAAACACACCTCACAACCGCTGACAACTCATTATACGAGATATGATCATTACGCAACCAAACCAGAATTACTCAAATGAGAAATAAATCAAAGCAAAATCTACTGCTCAAGGCGATGAGACGAGAGGCTGAATGCAAGTCGAGGATCTCTGTGCGGCGTTCTTTTGGCTATACCTCTCATCGTAAACGGCTCGGTTCATCTGGGCCTGCAGTTGGTAGGATCCTCTGCTGACGGACCGGCGGTGACCACGAGCCCCTTGGGCGCGGGAGTCGTCCTCGAAGTCCTGCCCCAGAGGAATGGAGGAGAGGAGAAGAAAGGAGAGAGGGAAGACAGAACCTCGTAGGAGTGAGTACAAGTAAAGGCAGAACTCAACAGAAATAATTATAAAATAATGGTGAATAATACTTGAAAGTGTTTTAAAATTACAATGCACTTTTAAGTTAATGGTATATTCAAAATAAATGTGCAATGCCAGCCATTTCAACCAAGCTGCTCAGCTTATATATGTATGGGCAACCAACGTGTTGTTTGGCTATGCTGCGGATTAATGCAGATGAAGGTCTAAGAATCCTATATGTTCAGATATTTTGATGTCTAATTTTTCAAATTAGACCAGACACCCCCTTCTACGCTTTATCTTCTACATTTCCTGCCCTTTCTGTTTCTTTGGGTCTGACCTCCATGCGGTCCAGTGTGGTGCGGGAGCTGCGCACACTGCTGGCCCTGAAGCTGCTCTGCTCGGACAGGGGCCCGTAGCGCAGGGCCAGCAGCTGACTGCGCAGCCTCAGGTACTGCCTGCGCAGCCCCGGCTCAAAGCCACACTTGGCGTTCTCTCTGAGCAGCTGGCTGCGTCGGCGGATGTACTGAGTTCGGAACTGTGGGAACGTGGGCGTGCGGTAAGCATTGTACCTGGACAGGGAAAGAAGTGGCACAGCACACACAATAACTCACAAGTGATCCATACGCAATTACACGTCTGAAGAGCTTCTTCGTTAGTTTAGACTATTAAAAGCCTGAAAGTATGAGGAGTCTCACCTTGCATCCACTGCCAAAACCTGCTGCCAAACTGCTGCCATTCCACAAGCACTCTGGATCGAGAGGAATCCTGTTAAGATACACAACACATGTAACTACATAACACTCATGTCACTGTATTGACACGTGGCTTAGCTAGCGTGAGTGTTACATCCACAGAAGTGAAGCTTCACCCACCCACAGAGTTGAAACAGGTGATGATGCAGAATCTAAAAAGGCACCATAATCGATATTGAGCTCTGTGTTGCTACGTGAGTTTGACACCAGGGTGTGATTGTTGCACTATTACTGAAATGGCCAGGTGGAGCAAAATAATAAATGTGTTTGGACGTTTAAGCGCGAGGAGAGGAAGTAGCACCAAACCCACAGCTAACGACGCGAGGCTAACTGACGTCAGCTAGCAAGTTAGCCACAATATCACGTGCGATTTACTCGCATAACTAATCAGTTTTCCGCTCATTCTTCCGTGTAGCTAGACAGTATGCCAGTGAGCATCTTTATGCGCAGCGGGAGGCGCTGCGTTGTCACAATACAGCACGGACACACCGAGAAATACGAGTGAAAACGGCTCACCTTCCTTAGCTTTTCTCCATCGCTGCGTTTACTGTCAAGTCACGTGACACTGTATAACCACGCCCACTTACTGATGTGGCGCTCGCGCTGGAGATCCGGGTGCTGCGCCGCGTTGACGTGATGTATGTTCGATCCGATGTGGAAACTGGAAAGTGATCACAGATGATTGGATTGGATTGGATACAGATACAGTTAGTTTGACAACAGTGTGGTTTCATACGGTTGTCTTGTAACGTTTATTTTGAATACTGATGATAACACTAGCAGTCTGATTTCCAATGTTAGCATATGAGCGGCCTCAAAGTGGGGGGAATATTTAATTAATCAGAATCAGAATCAGAATCAGAATGTAGTTTATTGCCAAGTAGGTTTACACCTACCTGGAATTTTCTTTGGTGTGTATGGTGCATACAAAACATGACATAAAAACACAAAAGATACTGTACAGTAAGTAAAATAAGTAGAATATAAAATACAATCACAATATGTACAACAAAAAAATAGGGCAGGAGTGCAAAAATGAGTGTGAAAAAGTGCATGTGCTATAATATAATCGGTGTACCGTGTGGTGAGTGTTAACGCAAAACAGGCGTGAGGTGTCACATTGTAAACTATGTTTTATATACTAGAAACCACACTTTATGAATAGTTATTAAAATACCTGAATTAAAAATGTTAGTATAGGTATGGAAGTATTGGGATTAATATATACGTTAAGTAGAAGTATCATTATTCATTCAAATGTAACGATGTTGTATAACTGGACATCTTCATTTCTAATAACAATTTAAATAATTACAACACTATTACTACTAATAATAAAAACTAATTGTGTATTTGTATTTTGTAATACTAATCTGCATTTGCAAAGTAATTTACAACAAATGGTAAATAAATGGAGTGGAGTAACAGTACAATATGGGCTTTCAAAGTGTACTGGATTAGAAGTATAAAGTAGCATGGAGATATTCAAGAAAAGTAGAAGTAACTCAAAATGGTATATAAGTATAGTACATGAGTAAATGTGCTTCCCCCATCCATACAATTAAGAATGAAAAGCATGGCAAATATGAGCCTCGCTTAATGATCCACGCTATTATCCTGCACTAGTGCTGACAATACTGAAGACTAATTTAGTATCCAGTGTATAATGTGGCTGATCAACATTTTTTTTTAAAGATCACTGGTCTAGTTTAAGATATAATCTTGCCGGTAACATGACAATAGGTGAACTTACTGTTCCAGTGGGTTCACAATGGCAGTATGACAAGGTCAGCTCTGAGGTTTCGCCTGGCTCAGCAAAGACCTGCAGAGCTGTGGGCCGTGCTACGCAGCTGACGGGGCTCTTTGCTTGTTCGTGGTGCTCTTTCTCGAAGGGGCCCCTGTGAGGGAGCCATTCACTAGCGCGGGCCATAAATGCCCGAGTTGAGCACTTCATTAAGCATCGCATTCTCAGGAATCAGAACGGACTGAAACACTGCCAACATGCCAGGAACAAAAGGTACGCAAACAATATATGTCTAAAAAATATTTCTTTAATTTATCTGGATAATAGCAGAGCTGCATGTTCAATGTATAATAGCCTCTTGGCTAGCTCTAGCGCATTTACAGCAATGTTTTTTATTAATGTGAACTTTGCCTTATGAAATTTAACAAGGTCAAACCTACATGGATTAGATGACTAATAAAATAAAAAATAAAAGGAAAAAGTCTGACATACATCCGTTTTCGCTATTTTCAGGTAACAAGTCGGACAAGAAGTCAGCTACCAAGGTAGGAAAATCATAAATCTACATTTACATTCAATCTCTTCTCAATCTGTAGTTCTTTGTTGTTTCATTTGATATCTATGTGATGTTTCACTTGATATCTATGTTTGCCTTCATTTCACAGCAACCTCAGAGTCCTAAAGAGCAGCCGAAGAAAGATGATCAGAAAGGAGATGATAACAAGAAGCAAGGAGGTAGGCATATTGTATATGATGCTACATTTTATCAGCATGATATTTCAACACATGTGAATCAAACCTGGGCACTTTACGAATCCCAATACACTAAACAAAAAAATTATAGTGGTTGGGACACAACAACATATTATTCCCTATATGTCAAGGACACTGTGGAAATGACATGCCATTATTGCCGTGTCCCCAATGAAAGTATCCACCTGTGTTTCATCCTCTTAGCAGGACAGCCGAAGGGAGAGAAGCAATAACTTCCAGGCATTTGTGAAGATGGCTTTGGAGACCCTGCTGGGGTCCTGTCGTCGTAAAGATGGCAGCCTCCGGGGAAAACAGGGCTGATTGCACATCTCCGGTCGCAGACTGGGCTGTTGTGCAGCCTTCCAATACCGCATCTGCTCACCTCTCACAGAGAAAGAAAGTGAATCTGATCTACATCCATCACCATCTGTTGTTCAACCTGTCCCTCTCACCCTTTCCAAGTTTGTTCTGCCCCCTTCCCCACACAGCCCACACGGGCTTATTGGAATGCTTAGAAATAAACCCCAGGTTAAACCGGACTATTGCTTTGAGCACAAAAAAACATTTTATTTTCATCTTTGCAATCCTTTCCGAGTTCACCATCATACCAGGATCAACTGTCTAACAGTTTATACTTTCTTCTTGTAAATAATAACAATGCAAATAAACAACTATTTCTTACAGCACTACATGTATCGTGGCTTCTGTGTGTACCTGATATTCTAACATGGCATATCTTCAACAGTGAATTAAACAGACAGCAAGGCAGTTTTGATGTAAAATTTTATAAAAATATCACAGACGTATCAGTGCCAACACATTTACAGGGAGAAAAGTTAAGTGAATATCAGAATTATATTTATTATACTGTATTTTTCGGATTGAGTGTTATTAGGTCTGACAAGAATGAGCATGAGCACACATTCAGGCTCTCTTAAAATCCTTTTGATGCCTAGATTTCATAAAGATAGACAGAGAGGGAACACAATCTTATACAGACGCTTTAATACTTTCATAAAGTAATCATCAATTACATAAATGCCCCGTTTAAAGCAGCAGTGTGATAAATATCTGTACTAAAGGAATAATATGCAATTTAATGTACTGTATCTGTTCATCCACTATGAAATTACAAAAGAAGTTTGAACATTTTCCCCCTTACAGTCACACGTGTGAAATACTGATTCTAAAACTTTATTTTTAATACTGGAGAGTGAAAACATTTTTCCAAATATTCACATATACCGATAAGCTCTTCTCTCTAAAAATAACACAAATTGTGAAAGAAAATAATACTAAAAACTAAATACAAACACCATTAGAACATTTCACCACACAAATGTGTTCATAGATTACTGATTCATTTTCTTGATCTAAAATCCACAAAAGCATTGTAAGTGCTGCCTCATAATCATAACCTGTGCTCTTTTCATCCAAAAGAAAACTCTTTGTTATCGTACACAAGAAGTCTGGAGTAATCTGTATTTTTCTAAATGCCAACAAATCCTATGAAAAGACTCCATCCATACATGTATTTATTCTAACGAGTGTTGTCTAAGCCAAAGTCTTTCTTCTGTCTCATTGAAAATAGTTTGTAACAAATGTACTATTTACTCTTGTTTGAGAAACGGCTGCAAAAATCTACTGCAGCAGGATATTTTAGAAAATCATTCAGCCTTTTTTAACATTTAAATATAGAATGGGCCGAGAGCCGAGAGCCAGAGACTCTTGGGTTTTGTTTTCCTTTTCACAGGATTTGTTGAAAATAAGAATACGGTAGAAAACACACCAGCCTTATCTTTAAACCTATAAATACGATTGTAAAAAAAACATTTGGGGGGGGGGGGGGGGGGGGGGGACCACATCTGGAGGACATCTGCCGCAGTCGACGCTGAAACCTATAGATAATGGGCTCTATCGTGTGTCCACAGGAAGGAGCAGCCGATCTCCGCCATGATGAAGTATTGATTGCGACTCACAGTGAGACATCGGTAACCGCTGTCACAACACGAGGGCCCGGCGACTGCGGCTCAGATATAACGGTTGCTTTACGGAGAAAGGGAGGGGGAGTGGGCTATCATTTCACGGATATCAAACTAGTCCCCAGCAGGTCGGATTATTAGATTACCCAGCCAACCGTGTGAGCGAGTTGGTTTATTGTTGCACACCGGGTTGGTTCTGTTCTCTTCGGTCTGATGCAGAATAAAGTCACAGTGCAGAGATGGAGAACCAAGCTTACAGCTCTCATTATTGCTTCACTTTCTCCACCTCTTACTATTAGAGAATGAGGCGGTACAATATCCAGCATCCAAATGTGATCCAGTGGCTTGTCCAGCTCAGCTCGGACCACTTCTGGACGGTATGATGGGTGATGTCATCCTGTGGGCGGCAGTACATACTCCGTAAGCGCTCAACGGGTAATGCAATGACACAAACATTTACTTTCATACACTTAATACAACATAATAATACAATTATATATATATATATATATATATATATATATATATATATATATATATATATATATATACTGTATATACAAATATTATATTACATATACAATTACAAGAAAATTTGATTAAAAATGTATTTCTTCTTTCTTAATACAATATAAACTTATAAAGCAACATATTCATCAAAACAACTATGTGACAGTTCAAACATTTACTTTTTTACAAACATTTAAAAAAAAATATATATTTTTTTGTAATAAAATATAAAGCATCATATACATCAAAACAACTATGTGACAGTTCACTTCCCTCGTTTGAACTATAAATACTGCAGCCGTTGTTACATTCCTATATATCAGTTCACATGTTCTCATGTCACACAGCGTGCCTACATTTTATGAGTATAGGGTTTATAAATATCGTAGCACCTTCCTCTCAACAGTTTGTGACCTTACCTCGTCATCCTCCATGTAGTCCACACTGGAGTTGAACACAGAGCCCAGGTACGTCAGGTGGAGTATCGCCAACGCGCTGAACGCGATGTTAATCACATACACCCACAGCTTCTGCAGAGCGAGAAACGATGCATCACGTAAGAACGGAGGGCTCAAATCCATGTTTCAAACACGCTTATCTTTGTCATTGCTGTATATGTGCATTTTTCTCTTAAAGGCCCGGAAAACATATTCTCCCAACCAGCTTCTTACACAGTCTCGATGAAACGGATTAGTGAAGAGTTTGACTGTTAAACTTTTGAACAATAATAACTTATTTTACAGCACAATTTTCAATTCTCATGAATATTTAACATTATGGAGAAATTATTTAAAACCACATGTTCTGGGGCTATAATGTATCATTGCCCGGAAATGTAAACGATCAGCAGTATGTTGCAGTCCATGCAGGCTGCTCTTCCTTGGCATAAATCATTATTCCCCCTCCCCTCTGCTATTGATGTGTGCAACCATTATAATATAAGGATTTTTAGCTATATCAACAAAGAGCACTGTGTTTTAACTGCCACCGTTTTCTGGCATTAAAATCTGATGTACACACTACTTTCGTAATACATTCGGTACATCATTATAATGACAAGACTATTTCTTGTGTTTTCTAATATTATTTGACTGGTGAGGAAGTTCAATTATATTCTTATTATAGGCAAAATCAAATGAGAAAATTATAAGGGGCGTAATTTCATATTTATAAGTATATGCAGAGTAAAAATAGAGACCACATTTTTTTTCTGACAGCTAACTCGGCCGGAGGATCGACGAGGTAGGCCCCCTTTGAGCACCTCCTGCTCGGAGAGGAAGTGGCAGCAATGCCAGGGCAACGGCCATTTGCACAGATAAAATAGTTGGAAGAAAACCAGGGTTTGTCCCAAAGATGTAGAAAGCACCACAGGCCTGTGATTGGAAGGGGACATAGGAATCTCTATTTGTGCAGCATGAAGCATTAATTGTTTAACAAATAATAACAATAATAATAATACAAATAATCTGTGAAACCCTACAATTAACTGGCCTATAACCAAACAAACGTACAAAATAATAAACATCCAAAAGAATTAGTGAAAGATATGCAACTGTTACATTTTCTGTGACACTTGCTGAATCATTTCAATTATAATCAAACCATTACAATTACAAATTGTGGTCTCTATTAACCACCGTGTGGCTATTTTAAAAAGGCGGGTTTGTGGATGTTACGCTAGTGATTCTCTCTCACCAATCAGTGGTGAGCAGTGTTTCAGCTCTCCTCGACGGAGGTGGTACCAGGAATAGATAACCATTCTACTGTGCTACGTACTAAAGTGGACTGCATGCTGGAAACACATCTTTAAATGACCCTCTTTCTTTGAAAAGGAGGAGAAAGGAACATTTGACCTTTTTGTTCCGGTGAGTGCAGTTTGGCCGGCATCTCTTTGACAGGATACAGGCATTAAAAATGGCCGCAAGCCTTTTCCGCAACACTGAAACACAAAACAAGACCGATGCATTAAAATAAAGCCAGAGAGAAGAGAAGTTCCTTTTTAGCCATAAGAGGTAAATTACGAGCACTGCAGTGAGCAGAAACAGTGTGCAACAGCGGGGGCAATTAACCATTACTGCAAAGCTAAGCACCTTCTCTAAATGAAAAGGTCCTAATGTGGAAAGGAGACAACATTAGTCAGACGCTCACCGTGCTCAATGTACGTGATGAACCCCAGAGACATAAGTACTGCACCCAGATGAAAGCTCAAACCCTGCCACACACAAGAGACACAATCTCGACAATCAACGTGTAGAAAGAGACACACAACGGCAGCCCGTACCGAGCATGAGGTGAACTCGCTTATGTAACACGTCCACATGGTACTCACGTGCAGGAAAGCGCTGGCTGTGTACGTCACCATGATGGCGGAGAACGTCCCAAATTTGAGAGCACTCTTGAAAACATCTGCGAGACAAGAGCATCAGCTTGCTTGAGAGTGTCTGTCTAATTGAGTCATTACCATGCCGTTTATAACGAGAACAAAAAAGCCCCTCCAAAAACAACAACAACACACACACAGCTGCTGCCATCAAACAATCACTGACAACATTGTAACTCACAGGTGTGCAGAAAGCGAGACATGGGCAGATTCCACGATGTTACCACCTCCACCATCGACCGGGGGAATTCTATACTCAGTGGCTCGGAGACAGTCAAATCCCTACGGAGCAAATGGTTCACAAAAGGGTCTGTTTTTAAATAGTAATTAAGACCAACACACTTTATGTTAATACTGCACATGTGATTCTGACCATTTGAGGTTGTCTTTCTCCTCTGTGAAGCCGGCTCCCGCCAAAGTGGTGGTGGTCTCACTCAAATAACCAACAAAATAGTTGCTGAAGTGGAAAGACATTGTGTTCTCGTACGCCAGCAACCACCTGACAGAATGACAGCAACAGAGGAAGCAATGGACAGATATTACGTGCCAATTACCGATTAGAAGCCACTAGATCTTCTCTGAACGCAAATACATACTTTGCCGGTGTTCCTCTGAGAAGCAACATCATAAAGAGAGAAGATGGAGCAGTTAATGTTAGTTATTAAATGCATTTGTTATATTGGCTTGCCATTTGATGAACTATGTCTGACGACGGTTGTGCTGGTGCAAAGATGTGTATATGAGAGGAGGTCATGATGTGGATACATGCAGGTAAAGGTGTAGCACATTTAGAAAACAGAAAATATGCATGCATTAAAAGGATAGTCCGGATGCTTTGAAGAGCGGTTGTCCTTAACCATCGTCGGTGTATTACATACAGTAGATGACCTCAAGCTTAGAGAAACAGATAGGAGTTAGTGCATGGAAGCTAACCTTTATAATTCTGTGGATGGAGGCAGCAGCGAAATGTATTTTAGACCCCTAAAATAAAGGCTCAGCAAAAAAAACTCTCTTTAAGTCTGTGATATATTTAGTAAATGTTCTCCTGCTTACATTGCCATGAGACAGCTAGAGAGTCTTATATGTTTCAACGGGGACCTGAAATCATTGTCTATGCTCTCGCTGAGGCAACCAGACTGTTAAATATAAAAACTCTAATTTCACCTCGCAGAATACGGGAGTTCCTGGTCTACCACTACCTGGATCATTTAGATTGTTTGTATAGATGTGTAACTTTGGTTATTTTTAATGCACCAAAGTCACAACCTAACACAAACAAGCTAATCGCTCAAAAAATGTAATTACATGTTTTGTTTCAATGGAGTTTTGTGCCTTTTTTTAAATAGCATATACAAACAGATACAACAGCTTATTTTCCCTGTTGGAAATGTGTGTACGTGGTGAATATATTCTAAATATAACGTACACTTAAAATGATATTGACTATTTGGTGCATGGGCTCCTCTTTTAGGGGTCAAGTAGCCACATCCGTACGTTGCTTTCCTTCCATGCAATAACTCCTGTGTGCATCTCCAAGCCAGAAGCAGGCAGACCGTCATTTACTCAAGGTAAAACATTTCTATCTATCTCTTTAGAAAATACAAAATATGCGAAGGGCATGCCATCCAATGTTGAGTGTCAGAGCCACTGGGGTGATTTCTTTACCTGATCTTCCTCCTCTTTTTGCTGTAAACAAAGAAGGTAATGGAGGAAAATCAATAATCCATAAGCAATCAAAGTCAGGGAGTAAACAGGGATTTGGATGCATTCATCTCTATGTTCCGCTCACCCTCGCAGTAGCTTGTCTCCATAGACCGGTATGAAATAAGGGAAGAGGTAGGGTGCCACGCAGTTGGAAATAACAAGGCAGACCTGGCTCTTCACCCAGCTAACAGACACTTTTAACAGCCATGACAAGCTCTGAGGAGAATAATGAACCCAAGATGTGAACAGTCTGTGGCCCGTCTATACATAACTCTTTTAAATAATCCTCTTCCATTCATAAATAATCCTCTTTTTAGAGGTATCGCATCACACTCACCATCTTACGTCCTTCCAACGCTTCTATGTAGCTGTTGAAGCTGATCCAGGGACCAAAGATGACAGTGCCTACAAAGTAAATATAGCCCATGAACTCGATGGGCGACGGGACGCTGGTCACGACGCCTCTGTCCAGATCGAAGGCCAGAGAGATGGCTTTCATGGCAACCACCATCTGTGAACCTGGAAACCAGCAACAGTATTTAATTTGACTAGATTCCAACATCAGATCATAATCAATGCTGGATATGATATGAAACCATCACTTTGCATTGCTTTCATCTATCAGTCATGTGTAAAATGTTGCTGCCTACAGAAAGCTCTATACCTCTCATCTTGTGCCAGTTGGTGGTGTCCGTCATGTGCAGCTCTCTGATCAAATTAAATAAGAATAGTGTCAGTTTTTACGCGGCTTTAGCCTCAAATTAAACACTTGTTTTTTTTGCACGTGTGTTCACTTTAAAGACAGAATCGATGTGTTCCGCTGAGCCGTCAGGTATATCAGAGCAGGACACTCTTACCCCAGCAGCAGATAGATGAGCACAGTGATGGAGAGGAAGGTGCCTCGCATGGTAGAGTGGCGGCACAGGAAGAGGAAGAGGTAGCAGAGAAGGCTGAGAAGGACCACCCAGATCATATGAAGCTCAAAGAACAGGTAGAGAGTGTAGAAACCGCCTGCTACTGTGCACAGGTGTTTCACAAAAGAAGGAAGGCCTGGTGAAGAGAGAAAAATAAAAGAAATACCACATTGGAGGTGATTATGGTGATGCAAGTTGTACTGTGTGAAGGCAGAATAGCAAATTAACTCTGATATGGCACCAAATCCCCAGACTCTCACCCAACATCCAGAGAAGCCGACACAGCAGGCAGATAACCAGCAGCTGCCACACTTGCTCCAGGCCCTGCTGAGCTGTAGGCAGCAGGCAGCCATGAGCAAGCTCTTGGAAGAACTTCTGTCGGCTGAATGCTCCCATCACTAGACCTACAAAGCAGAGGTACGTCATTTAAAAAATACATCATATGATATGATATGATATTCCATTTGTCACACAGTGGGGAAATTTCAAAAAGTCACAGCAGTGGTGCACATCAGAGCATCAATGACAATAAATATAAAACACAAAACTAAATACTAATTCTAAATATACAGGGGGGAAATAAAGTAAAGTGCTGAGTAAAGTAAAGTGCAGTTTGCCAGGATATCCAGTGATCTACTGCAGTGTGTTGTGCATCCTGACATATAATATATGTGTGTGTGTATGTGTATATATATATATATATATATATATATATATATATATATATATATATATATATATATATATATATATATATATATATATATATATATATATATATATATATATATATATATATATATTATATATATATAGAAAATACATTTCCCCCTGAATTACTATAGCACCTTAGTGGGCGGACGGCTTGCCTACAACATACTGTATGTCTACTGCACTAAAGCTGCACACACATACATGCGAGCCGTCCGCCCACTAAACCATTCACACTGTCAACAGACACACACCAACCTCAAACTTCATATCCCAGCATGCACGTCACCTCACCACGAATCTGTGCGTACCAGTGCATTAGATGTGAAAGTTTTAATGATGACAACAACACAAATACCTGTTTCCTAGCATCTACTCTACATTAATTATAATGTTGATCTCGTAGCAAAGGCATCACATCGTGCAGAAAGAAAGCGTCAAGATAGCCCGACGTACAACGATACGCTGAATTATTCAGCTCTGTACTGGTGGGTTGGAGACTTCTTGATATAGGGCTCAATGCCGGATAGCATCCTCTTGCTACCAAGGCACGCTCCCTCCGCAATGCAGTCACATCGTGTGAAGCGCAGCTGCATTCCTACAGCCGCTGCATCGACAGCACAGTGTGATGAGCGCGGTGCGACCCGCAGAGCATCACGAGCTCGGAGAGACCGCTAACCCATCGCTTCACCTCGCCAGCGGGATCCACCGCGATGCTACCGACGGACGTGAGCTCGGCTCCCCGGGAAACAGCGCACTGGACGCCGCGGGCATGTCAGCGTGTTTTCCAGGGGGTCAACTTACCCTTTTCGGAGCAGCAGCTGGAGGTTACTCCTTAGCTCCCGTCCCTTTGAGTTAAGCGCGTGCGCGCCGTGTGTGCGTGAACGCGTGTATGTATACGCGCATGTGTTTGTGTGGGGGTGTATGTATGTGTGTATGTGTGTGTGTGTGTGTGTGTGTGTGTGTGTGTGCTGCCGCTGTGTTTTAAACACACTCGCTCCAGATGATGCTTATCTGGATGACTCCCATTGTCACAGCATCAGCACCACTTCCCTGTCATCTAGGCAACCAGTCAGAGGCGTGTCGACCAATCGGCTGCAGAGGTCCGGGAACGTCAGCCAATCATTACGCTCGTTCGTGTCGAGTGACAGGCAACGCGGCCAATCAGAACCGTCGCCCGTCATTACCAGTGCCATTAACCAATGGGAAGTGTACAGCGTGCAGACTGACCGCGAACACGCATCTGGGTCGTGGATGTGTTCCGAAAGGGTTTGGAGGGATAAACTATAGTTATTACTCATCAAATCAATACACACATAACCTACTTTTTCTTCTGGGGATATTAGTTTTCCAAATAACAGAAATCAATTGATATTCGTATCTATGAGTTTTAACATATGTATGTCCATACTGGCAAAAAGCGAAATACTGCCCTGTTTACACTTTTATATTAGATTTTTCTTTAATATCAACAGTACATTTGCAAATGTTCTATGTCCAGACATGTTTTGCATTTTTTGCATGAATGAATGGCTGACAGGTATGTACAGTTTTCAACTTGCAATACATATTGATATGTTCGTTATCTCTCTGAGTTGTGTGTATTTTCTTTTTCTATTGAGAAGATAACTGAGACATTGCCGGCCCTTAAATTTGTTAATGCTTTGTAAGGCAGAGCTAGTCCTCACTTTAGATAAGGTCATAATATTCAACCAACGATTAGTATACCTAAATGAATCATGAATTGCAGTATTGTAAGACGATCATAAAGCACATGGTAACATAGTCCCATTAGTGCATATCTCAATTATAATATGTATAAATACTTTAATTATTAGTCATCTATAAGTCCGTAATAATTGTTTGTCTATATTTTAAGACATCATTTAGAAATGGGGAAACCATCATTTATAAAGTATGAAAAATTGAAAACCCAATCACGTAGGGCATAATAGTCATGCTTATTGATCAAGAATAAGATATTTATAACTGTTTATGAATATGAGTCTTAATGTTGGAATAATTATTGTATAATAATGAATTAAGTGTTTACTGATATAGCGTGCAGTTATTATAAAGTAATAGCAAACATTTCTTTACTTTACTCTACAATAGACATTATGAAATGTGCAAATAAACATTTTAAGTTTTACTGAATACTCTGTGGTTGTTGGAGATGGTTTTAAGTAGATCTAAAAGTAGTACTGTTGGGCAGCAGCATTGTTTTGTTGTGCTTCTATCCCATGCTGTAGTAGTTTAAATAAAAGTATTCTTTTGGAAACAAGCAAATACTCTATAATGACAAAAAGGCCCAACTAATAACAGCATGAAGGCACCATATTGTTATTGCACTGAGGGATTTTGTTCTGCAATAGGGTTGTATAGGAGCTCACAGAGCAAGCTGGGCATGTTATTGCATGTTATTGCATTGACATGTTATTGCACTGTGACACCTGGATCAAAAGGTTTGGTCCCAGACCAGCAGGATGACTGACAGTGTTGGGTCAATTTACCAATCTCACTAGTGATGCCGCCACCAGGACAAATCTGAAGACACGTTTGGCCACGGAAACATCATTCTGAGTTCTGTTTGGTTTAAATGGAGCATTCATGTTGGTGTACAAGGCCCCAGAGCTAGGAAAGTGGTCAAAGAAATCAAAGAAAACATTCATTGTTACAAAATAGTCATCCATTTATTGTAGTTTCAGAATCTTCCAGATTTTAGTACAAACAAGCCAACTAAAAAAAATACAAACTTGTGTATCCAAAGCACTGCAATTTCTGCATAATGGAGGAAAATGTAACTCATTGTGCAAACACACTGCGATAAACAACAAACACATTCTGTGCAGTTCCCAGTTGCCGAGGTAGATGGGGAAACTGAATTATTTAACAAGCTAGACACTATTCCTGACATCATTCATAGAAATGTACATTTACTCACAACTTAACTGGTTATTACTCTTCAAACTGAAAAACACATAATAGCCTGCAGTCCAACTGCTGCAGTTTTACAATCCTGTTACGTTATATATCTTTTTTGTACAGAACAGTATTATTTACCAAAGAGTGGAAAAATAAATGCCACATCAGTGATATTAAAGTGACAGCATCCTAAATGCAGAACTCTTTATTAAATAAAAAATAGCAACATTGCAATATTGAAAAACAATGACAAGCTAAAGCAGATGAGGCCTAACAAAAATAGGCATCAAAGACAAATGTGCTGCGATACCTTCATAGCAAACACTTGTTATAGGATCACTAAACAAAACGTGACCACTTCCTGTAATACAGAGAGACAAAGTGTAGCTTACAGGCAGCAGAATGAACCCAGATGAGATCATGTTGTCACTGCAATATCTACCAACCACCCATGTGTTTGACAGAATATGATTACAGAGCACAAGTCTTCACAAAAGTATAAGAAAACGGTTTGACAGCTCAGGTCAAATCGTAAAAGCAAATGATGCAAATTCACCATTTGTTATTAAAAGTGATGGATATCCACCCACGTTTTTTTCTTTTTTAGATCGGAGCTCAAGGTCCAGGTCGAAAGCAGCACTTTCCTTTTTGATGCGCTCGCCGCTTTGCTAATCTGGAGAAATCAGTGGCAGCTCGCATGGTTCCTCCTTCACAATATTCTTCTTAACGCCTACTGGTTTGCTTAAAATGTATTCATAATTTCTTGTAACCTCAAGTAACGCTGATCTGAGGTACAGTGGTGAAAATAGCTTTAGTGAGGGTGGGAGCTCGGAGTGTTTGGGGAGAAGGGGCTGAACGAATGTCTCTGGACGGTTGGGCCGAAGGAGCTTAAACCAAGACGAGTCCGGAGGTTTCCTTGAGGTATTGGGTAATAGCGGCGGTGCGCCTGACGCAGAGGGAGGTTTTGGGAACTCTGGGACGTGGATTTCTGATGAGATTTTTGCTCGTGACGCCAGCGTTTTCCGGGTCTTGGATAACGGTTCAGGCAAAACAGTCTTGTTGCTCAGAGCATCTGGATCCAGGTCCACATTCTGGCTCAGCTCGGGCAGCACCAGCAGACGGTCCTCTGGCGTCAAACTGCGTTGGGCCTTTTTAGGTTTAGCGGCGGCGGGATCCTCTTCGTACTCGGTTGTCGTCTCGGCCGATGGCAGGTACAAGATGTGATTGTGGCGCTGACAGAACAACACGGAACACGTAGGACACTTCCTGCGGTCTTTGACGTGCAGCAGTTTATGACGCTTGAGGTTAAAACTTGTGGTGAAAGAACGATCACACACGTTGCACGGCAAGGAAGGCGTGGCGACACACTGGTGCTCAATCAAATCTGGCTGACTTGCGAAAAACGTTCCACATTTCTCGCAGACAATGGAGATTTCTTCATTGTGCTGTTGTTTGTGTTTCATGAGCTGTGGTGTCTCGGGGAAGCTCTGATCGCACTGCTCACACAGATATCCACTTGCTGGAACATATATACGTTTTAGGACGACAATTACACTTTTGTCTAGTTTTGGCATTCCTGCCGGAGCGTGAACTGGCGGCGACGCCTCGCATGGGCTGAATGCTGTTTGCGATTTGACTGGTGTAGTTTCAGTCTCGGGCTCTTTCGTCAACGTTTCTCCTGCCTAGGAAACACACAGAGGAGAGACGCGCCATCAAGTTAATTTGTATGCCATCTAAACACAATGACAAAACCAAGTTAAATATACAGTAAAAGCACAACGCGAATGCAGACGTATATACCTGTGACAATGATGGAGTTGATGTTCGTAGTACCTTTATCAAAACATAGGGATGGAGGTCCACGAGAGAATCAGATCCGGGTGGAGTTGTTTTTTCTTCTATTTCCACCTTGGATGTACTGCATTGCCTTTTTGAACAAAAATGAAAAAAATATTTGTTTACAAATAGACAGTAAATGTGTAACGCATTAACAACTTGAGGTGCAAGAGACAATAATGCAGCATGGCTCAATACTCTAAAAGTTGCAGGAGTGAGCTACTGCACTTTATGATGATCTACAAAGAGTGATGTACATTGAGCAACCAGACTTATACACAACAATGTTTCTATACTCTATTGGGCAGAAAACCTCACATTGAAGTGTTGGCGGTGCGTTTACACAGAAAGGACTGAGTGATATTATTAGATATTATAGATTATTGATAACCAAACATCAAAAACATGGCAATAGCGCAGCAAATAGCTCCCGCCATTATCACTTGATACTTCTTTCTTTTCTCGATGTGTTGTGGGTTTTTAGGTCGAATGACGTGCAAGACCATTACGAATTATATGAAACATAATAACATAAATGTGATTTCAAAAGGAAACTTAAGGCAATAATCAGAAAGGACATTATAGTAGATTAGGTTATTATTATAAGTATTTAAGGTTTTTAGGTATTATTATTTTACTTTTAATGTAAATGTTATTTTCTAAGTCTAGGTGATTTTATGATAATTGAGCATGCTATACTGTATTTTATGTATTTGTAGTTTTTTGTTGTTGCCTGGACCCCAGGAAGAATAGCCTCCACTACGGTGTAGACTAATGGGGATCCTTAATAAACAATAAACATAAATGATATAAACGTAATGTAAGACTGTGGCTTTGCTAGTCGTTTGGAAATGTTACTTTCTGTATTCGTGTTGTTCTTAGTTTGTACTCTAGGTTGAAATGCACTTATTGTAAGTCGCTTTGGATAAAAGCGTTTGCTAAATGACATGTAATGTAATGTTTGGGAGACTGCAAGTGATGAGCCCCAGTGGCTCTCCTGTACTACCGATTTAAACGTACAATGATAACTCATAACAACTTAGCTATAGCTGACGTCATCTAACCATCAACATACATGTACAAGTCTTACCTGTTGCGGCCCCGTGCGCGTGAAGCCCTAAACAACGTAGGCACAAAGTTTTCTCTGAATGGGTCCAAGGAGACTTGCCCTGTGAGGTGTAAAACAAACCACAAGTTATTTTAGACCACTTCGCGTAACCTTTCCGACACATATATACACATGAACCAACGAGTGAGTTATTTGTAATAACGTGGAGTAGAAACAAAGCAGGTATTTCTTACTTGAATTAAAATGAGCGCTGCAAATACGAGCGTTTCCATCGAGCTCATCCGTGCTGCCGTTCGCTCGCTGGATCGCTTCGACCCACAGCCGTCTCCGTTTGGCCTGATACGGCCCCGACCCAGAGGGGAGTCGGTACAGTCTCAGTCTTCTTTTTGCGGTGTGGCGAGTTTTACAGCCAGCCACGCAACATTTCAACATATTCGCCATTGTTGTTCCTTTACAACTATTTGGATTCAGTTGTTGGTAGTTAGTTTCTCTTCCGGAAGTTCTCGGCAGCAACAAACGTCCAACTTCCTTGTTCAAGAAGCGCGCGCAGCCTCGTGAATACTTCGGTTTGTGAACACGGGACGAAAGTTTTTTAAAGGTAATGTTAAACGACAATAAGTATATACGCTATATTGTAAAAAACGACCGTTCTGGAAGACTATTGGTATTCATTCATAGAAAAATAGCAGCGTTAAAGAGAGCTTTGTTGAGTCTGTGTGCGTCTCTTCAGGCACTGTGACGGCCACCACACGGTGCACTGAGGACCCCTGCTGGCTGGTGGTGGAAGAAGAACTCACATCTTTTATGGGTAATTATATAATGTGTTCATCACTTTAATGTTACAGCTGGTGAGAGTTGAGCTCATTTTAATTACTTTGTATATGTTACTGCTAGAAAGCTTCTGAAGTTGGGGATCGATAATTATCCTTACCATCATTGGCAATTCATTTGTTTTCGTTTGCATTTTAGTTACTGCATTATCTATTTTACACACATTGTAACAGACACATATGTGTGTTTTAGGTGACAATGTGTTGACTAAAATGTTTTTTTTTGGTACACCAGAACACACAGCTTACCGTAAACTATATTTTTCATTCTCTCTGAGGTAATTTATTACAATATTTCCAGTGTTTTCATGTGTGTATTCTGACATTAGCACCAGATCAATGTGTTTAATTTGTCAGCACTCACAAGAAGTGATGCATTCTGGGTCTGGTACATACATAATTTACAATAACCAGTACAGCTAGTCAAGCATATTCACAACTATAATCTTATGGGCATTTCATTCCAACATTAAATTGTATCCTCTACAGAGCTACACCTATAACTCATTCTTAGTACGCAAATAACTGCAATGGCCTCTGTCTTGGAACCATTAAAAAAAAAAATATATATTTTACTGTGTGAGATATAATGTTCTACATTGTAATTTAGCTTGTAAATTCCTGCAATGCATTCATATTTCCTCTGGTCATGGCTGCATTTGTGTATCCCATTATGCCTTCGCTGGTACTTCATCTTCGTCCAAATACCTCAAAACCAGAAATAATTAATTGTCCTTGAGTTCAATTTGGCTTAAAACACTGTGCAATTTATTTATGAAGTAAAATCATTTTCAGAAACATCAAGGATGCTTCATTCTTAGTTAGTGTTGATTCACATTAGCTCCTGGCTTTAGCACCCTTTCTCATTCTCACCCTTCCACATTACAATGTTAGTACATATAATCTCAAATAGTTACACAGAATTAGTAAGGAATCAACCAGAAATTAATTAGCATATTACAAAATTACTTCCTGAATTACTTAAAATGGAGGATCAAAGTAATGCAGTGAGAACTAATGGAGCGGTAATCATGAAATAATGATGCATTAAACACAACCACAACAATTGGGAATTGAAAAACTGATCATTATACACATCAAGCAAGTGACAGACACTGGTTCTTTACTGATGTAGCAGTTGAAATATCTACTAGTCCTTAATTCAGGATTATCCAGGAAGTATAGGAGGTGTGTATTAATTTGTAGATGTGGTTTATTTCTAATTTCTCACTGCTCAGCATTCTGTGAATCTTACTGTTAAACGTTCATTTCTTCAACTCTGATCGGATTCTTTGTGATGCTTTGTGTGACAATGATGGTACACGCCAGGCTGTGCCTTCAAATGCACGAGCAGTCTTACATTTTG
Organism: Liparis tanakae; assembly: GCA_036178185.1. Lineage (NCBI taxonomy): Eukaryota > Metazoa > Chordata > Actinopteri > Perciformes > Liparidae > Liparis > Liparis tanakae. The sequence continues at coordinate 6,679,618 of CM070097.1, forward strand.
ATTTGTTACGGCAGTAAAAGTGTAAATAATAAAATTAATGATGCTTACTGGGACACTTGGATAGAGCATTGGCACCATTAACGTCATTGGAAACGCCTGTGCGTTTACTACTATGACAAGTATAATGTCTTCTTTAAAAAATGCTTTTGGCAATTGTTTAAAATGTGGCATCTCCCACAACATTGTATGCTTTTAAAGATCAGACTTTACATTAGAAACACTATTGTTCATTTAATTATTCCCCGGATTAAGTGAAGATAAATGATAAGGCTCTAGTTAGTAATATCTTTTTTCTTATTGTCAACAAATCCCGTGAAAAAATATTTAAAAAACAATAGGCTTTACACTATATATATATATATATATATATATATATATATATATATATATATATATATATATATAACAACCACAGTATTTTCTAAACTTAAGTTCTCAGCAAAAATTGTTACATACAAATTAATTCTACATTTGTTGGGAGTACTTTGATCTTCACTTTTGTCCGTCTAGTTGGTATTTATATCAGCAGGACAATTGATTGCCGGGAAATGTTCAGTAGAGCCCATCTTGATTGAAATGAATGGACATGTCACACTGCTATGGTGTGTGTGGCTGGTTGATCTGTAGATATTTGAGTTTGATGGCACAGACGGGCATCGGCTACACACAAATGAATTCATTCTTGTTTTTTGGTCTTTTCGCTGGATTAAGAGAAATGTAGACGATCACCATACTTGTCGTTTGGGTCTGCGTCGGTCCTCCACCAACAGATGTCACTGTTGCTTAATGAGGGGGAGTGGTCTAATTGTTGGTGTTCAAAATGACAGAAAAAATAATCATCAACACATGACAACGTTTTTAATAGAAAAAAGTTGATAATTCATTTCAACACTTATATTATTTTAATCTATAAAACAAATGAACCCTCCCGACTTATTCCCCCTGTTTAAGACCTTCTGAGATGCGTCACCACAGAGCTCAAACATACATCTGTAGCCGTGATAAACAGCCTCCCACACATGAGTTTAAAGATTGGTAATGTTGTGAATAAACGTTACTTTTACTTCTCATGGATCATAATCCGTGAAAATCAATTTCTAAAGCTGTGTCTGAGAGTTACATCAATCACATTTCATTTCCATCTGCACAAAGACTACTGGCGCTGCTTTTAGTCAACATGGAACAGACTGCCATTGTTTTGTGAATGCAAACAGAAGCTGATACCTTTTTTAAGTTTTCAGGACCCCCCCCCCCTGTAGTTATCTTGGTATGACCTTTTTTTTTACAACATTCCCCTCTAGGATATCGTTGAATTGCTCATCAAGGGTGTTTCTTAATATCGAACAGCTTATGGCTTGACAATAAATAAATTGGCTTTGCCGCGGTCCCTCTTCTCCCTCAAGGTGACTCCTCCATCTGCACCCTCTCTGGTTTTGCCAACCCCAATCTCAGTTACCATGATACAGTCGCTGGGATCTGATTCGCTCTTCTATCCGCGAGCCGTCCCCATCTCACCGGTTTGGTTACTCGTCCTGGAGCTATGCTCATCAATCACAGCAACGCACCGCTGCTTTGTTCCCTGTACGTGTGCGTGAGCGAGAAAAGGGTCACGTGGATCATCAAAGTCGATCAAAGTCGACTATTTCTACTCTCATTTGAATGAAAATACCTGAACTGATATATTGTTTCCCCATTTCTGTTGCACACACTCAAGTGTTTTTCCCCCCATTCATATTTCCCTCTCTTAGTCACGAGGTGTCTCTTTGAACTGGCTTCATTTCACTGCACAGCACCCCCCCCCCCCCCCCCCCCCATTTTAATTACCCTCTTCTTCACCCTTCCTCACGTCACTCAAAGTGGAGCAGAAGAAGAAGAAGGAGCGGAAGAAGGGGGAAGGAAAATAAAGGGGAGACTGAGAAGAGAATGTAAAATAGATGTTAGTTTTTTAGTTTTAGTTAGTTTATTTTTTTATTTCGGTTATATAGAAAAAGCAAGATTTTTTTTTTTTTACAACGAAAGAAGAAAGCGGCTAACCGAAAGGGTCAAGGCTGAAGCTATCAAGCTTATAAGTGCCCTAACCTATGATTTCACGAGAAAACTTAATTCAGAGAATCATATACTGTACATATACATATATATATATATACTCACATACAAACATATATACACATACACATATATATACACACATATACATACACATACATGTGAGGGTGGGAATGGGTTGTGAGTGACTGTGTGGCCGCTTTGGGTGAAGGCGGAAGAGATGGAAGATGCAGTGAAGGGGAGATTTAATCCGGCCCTATTTTTAACAGCAATGCTTTAAAAAAAAAATCCATCTTCATATACTCTTTCTTGCACCAATCAAAATGAGCAGTATGTATGCTGGCTTCAAGCATTCCTGATCCATGCATCACTCAGCACGGGCCGCGTTTGACACTCATGGGCGAGCGGCTCCTCGTGGTGCTGATGCTGACAACCTTGTATGTTGACTGATCACGCTCAGAAACACACAGACTCAGCCACTTTCACCGGGGGGGGTGTTGAGGCTGTCGCGCCATCACTTGTCTGGTGAAGGGTTGAGCCACTACAACGCAATTACACATTCATTTCACCCACGCACGCAGCCAGGGATACTCCCCTCCCCCTCAGGCTCCCCGTCTCCTCCCCGCTCTGCTCTTTCTTACTTCATGTTTCTGCAATACCAACCCTCAGCCATCTCTATACCTGATAGGGCTCAAATTCCTCCCGTACACCTTAAACCCCCGTCTCCCTCTTCCATTTGACACTATCTTCTCTATCAGCGGCGGGGCTCAGAGAACCACACAAAGGACTGAAGCACAAAAAAGAGGAGGAGAGAGGGAGAGTGGGGAGCTGGAGGCCAAAGGGGTGACGATGAGGAGGGAAAAATAACACAAAATAGTGTGAAATATGAGGGGATGACTGAGGGAGAGAGGAGTTGGGATGGAGGTACGCTTTTCTGGATGGAGAACAAGGTGTGTGTGTGTGTGTGGGGGGGTGAGTGTAGAGACTGGCTAATGATATATTGATTTTGATGAGCCTCGGGCAAATAAGTAGGAGTGCGTGGGAGGAGGAGAGCTACAGCTTGCAGATGTCTTAAAACACCTGGATGGGGGGGGGGTGTTTTTTCTATGTTTATAATGATGGAAAAAGGACCAGATTTTGGAAACATCTGAGAGCGTTTTATAAGCATGGCTTATGCCTGTCTGCACAAACAAAACGATTATATTTCCAAGTTGTATTGCAGCACTTGCATCTAAAGTGCTATTAGAAAGGATTTTAAATAGTGTGTTATGCTAGAAACACAATAGCTGGGCTGTAATCCAGAGCTCTGAGCTGCACCCAAATTATATCAAAGCTTCTGGCTATTAAAGCAGGCATTCAGGCAGCGGACAGCCATTGGGGATTACATTAGGTGAGATCACTAAGGAGGGAGAGGGAGGGAGAGAGAGAGTGGAATTAATGGGATTTTGTTCAATTTCAACCTCATAATGCATCAGTGTGTGTGTGTGTGTGTGTGTGTGTGTGCATGTGTGTGTGTGTCCATGCACATGTGTCCTTGCGGGCGAAAAGGGGAAAGGTGTTGATATTGATCATTAAATACATTGCTGTTAGAATGATATAGTCCTTATTGATCTGAAGAGTCCGTGAAATCCATGTTCAATCCTCATGGCCTCGCAACAATCTGGAATCTCACAGCTGGAGTTGCCACTCCGCCAGCAGGATTACAGAACTCCAACAGAGTTTTTATGAATCAAATATTCTCCCTGGCTGATGCCAGCGTGCCATCCACCTTCCGGTGGTGTTCATGCGACGCTGGGTTTATAGCCACGCTGTTAAATGTGCATGCAGGCTGATGAAGGGGCTGAAGCGCGTTGGAGAAGATGGAGACTTGTGCTCTCTACATTAGTGCTCAAATTAATTAGGCCACTCTCACTAAGCCTTCCTCCTCCCCGATGGTACCGCGCTAATCACCTTTCTCCTTAAATCCGTCGACGCACGTCCCACCGCACTCGTTTTGTGATTTCCTTTGTTTCCTACCTCTACTCCTTTGTTTCCTACCTCTTCACCCAGCTTCCTCTCCTGCTCTCTTCCACCTCGCTTCACTCACTCCTCTGTTTCCAAGCGGTCGGTGTCCCTCGTATTCCTTTCTTTGCTCATCTCTTCCTCTTTTATTGCAGACATGCCTCAAGCAGCTCTCGGCAGGCTTCCCTATTAAGGCTGTCCAGTAGCCAATTATAAGCTCAGAAATGTCGCTTTTATTCCTTCTTTACAGGTGAGATGGTGTTGGTCAACGCCAAGTCTTCGCCTCCCTCCTTCCTATAGATAGATAGATAGATAGATAGATGGATGGATGGATGGATGGATGGATGGATACTTTATTAATCCCCAAGGGGAAATTTGTTGTTACAGTAGCAACAATAAACTAAAAACACAAGAATAAAATATACATATAAGAAACAGAAACAGTGAGTGTGCACAAAGTGAAATATAAAATACTAATAAAATAAAAAAGATATATATATATATATGTGTGCAAATACACATAGAAATGGCTCATTGGATGAACTCAATTAAAGTGTTGGCAGGTTTTCCATCCAATAATTATATGCAACTCCAACTCAAATTTAGCACATCAGTGCAATACAATGTAATTGAGTTAGTCCAACTCATTTTTATCAAACACATCTAAAATAAAATAACAATATTCATTCAATTAAATTAATTTGTGTTTGTCCAACTCAAAATATAAATTAAATATTCTATTCAGTACCACTTATCCTCATTGGGGTCTTTGGAGCCGACTCCAGCTGACATTGGGGGGGGGGGGGGGGGTCACCTGGACAGGCCACCAGTCCATCCAGGGCTCACATAGAGACACACAACCATTCACTCTCACACCTATGGGCTATAGAGATGAATTAACCTGACTGCAAGTCTTTGGACTGAGAGGAAGCTGGGATGCTGAGAACAAACGCCACACAATAGGACCACCCCGACCGGGAATGGAACCCACAACCCTCTTACTGTGAGGCGACAGTGCTACCCACTACACCAGACCTGAAAGTGTGTTCACCTTGTGAAAACAACCGATCTTCAGCCGGCCCATGCGCAAATTAAACACATTAATTTTGAGTTGAAAGAATTCCTTTATTTTGTGTTACACCAATTAAATATAAATATCTTCATTTTGTAATTGATTTATTTCAATGTATCAAACAATATTTAATTGAGTCACCTCTAAGAAGACTTGAATCGTTTTTGTGAGTGGAACCTAAGTAAATCTAATAAATGAAAGTATTCCTACATTTTGTGTTACATCCATGAAATATAAATATCTTCGTTTTGTAATTGATTCATTTCAATATTTTAAATAATATTTAATTGAGTTACCTCTAAGAAGGGCTTGAATCGTTTTTTTGAGTGTACGCAAATATAATACTGGTTTTAAACAATGAAATGACTGCAGTGTAAAATTAAATTAAATATAGACAGAGTGTGCAAAATGCAAAGTGTGTGTATGTGTGTAGTGTAAATGAAATGTGTGAAGTGTGGATCAACATACTTAATTATTATGTAGTTATTGCAGATATTGCACTACGATCTGGCAAGAGGTGATCTGTTGTAGAGCCTCATAGCCTCATACCCCTCACGTCCCCTTTATCGGCCTCTGCTCCTCGTTGCGCCTCCTCCCCGCTCCGTGTTTAGTCTGTCGTGACACAGTAGTAGAGCGGGGTGTAAACTGGGAATCGAGGCTGTATCGCTGCGATGAGTGCCGATTGAAGAACAGTGATGGGTTGACATTTGGGAATAAAGCCTGGTCCTGCCCTTCTGTCCCTGCCTCTTCTTCCCCGTCTGTCATGAAAAGCAATTAATTTGTGTAAGAGGACTTACATGTCCCACATGCCATGTCAGCCTCTTGTGATAGACAGATAATTTAATTCTTCATACTGCTCAACAACTCTCAAGTGTGCTGGCTGGATTCGGTGTCTCTTCTTTTCCCCTTTCATTAAAAATAATCTGTGCTGTTTACATGCTGTTACAACATTTCCCCTTTTTACATTTTCTTTTTCCGCTGGAGCTCACGATGCTCAAAAGTCAGAAGTCTACTTTCTTACATTAGTTATCGAAGCTTAATTTATTCAGGAAGTGTTCTTGAGATCCAAATCTTTAAAAGAAAATTATGCAAAAGGAAGCGAAGAACCAAATATCACACCAAGTCATCAGACACCAATGAATACAATAACAGATATTATTAAAAGTATCATTGAGCAGAACATGATCTATGTAATCCCATTTTGTTTGGTAGTTCATTCCAGTAATAAGTCTGATACTGCAGTGCCGGGAACTAGTTTAAAATTTGTACAAGGCATTTTTGACCTATTCGGTGATCTGAAGTTGTGGGTGTTTACTTTGAATCTCTGGAACTTATATTGGATAATATTATAGTTCTCAACACAGCTGTGTCACAGGCCTCGCTTGTGCAATAGCTGATTTGAGTAATGGAACACATGACACTGTGGTAGATGGTTTGCTGTATAGTATGTTGTCTGTTATGAAGGGAGTAACCTGTATATGCAATCCAACCAAATTCCAACCAACTACTTATAACACTAGATTTTCTTTCTTTCTTATATTTATATTTTATTCTCGTGTGTTTAGTTTATTGGTGCTACTGTGTCGACAAATTTCCCCTTGGGGATTAATAAAGTATTTATCTATCTATCTATCTATCTTAACATGAACAAACAGACTAACACAGTGACATATAGATTGGTTTGAAGTTCAGTACATTGCCGTGCACCGTTGGAAAAATACTATTATTTCTGTATATAATGAATAGCAGGGGAGCTACTATTAATCCCTGCGGGACACCATTACCAACCATTTTGTGACTCGATTTGAAACCAACAGCAGTTTGAAAGAAACCAATCTCTTGGCCGACTAAAGGATTCTCCACTCAACGACAGTTACCAACCGTAGAGGCTCCTCTCCTCTCAGTCCACAAACTGGCTTCCCCTCCTGCCATTACCACATCTCTCCATCTCTCTGCAGTAAGTCCCCATCTCAGTGCCGCTTAGACGTGGCTGGCCCTCTATGAAATAGCTTACACACACACACACACACACACACACACACACACACACACACACACACACACCTCCAGAATGTCAATAGAGCTGCTGCCGCCGCTGCTGCTAATCATTACTATGGTATGGCTGTCACGTCCCATGCACACAGTCGTAACATGCACGTACACACATATGCAAAACAAAACTAAATATGGTTCTTGCAGCAGTGTATTATGTACTGGCAGACTTTTGCTCGGAGCAGTAAATAAATAATGAGAACACTGTTAAAATTCTGCCAGTATTCCACTGCTGTGCTGCTATCAGCCCTGTGCCTCCCTGCTCCGCCTCTCTAAAGAAAAGGAAGGTCTTTGCCTGAAAGACAGAAGCCGTTCTTTTAATGTATTTTCATCCCTTTTTTGCTTTAATCTCCCCACTATTCAGTCCTCTCGTCAGCTCCTTTACTTCGCCCTTTTCCCTTTTTACTCCCCTTTGTAAACTTAGGTCTTACTATTTCTCTTTTTCTTTTTCCTCATGAATACATAATAATTCCCATTAACATTTTTACGAGGCCGAAGCGTCCCTCTTGTGCCTTTCGGTTGATTCACAACTGACAGGACGTGACATTGTCTGATGGAATATTGCAGGGAGACGGCACGTCTTTCAGCTTTTTGCTCTGCGTCGGTGGTCATGTCTCATGTAGGGAGGGATACGCTAATGCCAGACCAAAGGTAGAGTTCAGTGACGATATAGAAGGGAAGCGTATTCAGGCTACTGGTTCTTTCTTCAGGTTAGTACAAGAAGGAAGTGCAAGAATCAATAGTAGATCATGTGAGATGACAAGTGCTGGTATTTAAGCCGGGAACAGATCATGACACGAGCTGTGCAAGGCGGACCTGTCCGTTTAAATGGGATGCCCTCTACCTTCCTGTGTGTTGTGTAGCGGGCAGTTGATATTTCAAAGTATATTTCCACACAACACACTGACCTTTTGTGTGAGGGATGAAGATCTAAGGCAGACAGATTGGGGCCGAGTGATGCACGAGTGCAACAGATAACAAGACCAGAGAGACCTCATCCTGGGTGTGTTTGTGTGTTTGGGTAAGTGTGATCTGTGTGTGGTGTGCATTCGGTATTAGTGGCGTTACATCATATGTGTAAGCCCGTCGAAATAACAGCCAACATGAATTTTAAACATCAACTATCACAACACAGGAGATTAAAAATGTCTGCGAGAGAGAGAGAGAGAGAGAGAGAGAGAGAGAGAATATGTGACACGGCACTCGATGCTTGCAGAAGTTTTCTTCATTTCTCGGCAGCTGATCAATTACTCTCTGATGTGTATAGTTCAAGCGCACGAAGATGGAATAAAAGCAAACTGACAGGTAGAAAATTACAGTATCGCCTAGAAAGGTCAACCCCGAGTGTGGTTGATTACTGTAGGTGACATTCGTTCGGCGCGTTGGCATCAATGATTCAAATCCTTTGTGCCCCGTGGACTACACCGTCTCCAGCCCCGAGGTCTTTGGTGGCGCCGCTGCAGTACAAACTGCCGGTGAAGCCCTTTTTTTCTTCTTCTTTTATTGAAAATTAGCAAAGAGTGCTGCACTGATTGTGTGTAGAGTTCCAGTGGGAGAACAGGAGAGCCCCCCCAACCCCCCCGCATCTCCCTCAACCCTCCCTCAGCAGGTCATTGTGATTACTGCAGAAAACCGCCGTGGTTCCACCCCATCCCAGCCTCCTCGCCGCTCTCCCACACACAGTCATTTGCATTTCCTCTCTTGGCTGGGTTCCATATCTTTCCATGTATCTTCTCCCACCTGTTATTCACTGGGTTCTCCCTCTTTCCCCAGTATTTATCTACCCTCCTTCTTTGTGCAAGCGCAGAACCTCATCTAAATGCACAGCCAGTCACCCGCTCCCTACCTGCTTTGGGCATGTTCACGGGTATGAATAGGTGCAATCATCCCTTTTCTTTCTAATACTCTCTCATATGAACTCAAGGTGACATTGAATTGCGTATGTGTCTGGGATGAATGAACCTATTTCCTGTTTGTCTGCATGTCCCGATTCCTTGATATTTCATTGGCTTTGATGTGGCTTAGTGGTTATCTTGTCCTGTCCTGCTCACACAGTGTGCATATAGGCTTTCCAGTGCTCACTCTCTTGCCTGCAGACGAGCAGAGAGAGAGCGAGAGAGAGAGAGAGAGAGAGAGGGAGAGGCAGGGGAGAAGAGAGAGTGAGGAGGAGGGAGAGGGTAGCAAATGAGGTGTGGGTAAGAATTATGGGGGACTTGAGAAGAGAGCAGTAGCCCAGCCCTGGAAAGGAAGAGAAAGGCGGCGAGGGAGAGACGGGGAGAGAGAGAGAGGAAATGAAACAGTGAACATTGCATGCAGATTCAGCTTTGGTCGTGCGGTGTCCAGATCAGCAGGCTCCTTCACCGCTGGGGAACAACTGCCTTTTGTGTCTCCCCCCTCCAGCCCATCACCACCACGCTGCATTGGGGGAGTGCACTTACCGACGCACCCAAGGGGGAGAAGCCAAGAAGTATCCTCCAATCAGCCGGTAGTGATTTCTCTCATCTTGTGGGGCTGCTGCCGGTGATTTATCACTGACCTGAGACAAGCGCTGGACTCTGCTCAACACCCCAACCACCTGGAATACTCCGCCATGGTTTTTTTATTTCTTTTCCGAAAAACACGAATACCCTCCTGTGGATATTTCAAATAGAATGACCAGAGGACAAAGGAAGGATTAAAATGGACTTACTGCCTGCCTTTCTCCCCCTGCTGCAGACTGAAGATAACTTTTACGGGTGCATTTGTGCCACATGAGGACATCGTTGCATACGCAGTGCTTCTATAGAAGAATATAGCCATTATTTTTCTAATTTAACTCTCATATCTTATGTCGTATTTTATTTTGAAAGCATGGCGAGCTGAGGGTGATTGTCGGCACTCCACTAACATAATCATGTAGGATTGATACGCCGGTAGATAGAGGTATACGGCGATGGCAAGAGATGGAGAGAGGGGGGACAGTTGGAGCACACCTGCCTGCTGAGCACGTCTGACACCTCGCTGTAGCTTGATTAGCACCTGCTCTGTCTCGTCCCTGAGTTAGTGCGCTTCCCTGTGTGCTGCTGTGTCTACGAGTCTCTACGTGTGAGCGCTTGTGGACCGGTTGGTTTAATGTAGGAGCAGACTTTGGGATTACACTTCCTCTGGGAAGGATACAGGTGTAGTGGAGCCTTCACTGAGGATTAGCAGCTCTCACACCTTGTCGCCGGCTACGGACCTTTGAAACAAGACTCAAGTCCCACCGGAGGATTAAAGATAAAGGTTTAACCGACATGATGGGACCTAGAGGACAAGAAGGGGGACAGAAAAGTTATATTGAGATTCTGTTACGCTTATAATATAATAATAATTATAATAATAATATAATAATTATAATTATAATAATTCAGGTTATCCCTGACTGAGGCTAATATAATTATAGGAGCTGGTCAAGTGCGATTTAAATATTGAAGCGTGAGAGAACATGTTTGTGTATCCACAGGCTGAAAAAAATGACCTGCTTAAATAAATGAAATCATCGGATGTGTGAAAGACGAACATCGACGGCACTCGTGATAAACAATCTTGATCACCTTGCAAGCACACGATCCAATTATTCCACGAGCTGGTGTGATATTGATTTCTCTGCACAGTGAGGACAGAGACCGAGTCTCATCTCTGCTTAAGAGGTCACTAATTTAATTATAATCCATCATTCAGATCTTACCCTAGAGCAGTGTGCCAGAGTGCTGAGCAGGCTGTAGTGTGGAGGATCAATGGCCCAATACTTGTCATGATATCTGACAGCAGATCAGATCAACAGCATGTGTTCCTGCTGCAGTCTCCTATCACAACCTGTCAGTTCCATACATGTCTCGTGTTATTGGGAGAGGCGGTATGAGGATGGCTTTTCCGTTGATAGCAGTTCTGCTGACAGTGACAGAACATGTGTCAGCTCGTGTGCTCGTAGCTGAGAGAACCGCGTGTTGCCTGTCTTGATGTGTGTGCAGGTGTGCATGCTTCTGGGCTTGTATCCCTGAAACACACTTATATCAGCTGCAAAGCAAGGGCTTAAATATCCTGGCTAAAGGAATCATGGGCACCACTGAACCTGCCCCACTTAAAAGTTAAATTACCTTGAACAATACTTTGAGCGTGAGGAGGCGGTGGGGTCCCGGTGGGGCTTTCAGGTGGAGAAGTTATGTGAGCAGCCACTCAGCAATCCTGTAGAGCAGAGGGTTTAGCAAAGGGATACGCTCGTTGTGGGAGGTAGGAGAGAAAAAACAGGACTGAGGTGAGTTCTTTGATAGCCGTATTGTTTGTATCTACGTTGTTCAGAGAGCATCGCTGAAAGCATTGCGCTGCGAGTGGAAACACTCAGGAACAGAGAGAGGAAGTTCAGCTGGAGCTCTGCTGGAAAGAAACCGCTCTCTACTGCAGTTTTCAGCACTGAAGAACAGACCAGGCACGGACCAGCAAGTGTACCGTACTTTGATTTGACTGAAGCCGCCGCCTCGTCTACAGAAGCACAACACTAGCAGGACTCCTACAAACATCCTGACTCCAGATCCAAGAGAACACTTCAACTGTGTGATCTGCAACAAGCACAGGGACTGAAACCAGCAACGTCTGGCCTGCGATGGAGACAGATACAATCTCCGCCTTTTGAATTTACTTTGGCTCTTAACACTTTTGAATTTTGAACGAGAAGAGGAGAACAGCCAAACAAACTGTGAATTTGTCCCCGGCACGGATGTGTGTTGTGTTTCTTTGAGGAGGAGGAGGAGGAGGAGGAGGAGGAGGAGGAGGAGGAGGAGGAGGAGGATTATACCACAAGCCTGCGACTGAGGGTGGGGTTCTCCCACTCCCACAGACAAAGACCTTGTTAGAGAAAGTCCTGGTGTGAGAACGGGTCAAGTGGGGCACATTTTGAACCGGCACCGCCCGGCGGCGTGTCAGAAGTCACTATGGGGTGCAACATGTGCATGGTTCAAAAACCTGAGGAACAATACAGGGTCATGTTCCAGGTGAGCACTCAGTCCTCTCTCTCTCGCTCTCTCTCTCTCTTTCTCTCCTTGGTTTTCTTTTCTTTTCTTCCTTTGTGTCTCCTTAAAGTTGTCATTGTTATTCTTTCTTAACCTTTCTTTCAGCGATGCTGCTGGATGAGTGAAAATCAAAACAGCTCAGACAAAAATGTCTGCAGTAAAGAAATCAACAGAAGCTCATCACACTGAAACTCAATGAACCCACATCATTTACGTATTCCCAAAAAACAGTTTAAAACCAATTATACATTTAGCATCTAACCACAATTATTTGTATTCATGGTAATGTCAAAGATAGTAACATCAGGTCATTTATGAACGAGTAAAAATTAAACATTAGCACCATTATAACACTCACTGGGCTATGATAATCACATAACATTGAACAATTAATACAATTAATTAGGTGAATTAAACTGTGACTGCATTAAACAGGACCGATTAATTTAATATAAGCAGCAAATCATGTGACATATCTCACTTTTAGATGAACTTGTCGGCCTTCTGTGTAGATTTTAAGTAAATAAATGAGCTTAAAAAAAAAATCTGTGGAAATGATGATAAGCAAGGCTATTTATGGAAACAGTAAATCAGTGAGAATAATACAGATAATTATGATAATGATATTTCACTCCGATTACAATGATTACGATCAGAGAGAGCAGCGGTAAACTGCGTAGAGCGAGTCGCGGGCGTGAGGAAAGTCGAGTCCATGCTGTGTTATGAGAAAGAGGGGTTGCCACGGTTACAGCCTGAGCACCACCTGCCAACTGGGACCGTGGACTGTGTGTGAGTAAGTGCATCTGGCTGCGCGGCGCCTAAGGAAGCTGCTGCTCGGCGACTCTGTGATACATGCAGTGGCCGAAATAAGTCCCGTGCTTACGAAGCACCACAAATCCTCAGCACTTCGCCGTGGGTATGCAGAGCAACACTCTGCGTATCTGTAGCATCAGAAGCCTCAGCTGGGTCCCTGGCATGATGGAGTCGGGCTTCGGGCCAGGTAACTGGGCCGCATCTGGTGCCAGAGGCGATGCCAAGAGAAAGAAAAACACAGAGGGAGACAGAGTCCAAATACAGGCACGATAATGAGTCAAAGGGGGATGAAATTAAACGGTCTGACCTCCTTCCCTCTCTAATCTGCCTATTTTAACCATTTATTCTTTTCCTGCCGTTTTCCCTTAGAGGAATAGATTTTGGAGCAGAGAGGAAAGGAAGGATGAAATGACTTCACAAAGCATTCCATAAATCACTGACCTTATCTAACAGGGGTCAGAAGTAATGACACCGACCGCATGCAGGTTAACGACTTCGAGAGTGGAAATCTAATAATTCCAGTGATCTGGCAACGTGAGGTCAACTGTGTCGCCACACAGCTGTCTCCGAAGAAACACTTCGGCTCCGTCAAGCAGAGTATCTGCACGTGGTGTCCAGACGGGCGTGGCCACGAGTGGAGCCAACAGTGATGGCAGGAGATGGCTTCGTGGTTTGGTGCATGCAGAGCAGTTCATCATGTAGCGTGCACATCCATCGGGTGAGGGCCGGTGGTTGTGTCGGGGGAAAGAAGATATTTCGAGGTGTTGGAGCAGTGATGTATTGTGGTCCGGTGAGCCTGAAACGGCATCGCTGGCAGGGAGCGAGAGCGAGAGAGAGAGAGAGAGAGAGAGAGAGAGAGAGAGAGAGAGAGAGAGAGAACAAACGCAGATGGAGGCAGAGCCACAGCCTTTGGCTTCCAGAGTGCATTACAATGAGAATACAGTGAAACCCAGCGTCCGTTAAACTGCATTCAAAACGTATCAAATCTAAAATACTAAAAAGGCAGCCGAGAGGAACTCAAACCGCTGTCCATACAAATTAAATCTCAGTTATCGCATTAATTTCAATTACAAACAAAGACATTTTTGCTGTGCAGATGGCTGATTAATCTAATGATCATGCCAAGGAAAAGATGGAGGTAGACGATGTGTAATCATTTAAGAAAAAGAGGGAACATAATTATATTTCCCCCCCACACACATATTTCATGGCCTTTAGAGGTTGTTTTCTTAGCTTTGAGCTGCTTTTCTTAGCCATCGTGTATAATTACATCTTCAAATTAGACGCAGTCTACCGAGTAACTGCATTTAGAGCATAAATACAGCATTACACAGCTTACAGCTACCGCTCAGGCTGGAGACAGGCTGTTAAACGTCACTATGGCAAAACACTTCTCTTCTCTGTAAAACTCATGCATTATACATCGGGTTTCTGCTTCACACACGCTGCACACGGGTGACTCGTTGACACCCGTTGGCATGTTTCTGATCAATTTAGCCTTAAAAAAAAAAGAAGAAGCATATTGTGTTTCAGTTAATGAATCACTGACTCAATTATAGACTGTGCACACAAACCATTTTGATCAAAATGTAGCATTGCACATACATGTTGCTGAGTACCTGACCTACGCACACAGTAAAGCTCTGCCCCCCTGGGCCCTTCAGCCACTCCCTTTTTCTCTCCTCCATCACGGCAAAGCGGCTGTTTCCATGGCAACCTGCGTCATTAAACAAACCTAAAGTGCTTTCATTCACAATGACATGAAGGAACACGCTGACTGCCACAAGAGGCAAATTGACGAGGATCAATAATGATCAGCTGGCATTAGCTAAATAAGTGCATGGCTGCGTTCACACCCACATGCATGTGCACACGGGAACATAAACACTGAAGGTGGACAAAATAACAAGGATATCTAAAAAAAGATAACGACGAGCACACCACGAACGATTCTCTGCACAAACACGAAGCGCGTTCCTCCAAGGCATTATGCATTAGATTATCATACTGTCTGTACGTGTCACTTATTATATAATATGCCCTTTTCAGCAACCCTTTACATTATTCCCCTCATTTAGCATCTTTAAGAGGTCCATATTGCAAAGTAGGCTGTAGTTATAAGCAGATATAAGGATATTCATTCATAAACAGTATATTCACCTATGAGGACATATTTTATAACGTGTTATCTAATTAGAAATTTTACTTTTATTATTAGTTTATACAACAGCATTCAGTTATGGAGAAGGGGATACAATTGACCACCCCATCATTAAATCTAAAGAAATACTTGTTTAAGTTGTCTTCTGTTTAACATAATACTAAAAAATAAACCCCAGGTTAATTATATCATCAAGACGTGTCAGGTTATTTTAATGTCGGTAACATGTTGGTTTCCTCAGGTGAAAGTGCAGCTAGTGTGTGGCATATAGACGATGGGCCATGTAGCCGGTGACGTGTTTTACAAACTGTTCTTCTGAATCTGCTACCACCCAAAAAAGGAGAAAAAATCCATCCGTTGTTCCAACTGATAATGTATCATTAATACATTATGTACATCCATTCAGTCCATATTCCTGCTCAGGCTTGCAAGTTCCATCGCCATAATTTCAAATAATGTTTAAAATCAAAAATCTTCTCACTGTTATCCGTTCATAATAGGCCTACTGGGTCACTTCCGACTTCTTAGTTTGAATTAGCGATGCCAGTGATATCAAATAGGGGTCAGAGATGGAGTACGTCAACTCCATCTCCAGATAAATTGATTTCCTGAGGAGGCCTTCAAAGTAGAGAAAAATTAATTACCGAGTGGAATTCAAGTTTGGGAGGGGGAGATGCACATCGAGCAGGTTTGTGGTAGACCGTGTGATTCTGGGAGGAAAACACTCGATGAAGACTGATTGTTTGTGTATTTGTCCACATGCGTTTAGGACATGGTGCGTTACTCTTCCACTCCACGGAGGAGTTGCTCTTCCCCCTCATTTTTCATCTCCGCCTGTTGTACGGCACACACGATTAATTTGCTCTATAAAAGGGGCTCTCAGATAAAGACTAATTATGCATCAGCCACTTAGTAATTTCCCATGAGCCTTCATTGTTTGTGTGTGTGTGTGTTTACATACAAATACTGAACCTAGAGCTAGACTAACTCACCGTTTACCTTCACCCAGCAATTCCTCGGAAGTTTGTTCCCTACATTTCTCCATTGTTACACGCCCCTCACATCCTTTCCTCCTCGCTCCCTCTGCACTCCTTCCGAGTCTTTCCCTTTCCTCCACTCTTGGCAATCTCTTTCATCTCTCGCGCATTAGCCTCACCCTCAGCTCAGCAGCTCCCGCTGATACCGCCACCGCCCACACCCACCCCCTACTGGGGATTTTTGAAGTTTGACTATTTTTCTGAATTTGAATTATTTTTAAACAGAAATAAATAGAATTGGAGATGGAGTGTGGGGATGGGTGTGCACCTGGGGGTTCATTATTTGCATTTCTTTCTCGAGATGTACGTAATGGCCTACTAACCCAGAGATATAGAGAACAGAACATGGCAATAGTGTAGTGGATTCTCCATCAAGTGAGTACTAATACACAACAACCATTACCCTGCTTGAAGTCATCTTCAAAGCAATCCCAGCACCTCTCATTGATAATAAATGAGAAAGCCCCCTCTCTCAGTATTCATACCCGTCACTCAGGACCACGGAGCTGCTTCCAGCCTTTCTCTGATCCTCGAGTGCTGGGCCTTCTGGTCAGAAGCGCTGAAACAATAGATACCGCCTGTTGTTTGGGGAGAAAAACAAAAAATCATCAGGCTGGAGCTGAAATAAATATGCACTTTGGTGAAGGGTGTTGAGGCGTGATTCTCCTCTTAATCTACATGCAGACGACACAGTGTTGACTCCTTCATCACCAGCAGGCCATGTAGCGAGGGCGCATCTTATTTGTCTCCAAGTGAAGGGGCTCATTAGAGAGAAAGAAAGATTTATGAGGGTACATTAGCGTGAGGAAGGACACACACAAGGAGATGGACTGCCTGAAGTAGAGGAGCGGGAGGAGGGTGCAATGTCGTCTCCATTGGGAAGGGACCGAGAAGACAGAACTGCTGAGGCAGCACGGCTAAAGAAAACACAATCTCAGGGAAACGGGAGAGAGAAGAAGAAGAAGAAGAAGAAGAAGAAGATGAAGAAGAAGAAGAAGAAGAAGAAGAAGAAGAAGAAGAAGAAGAAGAAGAAGAAGAAGAAGAAGAAGAAGGAGGAGGAGGAGGAGGAGTGGATATGGGGGAAGAGAACAGAGAGGGGAATTATTGTGAGCATGGTAACACAATGGCAATGCAGGAAAGCTAGAGGGTGGTGGTGGTGGTGTTGTTGTTGGTGGGGTAGCGGTATGGGAGGAAACCAAAAGGGAGCATGGGATGAATGTGGCAAGAAAGTTCTTGTGCTTGGCTGCCCACCCAGGGGAATATTGATTTGACATGCAATTACTGGAAGGGGACAAGAGCAGAGGGGAGGGGGTGGGAGAATGAAGAAGCGTGGCGGTAAAGATGTCGGCAGTCGCAGACAGCCAAGGTCAGCGACTGAGTGCAGCGCGAGCGACGCTCTGCAAAGGCCGCCTGGCTCAGCGAACTGCCTCATCATCATGTCGCCGACTGTCCCTCGTAATGAAATCAGCAGAATTTAATATGTTTCCGTGAGTGAATTTGAAAAACGTGTTAATTTAATTTGAATTCTATTAAAAATGCGACCGACAGTGCACAGCTATGCGGCGCGGGGTTTAATGCAAATATGCGTTTGGCATGCTAATATGTGCTAATTGCCATTAGCACAGAGGACATCCCTGGCTGATTGAAACATAATAGTGTTTGAGTCATAAAACCAAAAGGTGTCGAAGACATTAAAACTATGACGTGCCGATTGTGGTAGAAGAAAAGCCAGCAGGGGTTAGCATCAGCAGGGCTACCACACCCCATGAACACCTGGAAAAGAAAACGGGGTGCCGATCCAACTAGATATTATTTGAGCTGCTGGTGGCGCTAGAGGAAAGGTTGCATGACATTTTATCGCAATCTATGCATTTTTTTTGACACATCTCAGTGTGGCCCAAAGTGGTTGGCTGTTGGAGGGACAGACATTGATGTCAATAGAGCCGAACCTCTCGCATGGCTAAAAACAGCTATAAATATTGAATCAGGTATGAATACTGTATGATTCTTTCGTCTTTAGGTTGGTGGGAAGTCCTGCCCGATTTCAAGCGTGATGTTTTTGGTTCAGTAACCCTGAAGTCAAAGGTTTTGATTCTTACGCCACATTTCTTTTAAATACTATTTCATTTTTAATGGCCATCTTCCTCTCTCTTGCTGTACGAACCAGCTGTCATAACACATGTTGTGATGCATATATATATATATATATATATATATATATATATATATATATATATATATATCACTGAATGTTTAAATTATCTGCATGTCCAATGATCTCTGAAAAGAAGGAATCATGAAGATGTACTGTATATCTCTGCTAGACGTGTTTTACTTTTCTAAATCAAATATTTGAAAGCGGGACATTCAGCACCAATCACATTAAAACTATTTTTCCGACAAGCTCCCGTTGCTTAGAAAAGATAGAAAATGAAAGTTGTTTCCCCAGAACCTAAAAACATTTTCTCATTCAAATGGATTTGCTGTGAAAACACTTCTGAGTCAGACAAAAGAAAGATAACAATGTTGTGGAAGTGTTCAGGAGGACCGACATGCACACAACTAATCTACTCTTTTTTTAATCTTTGTGGCTGTTAACTTGAATATTTGTTTTTCTACAGTTCTCTCCTTAATGAAAAACAATTCTTGAGATACCTGTGGTATTTTCCCAACGACTATACAAAGTTATAATTCCTTTCTAACCCTTTTTTCCTTATTTTTTTCTCCTTCTCTCCACAGAAGAGTCAGATAAACAACATGTTGTGCTCTTTTGAGGCCGACGGTCGATTTAAGGTCTCAGTATAAAGCTTTCTGCTCTGTGTGATGTGGCGTGGAAACCGTTTAGATATAAACCTTTTTTATTGTTGTCTTTGTGTGCCTGTAGAAACCCTTACGTCTGTTGAAGTGTCTTTCTAGTTTCCTATTAACCAACACAACCTCAGTCTTTCCTTAGCTGTGTGTCGCTGTAGTTTCTCCCTCTTGTTCTCTGTGTTTTTGTGAGCAAGCTTTCCTTCTGTGAACTAACCTTGCCTGTTTGATAATACTAGCCATGTGAGTCCATCCCATCCCATCTTCCTTCCTTCCTTATTTTCTTCCTGCAGTGGTGGAAGAAGCTTGTCAAGTCCATCCACACAGGTGTTGTCACTTGCCTAATTAGCTGCACTTGATTGACACCTCCCTTGTTAGAGTTTCCTGAAATCATGTAATTTGTATGCCACGCTTCAACACACACCTGACCAGAGGTGTAATCAGCGAGTGGATAGAAAACACCTGTGTGGCTGTGCAGAGCCTTTCATTTGATCGTATCTTGAGCTGTCAGGCAGGTGTGGTTGACTAAAAAGTAAAACTCTCCCGTCTGAAGTTCAGTGGAGGAAAAGTATAAAACAGCATGAAATAGTACTTTGTTATTCTCCACCACTGCCCTCCTTTCATCATGTCAGCATCTCATTTAACTTTGCCGCTGCCCAAATCTGTGTCTCTTTGTTGTGTTTTTTCTATGTGCTACATAAACAAATATATATATATATATATATATATATATATATATATATATATATATATATATATATATATATATATATAGAAAGACCTCTATACTTTATTTGTATTCCTACACTATTTCTCTAATCTTATTTTTTTGGGGTAGTAGCACATCCCATAATACAAAACCAAGGAGGATAACAGAACTTGCATTTCCCTTACACACACACAATGTGAGCCAATCAAATGGGTGAAGAGCGAGTGTCTTGTCCTCTTTGGTTTGGAAATGTGGGATGTGCGACCCTAATTCATGTTTTAAACTCATCAGAATTTGGGTCTAGCGCTGAATGTTGCAGCTCACACCTCCTTCCCCCAAATACCCTTCTTTTAATTAGATTTGCTGCTCCTCTCATTTCCTCCCGTCTCTCCTCCACCATTTTGATTTCGACTGTGTTTTCCAGGTGAATGGAAAGGAGCTGTCCCGCCTTTCTGGGGATCCCACCCTGGACATGCGGGACCCTGTGCTGTACAACATCCTGAGGCGGGGGGCCCGCAAACGTGCCGGTCTAGCAGGACCCCCTGGCGGCTTGCTGCCAGTCACCATGGGCATGGCCGACTGTGTAGACAGCTGCACCCAGACAGACATCAGCTTCCAGCATATGTTGACTCTGGGCAAGAGCAGCCAGCATCCCTGCGGCGCTCCACCCCCACCCAACCCTCCGCCCTCCCCTCCGCTACCGCCGCTACTGGAGCCGTATCTACTCAATGAACTGTGAGTAGGAGGAGTTTAATAGGCCTCTGCAGCAAAGCCTGACTGTGATGCGACACAAGAGCTCATTCGCCCTCTTGGTTCTCGTCCATGCCATTCTGTTAATATTGAAATATGATGTCCTGGATATTGTCATTCTCAGCTTCATCGAGCCGGTATACTACGACCCCACTGACTACTTTGATATCAATCAGCATGAAGTGGACAGACAGGATGAGCTGGAATATGAGGTGAGAGGCCTTCAGATAGTGACACTGTGACGCTGCCCCGTGGAGGTCTGCCTGACATCCTCTCCCCTCTCCCCCTGCTCCAGGAGGTGGAGCTGTATAAGTCTCGTCAACAGGATAAACTCGGGCTGACAGTGTGTTACAGAACCGATGATGAGGAGGACCTTGGAATATATGTCGGAGAGGTGAAGATAATGTTCTGAATCCAGATTTTCAGTACAGTTTCCCCCACTTCTTTAGACTCCACTACACATCTTTATTTGTTTCCCCTCAAGGTGAACCCAAACAGCATCGCCGCAATAGATGGACGCATCCGCAAAGGAGACAGAATCTTACAGGTACACGTTTCCACATGATAATGGGGGCTGGAAGTCTTTTACATGATGTTATAAATATTTCAGGGTTGTAGAACTCTTTACAGCAACTGCTTTTTACTCTCTTTAGTTATGTATTCCATGAAACTGAAGTTTGCGATAACCCCATGTCCACAATAGTGAAGTCCCAATTAATCCATATTATTATTCTCATACTAAAGGAAATAGCTTTTTTTCCCTAAATCAAGTAATTTAATAGAATCCAGCCTTTCTTTTTCCTGACATTAGCTCCGTTTTTATTCTTCTCTTTCAGATAAATGGAGTGGACATCCAGGACCGAGAGGAGGCCGTAGCTATTCTCACCAGAGAGGACAGCACTAACGTCTCGCTGCTGCTCGCACGACCCGAGATAGAGGTGAGGAAATTGGATACGCAGTCTCAGGGGTGGTGGTGGTGGTGGTGGTGGTGGTGGTGGGGAGAGAGAGAGAGAGCACTGCTAAGCTTAGGATGAATACTGCCCTAAAAACATAATACATTCTCCCCTTATCTCACTCTTTATGTCGCAAGAAAAGACTTAACATGCTTGGGTCTCAGCAGGTATAGGGCCTCTGGGGAGGAAACAGAGAGCCGTGGGATTCAAAATAAATCGGGGACACGACGGTGTACGGGAGCTAGAAAAAGCAAAGAGGTGCACAAACATGACGAGTATATACAGATAGGGTGAAGAGAGAGGCAAAGACAAATAGCGCTTGCACTCGCGGTGCCGATGTTGCACCGCTTTGTTTCCCTCAAGGTCACTGTTCGAGATAGGAGGCCATTGTTACGCACAGCGGAGGCCCCTCAGTAGCACACCTCCCCCAAATGACTCGTTAATATACGACTGGACACATGTTGACACAATCAAACTGATTTTCATTGCTCACTATATAAACAAAAACGACACATTATATGAGAGAACACAAAAAACGTTATGCGGCATCTGTGCAGGAGGAGCTAAAGGGCAGATTTTAAAAGCACTAGTTAAAATAGTCCCAAGTCACACACACACACACACACACACACACACACACTCCTCCTGTTTAAATATGTCCTTGTATCGGGATGAGATGAGCACACGCACTACCTGTGAAAGGCTGAAGATTTATACTGCCGATGGCATGCGGCCCCACATTAGGATTCAAGAGAGCGCGGGCGGGACGGAGCCTCATCAGAGGGGAACGCACGGGCAGAGATTACGGCTAGATCTGTCGTCTTGAGGGAGAACGAGAGAGAACCGAAGGCGTTGTCCACGAATAAGAATGAAGATAATCAATACTTTTGACTGTCGTCTGCACTGCGACTCACGTTCAAATCAAACCAATTAGCCAAGATCAACCGGGTGAGCTGCTCACTTATTCTAGCTTGAGTATTTGCATTTTACTTGACGAAGAGATGGCGATCAATACAGCAAAGTAAACAGCTCACAAACAACAACAGTACTGCAATATTAAGTATGCATCTCTAAAGATTGGACAATTCTCGACGGACATTCATCGTCCAATGCTGAGCACTTGACTATAAAAAATGAATGTCCTCGCCATTAGAGAGCTAATGCGTGGATGAAGTTTAAACATGAGATATGTATGTTGGTTTTCCTTGACAGACAAATCCCTCAATGGGTTTCCATCTGCAAGAGCAGTTTGAAATTATATTAAAGTCTCCCGCAGCTCGGGCTCCACCTAGCGGCAGACAGGAGCACGACTCCTCTATCGGCTCAGAAATGTGCTGCACTCAGCATTTATTAAACTGCATATGCTGGCTTAGATTAGTCCACTCTACACTGCCTTGTGTGTAAACAGCCAACATGTTTAATAATAATATTAATAATACATACAATTCTACAGCGCTTTTCATAGTACTCAAAGACGCTTTACAACACATAATAAAAAAATCCAAAAAGCTATGCATTAAAAATTGCGATAAAAACAAACGATAAAAGCAAATAAGAACGTACAGAGCACACAAACACTCATTAAAAGCAGTTTTGAACAGGTGGGTTTTGATTTGTGATTCGAACGATGAAAGTTCGGCGCAGTCTCGGATGATTTTGTGGAGAGAGTTCCAGAGGGAGGGGGCAGAAATGGAGACGGCTCTGTCACCTCATGTCCGGTGCTTGGTCCTGTTGAGGGATGGAGAGGAGGTTGGCATCATAAGTATAAGTTTACCAAATCAACTTTAGAAGATTATATGTCAATATTGTGTTTTTGGAGCTTGTTTGCACCACCAAGTGGCCAAAAAAAGAACAACTGTAAATGCTGAAACTGCTGCACACGCGATGCGTCTTGTAATGCATATGTTCCTTTGTCTTTTCTTTGTCTCTTCAACGTTGCCCTGAACGCCTCCTCTGCAACGCCGTCCACTAAACTCACCGACCTGCCAGAACGACAACCAGCTGGACCAAGACGAGCTGGACCTGGAGACGCTGGACAACGCGGTTCACCTCGCCGGCGGTCACCGCGCGAGGAACGGCGCCTCCCTCCTGGGCGGAGTGCCGGGCGGCGTGGCCGGTATACTCGGAGGCCACGGCCGCTCCGTGAACAGGGACTCGCCCGATCTGCTCCACACGGTGCTGAGCAACAGCCAGGAGCTGGACAGCGGGGTGGGCCGCACGGACGAGAGCACGCGCTACGAGGAGTCCTCGGAACACGACCTCCTGGGCGACGACCACACCAGCGCCTCCAACACCAACGCCACCAACACGCCCGGCAGCATGCGCAAGTTCCTGTCGGGCCAAGGCGACACCCCGCCCTCGCCGCACTCCCAGGACTTCCAGTTCAGCACGGACTCCCTGTTGGGGCTGGACTGTGTGAGCGGAGGCGGGCTGGAGCAGGTGGAGAGGGCGTACGCCGCCGACCCCGTGAGGATGATGATGCCCGGGCTGACCGAGGAGGAGTGCGAGAGGTACAAAGAGCTCCTGGAGATCAAGTGCTACTACGAGAAGATCAGCAACGCCCTGATGCCGCCGGGCGGTCCGGGGCACGAGGACGGCGTCCAGCTGGACGTGAACCGGAACGAGAGCCTGACGCAGCACGAGATGGCGCTCCTGGAGGAGGAGCTGCGGCACTTGGAGTTCAAGTGCCGCAACATCCTGAGGGCGCAGAAGATGCAGCAGCTGAGGGAGCGGTGCCTGAAGGCGTGGCCTCTGGAGGACAAGAGCGGGGGCGGCGCGGGACGCTTCGACGCGGGCGGCGCGTTGGTCAGCGAGGAGTCCCGGCGCCACGCGCTGTCCGACATCAACGAGCTGCCGGAGAGGGAGCGCTCGGATAAGGACAGCACCAGCGCCTACAACACCGGGGGGGAGAGTTGCAGGAGCACGCCTCTGGTCAACGAGCAGTACCCTTCCGCCTCCACGCAGAGCCTGGAGGGGGCGGAGCCTCTCCTCCTGGCCGGCGGGCACCTTCCGCCCTCCGGTCGGCAGAGAGAGAGAGGAGCCAGGGTGGAGAGAGGGGACGGGACGCAAGCCAACCTCAACCAGCCGTACTCGCCGCACGCCCACCGGAGGCGGGCCGAGGCCAAGACCTACAGCCCCGGAGCCAAGGTCAGGTCCCTGTCCCGGGACCGAGGCGCCCGGCGGGGCTCGGACGGCGAGGTGAGGCGGACCCCGAAGGCCAACGGGGCCGCCGAGAGGTCGGGGGGGTACAGCGCCGACAACAGCCCCTACTTGTCTCGCCGTCTGGCCGACACAACGCCGCCTCAGCACTACCTGAGCTGCATGCAGCTGCGGTCGCCCTCCACCTCGGAGCGGCTGGGCGGCCTGGGAGACGCCCCCGGAGAGGGCGGCGTGGAGAGTTGGGGCGACGCCAGCCCGATGAGCTTGGGCAGCACGTGCAAAGACGTCGCTCAGGCCCTCGGCGCCCCCTCGTCCCCTCCGATGGCGCCGGCGTCGCCCCGCATGGAGTGGAAGGTGAAGATCCGCAGCGACGGCTCTCGCTACGTGGCCAAGCGGCCGGTGAGGGACCGCCTGCTGAAGGCGCGCGCCATGAAGATCCGAGAGGAGCGCAGCGGCATGACCACGGACGACGACGCCGTGAGCGAGATGAAGATGGGCCGCTACTGGAGCAAAGAGGAGCGCAAGCAGCAGCTGCTGAAGGCCCGGGAGCAGCGGCGGCGCCGGGAGTTCATGATGCAGAGCCGCCTCGACTGTTTGAGAGAGCGCGAGAGGGAGCAGGGGGGCGGCGGGGGGCAGCAGGGGACGGCGCCGCCGCCGCCGCCTCAGGAGCCCACCTCCGTCCTGGAGCTGTGCCACCGCAGGAGCGTGAAGAAGCGCAGTCGCAGGATCCTGGACAACTGGATCACGATACAGGAGCTGCTGGCCCACGGGTCCAGGTCGGCGGACGGGAAGAACGTGTACAACCCGCTGCTGTCCGTCACGACCGTCTGAGGGCAGAGCGGGGGGGAGGGGAGGAGGCGGGGCCAGAGGGGAGTTCGAACAGAAGGCCTAAAAGACGAACACAAGCGGCTTCGGGCGCACACACGTTTCAGAGAGGAGAAAAGCTTGTGACCGCCAGGGACAGCATGCGTCATCCGGGTCAGGAAGGACACACACGCGTTACCGTGGAAACCGAAGCTACATTTCACAGATGCATATCCGTATATGAGAACGCAGAATTGTGAAAAGTGACACTTTCGCAATTCTACTCCAGTATATTTGGTATGCACTGGTCATGTCGTCTGGTTGGATGGAGCTCAACGTGTCAGGGAAACAACGTTCACACGTTTTCACGAGGGATTGAAGTGAAGAAGAGGAGGGGAACCCGTCGCTGTGCAGGTCACGTTTTAAACCCGGACGTCACGCAGCCGGAGCACAAGAAAGATGCATGTGACGCATATTTCAGAGAGTACATTTAGAAATGAGTCAGCACACGAGAACTGTCTCATTACATAAAGGAGAGAGAGAGCGCCACCTGCTGTGTGTGAGGAGCGGTGCACGACAGTAGTCGTCGCTCGCCGCTACATTTTCATCAAGGACGGAATAAAAGGAAAATCAAAAGTGGGGCTCAGAACCATGCAGCTGGGAAAACACCAGGAAAAAGTCACTTCTGTGCCATACAACTGTGTATTTAGTGTCCATCAAGGACTTTTGATATTTTATTGTGTGCCAGTTAATGTAGTTACATATGTTTTTTTGTCATTCTTGTAGTGTTCATGTTAAATGCTCCTTTGTTGTGATGCAGACAAATGCAACGTATTGTCAGACCACAGATGCTTTTTTTGATAACGGAGCTGAGCGGTGCCTTCCCGTCAGGCAGACTTGACTGTATAGCACAATTTTCAAAGCGATAATAAAAAGGAGTGAAGCTGGCCTACAGATAAGGTAATCACTGAAGCACAGAGCAACTGACATGCCTTCTGTTCACTTTCTTTGAGGGCAACCCGTGTTGTATAAGCACAAAGACGTTTGAGATGTTATTGAAAAAGGGCACATTTGCTATTTAAATTAATAACCTATCAAATACATGTTTCTCCATTTGACATTTGAAAAGAGCAAAAAGCTTTTTTCCTCCAGACCGATGAGTTTGTCAGTATGAAAATATAATGTAATTCAATGTTGAGTGAAAAAAGGCCATTTCATTGCAAATTAAGATTCTCTCCTATTAAATCCCTGTAAATCGAGTCTACAGCTATTTCAACTGCAGACGTCAGAATTAGCCTTTGGATTATTATCCAGTAAAAATACCTATAACGACAATAACTGCCAAGAATGTGTAGTCCAGAAAACCCTGTGAACAAAGCTGATTTTTATTTGGCTTACATGCATGTTTGATATTGAGGCAGAAATGTTTTTTTTAAAGACTGGACGCCTTTGACATTCTGTATTTGTGTGTGTCTTTCTAACTTGCTTCGAACGCCAGCATAGTTAATGAAAACATGGTGTACTGGTTCAATATTGTGATGTCCGTTTTGTGTCACCCATTTTACAGTGAAAGATTTTCTAAATAAATGCTGTGCTCATGAAACCTTCTTTGGGAGTATTTAATTGCCGTTATTAAACTAATTTTGATATCAGGACGATGAGAAATAATGAGTCGACATGTCCTAAACAATTCTAAACCTTTATTTTTCTAACAAGAGTGAAAAGAAACAAAAGGCAACATTAAAATGAAAAGTGTATACACAAACTCTTGACAACTGTGTGTCTGCAATATCAATAATAATAATAATAATAATATTTGAACCCAGGAAACAAAATAAGTTGTGACAAGTTACAGTGAAGTTACCTTAATTTGCAAAGAGAGAGAGAACGAGGGAGGGAGAAAAGGAAAATGTAAAAAAAAAAAAAAGGCATCAAGGGGAGGAAAGGGAGGAGAAAGACAAAGCCAAGAGGTACAGATATCCATTTTGGGAAAGTAGCACCAAAAACATGAATGCCTGTTTTTAACACTTCCCAAAACATACTCAGTTTATTCAAAATGCATGTCCCCTCAAAAACAGCATCAAACACGAGTTTTCAATAAAACTAAAAAAATACAAGTGTAACCACGGCGCTGTTGTCCGAGATCAGCCGTCGGAAAACCGCCCGCTGTGCCTCAGCTTGGGGATCCGCGCCCAAACAGAACTGTCTAAATACATCCCAGAGCTCCTCCGGGGAAGTGAACCGGCCAGACGGGCTTCACTTGAACTAACATGTAATACGGTTGGGATAAGGTAGCATACTGACTGACCTCAGAGACTCCCTCGAGACCAAAGACACTCCTATTGCGCAAGTCCCACAGCGGTCCCACACGGTCTGAATATGTTCACGGGAGACACGAGTCCGGGGGGAGGTGGAGAATAATGTGGGGGGGGGGGCGAGGCTGAAAATAAGAAATCAAGACGAGTGAGATATGGCTGAGTTTGGGGTGAGGCGGTGGAGTGTAGACGAAGAGTCACTGCTCTGTCGGCGTCTGGACGTGTGAGTGAGGGCCGAGGAGGGACGTAGGGCACAGGGGTGGGGATGTCCTGCATCTTTCGGTAACTTGTCTTCTGGCACAGAATGATCCGTCCCTTCCATTCCTCCGACTAATCCGTCCAAACAGAGATCCAGCGTTGACTATCACAAAATCTGTCACCAGGAGAAAGGAAATCATGTTTCAAGTAAATCGGAAGCGTCAAAACAACAGCAGCAAAGCTAAAAAAAGGGGGCAGTTACCTCTGGATCGGTGTGGACAGGTAGCTGCGGGGCGGGGCTGAGCGGACAGGTTTTCTTCGACTCCGAGGCGTCCAGTGACCGCTCTCCCGCCCCGTCCCCGCTGCCTCCTCGGTGGCTCTTTCTCTTCCGCTTGGAGTCCTTGGCTCGGCCGCGGCTCGTCCGCCGCTGCTCCTCCAGCTCGATCTGAGGGAGACACGGACACGAGTGTGAGCGAGGAACGCGGAAGACGTCAACGACAATGTAAAGGCAATAAACGCAGAGACGCCGTTTACAGTCTCCTCCTAAAAAACAACAACCTGCTTTGAATTAGTCAGAGTAGTCGTCTGATACCAACGCCAATAAAAGTACGTCTGCTCATCAAAGTGCATTGCACTCCAAACTAAATAGTGTAATATATCTCTAATATACATATAGAATTAATCAGTCATCATTTCACTGGCAGTCCTTGATTGTCTCGTTTGATCTCGTGCTGACCGGAGACACATTTCAGCTTTTAGAGCTTTCACACGATTCACCAAGGGGCAGGAATGTGCCCACAAAGATGAAGAAGAGGAAGAAGACTGCTAGCAAGTAAACATGGTTGTAAACAATGCAGCTTTGGGAGAAAAATCTGCTTTTGCATTCCGCCTTAAAGAATTAAACTTACGGACTTTGGTGAATAACACTGAATATAAATAGCGCTTTGCAATATAGACAAAATCTAAAAATCTGATATAGGTCATTTCATACGTCAATAAGTTAGGATATCACGATGCAGCAGGTTTTCTGATGCATAATTTTCTGAATGAAACAACCATACGGTTTTGTAAACAAAATGAAAAGTACGGAATATTTTCGTCATTAAAATAACTTTTTTCCTCAATAAAACGTTACGGTCTTGAGCTAGTACTCGGCTTTTTGATATATTTAGGTTGGTTTGAATTTTGCCGTCGAGATTTAGTTGTTGAGATTTCCATTTAGAGTTACGTTACGTCCTTTCAACATCCCACCGCCTCCAAACATCGATCCACTTTTGTGTCGAGTCTCCCCACCTGGATGAGTGTGCGCAGTGTTTCTCGTTGTGGGGCGGACGCCGCCTGCAGAACTCTGTGGATGATGAGCGTCTGGTCCAGGGAAACCTCGAGCAGATCTCCCTCCAGCTGCAGCTCCTCCAGCTGGACTTTGGTGGCCGGCAGCAGCTCCACCACCTGACCCCGGAGCAGCGGCAGCAGGGGCAGCAGAGAGCCCACGCCTGAGGGACACATGGGGAGGAGGACTGGTGGCTTCTGGGAGACGACGCACAACTCGACCCGGAGACATTTACTTGAAAACCACAACACCGCCTTACCTGTAACTTTAGACTTCTTGCCGATGCCATTTTCACATCCAGCCTGCGGGCAAACGAGCATTTCAATTAAACGGCGCGACAGGAAAGAAGCGGTTCGCTCATCACTCGACGGACAGATGATAGATTATAGTCTCATAGTTTCACATCAAAACAAAGAGTCGCACTACGCTGTTCACCTGAGTGCCGTTGCTTTCCTTGGGGTTCTTTTTGGGTGAATTCTCGTCCGTCAGGTCGATGACGCCCTCCTCCGCCTCGCCGCCCTCGGAGTCGGACAGAACGATGACCGCGCTGCCCTTGCTCTCCCGCTCCCCGTCCTGCAGCGTCTCTTTGAGGTCCTGCAGCCTCTGGAGGGCGCGCTGCAGCTCGGGGGTCTCCACCGCCTCCTTGGCGCGGCCCTGCCAGGTGATGGCCCGCTCCGTGAGGCACTGCAGCGCCTCGCCCTCCGGCAGGCGCACCGGCAGCCGCTGCAGGGCCACCAGCAGCGCCAGGATGGTCTCCAGGCGCGGCCGCCGGGACCGCTGGCACCGCGGGCACAGGAAGCGCGAGTCCCAGTCCCACCAGCAGAGGGGGTTCCCGCTGGGCGGGCCGGAGGAGGGCAGCAGGGAGGGGGAGGGGACGCAGCCGCCGTGGAACCAGTCCTTGCACAGGTGGCAGCGGAGTTGAGGCGCGCGCGGCTGACCGGTGCACACGCAGACGGACTGGGGGGGCGCGGCGCCGTTCTCCTTTAACGAGTCCTCCGAGTGGCTGGACGTGTCCGTCTCCATGGCGTCCTCCCACCGCCCGTTCTCCTTGTTCTCCTTGCAACTCGAGGAGTTAAGTCCAGACTTGCACATGTTCAGTTTCTGTAATCGCAGCAGTGCCTCCTTCTCCTGGTGCTCCCCTTCTTTGAACGCCAGCACCTAGGAGACGAGGCGCAGGGCAAAGAGGTCACCGACGGCACGGGTGAGAGCCGTGTGAGAGAGATTCAGAACAACAACGCGCTCGGTAAACTCACAATGGCGGCCGGGTCCCTGAGGTCGTGAGCGGAGAGGCCCAGGGTGTTGGTATCAGAATCCTCCAACGGCTCCTCCAGCGGCGCCGTCTCTCCTCGCCGCTCCCTCCTCTTTGCACACGGACACAAAACCTGCGGAGCCACACTGAGGGTCAGCACGCTGACGGTCGCCTCGCCGCATCACTTTGTTCAATGCCGACAGAAACGGAGTCCAGTTGAAGAAACGGAGCGCTCAAGAATCAACGGGGAGGAGCGTACAGATGTTTACGTATCTTACTCTGAAACGGAGTTTGGCGAGTCCGATTTGGTTTGTCCAGATTTAATGGCGTGTTGTGTACGTTAATAAAGCAACTAAGCCCGTAGTTATGTGGAAAAGAAAAGCTTGAATTCAGAAGCTGAATGGTTTTATTTTGCCGTTTAGGTGTAAGAATGAATCCTTCATTGATGTATTGTTAAGTTTATTAGACAAAGCAGGCCATGCTTCCTGGTACATGCAGGAAACGCACGCACTGGGAGAGTTATCCTTACTGGGCTGCATTCACCATCTGATTAGACATCCACAGCAAAAAGGGTAGAGAATTCACTCTTAAAGTAACATGTTGATTTAATGTCTGGTTTCTCTGGAGTGGCTCACCTCGAGCAGACTGTGCTGACTGCTCTTCTTCAGGAAGGTCTTGGTGGCCTTGTCCCTCCAGGAGTGAGCGCTGGCTACCTGCAGCTCCAGCTGCCTCAACTCCTCCATGAAGACGGGCAAGTCTCTCCCGATCGCCACCAGGCCCTCGAGGTCATCCAGGCAGGGGTAATGCTCCCCGTTCTGCCACAAAGACATAAGTCAATAATAATGCTACAACATGAAGGTACAGCATAGTGCGCACATTTTCAATTTCATTTACAAATCTCACAACAACAACAGAGGCCGTGGAATCTAAATAAGACGGATGAAGACGTTAGTGCTACCTGGATCTCCTCGAGGTCAGTGACCCAGGCGCGAGCTCGAGTGAGACAGTCCTGCAGAGCCAGGATGTTGGGCAGCTTGACCGGGATCAGCTGGGCCTCGTTTACGATGGCCTCCAGAGTCGAGAGGGGATGTTTTTGCCTGGAGGAACAAAACCACGGCAAAGAAACGTTGGACTCCGTCGAAACCGGACAAACCGGTTGCGATCCCCGTGACGTGCGGCATCGCTCCGACTCGCTCGTCCTACCTCTGCTCGAGGCAGATCTGCGCCTTCTCCTCCCAGCGCTCGGCAATGGTGAGCAGCTCCTGGAGCTCCGCCATGGCCGTCTCCACCGACACACTCTGGGGTACGTTGCAGCCCGCCTCCATCAGGTTTCTCAAAACGTCCAACATCACCTCCTGCCGCTCGCCCCCCTCGGTGCCGAGGGTGCGTCGCACCTCTGCGAGCCAGTGGCTCTGCTCCTTGAGGCCCTGGAGCAGATTACACTCCGGCACCACGACCAGCAGCCGGGCGCCCTGCTCCAGCAGAGTCTGCAGCTGCTCAGGCGGCGAGGAGTCCCTCCTCCAGTCCCGGTCGTTGGCCAGTAACTGAGCCTGGCTTTGGAAATCCTCCACCGTCCGCAGAACCACCTTGAGAATCAGACGGTACGGCGGTAAGCCGCAGGTTTATCAAATAAATAATAACGCTAACGCATTTATACAGTACATTGTATATATTTTGGAAAGACTACAGGGTTCTTACACATTTTGAACGATGGATTTCCATGACTTTAAACCAAATTTCCATGACCAAACTGAATTCTCGGTGTATACATGAACATTTTTGAAAATGTAGTATTCAAAGAATGAGAATTACAAAGCATACAATACACCTTAAATGAAACAAATTACATAATCCCGACCGCCTCCTGAGCGGTTGTTGCTATGGCCAGCGAACTTTCCAGTTAAGGTGCGTTCACTTGCAACAGGAAAAAAAAAATAATTGCACCAATATTATGAGAGCTAATGCCGGCTTAGATTTTGAGTGTCTTCCTTTCAAAAACATGAATTATTTTAAACTCGGCGTAAATGAACTTTTATGATTTATTTTTTTCATGGCTTTTCCAGACCTGGAAATGACTATTTTAAAATGTTATGACTTTTCCAGGTTTTCCATGACCGTACGAACTCTGGACTACGTCTGTTTTCTCAGAGGGACGTCTCACCTGCACTTCCTCCAGCTGGGCGATCACACACGGCAGGTTCTGCATCTTCTCCACCAAGGACTTCAGCTCTGCCAAGGTCATCTTACTTTCACTAGAAGACAGCAGTACAAGACTTGAGTGCTTAGAACAAAACGGTCTGTGTAACAGGTCAGTCGACCGTCTATCTCACCTGGTCACTGAGTTACTGAGGAGCTCCGTGCTGGTCAGCTGGCAGCGCTCGATGTCTTTAACCACAGTGTTGAGCTTCCGCAGCAGTTCATTGTCGGGAAACTTTTTTTCCACCGCTTCCACCTTCAGCAGCTTCAGGTCCTCAATTCCTGCAAGTCAACAACCATTTGGTCACACCGACACGTTGGAGAATGTTCTTTTAACGCCAAGTTTAAAGCCCCACTATGTAGTGTTTCCCTTGTAGCGCCCCCTTCAGGTATTTAACGTTTACTTCAGTGTCGTAAATACCCAGTTACGATAGATCAGGGGTCGTGAACCTCTGGCTCTCGAGCCATATATGGCTCTTCCCGTGACGCATATGGCTCTTTTGAGTTTGAGTAAAAAAAATAAACTCCGCCCGCCCCCCTGTAACTTTCTCTCTCCTCCAGATGACAGCAGCAGTAATGTCAGGTCCCTTTCTTAAAGACGTCTTTGTTCTTTTATTAAACTAAACGTCTGTTATTGATCGTCTCCACAGCAGCATGTCTCTCTGTCTCTATGCGTCACGGAGCGGAGACAATAAAAAGTCCCCTGTGAGGTGGACTGGACTATGTGACGTTGGTCATCACCAGAAAGCAGGTCCAAGGACCGGGCGGCTACAACATGTTACATAGTGGAGTTTTTAGCCCACAGACCCCCGATGGCAGTGGCGCTAATTGCCATATTAAAAGTCATTGTAGAGGCCCAATTTTTTCAAGCTGTTATTTTAAGGTAGGAATTGTTACATAGTGTCGCTTTTAGGAATAATGTTGAGTCCCCACCTATCTTGTTTCCTTCTTCCTGCTCAAGTGCCTCTTTCACTCGGTTGGCCCAGGAATCAAAGGACTCGGACCGAACCTTTAACCGATGCAGCATGGCTAACAGCTCATCCAGGGTGTATCTGTATCTGAAAGTGAAGGGACAAGAAAAAAGATGAACTCAGCCGGCGGAGATACGCGTAAGAACCAAAAAAGCCTTGTCTAGCAAAACACGCTTGCACACATTTCACAGCTACGCAAGGAATAAATACCTGAGGTAGAGTTTTTCAGTGGGGCAGTTGCACAGATCCTGAGTGTGCGAGAGGCACACCAGCTTGTCGGGACAGTTTGAGCAGGCCAGAGCGGAGAGGAAGCACGTGGTCTTACAGAGGTCACACTGCCTCTCGTCGTCAGGCAGCAGCTCAAAGGCCTCGCGCTCCGCCTCAGTAATGCCCTGCAGGGGCAACACACAGATTGGATGAGAAAAATCACATTTTCCAAATCTCATTAGACGCTACAATTGAAGACACATTTAGTATGCAACCACAACGCACATATTAGATGAAGTGGATCAATACATAACGAGCTTAAGAACCTCTAGGATCTATTTCCGCGTCTCACCCTTTCCATCAGACCCTTCCGCAGCTTCCTCTCCTCCTGAACAATGATGAACATTTCTCGGTGTGTCGCTGCAGCCAGGTTGAGGTCCAGCTTCTCGGGGCTGGTTGCCATTTTACAGGTGAGCTCTTCGTGCGAGAACACACAATACCGCCTCAGACGCCGGTAGTGCTCGATGCAGGAGCGGCCAGCAGGCAGCTGAGAGGGAGAGCGAAGAGTGGCGTTGATTACGCAGCATTGTGAACGATGCGATGTGTCACCTGGAGACGGACGGTGAGAACAGACGTACCCAGTCTGCGGTGCAGAAGTTGACGGCTTCGGCGAAGTTGTATCCCTGATTGAAGCCGCTGTGGTAGGCTCTGGGGAAGGTGATGACAAACTCGCCGGCACACTGGTTGGTGCGGACAACCTGCCGATCACAAACATTGACGTCAATCAGAGGGAACTTCTGACCCGGTCATACTGCCGCTGTCTGCGAGACTGACCGGTACGCCGTGAGACATGAGGATATTGGGGTTCATGATGGTGACCAGCTGGTGCAGGAGGTCAGGTTGACACTCAAACAGCTCTGGCGTCAGCTTCTTCATCACTTCCTCGAGTCGCTCCGCCGCCACAGAGGGAACCCCGTACCACGTCTTGGGCTCCCCCCTAGAGGTGATGGAGGAAAAGTTAGTATTTCACTCAAATTACCGCTCCAGGAGACGCCGCCATATTCTCTGCGTTGAAATGATTACGATTAAAGGATTCTGTACCAGTGCAGGTAGTTGATGGAGTAGCTCCAGTGATCCTCAATGTGCCAGCAGAAAGCCGAGAACACCATGCCCACATACAGCCACGGCACCTTCATCCCGGAGATGTCTCCGTTGATGTGGCACAGGAGCGACTGCTCCAGCACGGGCATCACGTTCAGGTTCCAGCCGCTGCGGGCGTACTCCTGCCCAGACAAAGAGAACCGCGGGCATTGAGAATAAGCACTGGACTAGGATTATGAAAAGATTTTGAAATGACCTCAAAACAGGGAGGTAGCTAAACTACACTAGTATACCTTTGAGAGAGCATTGTAAGATCCCTGAGAACTTTATCAGGGTTCTTACACATTTTGACAAATGGATTTCCAGGACTTTAAACCAAATTTCCATGACCAAACTGAAATCTCGGCATAAACATAAACATTTTTGAAAGTTGTGTATTGAGAGCGTATGCCGGCTTATATTTTGGGCGTCTTTCTTTAAAAAACAAACGTATTAATTATTTCAAACTCGGCATGAATGAACATGTGATTATAATAATTTTCCATGACTTTTCCCAAACATTTATCATTTGAGTTTTTTCCATGACTTTTCCAGGCCTGGAAATAACCATTTTAAAATTCCATGACTTTTCCAGGTTTTCCATGACCGTACGAACCCTGTTTATTTATTAGACCAGCTAATAAGAGACGGTTCAATCAACTCTCGAGTATGTTAAATATGAGTTAAGCAACCGGTAATGCTCCCTTCTGCAGGTGAAACTCGACCCTGGTCACGGGGAAATAAACAGTTCTCATATTGTAAGAATTATGTTCCACTAGTGCAACGAGTCGCATCACGGGTGATTTAGAAAACTTCTGTGCTCATATGAGTCTAAAGCTTCATACTGACTTTTACAATTCAAACTGAGATTAAACATTCTCGTGGTACTGCCCTAAAAACAACTGACAGCTGCCTTGCGTGTCAG
Source organism: Liparis tanakae (assembly GCA_036178185.1). NCBI lineage: Eukaryota > Metazoa > Chordata > Actinopteri > Perciformes > Liparidae > Liparis > Liparis tanakae. Next base: position 6,715,538 of record CM070097.1, read on the forward strand.
TGGTAAAAGAAAAGAATCACACGCTGAGGTTTCATTATGAGCCAAGAGTGACATAATGGTGTCATTTGCATTACACAGCATTTCCATAAGACAGGAGACAGAAACTCAGGGTTTGTTAAAGAAAACCAACCAGCGAGCAGGTTAGGTTCAGTCAGTTTCCATGGTTACTGACCAAGAATTTAAGTTGCATCTCATTATGGAATTAAAAACTCAAGAGATGGATTTATTGACACATTGAGCAAAATCCAGATTTTTGAGAAGATGTTTGCTTGAAGTCATTTGTTGTAAACGTGCTTGTGATTCTCGTCATGGTTTAACCTCCCAGTCCAACCAGATGACAACTAATTCAATACGAACCAGTTAGAAAACTCGCTCTTCTCTCGTCTACTTTTACAATCAAAATAAAAAGCTTTGCCGTCGACTTCCTGGTCACGCAAACCCGTTATTGTCAAGAGCATCACCGACATAAATCGGGATGAGTTAGTTGACTGCAATCATATCAACAGTTAGAGTGAGAATGACACACTGGACTTCTGTAGTCATGATACTGTATTTTAAATCTACTTCCTCTATTACTTTCAACATGTAAATCTCGAGCAGGATGCTGCGGCCCCTCTTTAACCTCATGACCGTTCGAGCTAATCGGTCACAAAAAGACAAAAAACAACAACAACGTGCATACCTCTTCTTCCTTTGTGAGCTCCTTCTTGCCATTGTCCATCGGGAAGCCGCTGCCAAACTCCTTCGAGTGTATGTCCGCTCCGTACTCGACAACCACGTCTTCCTCGATACTACTAACCAACCTCCAGAACTCTCGCTCCACCAGCTCAGTGGGAACCATCTGCACCCACAAACACAAAGGCCACATGTTAGTTAGTCCCTCGTCATCAGAGACGCGCTCCGCGATGAAGAGGCGATGTCTCGTGTGGCCGCGCTTACATGGACAGGCATGTTGAAGTAATCCGCTTTGAAAGCATCGGCCATTTCCCCAAAGCTCTGCAGAGTGTACTCTCGTGTCGCCTGCTCAAAGCCGAACGCTTCGGAAGGTTTCTTGCACTCCTAGGAGAGTTAGAAAGAGAGAGAATCGGAATAAAGATCAGTCTTCTGAGTTAGAAGAAACCCAACAAAACATGGCATGCATGTTACATGCGCCTATAATAAACACATGGTTCAGTGTTTGTCGCGATTATTAAAATGATGACAAAATATGTTCATCTTCAAGCTTCTCTCCAAGGCCATGGGAACAACGTCATGACACCAACAGTGACGATATGGAACATGACATTTTGTGTTCAGTCTTTAGAAGAATGATAGAATGCATTCTTAATCATTACACCTGGGTTTTTCATAAGATAAGATAAATCGTATGTGAAATAAAGATGAGAAAATTAATGTTTTTGCTCAACTAGATTGACCAAAATATTCAGTACAATGTAAAAAAAGGCTATCATCTAAATAGAAAATAAAAAAGCAGAAACAAGAGAAAACTAGTTTTAGAAGTAATTAAATGAAAATCAGACTACAACTATGAAGAATAAAAATAACTAGACTGATTAAAATGAATATGAATTTTAGTCTAAAGACTAAAAGTCAAAAATAGCTGGCAAAGTGAACCCTGATATTTACTTACCTCTGCCAGACATTTAGGGCAACGCCAGTTGCCTTTGGGAGGGTCCGTGAGGGGGGGCAGCAGACAGTAGGTGTGGTAGTTGTCGTCGCAGCCGTCACACAGCAAGAGTTTCTCGTCGTCATCTCCCCGACCACACATTCGACACACAAAGGAATCCACCTGAGAAAAAGTAACAATAGAATTAAGACCCCGCAGTCGTGTTGAAGTTTACATCAATGTCATAAATATAATGTTATCCTATTCGACATGTGTGAAATTTTCAGAATTAGTCCATAAACTTGATTTATGAGGCCTTTGATGACCAAATTATATTAATTTCATCCTTGAGTGCAGCTAGGACATTTGTGCTTAATTTGAAGAAATGCAATCAGGCGTCCTGTATCATCACAAAACGGGATCGACATGAGGTCACAGTGACCGCTGACCAACATATAACCAAAATCACCCAACCACAGCTGTTGCCGGGGTAACAGCATTAAAGAGAGTACAAAACATAAATCTTAGGGCGTGGCTCACTTTTAACTAGAGCAGACACCCACAGCGCCCTATGAAACAATGAACCGGTGAAATTCAACAACATATCAGATTGTAGCGTTACAATTCTGTAAAATAACCTTCTTATGGTGGTTTAACAATCAATGTAGTTATGTTGGTCTCAACTGCTCTTCTTGACTTACACTCTGCGGGTTGTTGAGGTTGCGACGAAGCCTCATGGTCATTTTGGTGCACGGCCCCTCTGTAACATTGTCCTCCTTCTTTTTACCACCTTCTACTTCTGGTTCTTCCTTCTTCACTTCCGTCTTTACTGCGATGGCCGGAGGGCTGGGCGTACCGCCGTCAGCCTGCTTCTCTTGAGGCTCCGGTGGCTCCGGTTTGACGGCGGTATCAACGGGAGCAGGTACCACGCTGGCCTTGATGGTAACGGTTTGAGGCAGTTCATCTAAAAAAAAAGAAAGAATAAGAGTGCAGGGCTTTAAGTCGGCCGCTTGATTGAAACCAAACCAAAAAAAAGAAGCTCTCCAATGGCCACAATGTAATTAACCGAGCCAATAATGACGATTTTAAGTTGTGGCTTTAGTCGATTCAAAATTAAATTGTTGCTTCCAAATGTCCTGGTTTCTCAACATTACGGTTACCACATTTATAGACCTCGTAGGTTTAACTGGATGTGTCTGCAAGGTGTCGAGTTTCGGCAGTGGGCTTACCTTTCTTCCTGATGCCTTTGTACCTCGCCACAAGTCCAAGTCCCATCATCTTTGGCCCTGCCCCGTAGATCTGAAGCTTCTTCAGCTCTGGGTTCTTCTCTATGTCTTCCTCTGTAGGTTCAGGCTGGGGATGAAAGTACATTTCCGTTAAGAAGGCACAGACACAAAACAACTGCCCTCAAAAGCACACAGAACCAAGCAAGGGTCTCGGCCAAATGCAGAACCAACAGCAATGCCTCCACGGGAAGGGATGATGTTCGTTTAGATATTAATGAAGAGTTAGCAGAGTTCAAACGGAAAACTTTAAGACTCACCACCAGAACCAAAGATCACCAGTGGTTGCAATCATATAGTTAGATTAGGGTATTATTGAATCTTTGTAAATTATGAGTGTTATGTTCTGCGTATTATGACATGTTAACTTAATTTAGGACATCATTTGCCATAAATGCTTTAGTATCTACTGTTAAATGATTTTTTTATTTTTCCTGAAGTGGGACAAGTCAGCAGCTGATTCCCAGTAGCTGTGGTCCCAACATTTATTATTTATATTACCCAAAAGACATGTAATGCTTAGTTCCCATCTCCCAGCTTCCCAGCTCGATGTGCAGCGCTTTAAAAACATGCAGTCAGAAGGCAACCTGTATTCCCACATTCTATGCAAATACAACTATGCATGTCATGACAACTTTGTTCGTGCCAGTCGAGGCACAGAACCGCGACGGATACAATACCACAAAAGATACTGTTCAAGACTTTGTTCCCAGAGAAGGATTATGAAAGATGCACGCGTGTTGTTGACTTTACCACCTGTATGCAGTTGCACTCTTCAGCGCTGCAAATCTAACTAGAATTTGTGTAGGAAAACAAATTAAATGGCACCTTTTCCTGGAATGCAAACTTCGGTGATCCAAGGACTATTATCGATGTGATAGTGATTTGAAGCATGCGACAACAAATCAGATCTGTACTGCTTGATGCTGGAGGACAATCAATCAACCAAACCTTCTAAGACTTCGATGCTTCAGTGATTTAAGACTCCAATATGTTACCTTCTCATCAGACTACGGTACCCTGCAAGTAAAACCCGATCAAATTAAAGCTGCTCGGTTGTTCTGTGCACTGGTAGCCGCTGTAGAGAGGAGGCCGCGAGGCCCAACAGCTGGAGGCACGTAGACAGCGACAGAGCATTTCAAGCCAAGGGCCACCAGAGAGAGAGCATGGGCGAACGAGAAAGCCAGAGAGTGCATCTGCAGACCAGAAACGTGTGTTCGACCGTTGAGGATGAACAGAACGTGTGTGCACTTTAGGATCGTTAACGCATTGGGCTTCTAACAACATTGGCAAGTGAATCCAAACGTGCATATATTAAAAGACCCAATGTTAAGGTTTGTAATATAACAATTAAAAACAGGCTTACAAGGCAACATTAGATACAAACTGCAGGAATCGGGAGATCTTCCTTGTCTGGTCTACATCTGGGAGATAATGGTGAAGTTGCATTCCCTATCATCCCAATGCCAAAGTCATGTGGCCCCATTATGGGTTGAGAAGCGTGATTGCATGTCGATGGAAATGTTTCAGTGGTTAGTGAAAGAATAAAAAGAAACCAAAAGAAACCAACATGTAGAGAACTTCAGAGGGGTGAGGAGGTGTAGGAAAAGAGGCATGAAGAGAGAGGGGGCGGAAGCTGAGCTCATTCGCTCGAGAGGCAGTACCGCAGAGATGAGTTGAGAACCAGTGGTGAGAGGATGGGGGGACAGATCCTCTGGACCCTGCAAGGGGAGACAATAACAGCAACAACAAACTAAGACAAGAGGAACAAAGGAGATGAGAGGGGAAGGGAGAGAGCCTGGAAATAACAGAGCCACGTGTCACTATGAGTAATCATGTGGATTTAGATACTAAATGATCTGACAAATTCTACATGAAGTTAATTTCTGGTATGTATAGGACGTCTTTGGATGAGATTGCATAGTTTAAAGTCCGTTTGGTGCTGCCAACTACTGACAGGCGATTTAGCGGTCACATCAAAATGATTTATATTAAAGGGAAATATGTGGCAGCAAACAGAAATGTGTCTGGGAAGGCGTTTGGAAATGCTATGTTTGCTGACAAGCAGGCTGTGAAATTAGTTCATTTCTGACATGGATGATAAGTTTTCTTATCGTGGACGATACTTGTCGTCCAGCTTGTGGTAAATAAACAGAAAAATAAACGAACAAATTAAGCTAAATGGGAATAAAATACAATCCCATTTCGAATGATAAAAAATTATTAAATTATCCGTTATTAAAAAACAATCCAACCTCGATGTAATGTCTTGTATAAGCCGTTTAAGTAATGAGAACAAAAAGTTAAGCAATGCCAAATGCAATGATTTTTTTTTAAAGTCCATTACTAAGAAATTGTTCTCCATAAACCGATTCTACATTCATAGACAGAATCTGTAAACTACGGGAGAAGTCTGGGCATCAAAAGTGTTTCTGTTGATGCGGATAATATGTTCAAGCAGGCTTTGGTTGAATGGAGCCGTCCTCATGGAGAGCAAGAGGCGGAATTCATGGGCTGAAAGGCCATCTCTGAACTCGCCTGGTGAGTGTTACGAACTCGAAGTACGAGTAGGTCACTAACAACTCGGGGGCGGGAGGGTGTGGGGAGGAAGGAAAGGTTGTATGTAAAAACACGTGAAAACAGAATGATGGCCGGTCCGGAAGTTGAACCGGGCGTGCATCGCTTCAAAAGAATCATGGAGCAATTATAAAGTAAATGACTGTGTGTCCACCAGTGAGATGGAAAGAAGTGGATGAACAGAGCAGAAAACAAAGTAATGGAACAGAGACAAAAGAGCAGAGTCAAGCAAAGCAGCATGGCGGGATGGAGAGCAAGCAAGCAAGCAAGCGGGGACGCGCTTCGAGTTCTCCGTCACATCTTCCAGACTCTGAAACCGATGCACAAGGACACGTTGAGAAGCAGAGAACAAGTTAATAACCATGGCAGAAAGGTACACTCGAGGAGATTCTCATCCAACAAATACACGAGCAGACTACTGGGCCCGAGTTTCTGTTTGCCTGAAATGACGGAAGCCCCGTCGTTATTCGCTTAGAGGAACAAGAGGCCGATTGTAAAGCGTCTAAGAGTTCACCAAGCTGGAAACCATCGTCAAATCTGCCTGTTTGCTGTTCAGATCATCAAACAGCAAGCGTATGTCTACTCATACTGAGGTTCAAAGTCCGGAAAAACAACCTGCAGATTTCTCTCAATTACAACACACTGTAGCCTAGCAATTAATTAGTGGAACTTCAATGCATGTTAAAATGAAACTAGTCTTCTATTAGGGAGAACAATTCAGATAATACAATTAGTGGCAAGGGTTTTGATGCGTGGTTACAATTCTGTGGAAAACCATCACTCACAGCATCACCATAGCCGAGCACAGCCTGATTATGTGGTTGTTAAAAGGAATATGAATGTACTGTTAAACAATGTATAGACCAGGGGTCAACAACACGGTGCCCGCGGGTATCTGGTCGCCCGCAGGCACCACGCGAGTCGCCCACGGCATGTTCTAAAAATAGTCAACATTGAGCTCTGTCAAAAAAAAAGAAAAGAAAAGAAAAAGGCCTTAATCCCCAGGCACTAGGACCTGGGGGAGGCTGCTGTGTGGCTTCCTCACTCTGCAAGGAGCGTCTCTCAAAGAGCCAGGACTACAGCCAATGAGTTCAGCTTAAAGTAAACGATGCACAAAGTGAACTGTAAATCCAGGTAGTGACAGAGTGTCAGTAGTTGTTAATGAGTGTAATATTGTTCTCCATTGAATGGTAAATTAGACACTGGACTAGTTCATCTTTATCTCAGTGATAAGAGTCCAAAAGAGCAGAATGTCAGAGTCATGGTGATGACATATCCCTTTGACTCTGACATTGGGTCTCAACAATGGATCCAGGGCTTTAAAAGAAAATGTGGCGCGCCAAAGGCCCTCTGCTTATTAATGAGGGCCTGCACACTGACAGTGGGCAGAGGACCTATTGTTCTTAAAATCTTTAGTATTACTACGTGTCTTCGGCACAATCAATGTTCTTCATCAGAATGTTGGGCAGAACAATCAAAGTACCGTAGTTATAAAAGCTTCAGGTTTCATCAAATCACGTGGATGTCGTGTGGCGGCTCGTTATTAAAAGGTGATTCAGGCAAATTAGTTTTTTTGGGAAGTTTATATTAAACAAGTAGCCCTTCGGATTATGTTGTACCCTTGAAGTAGCCCTCGGTCTCAAAAAGGTTGGACCCCTGGTATAGACCGATACGAAAATAATCCCTCTCAAATATTTATGACCCACGAGAAGTACGTGGCGCTGTCCGCATCCGCAGAATCTCCGCCCTCTACCTGGATTTTCTCTCGTCTTCTTTTGCTTTGTTCCGGGCTCTTTCAGCCCCCATGTGGGGGTGTGGACCCCCACCAATAAGCAGGGTGTCCAACCCGCTCTCATTCCCAGGTCAAACACTGATGCTTCGTCACGCCACTCGGGACATGTGGCACGCTTAAGCGTCGGATACAGAGTAGACGTGTTGTTACCTAAATATACGTGTTGATGTGCTTCTGCATGTATGCGTTTATCCTGTCAGTCGCTCTGATGTTAGGTGCTCTATCAGACTGTGTTGGCATTTTATTTTTTGTGCAAATAAATAAATAAATAAATAAATAGATAGAACAGACAGGCCACAGCCAGAGGAAGGGTGTCACCGGCTGCATTCATTCAAAATACGGCAACCTTCCCGCAGGCTTCCAAAGGAGGTGTGGAAAGGTGAAACAATAAGGTGACATAATAAGAAAATAATAATGTTTTATTCTTCTGATTCACGGCATTGTTTTCACAAACGCCGGTCCCCCTCTTTCACTCTCTATGCACTCATGTGTCAGAAGTAATGAAGTTGAATATGTATCTCATTTGCTCAAAGCTGCGCTCTCTCCCTCCGCCTTCCTCGCTCTCTCGTCAAGCTGAAGAGGGAAATTTGAAAATGCCGTGTTCAAAGACAGCAACCAACAATGCAAGTAGATATTATGTTTGAAAATAAATTCCCCGGTTAAAATTCACACTTTGTGCCACTATTTAAAATAGATTCCTCTTTAACAGAATAGTGGCACGATAACCTCAACCCATCCAATCTTTGTAGCATTGAAAAGCAGCTGAATAAAGAAAGATGTTATTTATCTTTGAATGATTCTGCGGCAGCAATGTGCATGCAGAGATGTGATCCCAAAGGTATATAAACGTGTCCAAAGTACAGTTCAGTATAGGCTTAGTGGTCATAGAGGTATGCAAATTTATTGAATGACAAGTACGCATTGAAACTGTCACTCACATCCGGCTGGCAGCGGTTCGCTCTGCGTCCATAACTGCTTGTTTTGGATGGTTGCACAGACTGTCGCAGGGGGATGGAGTGTGGCTTGTACTCTTTATCCACTTCCTCACCATCGTAGTGCTTTGGCTTGCAATGCTAGAAATTAAATGAAGAGAGCTTGAATTAAAATATATATATATATACATACATACATACATACATACATACACACACACATACATAAAATGACAAACTATCTTTTGTTTCCGGCCAAAAGAATGTGTACACTTTATCAAATAGTTACGTAGCTACTCTTCACAGACGGACTACTGTTCAGGGTTATCTATTAACTTATCACCTCTGGTAATAAAACATGGACGGACAAGAATGTGTAGAGAGTTACCGGCAAGCTGGCACCAGAATGGAACACTTCAAAGGGGTAGACGATCCTCTCATAGTGCGAGCGCAGCAGAGAACCAATATTCTTGCCTGGAGGGTAGCCAAGTCTCTGGGCCACACGGGCCCAGCGCCGCTCCTTACAGACCATCTCAAAGCCTCCTTCATCTGTCACGACCTGGAATAGAAAAGCCAGTTGTTGTCTTTTTAATCATATCTAAGGAACAGAAACAACATCTAGTTTTAAAACATACTTTTAAAGTACAAACAATGAATGTAATATCTACCCTTGAGAGGCTGAAAAGATCAAGGATGCGTCTTTCAATATGTGGGATTTTCAAGGAGGATGCCTGGACCTCCCAAAACCTGGCGATGCGGTCCAAATAATTAAGTTTCACTCTGGTCTCCGCCTGAAATGAGGTGAATAAGGGACCACCATGAGTATGATGGCAAGTTCCATTGACATTCAATTATCTATCAACAATGTACAATTGAACCTACCTCCAACTCATTAAGCCTCTGGATGCGGGGTGTGAACCGGAAGGTATCCAGCTCCACTGAAAACGGTGGTTGCCAGTCCTATTTGGGAGCAAAGACATGAAATGTTACTTCCACGCCTATACGCTACAACAACAACATGTGCATTTTATGATTTGACAGTGACATCTAACATTCAAGGAGCGTGTACACAAATAAATTAATACAAATCAGTTTGGGCTTAACCCTGGTTTGACTTTGGCTTAAAGGCTCAAGAACTTTGCACTTCCACCAGGAAGAATAACCAAGCTAACCTACTGCAGAACAATTGCAGTTCACATTATTACCGGCCTTCTCCACACCAATTAGTTCAGAACAAATGATAATTCCTAAAGGTCTCAACCTGAAAAATATGAATAGAAAAACTGCACCATCAGTTGAACTATATGTATGATTATGTCCACCAAGCCCTAAAGATGAGCAGTGATGAGGTTTTAATTTACACACCAGTAATCTTCTCTATTCTCTGCAAAAACATCTCAAATGTATTAATCTGGAATGATAATCTTAAAAATGTAATTATTTCCAAATTTCCCTTTTCCAAAATGACACTAATGTCAGTGTTACGAGAGAAAAAGTAAATGTAGTTCGTGGAACACCGATGAGACTGTATATAAATATAAATCTTGTTTTGGGGAGAGTATGCATCAAGAAAAGTACTTCCTATGCCTGTTTTATTGTTTTTTTATAGCTACTTTGCGTGTGAATATTCTCCAAATTAAATCCTGCTCTTGTTATCTTTAATAATGCTTTTCAAACATCAATGGGAATCAGATATTTCAGATTCAGTCTACGTAGCTTTTACTTAGTAGTTCTAAACATTTTAAACCCAGTGCATGCCACAAATGGTTCACATAAAACACAGTGAGGATGATATTTCTTAAACATATTCCAAGCATAAGCAAATATTTACTGCTGGAGGTCGGATTTTGCAGATTCCAGACTTCTCTGCAATTGGACGAATCTTGGCAATGTAGCCAAGGGGGTCCTGAAACTCCTCCCATGACGGTTCAAACACTGGACACTCCGGAGGAGGCACAAAATCTTCCCCTTCCATTGCCCTGATGACAAAAAAAGATCGACAATACAAAAGTCAATGGACTACAATAGACTCACTTATGTATGAGCCGCATCAATAAAGCCTTTCAGAAAGCAGTTTATGTATGCGACTCTTGTCTAAAACCCTGAAGCCATGCATATGTCGCATTCGCTTTTTTCTGAATTTATTTAAAAGATGTTGTGACTTATTGAGCTACAGATACCATAGAAGACTTCAAAGTGCTGTAAAAACACTTAAACACTTCTGACGGGTATGTTCATGGACCAACATTGTGTCTTCAAATATTTATAGAAGCCATGTTTTTCAATAAACGTAAAACGAAAACACATTCACCAAAGACAATGTAAAGTTAACATGTTATCTTTAGTTTAGTTTAGTTCGATCAGCAAAATATACAAAAATCAAAATTCAACAAAAGAAGAAAGTGGCTGACCAAGCGTATAAGTGTCCTAACCTATGATTGAACGAGAAAACGTATTTCAAAAACTTATACTTAAACTTATATAGCATCTTAATTCAATAAGTAAAATGGATCCGTGTACAAGAACATAAAAAGAATATCACACAGCTACAACAAAAGCCAATTGCATTTGTTTACTCTTGCTCATACCACTTCCTGGTTCAACTTGGCATTGTACTATCGCAAGCTTTAAATATATGTCTGTAACTTCCTCTGCATGCCAAGTAGCTTCTAATGTCCCAAAACACTGTACATAATAGCAAATAACAAGAGACATGGATAATCCCAGGATGAGGCTTTTCTTTTATCCCTGTGGTCCTTGTTAAAACCCCCTCCCCCAACACCAGACACAACAACACAAATGCCATGCTCTGTTGAACCAACAAGGGCCAGGGTGGAAAAGGGCAAACGTTTTAAGTATTGCTTTATCACCCGCACAACTAAACCACAATCATTTTGTTTCCTTGGTACAGTTTTCACTTGAGAGATAAACATTGCTTTGAGTAATGCGTTTGCACACGAGTCTTCATAGACACGTATTGTGTTGAATTATTTCGTCCAACATTACTTATTCATCATCATCAACTTGATTCTGAAATTTCAGTGACATGCGTGTCATCCATCTGATTCTCCAAAAGGCCTTCAGACAAACAATGGCGTGAAGGCCATGAACCCAAAAGGTGTGGGGAGGCCATCACTACTCCCAAGTAGGCTGGACTGGAATTATTAATAGGGGTTAAAGAGACACATGACAATACATAAACAACCACTCGAATGCAATAGCCAAGCGGAGACGTTTAAGATGCCAATGTCCGTCTGATTAACATTATTCAACAACACACATTTGTTAACTAGCAATTGTTAGCTAACTACTCGCTCCTAAACTTGGGAGAACTGACGTTAAAACCAACCTTAGTTTCCGGCGACAGTCTTGACAAAACTAATAAGAAAAACGAAAATGTATCCAATTAATTGACTCGTGGTGGGTGAGCTAGGTGTCATTAATTTCTCCGGCCCATCGTGAAGTCTATTTCTGGCTATTGTTCAGCTACCAGAGGCATTAACGCCACTTCCAGCTAACGTTAGCATCGAGGCCTCCACTTTTCCTCCTCCGGGTTTCGGACACTAGCTAACTAGCATGGTTAGCTCCCGTTCACTGGGAAAACTCACCAACATAAACGCAGACAAGCTAACCAGACGTGTGCTCTTTGACCAACTAGTTAACGTTATTCACGCACATGTTTCATGTTCTACGTGGAAACAGAAATACCACAAGCAGTGTAAATGTTGACCCCTTTTTTCCACTAAACTACAACGTCTCGGTGCGTTCTCGGAACTGTACCCGAAGACACCTCGATGTCCCGGGGTGCGTTGGGGCCGCTGACCGCTCTGCTTCCTCTGTTGTTGTGATGAGCGCTGATGAGCTAACGTCGGCCAGCTGTGCTCGGGCCAGTCGGCTAGCTGACGGGAGGAAAGTTCACCGTGTTTTGCGCCTCAGTCCTCCATAAAGTCCGTTCTGTCAGACACACGCGTTCACGACACGGACGGCGGCTGTTCGTTTAATAGCAAGCGAGGGTCTGAACTTTATCAATGGTGTCGTTATCGATCATTTCCCCGACCAACATCATCACTCTCTTCAAGCCATCCTATCTTTCTTGATGAGACGCCATCTTAGTTTTTTTTCTCACGACCGAAGCACAACCTCGAATCTTCACATCACGTACCTCACGTTCACTCCCTGAAAGTAGTGCCCACGTACGCCAATGCGAGCGAATGTAGAACAGGGACCGCGAGTCGTTGCGTAAGTGTAATTGATTGTGACACCAGGCGGGCATACATTACCCAAAAAACATGTATGTTAGATAATTTCAATAGTGTCAGCATAATGTAGTTGCGTGTTTTCTGGATTCATAGAGCTGTCAATATCAAGTAAAAAGCACACTATGAATAGCATTCTACGGAAATTCATCCATAACAAATAGCGTGCGGTGTATTTCAGTCCATGAGGTACTGCACCACTCATTGTTACACATTATTTATGAATACTGTATTGCTTATTGAATGCGCAACAATATTGTAGTTATGCATTCACATTTGACAAGATAGCTGGTTAAATAAGAGATTGTGTGCAAATGAAATACTGTGAAATCATCCTACATCAATTGATTATAGGCTAGGAAGCTCAATATACATTTAATGTGTCATACATTTGTGTGAGTGTGTGTGTTTGTGTGTGTGTGTGCGTGTGTGTGTGTGTGTGTGTGTGTGTGTGTGTGTGTGTGTGCGTATGTGTGTGTGGGAGGGGGGGCGGTTCTGGTATTACGCAACATTTTTAATAAAAAGCAGCCTACGTCTCAAAGATATCTTGTAGTTGTCTTCTCTTTATCTTGTGTGGTTATGTAATATATATATATATATATATATATATATATATATATATATATATATATATATATATATATATATATATGATATAGTGTTCATTATTTTGAGCAAATTAATTGTAGAAACATGTTTTAAGTTACAAAAAGTACACAGAGACCAATTCACTGCAAGGACACTTTAATTTATCAGAAGCAATAAATATTCACATCTCAATTCTCTATTCTTTCAGTACACATAATACATACGCAAAGAAAAAAATGAAATCATTTGTTTTAAATGAAATCAATAATTGCACCGACATATAGACTTCTTTTAGGCTTTAATTGATATGGTAACTCATTCGCTCACCTTCAGTCAGAAATAATAAGAAAATAAAAATAAATCAACATTCCTTGTGGCCAACGTCTCCTATCCCCGCCCCTCTTTTATACGTACAGACGTATGACACTCACATGCACGCACCTGAATACAGAATGGGAGTAGTTCATCCCATAGTTATGATGAGCATATGTATAGAAGCCTATAATATGTACATTCAGATTTTTACAATACAATCTATTCAATAAGGGCAGGTATATTCATGCAAGACAAGTCATAAAAGGACACAAGAAAAAGAAAAAGCTCGCCAACATATAGTTATAAAATCTTCATCTGACATTCTTGACTATCTCCAAACCTCCTTATCATCTTTTTGTTGAGGATCTTCAACTTTGCCATCTCATTTTGAATAGTTTGTGACTTTGATTTCTGCACATTATCCTCATTCCCATCATGTCCCATCATCCCATCCTAAATCGGATTATATGTAGTTGTCCCTTGGTAATCAATGGCACTGAAGGTAAGTGACATCAGTGCTCATTACAGTTGCCGTAGCAAAAGGGGTAACACTTACGCAAGGGGAAATACATTATGTCAGCTATTTTACATTCTCGACTTGTTACGGTTTCAAACAAGAAGCCCTAAGCGGGATGCCATGGCATCAGAAAATGTAACAAGAGATTTCTAAAAGAGGCAGAAGAGGGAGGATAAGAAGAAGGCCATGTCTGACTTAAGACATCACGTTTGCAAAACCACACAACAGCGTGTAAGCGTGCTTCTTCAAAACAGAGAAAAACACAAAATGGCTAAATCTGATGACTGCGAGTTAGTGAGAACAGATGATATAGTATAATTATGAGGAAATGGCTTCATCCACAACAATGTTGTTTTTTTCAATTCCCATAACCACAGTCAAGCCTTTCCCCCCATACTGGGAGGCTCTTTAATATATATGAAATATGAAATATTAACTCAAATCCATTCTTTAAATTCAAGTTTTGTTAGTCACCCCAATTGCGAAAGTATGCCACCTGTCTGCTCACATCAAACTAAACAAAAAAGGAGGACATTTGAACATTGTGTTCAAATCAATTTTAACAAAACTAAATCTCATTCTTTTTTTTTAACAACCAATAATATTAAAACAATGAACATCAATGGTACAATGGAAATAAATCACACTCCACATATCGGAACAGCCTCTGGTGGTTTTGGCAAACTGAGGGGATTTATATGTGCATATATACTCTCTATAACCATGTACACACATCTGCTGATATAATTAATCACTGATCAAAACAAATATTGTACAATATTCATCATACTCATAGCAGGTATATTATAATATCGATAAAACGACAAGAAGCTTCAGAAACATTCAAAATATATTATTGATTGTATCATTAATTTCCCCATACCCCACAAGGAATGCATTATAAAGCCAGGTGGCTCCTGTTGACATGTAAAAGACCATTAAGCAAAAGACTGTCAGGAAACCGTGCATTGGTTTTAAAAATGTAAGACAAAGCAACATATCTGAGGTCTTGTTTAGAAAAAAAGATGCCTGTCAGCAAAGCGGAACCTGTAAAAGTGGACAGAGACATCGTGAAGCCAAGTACATTATTGCAAAGTCAAGGGACATATTTTTTGCAACTCTCTGCTGTTTTTAATGTCAAACTCCCCTGGAATGCATTTGGTGCTCTTGTCTTTATTTACATCCCCATGTAAGCAGCTGGATATATAGTATATATCTATATAAATATCTATATATCTATATTTATATAGATATATACTATATGTATACTGTATATATATATGGTCTCTGTTTTCTCTTCCTGTGTCACATTATCATATTTTGGTACTGTACATGTCTCATACTGCCTCAACTAGACTTTAAACAATTAAAACTGAGGCAATATATCTAGATATAGATTTAGTTTCATCTTCAATTATATGGCTATAAGCTTTTTTTAAATATTTTGTGTGGAGCGTTTATACATTTGGTTGTGCGTGCGTGCGTGTGTGTGTGTGGGTGTGTGTGTGTTTCTGTGTGTGCAGGTAGATGTACGCACTCTAGCTGTGCTCTTTCTTTCCAACTACATATGTGGGAAACGGAGGTGAAAGTAGCAGAGACGAAGCAAACTGCGTTTCCGCTTGTCGCTGGCGCTGCTGCTGTTACTTTCTGTCCGGGCAGACTTGGTCCTAGGCCTCGCTCTGCCGACCTCCTCCACTCTATAATCTGACCTCTGACCCCTGGTGCTCCCCATCCTGCTCACACCACGGTGCTTATCCGGTTGATAGGCTTGGATTTCGAGCTGCCCCCTGTGCCTGTCACTCCAGCACCCGTCACCTGCAGCCCCTGCTGAGGCTGCCCGGGGTGCTGGGGGGGGAGAGGGGAGAGAGGTGTAAGCGGGGTAAGGGGGGACAAAGGGGGGGGTAAAGGGGAATGTGGTGGGGGAGGGGGGATAGATGAAAGCGGAGGGTACTGGGGCAGATACGGGCCGGCGGAAACCGCGTGATGCGCATTGACGGAGGCGGACGGCAGGTTGTGGGGCAGGGTGCCGAAGATGAAGTGTGTTTGATGGGTGGAGTGGCTGGCCGGGTGGGGCGTGTGCACGTGTCCAGGGTGGGTTTGGGAGTGTGCGTGTGGGTGCGGGTAGGAGTGGGACATGGTTAAGGGGAGTTTGGGGCCAGGGACGCCGCCCCCTCTGATGGAGTGTGTAGGCTGCGCGTGGTACAGGCCGAACTGTGGGTTCTGGGAATGTTGGGAGAGAGGAGAAAGGGGTGGGGGACATCCCACCACCATGTTGGCGTAACGAACCGGAAGCCCATGCTGGGAGAGCTGGGAGAGATGGGCCAGCTGCGGGTGCCCCCCATGCGGGGGGCCGAGCGGCGGGCGGCAGGGTAGTGGGCATCTCTGCATAGAATGAGGGGGCATGCCTTGCAAAGGGGGCGGGACAGTTTGCACGTGGTAGCGATGGTGATGGTAGTACGGGGGCGGGGGCTGCACGGCTCCCACGTGACAGTACTGTGCGTGCAGCGCCTGGATCTTGGAAGGGCCCCCGTCCATCTGGCACAGCGATGAAGGGGAATGAGGAGGGGGCCCTCCCGTAGTCGGTGGGGGTACAGGTGCGGGGTACGGTGGCCCCGGTGGAATAAGGGGCCCTGGTGGTTTGGCACGTTTGCTGCCGAATAGGGAGCCCAGGAAGGAGCCGCTGTTGTTGTTGCTGGCGCTCCCCCCAGGCCCGCTCCCCGCTCCTGCTCTCTCCACACTGCTGGAGAGTCCCCCAACTCCGGTCCCAGCAGTGTTGTGTTGTTGCCCCGGCCCACCCCCCACCCCCGATCCGGGGCTCAGGATGGGGCGATGAGGCCGAAAGTCTTCTGTTGCGTAGCAGCCGGGCAACACGCCTGGCACCGGATAGCGCTGGTGAGGCTGTGGGCTGCTAATGATGGAGCCCTGGGAGAATAGAGACATCATGTTATAGAAAGGCGCCCGAAGGATCGCACTAATGCCCCCGTTCCCACTTACGTCATCACACACGGGACACAGTTGTATCTGGAGGTGAGGGACTGAACACACACAGCCATGCAAAGGGTGTCAGTGCAGGTCAGGCACAGGAGGACACTTGTATGTACACACACACACACACCGTCTATCAGCACACTGGACACAGGCTGAGCGTGCTCGGGAGGATGAAGA
Organism: Liparis tanakae; assembly: GCA_036178185.1. Classification (NCBI taxonomy): domain Eukaryota; kingdom Metazoa; phylum Chordata; class Actinopteri; order Perciformes; family Liparidae; genus Liparis; species Liparis tanakae. The sequence continues at coordinate 6,732,569 of CM070097.1, forward strand.
ACCAGCGAGGGGACGTGTTACAGGACAACATGTAGTCTTTGAGACTTACTTCCATGGTACTGTCCAGAGAACCAACACTGTTCCTGCGACCACGTTTCCCTGCACCCCACCAGGAAGAGGACAGGTTAGCAAGGAGCCAAAGATTGGAAAGTTTGTTCACGTGTTTTGGAAAAGAGATAGGATAAGATTGCATAAGCCGTGTCTTGATGTCAGTGAGAAAGATGAACAGAATGTAGCAGTGGATCAAAAACCACGTGAAAAAAGCTGTGCTACCCATTTCAACCCAGCGGGCAGGAAGGAAACGGAATTAATGTCCCTGATGTTTCCTCACCTGGATCCGATAGGTCCCTGAGAGACGAGCTGAGCGCCGTGCGTTTCAGGCCTTCACCCACTGAGCAGTTGTCATCAAAACTGGTTCTTCCCAGGGTGCCATTAACAACATCGCTCTTCACACCAACGCCTCCAACCACACCTCCAGTGAGCATGCTGGACCGCATCACACCTTTCTGTTTCTCCAGCTCCGCTGAAAGTAAACACAAAGGGCACAGGGGAATTAAAAAAGAGAGGGAGACACGATGCAGAGAAGAGTACGCCAGATACCGATACCACCGGCACTCTTTACCGTATGTAGAAATATGTATCAAGTCATAGTTCACAGTAATGACCAGCAGGGGGGGTACTTACATTCCACTCTGTATTTCTCCATCTCTTGCACTTCAGCAATACTCTCCCTGAGGTCGCTAACGAAGCGGGTTCGGTCTTGCTGACTGGGTGCCATGAAGACGATAAGAACCTTCCTCTCGTCACCCAGGAGTGCTGAGGTCAGGCGGATACCATGAGGGTAGTCTAAGAGATGCAAACACAGAAAAATAAATATTAAAGATTTTCATTGAAACAAATGCCTGTTAAGTCACTGTTTATCACCGGGGGAGGGGACCCCCTGGGGATGGAGCCCATGGGCCACTGATGAAGGTATTGCAATATACGAATATCATCGGCAGAAGGACAAATCCGTTGTTTCCAATCCAAAATAGAAATGCAAAATTTCCCAATGTAATGATTGAAATAATAAGGATTGCAGAATTAATAACAATAATAACAATAATAATAATAATAATAATAATGATGATGATCATAATAATAATAATGATAATAATGATAATAATAATAATAATAATCATACGGGGTACTACAGTTAAGTTAAAATGTCTTCTTACATGAGTTCTGGAACATGTGCACTTGCATCTCAACCAGAGGGAACGATTGTCTGAAACTATAAGTCACTGAGGTTTTCTTCTTCTGGAAGATTTTGGTCACCTGATGGGACAGATAGATACGATGTATTTTCAGAGGGTCTTTCAAATGAAATAGATGTGTTATTATTAGTCTTAAAAAGTGATGATCTTACCACCAGAAGGTCATTGAAGAGGAAAACCTCCCGCTGGTGCACCCCGGTCCTCTGCGGCCTGTTGGGGTCAGGGACCTCATAGAGCTGGCAACAGCATACCAGCCTACGGTGGGGGAGGGACAGCACCTATATAGAGAAATACAGTACAAATGAATAAACTTTTAACAAGTAGTGACAGCATATTACAAAGCCCTGTATTTTGCTCACAGGCTTCTTGCCCACAATGACTCTCTCCACTGCTTGAACTTGGGACACGTGGTCATCGTTGGTCCGCAGCTCCCACTTCTGTATCCGCTGATAGATCCCAACCAGCAGGTCCCTGGGGATATCCTGACCATTGTCTACGCCTGGGGTGGAGACAGGGGTAGGGAGGGCTTTAGGAAATGATGTTTTTTGCAACTGCACTGCACAAATAACTACATTATAAGTGTATCTGATGCAAAAAGTCTGGTGATTTCTTCAGTTTTACACACACGTGGCAACAAGATGTGTTGTAGATAGTGTTTCTTATGATTGAAAAGAGGAAAAAAAGGTTGAAGGGGAAATAGATATGGAGATATTTTACATAAATATGTGTTGTAGCTTGCATGTCACGGCTATCTTAGCCTACAAGTTGACACTTTTCCACGGTGAACGTGAGAAGATGTGTTTTCATTCTGTAAGTGAAAGAAGAAGGAGAGCGGAGCAGGGAAATTAATGTGTGTTGTTGTTGTTCAGAGCCAGTGGTTCCTTTGTTGTGTTTCTATCGCAGGCCTCTGAGATCACTGACATTACTACTTCACGCAAGATTTGATTGGCTGTATTAAAATAAGTCCCCGTCTATGTCGATGGATGGCGATTCGGTCGACATAATACTAAATCAAAGGGGCGGTGTCATGAAAAATAAATGCACAATTAATTTCTCCCTTCTGGTTTCTGAATTCTTCTCAAATGAGACACAGGAGAAATAATTTAACGATCATATTTCTTTTTTAAATTTCAACTGGACAAACAATTCTCCTTACTAATGTGATGCATCCTAACGTCCATAGACAGCATGATGGAAACACAATGACACCAGCCTAGTCTGTAAATCAAGTGTGTGAGTTATTTCTGTCCTGTAGCACCTCTTAAATTCTTGATGAAATCCTCTAGCTTCATCTTCCGCTCGGCTTTGATGTTGGGACTGTACATGTCCGTGTTGAGGAGGATGATGGCGAAGGCTAAGATGAAGATGGTGTCTGGGTTCTGGAACTGCCGGATCAGCGTCGGATTACACACGCAGTATCTCTGGCTGCAGAAGAGACAGAAACAGTGTGTTCAAATATTTATGTTTTGATGCTCCAGCCACAGTTGATAGAATTCAGTGCGTCTAGAGCTGACTATCTCTATTGTAAACACACCGTATTCAACAGGTACAAACCTAAAAGCTTCTATGAGCCGTTCCACCTTCTGGGCTTCTCCTTGAACTTTGATCTGTGCCTGGAACTTCCTGAGAGCATCATCCAGGTCCATTCCCGAGAAGTCCATCTCATCCACCACACAGCTGAAACACACACACACACACACACAGCAGAGGTCACGGTCTAACCTCTCATTCATCATGGCGCAAATTATAACACACCATGTCGGTGTGGGTGTGTGGAGGGAGGGCATTGGGTCTGCCTCAAGGCTGCATCCATTGCATACTTAGTTTTCCCCTTTTAGTATTAGTATTTAGTATTTTTTAGTATTTTAATATTAATATTTATTATTTAGTATTTTTTAGTATTTTAGTATTTAGTATTTAATATTTAGTATTTTTTTAGTATTTTAGTATTAGTATTTAGTATTTAGTAATTTAGTTTTAGTATTTAGTATTTTAGTATTACTATTTAGTATTGTGTTTTTTATTTGAAACCTTTTCTTTTTATTAATGCTCTAATGTACATCCACTGCTGTGATCCTGAAATATATATATTTTTTATTTAGACTCGGTAGGAAACATGTGAGATGAAATGTGGTGTGTGCTTATCCTGATGTGCGTTTGGACTAAACATGCATCAGAATGGTTAAAGAAATAACGTCTGTACTCCCATACTCACTCTAACACATCTTTATTGAACTGCTTCTGTCGGTTTCCCAGGAACTCTCCGATCATCTGCCGGCTGAGGCCTTTCCTCTCCAAGATGAAGCGAGCGATCCCGACTGGAGTGTCCGATACGAAACCTCTCTCTATCAGGTACTGGATCCCTTTCTCCGGCTTCCTACAGGCAACGGAAAAGAACCATCCAGGCAGTTTAATTGCATCATCTCCATTAAAAATGGTCTCCAATAGGCATTTGTGTGTATTATACGACACGCATCTTACTTGTTGAAGAGGTTGAGGCCGATGCGGTACTGGCGCCTCTGCACCACGTCGCTGTTGAAGGGCGGGGAGTCCCAGCTGTGGCGGCTCTCCCTCTGGTAGGTCTGCTTCCCCAGAGGGGGCAGAGGCTCCCGCAGGCTGTCCTGAGACGAGGAGCCGGAGCTGCAGTTGACCGTCTCGTTGGAGTTGGTGGTGGAGTTGAGCGAGTCGTTGTCCCCGTCCGAGCAGCACGGCTGCTCCAGACCGCCGGGGGGCAGCGCCGTGGAGGAGGAGGAGGACAGAGGGGTGGTGGGGGGCTGCTGGGGCGAGGAGGACGACGACGGCGTGTCCGGGTACTGGTGGTGGTGGATGGGGTGGTGGTGGTGGTGGTGGTGCGCCGCCACCTGTTGAGGGATGTGCGTGGGTATGGGTCGGCCGGGGGCCCGGGTCTGACCCTGGGCGGCTGCTGTGGAGGGAGGCCGGGTGCCGGTGGCGGGGGAGTGCTTGAGGGTTCCCTGAGGGGAGCAGGCCCCGGCGCCGGGCTCCTGCTCGTAGACCAGCTGCCTGTTCAGGGAGCCGCGGTCGGAGCGGTCGCTCATGTCCACGGAGCTGTCGCTGGGCGGCTCGATGGTGAGGAGGGGCAGGTGGGCGCCTCGGAGACGGTAGTCCCGGCACTCGGTGCACGGCGTGCTGCGCCGGCTGTTGCTGCTGCCGCCGCCCTCCGTGTCCCTGCTGTCCTCGCGCCCTCCGACGCCGCCGCCGGGGCCCCAGTACTCCGTATCCGTGCTGCTGGGCGCCCGGTCCAGGGACAGCGGGGACGTGGGCATGCCGTCGTCCATGTACAGGGTGACGTCGCTGTACGAGGTGGCGGTGCTGTCGCCGTGCATGCTGAGGCCTCCTCCGGCGCCCCTGGCCCGCTCTCCCAGACCTCTTTGGGAGGACGGGTTGCTGCTGCTGCTCCACACACACTCCCCGAAGTCTTCGCTGAGGCCGCCGCCCTCCCTGCTGCCCTCCTGGGAGTCATCGCGACCCGCGCGGCAGGTGAGGGCGTCGTCTATGGAGTCGGCTAAGGACTTGACCTGGAGGGGAAAGTAAAAGATGTCACCATCTGTAACATAGTCTTCAGTTTCTATAGTAATAATAATAATAATAACAACTTTATTTATATAGCACTTTTAAAAACAAAGTTTACAAAGTGCTCTACAGATAAACAAAGCATAAACACAACTTAAATGGTGGCCAACAAAAAAGACCATACCATAAAAGCATTGAATACAAGTAAAACCAAACAAATAGCCAAATAAAATAAAAACTTAAAAGGACGACATCACTTAAAAGCAGTTCTATAAAAGTGGGTTTTAAGAAGTGATTTAAAAGAAGTTATTGATATTATATAGTAATAATAATAACTTTATTTATATAGCACTTTTAAAAACAAAGTGCTCTACAGATAAACAAAGCATAAACACAACTTAAATGGCGGCAGACAAAAAAAAACATACCATAAAAGCATTGAATACAAGTAAAACCAAACAAATAGCCAAATAAAATAAAAACTTAAAAGGACCCCATCACTTAAAAGCAGTTCTATAAAATTGGGTTTTAAGAAGTGATTTAAAAGAAGTTATTGAATCTGCCAGCCTTACTGTATCTCCTATAGCACACTTTGAGGATTGAACAGCTCTAGTGGTGCCATGATCCCCTTAAAGACCTTTGAGACTTTTGCGTCGTAAAGAGTTATAGCCAATAAAAACACGAAGACCGTCACCTGTTTGGAAAAGGAGTCCTCTAAGTGGGTGTAGTCTCCGGGTCGGTCCGGGTCGGGGGAGTGAGGAGGCCCGATGGCCACATTGTGGGTGAAGCTGGTCTGCGTCTGGGCCTGCTGCTGAGGCTGCCGCTCGTCGAAGGAATACTGCAGTCTCATGTTGGACAGGATGATGCGGCGCGTCATGCGGCTCTCCGACGCCGAGCTCCTGATGCGCTCAAAGTTCTTGTTCATGCGATACTGCCTGAAGGCCGTCTGAATGGTCCTCGCCGCTCTGCGACTTACGAAGGAGCCGCCGTACTTTCTCTCCAGCATCTCCACCTGGCGAGGAAGAGAAGCACACGAGAAAAAATGAATGGAATCCATCGTCTGAATCGATGTTCGCCGGTGCTCGTGGCTTCTGGCGTCGGTACCTTCTTATCCTGCAGGTCGGTCGAGAGCTCATAGCTGTCTGAAAGGACCTTGCATCTCTTGTTCTCCTCTTCCTCTTGCTTGCGGAGGGCCAGACTCGCCGGTTGGTGGCGCGTTCGCAGTGCCCAGGCCAAGCTGGCGGAACTGGAGGCGGACGCGCATGAAGGGTCCCGGGGGCCGGCGGCAGGAGCGCTGCTGGTCCTGCTGTCAGTATAGCGCTCGGAGCCGCGCAGGTACGGCTTCTGGCTGAATGGCGTCTGGATGTCTTTGTGAGCGCCCGTCTCTGGACACTGGGAGTCCCCTTCCACACTGCGGGAGGAAAAGATAAGCGAGATATGTCACACCAAAGACTTGAAGTTTTGAAAAATGTAACGATTGCGTTATTACGTAGGATAGTCGTTAAGAGTTTACATATAAGGACTCACATGTACAGTTTAGAGCAGCGAGGAGCTAACCATCTCTTGGTGGAACTCATGGTCAACTTGTGTCACTTGTTGTTGTTTTCAAAGCCATCTGACCACATGGACCGTCCCTCCTTTATTGAGTCAGGACGACGGGTTAATATACTACAACGTTCAGCCAAGCCGACCCGCGAGTATGCGCTGCCTTTGCCTGCTTCTCACTTTCTTTTCCCCCTCTGTCTCTCCGTGTACGTCTGACACACAACGGGGATGGCGCGCAGAGAAAAGTCATCAACCACTAAAACGCAGTCCTCCACCGCCACATACCAGCAGCACCGCACTGGACAGGAAAGACCAGGTTTGTACGTGTCACTTCATCTCCCAGTGAAATAACGTCAAAGCTCATTACCTCTCAGATGCACTCTCACTCAGACTGCCACAGACGCAGGTGTTAAAGTAAGCAGCTGAGATTTTCAAATAAGTACATCAACAACGTTGAGCTGGATTCAGATGGATACAGTCCTATTTGCAGTCAACAGAGGAGAAATCCCCCAAAGTTTCAGGATTCAAAGTAAGTCCAGAGAGCCTTGTGTGTCCCCTGTTGTTGCCTGGACCAAATCCGCCCTCAGTCAATGTGTCGGTGTGTGTTCGGCTGGACAACTACAGTCACATGCTGCTGCCTACATTTCCTCCTCGTGTTAGCCACACCCCCTTCTGTGAGCTGTCCCATACAAGGCAGGGAGGACGGAGCCAGGGTTAGGGACGTGTGGGAGCATTACATTCATCACATAGGAACTTGCTTTGTGTCACAGATTAATAATGCAGACGACCAAAGAGGGTGAAAATCAAAATATGCCTTGTTGACTGTAACCATGTTAGCTTTGAGCTAATGTCCTCCCCCTTCCCTCATTGTGTTGTTGCTATTCCACTGGACTTCCTGTGTTAGTGTTTAGCCGGCTAGAAACAGGACATGGAGAGAAAAGAGTGACTCAGGAATGAAGGAAATAACCCGCAGGCTTTTAAATGTGTTGGCTTTGGTCCCGCAGGTGATGCTGCAACATAAACACACCGCTTGTCAGTACCTTTAGCGCGACTCCTCGGAGTGGACAGAGGGCAACATGATGTACAATGTGAGTTATGTCAGCAGGACATCCTGGGCCTCCAAGCAACACATGACCGGGTTAAGTTATTGTGGGGGATTGTTCACTGAGGACAACTCCATTGTGTTGCATAACACAAGAGTCATGCAAAAGCCCAATGATTAAAAGAAAGTTACAATTCTGACATCTGCAGGAAAGCACATATAACCACAACGTAGTCGTAAAATTCCACATATGCATATATATATATATATATATATATATATATATATATATATATATATATATATATATATATATATATATGCATATACATCTCTATATCCATTTATTTATATATACACATATATATATATACATACATGTAAATATAGATATGTATATATGTTTATACATGTATATATACATACATATATGTATATATGCATGTATATGAAAAAAGTATATATATATATATACACACACACATGTGTATTTATATATATATAGTTATATACACATGTGTGTGTATATACATATATATAAATATATATGTGTGTATATACATATATTTCTATATGTATATATACTGTTTGCATGCCTTAGCTTTCCATTTTGTGCAGATTAATATTGAGCAACAAGTTCCTGTTGAAAATGCTTAATCTTTTTGTGTGCAGCATCACTTATCATTCCTCCTCCTCTGCTCCTTAAATAGAGAAACTGAGAAGCGGGAGGGGGTTGCTTGGTGACGGTTGCCGTGGGACCTTGTGGGCGGTGAGGCAGTTGTTAGGATGAGAAGTGTAGTTGCCATGACAATGTGTTGACTGTTATCACCAGTGAGGTGGGTGACATAGATGCTCCACAGGTTGTGAATGACATTCTGCATAATACTTCTTGAAAACATAGATAGCGTAACAGAATACATCCGTGAACCGTAAAAGTACAGATTGTCTAAACATGGACGTTTGTACAGATTTCCTCCAAAGAAAATGATGTCATCTTCAGAGCTGCTTCCAACTGCTCCTTTTAAGGAATGGAAACGAGCCTCTGGGCAGTGCCAACAGGTAGCCACAAGCGCCGCTGCAACTTCCTGCCACATCAGCAGCAGCAGAGGGTATTTTCATTCAACTGATTCAGGGAAACCTCAAATACATGCAACGCGACATTGGCGAGTCACAAGCCCGGTCTCATGAGTTTGCCTGTGAATATTCACAGCTGTTCCTCGGATTGGCATTACACCTCCATAATAATCCCCATAAACGCCTGCCGTCATCTGATCACATCTCACGAAGAAGGAACATGAAAATCCTGCTTTTCATCTCCACGGGCGACACGCAGCATTTCGAATGTTTCCAAGTTCGGTGAGGTATTTTAAGATGGAATAAATAAAATAGTCGATTGATTTCTTCCCCCTCGTGCGAGCCCTCGCTATAGCCGCCTCCAAGAGCATCGCTTGCTTTTTGCCCCGCAGCTAGAGAGGCGAGGATGAGGATGATGATATGCGAGTAAAAAGTTGGCTGTATAAAACATGAGTGTGACCATATCGCAGCTGGCATCCGCACCTCATTACTAATGGAAGAAACCTCTGTATTCCTGTTACAGAGCCAGAGAGAGAAAGAAAGCTTCTCTCCAGAGGCTCCCTCATAAAGCCCTGCCCAGGAGCGTCACCGTACCTCAAACCGTTTAATTGGAGCCGAAGCAGATGGTTAAAATCTAATAAACAGGGAAGTTATCGCCGAAAGCGGTGTGAGGATTAAAGACGAAGGCCGGGGTCGACGAGCTGCAGGGAGAGAGACTGAAAAGGGAAGGAGGGTGTCCATGCAGTCCCTCGCCTCCTGGCCCTCGCTCATATAATATGGATGCGATGACAGGTGTGTGTGTGTGTGTGTGTGTGTGTCATCAAACTCGCAGCAGGACAAGTAAACCGGGGGATTACCCTTTCACGCCGCCTGCCTGTCTGTGGACTCACCTCCACAGAGCAGACGCCTCTTTCCGTCTCTTTATCGCCAACTTCTGTGTCAGTTGGGCCGTTTGTTCCGAAGCGTATCCCCCAGTATGAGAAACCATTACGAATGTGGACTGTGAGCGAATAGAGGAGCAGAAGGGGCCGACGGCAAGATCTACGCGAACAGTGTCAAGACTTTGAAAAAGAAAACGGTGTGACTGATGTTCTCCATCGTGGTACTGCCGGAACAATCTGCATTGTCTTCATGTGATCCCATTCTTTCAAATGAGCAAACGGAGAGGAAACAATCAAATCATTCATGGGTCAGATCGGAGCATTCCTCCACCGCCAACACTCTTCTGCCACTTCCCTCCCTCTCTCTCTCCCTCCCTCTCTCACACTCTCACTCTCAGAGTCTCTCTCACACTCTCACACTTTCAAGACTCTCCCTCTCTCTCTCTCTCTCACACTCTCAGACAATCTCTCTCTCTCGCTCTCTCACACTCTCAGACAATCTCTCTCTCTCGCTCTCACACACACTTTCTCAGACTCTCCCTCTCTCTTTCCCTCCCTCTCCCTGTCTCTCTCCCTCTCTCCCTCTCTTAAGACTCTCCCCCTCTCTCACACTCTCAGACAATCTCTCTCTCTCGCTCTCACACACACACTTTCTCAGACTCTGTCTCTCACTCACACACACACACACACACACACACACACACTCACACACACACACACACACACACACACACACACGTTTGGACCGCTGTATTGTGTGCAGGTCTGCTGCAGAGGGATGTATCTGGACATCAGCAGTGCTTTGTAAGCACATCATTATCACATTATCTCTGGAACACGAAGGCAAGAAGAAAGAAGAGATACGACTTTTATCAACAGGCGGCGGAACTGAATTATCTCTTCTGAGATGTGGAAAGAGACACAATATTTAGCCAGTCTACATTCCATTATGTTGACCTTTTTATAATAGCTTCTCTTGCAGCTTTTGTACAGCTGATTTGTCCTTGTGCTCACATCAAACTGCTGACTGCAGACTTCCATTGTCGTCGACAGAACCTCAGAACTGGAAATAACATAACAAATATGTTTCAAAGAAGCATTTATTGTCACGGCTCGGCCATGACTCATGTCCTTTCTGTCTTTTCCCTGCTTCTCTTGGGTCTCCTGTGCATTCCCTATTATGTGTGTGTGTATGTATACGTGTATGTGTGTGTGTGTGTGTGTGTGTGTCATGGGTTTGGCTTCCACCACCTGGCCTCATCTCCAGCTCCTTCAATCACATCATCTGACCCTTCCTGTTGAAACACCCGACCTCTCTCTGTCTCCGGGTGCCACATCATTTCGCTGTTTCCGGCGGCGCTTCGACTCTCGGCCTCTCTAGGAGTTTCAATCACTCTGGTACTTCACATTGTGTTTGACTTCTTACTAACCGCCCGTTCCCTCTACCCAGGATCCTGCACTCATCTCATCAGCGACCCGTGGATAACACCCATTACCTCCACCCGACACAGCCGTCCCCTCACACTCTCAGCTCTACTCCTGTACGCTCGTGCAGGGTGACATCATCCACAGGTATGCGATCCGTGGTGTGGACTCACGGCTAACTCTCATTTCTGAATGCTTTCTTTCTTTTAAAAACACACGTTGTACAAACTAACCTGAATAATCCACTTAGACCTTTTTACTTTATTACCCATAATTTAAAAAAAACCATCACCTCGCTTATTAGTCCTACTGTGATGATTCGGTTACATTTGACACCGACGCTCAGCCCAAAGCGGTGATCGACAGCTCAGACCACATACCGTAGGCGGTACACCAACACGTCATCAAAATGCTAAGTTATATAAAAGTGAGGGGGAAAAAGGCAGTTTTCTTACCATGCTGCTACTGTCAGAGAAAAGTCCCACACTAACTGGAGCAATGTAAAAACAAACCACAAACACACCCTTTCTCTCTTGCACTCTTTTTCTCTCTCTCTCTCTCTCTCTCTCTCACACACACACACACACACACACGCGCGCTCTTGCTCGCCCTGCATAGCTGTACAGGCTGCATTCTTGACAGATATGAACTTTTCTCCCTCTGCCCAGCGTTCCCCTTACAGCAGATCACTGAAACATGCACAGTCACTTTTATTATATTACATCGACCCCCCCGACCCCCTATAAACACAAACAGGACCCGACAAAGAGACACAGAAGAGGTGCATTTGTATTTATTGAGAACAAGTGGATCGAGAAAAATAAAAGAAGTTTGGTGTTTTATCTTTAGGCTTGTGGTTAAGCTGGACGTCAACGTGTATTCAGACAAGGACACACAGGGACTTGAGTTAAAGCAGCTGAGATGGACACATGTAGCTCTTAGTTGGACACATGTAGCTCTTAGTTGGACACATGTAGCTCTTAGTTGGACACATGTAGCTCTTAGTTGGACACATGTAGCTCTTAGTTGGACACATGTAGCTCTTAGTTGGACACATGTAGCTCTTAGTTGAAAAATTAGACGATTTGTTTGAAATGGCCTTGGAAGAAAAGAGCAGGTTTCTTATCTTCTTCTGAAAGACAGTACTGTCAAAGGAGAATCGTCTGCAAAATAAAATGCAAAAAGTATTATAAACTCTTGGATATGTCATTTATGAGTTCTGTGGTTCAGCTATAGCAAGAAAGTGTACATACTGTGTGTTATGCGGGGCGAAGCATTAATAATGGAGGATTATGCGCCCCAAACAACCAATATATAACTGGAAATAGGATTTATGTAATGATTTCTGGCCTGCGGACGAATGTGTGGCGCTGGAGGTGGAGACGGTGGGTGTGTTCGAGCAACATTCCAGCGTGACTGAAACAACACAGAGCAATTACAGCAATAACAATCAAACCTTTAGACGCTTTAAAAGACAGGCGTGAAGTGTCTTCGGGAAGCGGAGGCTTTTTATTGTGCTCGGAATGAAAGCAACGAGATAAACCTCGGCGTGAATAAACATGATCGGAGACGAGACGGAAAGCATCCGACGCGTAGCAACAATCAATGAACATGGGACACAAACTGCACGCTGCTCATGTAACATCGAGAGGCTAGCTTCTATGACATTGCATAATGGGTGGTGACGGGATTTTAAAGCCTGAGAAATGGGAAAGAAATATGCGTGAGAGCGACGGTAATGAGCAGACGATGGTGATGCGTTCTGACAACTTGTTATGGCTGCAAGAGACCAAAGAAAACTGACAAGGACACAGAGAGAAGACAACATTGAAATTCCCTAAAATGTTAATTATTGCACAGATGAGGAAACCAACGGTAGCACGACTGATACACACTGCATGCATTTCTATTGTGCCCTGCTAAAATGCGGCGAGATTTCGCCTTTTTTTTTTTTTAAACACAGTGAGGTCTCCGTTTTCTGGTAGATTAAAAACTGCGATCGTCTTTTCAGAGGGAACATGGGCGAGCGAGTCGTGGTGCAGTCAGTCACACCTCGGCTCAGCGAGAGGACGGGCTACTGCAGGCGGAACAACAGTACTGATGGGAACCCTCGGCCTCACCATCCTCTCTTGGAAAGCAACATGGGACGAGACACATCACAGAAAGGAACACAACGTAGGCAGACAAACAAGAGAGAGAGAGAGAGAGAGAAAGAGAGAGAGAGAGAGGAGGACAGAGTGAAAAACAGCATGAGACATACAAAGACAAAAGCAGAAAAAAGCAGGAAGAAAAACAGCTGGAAACTAGAAAAGCCTTTAGCTAAAACAGTGACATAACTGGCATCTTTATTTAAAAGCAGGGTGCATCATGCACATCACAGCTGTCTGGTGCCATTAGATGGCAGTGTTGGAGCATCGTGCGCGGATGTGTCTGAGAACGGCGTCAGGTGGAGGATCAACGAAGGAAAGGAGAGGAAAAAGAGGACGAGAGCTCGCCAGGTGCACTTGGTCTCATCGAAGACGAAGATGGCTGCCGGGCTCTCGCTCGCTGTGAAGGAGCCGTTGTGTTCTTCAAGCCCGACTCCAGCCAGGAGTGGGAGGAGCCTGGTGCTGGGTTAGGATTGGGAGTGGATGTGGGAACGAAGGTAAAGCAGGAAAGGATGGAAAGGAAAGGAAATAGTGGGGACTACGTGAGTGATCGGGGGGGGGGGCTGCAAGGCGTCTTCTATCGGTGTTTCTCTTTAGTTGCGCTGGACTCGCTGCCCTTACCTGTCCTCCCGCTGTACGCTTTGGTCAGTAGAGGGGCAGCAGTACTGATGGAGGCTCACGAAGCTGTGAACAGTCAGACTGGTGGGGAACGGAGCGGCATGGGCGGCGCCGCCCGCCGCCGTGGGAGTGGTGGGCGCCGAGACGGGCTGCCCCGAGACAGACAGCGGCCGGACACTTGACGGGAAGGACCAGAGACGGACGACACACACACACACACACACACACACACACACACATAGAAGACATGGAGAAAGCAGAGAAACAGACACACACACAGTCAGCGGCAAAGCAGAAAGAGAGAGAGAGCACAAGTAAAGGAAAGGGAAAGGGAGAGAGAGAGAGAGAGAGAGAGAGAGAGAGAGAACAAGTAACAGAGAGAGAGAGAGAGCACTGATTTGAAGCTGCACATTGAAAGTGACAAATATGGCGTCAATGGTAGCACAATGAGTGGCACATTTAAAAAGAGAGGTGGATGTGTGACGACGGCGAGGTGACTAACGTCTTCCCGAGGCACGCCGTCACAAATGGGTCAACTCAGATTACCGCAGCCGTCTCCGAGGATGGAGAGCAGAGCTCCGGGTTTCAGAACAAACAAAAATACGTTCAGAAAAAAAGATTTGCTCTGAGTTCTCCAACGAGAAACTTCCGAGAGGTTACGCAACGGCTCCGTAGCGGTCTCCTGAACGGTTCATCCGGTCTGAAAATGTGAAACCACTCTCTGTAATGCATGCTCAGATTCAAAGTGCAACACAAAAGCCTCTCTGCAACCCTTCTCCTCCAGCAGGAATTAGAGATGCTCCATCTGCAGCTGAAGGGCGAGCAGTGGTTGAGATTAGCATGTAAATGGCGGTTTCTCACGGGGCCAGCTGCCGTCGAGGAGACGCCGTCTCCCTCACTCCAGAGCGGAGACACTCCAGAGACGAGACGGGGAGGGAGACACCGAACCACTCGGGCGGGTCACAGTGGGCCGGCTAGTTCCATGTCACGCTTTTCAATCAATCCTACGTCCACCTTCCTGCTCAAAACAGACCCGACTAATACGAATACAGTACACACTTGTTTTTGTTTGTTTGAGAAACTATAGTGCTCAGCAGTTTTAGGCCTTAATTGAAATGAACTTGTGACCTTTTCTTAGCCCTCCTGTGACCTTTAGGGTCCATTTGACCTCGTTCAATGTTTAACGTCGATGTTTTTTGGGGTCAATTTGACCCCAGGCTGTTTTTCACTGTCACACCTATAAGAAATATCAACTTTTTATATATATTTAAAGGGCGATTTAGGTAGTCAACAAACAAACAAAGTACCTCACCTAAATTTGGGAAACAATATTAATTCTAATAATTTTCTGGAGGTTTTAATTGCTGGGTAAAATATGTTAGTAAATGTGAAGGTAACAGGAGGGTTAAAGCAGCTATCGGCAAATCAATATCTTCAGAATAGCTATGTGTCAAATAATATTGGTTAAATAATGTTACAAAGTGAAAAGGTTTGTAACCCCCCCCCCCCTCAGTCATACAGAGCTTCATAGTGAGTTTCAGTTCATTGTTTACCTGTCTGATCCACAACTTTAGAATAGAATAGAAATATACTTTATTAATCCCCAAGGGAAAATGTGTTCAAACTTTATGTTTTTGGTTCATTCAAAACCGTCGTAGTTGTTTTCAAACACCGGCAGTTATTTTCAGCGTAATGAACTCTTGAGACCGACTGACCACGACCAACAGTGACAGAGCAGCTGGTCCCCAGAGCGGAGCATTTAGCAGCCACGAGACCAACACAGATCTAAAACAAATAGGTAGAAAAGTGGACTAGACATAAACACGACTCCAGATGAACGATGGTGATGCTCTGTAACGACTTGGTGCGTAAACACGCAACTGTTTGCTAACAACTTCTACTTAAAGGTCATGTCACTGTTGATTGTTTGCAGGCTCAAAGATTCAATAATCAATAACTCCCATCCTTCAATCATAGATCTGAGACGGAAATACACAAGTCTTTCTTAAGCACTGGCAAAAGTGGTGCAACTATGTCACAGATAGATGGTCTGACTGTATTTCTTTACTCTATGGAAAATGATCTCTCCCTGCTTTATTTATAGTTTTGTTACTATGGTATTGATTTTGTTTCTTTATTTGCATATGTGTTTATTTTTGTTGTTGTCTTTTACTTCTCTGTATACAAAGAATCTGGACAATTTAAATATGTGTATGTGAGATTTTGAACACTAATAAAATAAAATAAAAAATAAAAAGAAATACACAAGTCGACTCACAGAAGACACACGTCTGGAGCACCACACAGAGCCCGCTGTTTGCAAAAGTTGGAGGACTTCGAAACGAGAAGAGTAGTAAAAAAACAGTGTTTCAGGATGTCATCATGTAGGTGGAGACGCAGGTTAGCTCAGCGCAAATGATAAAAAAAAAGAAAAGTAAGCACATCTTTATTAAAAAAGTTCCACTTAGATGAGAACAAGCTGTTAAACTGCAGAGGGAGGAACAGCAGCGCCTCGTCCGCTCCTATTCTCAAAGAGCACACGGAGGGTTCAAGTCCTCTCCTCCAGAGGCCCACGCCTCATTTACAAGCACGCGGCGTGAGGTGTGTGTCTGTAATTCATCTGGGTACCAATCAAGTATTATTTAAAAAACAATTGGACCCTCCGACCTCATCGGCTTCAGATGGAGATGTGAAGAGAGGCAGAGGTGCTGCTGGGGGAGGCCGAGATTTGTATTTGCGAGTGCGAGTCGTGCTCGTCTAGGATCTGATTTCCGCGAGCCGCGATGCCCGAATCCGGGGGATTGCCCCAAACTAATTAAAATAGAAAAACAGACACAATCACCCTACTCCTTCTCCTCCTCCTCTTCCTCCTCCCTGCGATAACAAAGCATACATCCTACCCCCACGTATGTGTTCATTTCTCTCTCTGTTATTAGCCGGCGTGCACGGATAATAACGGCATGAAATCAACGCGGGTCAGAGGATGTTTGTGACGAAAGAGCGCCACGCTGACGGCGGCTGGAGGCAGGAAGAGGAGTGGGAGGAGAGCGAGAGTGGGAGAGGTTGAATACAGAGGGAGGGCAAGGGTGATAACAATCGAGAGAGGAGGAGGAGTGCAGGGAAGGATGCGAGGAGGGCAGAGCGGGGAGGAGGAACGTGAAATGGAAATAGGACGCGTGGCGTTCTGGTTGGTGTTGGATCCGGCGTTTCCTCGAACCCGTGTGCAGCGGTGCGGGGGTGCGAGCGCGGGGGTGAGACTATGTATAGCACACACACACACACACACACACACACACACAACAGATGTTTTGGTAGAGGAGCCCTCGGCCAGAGAGCGCGGCCATCTGCATCCACGTGGCCTTTAGTTTCTAGGGGTATAATTTGAAAATGTGTGTGTGTCCAATTCCCCCGCGGTACCCTCCTCTTCAGAGGGTGCTTCTTTTCCCTCGTTTCCACGTCGACTATGGGATGAGAGTGTGCGTCATCCCACCTCCAAGCGCGTGACCCGCCTGCCTCCCGCTGACAGAGACGTTTGGTAACCACACACGCTCCGGTGTAGCCTGAAGCGCCCCCTGTTCCCTTCCATCACTTCTTCCACAACCAACTGCTTTCGTGGCGAGCTTAAATCTCTTACTGCTTGGCAACAGTGCGGACTGCCTGAGTGGGCGTCTGGCGTCGAGCGCCAGGCGAAAGCACCGACGAGGAGGGGCCCGGTTACAGTTAGGACTCATCGCCGCACGCCCCTGCTGTGCCCTGTACGTACATGCGTGTGCGTTTATGTGCGAGTGTGTGTTTGTTTAATTCAAACCGGATATGATTCATCCAATAAAAGAACATTTGACTTCCTTTGAATGCAATCGGGGAGACACAGAAGGATCGATCCCCCCACTGATGGGCGAAAGGGAAACCGTGTAAAGTCTGAGACAGCG
This sequence comes from Liparis tanakae, assembly GCA_036178185.1. Lineage (NCBI taxonomy): Eukaryota > Metazoa > Chordata > Actinopteri > Perciformes > Liparidae > Liparis > Liparis tanakae. The sequence goes on from CM070097.1 coordinate 6,750,017, forward strand.
CCCGGCCTCAAGGCGCGACTAATTCCTCCGAGGTCACCGGCCCCGGGGGAACCCCATCCCAACTTTGTATCGATGACAGAGAGCGTGCGACGCGCGATGGACCAAACGCCGCAGCCTTCACGCGTCTCCATCGTCCGTTCCCAGCGAGCCGTCATTCAGCGGCGCTTCTGTCTTTCACCCCGCCGCTGCTCCCACTCCTACCCTCTCTTCTCCGCTTCTCTACTCTGTGTCTCTCGCCCACAGAGTTCTGTACACAAGAGCTCACAGTGTTCCCACGGTAACCAGTCTCTCTGTTCCGCTCCACGAAAACGTGCGCACAAGTGTTTGATGAGCATCCTCCCCACCTCAAAAGTGCCACTTAGCTGCATTTGAACCGGAAAGACGGTGACTAAAGTCAGAGCGGCGGCGGGGAGGAGACGACCGAGAGCCACCGGTGTTGATCAGACGGACCCTGGTGGACAGGAGGCAGAGCGGGCGGCGCCCTCCTCGCCAACAGCTCAGTGAAGGCCGATAATCTCTGCGCTAATTTACCCCGGCTGTTGTTACGACACTGCACAGCTGCCATTTACAACAAAGCACTGGACGAGGGGGAGGGGGGGGTTGTGTCCGGATCAGGGTATTTAGCTACCACCCAGCTTCCTCCTCCTCCTCCTCCTCCTACACCACCACCACCTCCTCCTCCTCTTCCTCCTCCCACCAGTGTATAGGTGAGGTAAGTTGAAGGTGGAAGAGATGGAGGGTGAACAGGAGGCTGAACATGTAATACTGTAACTGCCTGGAGGACAGCTTTACAGTTTCCACAGCAACAATATCTCTCACAGCTCTCTGTGAAAAAGTGTTCATCAGAGCAATTTACTTCCCTCCTTATTATTTCAGGTAAGATTGATGTGATGGTTTAGACCAGCCATTACCAAAGACTGGTGGGGGAAAAGGAGAAAAGGAAACATTAGCAGGATTTCTTTCACCGGCTTTACATTTATATCTGCAGTTCACCTTTCAGCCACACGAGGGAGCCTGTTTGTATCGTTCTGATTATTTTAGTGTACCAACGTTGAATCAAAGATGAAAGGCCAGCGTACATTTGTTTGCTTGTCGATCTTTATATATTTGGTGTCATTTATTATCTATTATTATCCATGTGTATATGTTTTCAATAACACAAGCGTAATTCATCAGCCGTACATCTCTTCCATATAACCGGCTAGCATTGAAGACGGTCAGGAACGTTCAATAACGCACAAAATCACGACCACAGATACGGACGATTGGGAATTGGGTCGCGTTGGTTTTTCAATTTGTGGGTCTACAAAAAATACGTTGATAAAAAAACGGTAGCTATTATGTTTCTAGAAGTGGAACAATATGCAGATATCTGCCGCTTCTGTTGCCACGTATAGTCTTTTCAACAGTTCAAAATAGACGACGTATTTGTACAAATATATAGAAATCATCTCAAACAACAAAGGGAAAACTTAAAAATTATATATATATATATATATATATATATATATATATATATATAAAAAGAAATGTGCACTTAGCTGTTTGTTAACCTCAGATATATATCACATAATATAATATATTAAAAAAAATGTAATTATATATATTTCCTTAAAAATGATATATATATATATATATATATATTTATATATGTATGTACATACATACATAAATGCATGCACGATATATATACTGTATATATTATATGTGACGCAAACGATGTGTATTTAATCATTAAAGGTAGTGTGTGCATTGATGCATAATCCAGTGTGCCTCGTTGTGATGAATAGGACCATCTGCAGAAAGACGGTCAGTCCTCTCTCACTTCACAACTGACACTTGGGAATACAGATCTTCATGAATCCTGTGTAACATGTGACTAAATATAAATGAAAAAAGATTGTGTTCCCATTGCACACACTGCATGAAGCCACGAACACTCACTGCACTCACTCGAGAAGGCAAAAACACACCACCTACATATACTTGCCTCCCACTCACACACACACACGCACACGCACACGCACTCGCACAATCCATCAAGCTACACTGCACCACAGTAATCTGAACTGTTAGCAATATGCTAAATCTGGCTAGAATTAAACACGGTTTATTCCACTCCATAGAGAATAGATGGGAGAGCGAGACTGGATTTTTGGAGAAAATGGCAGCTGCAGCTTCACCGTATTTCTTTTTAGAAAGTCATGCCGGGTCTCGAGGAGAAATTGAGACTGTTTGAGCAGGTCAGTGCAGCTGAGCTTACCCACATGCCTGGGCCCACTTCCTTTCACCAAGTTGCATCTGCGCTATCTCACACAATGTGAGCTGTGTTAGCGTCGTAAAAAAATAATATCGATCAATCAACCTACTAAACTGGGACAAAGGTGTGCTTCAGTCACTACAGCGGGATGTGAGAGAGGCTGAGAGGAGCGGGCGAGAGAAGAGAGAAGAGCACAAAAGTAATTTCTGTAGCTTCTCTGAGTCATATCTGCAGCAGTGGGAAACAGAAGCAGCGAGGGGGAGAGGGGGAGTGTGTGTACGTGGGTATGTGAGAGAGAGAGAGAGAGAGAGAGAGAGAGAGAGAATATAGGGGATGGGGTTATGAGTAGTAAAGCTACACAAAATGACGCTCCTTCTGAAACAAAAGTCCATTACCGTCCTCTATGTTGCCAAATGAATGTCATTTTCACAGAGAGGACACAGAAGGTGCCCACGAATGAAGAGACGCAGAGGGAACACGAGCGCCTTCACGGGAGCTTCTGAACACTCCCATCGCGTCAGTGAAGTGAAGAATGGAAAAAACGATGGCTCGGGTCCACTCTTCTTCTTCTTCTTCTTCTTCTTTTTTCTTTTTTTTTGCCTTTATGTAATAATAGCGCTCCGAGTATCGCCACCACTGGGGTTGTCAACAAGACCTGGAGCTGCTCCTTCCTCTCGTCCCGTGGGGCCGGCGGCATGCGGCACGTAATGAAGGGATGCAGCCCATCGGAGAGGCCGGGCTCATCACATGACGGCCCGTATGGCCGGCTGCAGGGTCACATTAGCCGTCTATTAATGGACATCCCAGGTGATGTCCCACAGTGCACATAGACACACTCACCCTGCCCCGGAGAAAAGATACTCCAAAGACACACACACACACACACACACACACACACACACACACACACACACACGCAGCAGTAATTATCACCCCTGGGCCAGTGGTAATTACACTCTGGTCACACAGTCTCTCATCCACTCTGTGTGTAAGTGCCACCCTCTTTCACCCATTTCTATAACAGCACATACAATATAAAGACAGTGACCCACACGCACTTGCGTGACTTCTCCCAAAACAACAACAACAACAACAACAACAACAAAACATCTGACGTGCTCCCAGCGAGTCGGGGCGATGCCCTCCAACCTGCTGCTTCTTGGAGGAGGCACTTGGAGTTCCTCCTCCTCCCGAGGCCTCCGACTCACATTGTTGACGTGGCCATTAACAGGAGGAGGAAATAAAGGGGGGAACATTTGGAACAGCTGTTTGCAGCGTGCCGCCGGGAGGAGGGAAAGGAGAGGGAGGACTTTGTTTTGATGTGGTTTCTGCATGCACGGGCTTGAGAAAAAAAAGGGAAAATTGGGGACCGCTTATTCTGTTTGTAGGTCAGAAATAAAAGTGATGGGTTAACAGGGCAGAGATCCTGCTGGAGGAACATAAACGGATTGAACCAATATAAAAAAGGCGTTCTTCGGCCCAGACTCCCCTCTCCAACGCACCCTGTTGACAGATGGCGGATCAGTGTGTGTGTTCCTCCCGTTCTCTTTTAGACTGAGGCCCACTGAGTAAGGTCACCCAGTCACTCTCCTCCCCCCCTGTCATCTTCCACCTCTCCCCATCCCTCTCCCACATCTTCCTTCTGTCTCCTCCTCTGATCCGAGCCATATTTAGAGCGTCGCTGCATCGCGTGCTCGTCTCTGATTCGCGATCACGAGAGGGTTTTCATCGCTGACCTAAGCTAATAGGCCAGTTTTGGTAGCGGCTGAGTCACAGCCAGACGGGGACAATATGGCTCTGCTGTGCGGGTGACCGTTTATTAAATGTGACACTTCATATGATACGCTCGTCTGAGCCTGGATCCAAAGTCGGCAACAACCGCTACGGGCGATTAACAAGGGAGAGGATGAGCGAGATCATCTACATTCACAATTCACCACTGCATTTAACACCTACATAAATAACTAATATGTGCTCCTGTCTAATGACTAAGTCATCCCCGGGGATGACAGCAGGGGGGCCGGAGAGGCAGACAGCGGAGGAAAAGACAACGGCAATCGATGAGGGATTTGGTGAAGTCGGAATTAATCACTGACAAGAGGATTGGGACTATAATAAAACAGATAGTGAGCGAAGTTCAGTATTAATTACCGATGCTACTTGGAGAAATGTGATCATATGCGCAGGGGCCGATGAAACGGCAACAATATATTTCACTGTGTACTTTTTTCGCATGAATTGCTGCCTACTCACAAAGCTTAATGCTCCTAGAACAAAAGCTGACTCTATCTGTGTGCGTGTGTGTGTGCGTGTGTGTGTGTGGTTAAGTAAAAGCGAGGACAGATGCACTTGCTGTTTGCCAAAGATGTGTTTGCAGCACTCTAACTTCTTGTCAGCCTTGGGTTTGTGTAGGGGGGGGGGGGGGGGGGGGGGTTGGGGTATCTCTCTTCAAACCAACTAGCCTATAGTTCAGAGTGAAGAGGAAAAGAAAAACACACTTTTAGAAAAGAGTGGGTGGATATTTCATATGGAAGGGCTTCACTGGTCCGTAAAAAAAATTCAGATTACCATAAATGAAAAGAACCATAACCCTCCTACCTGGACTGTTTTCCTCAGCATACTACTAAGCGACTCCTACGCACCTCACATAATGCACCGCGATCATTACGCTAATCAAAACCCTCAGCGGGCAAGAATCACACACACCGCCATGAAATGGACACCTTGAGCACACATCACTCTACCCATAATCCTCCAGCGCTCTGCATAATTCCTCATGGTGGTGTATTAAAAAAATATATTCTTGGGTTTAGACACATTACTGTGAGGAATATATATATATCTGATGACGAGAAAGGCTGCAGCTTCCTTTCGTGGGCTTAGCGAATGGATGGTATAAATACAGTATATGTATATATATTATATATATATATGTGTGTGTGTGTGTGTATATACATGCGTCACACATTTGGATGGTCATCACTGCAATTTAGAGCAACCAGGACAAGACTGCTGACGTTCCTTTGAGATGACATGAAGCCACGCTCATCGCTCATCGCTCATCGCGGAGGATCAAACCACGAGAGGGGGGGGCCTCTGTTTCTAAGAGAAGAACTTACTTTCTCCGTATGGTGGAGCTGGTGTTGGTGTTGATGTCGGTGCTGTCGGTGCGTTCCAGGCGGTCTCGCTCGGCGGGTGAGGAGCTGCAGGAGACGCCTCGGGTCAGCCTGGTGTGGGTCCTCCTCTCCCTGCTGGGTCCTGGAGTCGTAGGCGCTGCAGCTGTCGCCTGAGCCGTCGAGGTGCTACCGTTCCCGCCGCCGCCGCCGCCGCCACCGCCACGATGGATGGGAACGGACAGAGGCTGGCTGTGGTTGTGGTTCTGCTCGAGAGTGTCCGAACCGGGCGTCTGTGGGCTGCGGTCCTGCCTCAGATCCTGGTTCTCCTGGCTGACCCGGTCCAGCTGGCCCTCCAGCTCCTCGATGCGCCGGCGCTGGGAATCCAGGAGCTTGGCCTGGCTCTCGATGATGTTGTTGAGCTCCAGGAGGTACTCCACTGCCCGGTTTGGGCTCTCTGGGCTGGTCTCCATGGTGGTAGCCCTGTGTCTGGGGGTGAGACCACCCCCGGCCACCACCACAGTTTTCGACCCCGTGGGGCCGAGGTCCACCCCCCCCACCAGCCTTGATGAGTGGGGGGGAGGGAGGGACCAACGGAGACTCAAGTGAAGATTAAGTAAAGGCTTCAGATGTTCAGAAACAGAAAGTCACAGAGATTAAGAGGTTGAGGATGTCAGAATGACTACATATCCCCAACTCCGAGGGCAAAAATGAGCATTATAGCATCTTAGTAGCCATTGGAAATGATGCAACGCGGAGAATAGAGTTCAGAGCAGAAGCTCAACACACGGTTGATCGATTGTGTTCCTGAAGTCGAGGCCATTTTTAAAGAGCCTGTCCAATCAGCATGGAGCAGATCAAGAGTTTGGGGCGGCATGATGCTTAAATCATGAAGCTAAATATTACAAAACGGATAGAGACTGGATGGGGGGGGGGGGGGGAGTGAGGGAGGCAAATAGTATCTCAATGAGGCTGATCAAAGATCTATGATGAACTTAAACTTGCTTTAACGGCTCTCATAGCAAAACAAAAAAACAAGGAGTAAGCCGAATATCAAATGATGCTCTCATCTGTGACATATCCGATTAACTTCAAGGGCATCTTTAGGTCATTAGAAAACATGTATATCCATCAAGCACTCTTTAGCCTCCTCGACATCCAGGGGAAGGGGGAGGAAGGGGGGAGGGGGTGGGGTGATGGGGGGGGGGATGTTATTTATGATCTATCCCTAATATTCAGGCGCTGTCAATCATTACATAAGACAGAACATTCGGCTCCCTCCCACGTTGAATATCCCCGCAGTCTGTCATCGTCTCTTTCAACCCATGGCTCGACGTGTCTTTACAGCACAGAAAGTAAGCAGAGGCGGCTCACGAAGTTCATTGTCGAGGTCCAGATCCTCTCCTGCGGTCCGACAAAAACTACATCCTAGTGCTTTAAATTCAGATTAGTTCCCAAAGTGTGCGCGTCTCTGGGGCTTCTTTTTGGGGGGTTCATCCAAGAATAATGCAGAGTTTACTTCCACGTCACGCCTTCATACACTGGGGCGTGCAGATCAAAACTTGCCACCTCTTAAGAACCAACAACTGTCCAGAATATAACTGACCGCCCGAAAGTCTCAATAGGCTGAGCGAAAATCTTTGAACTGTACTTTGATGTTTGCCGCTTTCGGCGCAGATGTGGAATCTGTTTAAACGTCCTGGTTGAGTTATTATCCTACTTATCTGAGACGAGTTTCGGCTGCTTCAGGAAGGTAATCCACGGAGGAGTGAAGCGAAGAAGCTTCTTTGCGCTGGCGCAGAAACGCGCTGAGGTTTCGCTTCTCGAGCGTCTGAAACTGCAGCGATTCGTGCGGCGAATCCCTCTGAGCGCGTCAGTGTCAAGGAAGCCGGGGTGATATCAGACATCCGGTCAGGAGTTTCAAAATAAAAGAGTGTTTTCTTGAACGCTACACAGTGGGACTGCGAAGTGAATAACCAAAATGATGCACATACAGGGAAATGTTAATCACAGGCAAGCGAGTGAATAGATGAATAAAAAAGTGTTTTGTTATTGTGTCATCCATATCAGAGGTGCAGTATACCTTTTCAAACAATAGGATATATGCTAACATTTTGTAAGTATTTTTGTAAGTAAATAAAACGAATAAAAAAGGCACAAGTCTCACCTTTTCCCCCACTTTCCACTTTTCCTAAATCTGGCTGATGCCAGCATTGGTGGGCTAAGGGGTTCTTCTTCTTTTTTGTTGCAGCCCCTCAAACAGCTTGAGGCTACCACTGTTACACTTGAATTTGTTACTTTAAACGTTCATATTATTTACAGTACACATTTAGGGAGTTGCTTGAATTCATTTGAGATTTCTGGATAAATTATTATTTAATATATGAATGGATTACATGTTTATCTAATGGTTTTAATGATAAACGTTAGTTTAGTCTGGCAATTTGGCCTTTTACCAATGAAGAGACACCCTTCTGAGAGAGCGCTGACAGAAAACACAATTTCATAATCTTCAGACTACATTTCTCTGCTTAAGAGAGAGAGAGCTGAATCTCACACAGTAAAAAAATAGACTTTAGTTTGGACATGTTTCGCCCTATTGTGTTGACATAGTACGTACTATGCAGTATGTCAAAGTAAATACTGTGGAAGGAAAATGTATTTAGAGGTGTTATAATTATCTGAGCCTTTAAATACTAAAGTATGTTTGATCAAATGGGTTATATCTCACACTAGAATTAAACACTGTGAAAGCATAAAAGCACATTAGTTGAATATCTATGTTTCATGAACTCTTTCAGTTAAAAACATATTGATTGAAGAGGGTCAATCAAGCCTCCAACCAGATCTCAGTGACCTGGTACAGGTCCCTAACTGACCGTTAGAACAATAGGAATAAAAGTAAACAAGCCACATGATCCGAGGGGAAAGTTGTTATATCCTTAAGGAGGCCCATCAGAGATCTCATGAATAATGATATATCAATGTGTGTTGTGTACTTTATTTTTTAGTTGTATTATCATACCATCTTGACTAGACTCAACTCTTTTTTTTCCACATGTATTATGCAAATAAAATCTACTGTGAACTGAACATTGAACCAGCCTCTCTTGTGTTCTGTGGAGAGTCGATTGTTAAAGTCCAGGAGTGAGGTCAAATAGAGACTGAAACTTAGTCAGATAAGAAAAAGTAATAGAGTTTACTTAGCTTTAAGTTAGTAATAAGAATCAATCCGAGAAGAAGAGAAGACTTTTTCCATGTCAATACCGTCCAACTGCACCAAGTCAAAATCGAGAGGGGTCAAAGTTCAAGCTGCAATGCCACGATGAATAATGTCTCAATTGAATGCTGCTGTACGTACATTTGGAAAGTGTTTGCAGTTTACTAAATAAAACACTAAAAACAATTCTGATCTTATTTCTCTCTCTGGTTCTTTGTTGTGATTGGCATGTAGATGTTTCCGTGGTTCAGGGCTTTGACAGGAAACATTGGCACGTGGGTGTGGAACTTGACTGGCTAATTAATGGTTGTGTGTCAATTCCAACTTGTCAAATATCAACCGACGAGGAGGAAACCGAGACTACGTAGTTCCTAATGAGCCTCAGTGTTCGAGTTAGCCAGCCAGCATTTTAGCAGCTTGTGTCATAATTTACATTATCTGCAGCGTTTTAGTCCGTTGTCACCAACACATGCATTTCACATATTATACAGCAAACCTGTCTTAGCACCATGCTTTCTGAGAAATTGTGTAACATTTTAATGTTTGGCAATCCCTCAAAATGTAAAACCTATGAACTTTCCGCCCATAAATGTTAAAAATAACATCTCACACTGAGCACTACATCAGCTGTCACTGGAGCAGTAATCGGGCCGCTCATACACCAGAAACTCATTTCTCTGCTCCGGTCAACAAGTGATTTTGCTTCTCTGACGTTTTCTATAGAGCTCGCTCTCTCTCTCCGTTTGCTTGTGTGTGTAAAGAAAATATTAACGGTGCACATCAAATGGAGATAATGCCCTGCAGTGCCATATAGGCTCCCCTACATGTTAGAACATGGTATACATGCTGGCCCCCTACCATATGCAGCTGCTGCCCTTTCTAATGTGTTTCCATCAGCGGCCCTCAGGCTGTGCACACAGTCATTTCCCATAAATGACTTTCTCCACATCGTACGTTTCATCATTGGATTCAATTTATTGTCATTGCACAGAGGCAACAACATGTATTCTCTGCATTCAACCCATCCTTAAGTATTAAGGAGCAGTGAGCTGCAGTGAAGCGCCCAGTGACTTGCTCATGGACACTTGCAACTAATGGGGAGAGCAGGGATCGAACCAACGACCTTGGTGTTGCAGTACGAGCTACAGCCGCCCCGTCATGAGGTTAACGCGCCACTTATCCCAGTTCAACCCAAATTACTGGCGGCCGCTGGTGGGTAAGGGGGTTTACGCAATAGAATGCAGAGCTTGTACACATGACATTTTATTTTGAAGGTACAATCTCGCGTTGCATCATTGTAACTTGGCACACCGCAGGGAGCCTGTGCATGATGCTGGAGTCAGGACTGCACATGTCGAACACATTGGACCGAACGCTGCAACGCAACCGCGCGCGAGGCAGCGGAAGTCACTCATTCAATAGTTTCCCTATAATTTATATCCCTGTGATCATAACTGGAAAGTCGTTCGAGTAGTTTACGTCCACTTATTTATCTGCCTAGAGCAGCTGTCGTTACTGGCGGGATAAATCTCATTTTGACGTCTAACGTGAACAGAAGGATGCGGCTTAGGACAACATGGGAGGAAGGAGGAAGGCCTCGGAGCGCGCAGCGCTATTTTTAGTGGCAGCGCTTAAGTGCTCATATCTGAACTGAGAGGCACTGGCTATAAATTCACCCGCATCTCTCTCTTTTCTCTCTCTCTCTCTCTCTCTCTCTCTCTCTCTCTCTCTCTCTCTCTCTCTCTCTCTCTCTCGCTCTCTCTCTCTCTCTCCACAGCTCACACAGGTGATGCTGCTCTGCTGTACGCTTCAGGACACTAATATTAGACTGAGTGGTGAGCGTGCATGGGTAATGCAGAATCCATGTTCCTTGCAAAGAGCTGGTTTAATAATTCTGTGTAAAAATGATCAGATTTCTAAACCAACCGAGCGAGCACATATTTTTAAAATCTGTACTTTAATATTCTCCCCCATTCTGTTTCTGAATATAGAGCCTGTTTTTATGGCATCACATACTTACACATAGGCACACAATTACACACACACACACACACACACACACACACACACACACACACACACACACACACACAGAGGCACAGAGGCAAACACACAAACACACACACACACACACACACACTACCCCATCGTTCATAAATACACCGTAGCCTATCATTTTGCTGCCATCTGCTGTCCACTAAGAGTTCTCCTCTGCTTTTTCCAAAAAATATCACAAGCAGTGGATGAAAGACATGGATGACCACCGAGGAAATTAGTTCAGCAGTTTATTTGCAGTGTTATTAGACTGTGTTTACAGTTTCGGCCATTTAATCGCCTGAAGGAAATGAAAGTCTAAAAAAAGAACATTAGCAAACGTTATAAAAGAAGTCTGACACATAGGCTACCGAGCTCCTCTGGGTGGCCACTGGCTGGGGAGGACAGCATGTTGGTTTCCTCACTGCGCTTCATGTTCTCGGCTGCACAGCAATGCAAACAAATGGGCACACCGAGCAATTCATTTTGGGTAATTCGGTTTGGGTAAAATCTGAGATTCACTTACAGCATCAACCTTAAGGTATTTATGGGTTGGTAACAAACACCCGTAACAGTCTGTGTCTCCTAAAGCTGCCATAAAGAATCATCATAACATTGCTTTAACGTTAGAATAACACAAATCCACTCTCCGTGTTGTGAACATGGTGTCACGTGTGCAGCTTTTCTTCCTAATGGCTTATCTAGAGCAAAATATCTGAAAACCTGAGTATTTAAAAAAAGATAATTTCATAGAAAAATAACATCTCACAGTATCCATTGTTGTTTTCTTCTTTGTAACAGAATTGTTGTAAAAAGAGAGCAAAACTAAATGATGTGGTATTTTGCCAACACTGAGCTGTAATTCTGCGGAGGCTTATGATTATAATTGTCTTGTTGATTTACAGTAAGGGCCTTTCTGTTTTTGGCATGACTGGAATTACTAAACGTCCTGCCTTCCTCCCGCATTAGAGACCTCAGAGCTGGGGGCTTTTTACAGTACGAAAAATCAGTAGTTAGGATAAAGTGGTTTATGTTACCAAGGCAACTGTACGTGGCACAATGGGCACAGCAATCTTCAGAAACGGTGTTATTGTTCTGACCTCACATACACAATATTAACAGTACTTGAACACCGGATGCATACTTTTGGCATCTTTTGCTGACTTCTGAAGTAGGGTACAACATAGAGTATCCTAATTCACATATAGCAGTATATTACAAAACATTCATTTATGAATAGGGCAGGTACAATATAGTTCTTATAGTCTGTGTTACATCTTGAGTCATCACAAAAGCTTTATACCAATTTCACGTAATTTCTCATCACACAATTATAAATATTAATGGGTAGCTATTGTATGCAATATATAGATATACTGCAAATATTCCTATATATATATATAGAGATATATATAGATATAGATATATAGTCTTATTATGATGTATTACAATACAGTAATACAAATCAGGGCTTGGCTCCAGTTAGTATTTACAATAGATTCTGTTATTTATTTCTCTTCAAATATTTACAGAATATAGATGTGACACCTGCCGTCAAAAGGGATTTGCATTAACACAATCAAATATTCAGTTATATGGAACGTTGCAACTCGCTGCAGGTGTCCACATAAGACAAAGAGGATATAGTACAAACAAGTCCCCCCGTTTCCTCTCAGAGCAGTGTGACGTGGATGGCTGACGCATTGTTATTGCTCAGTATCTTCATGAGGTATCAGTGGATGTCTATGCAGCCTTTGTACAGTAGGGGAGATACCTCAACGGGGGTTACTCTTCTAAAGTGTGAAGACAGATGCAGGGAGGTGAGCAAGAGACAGGAAGTAGGTCTCAACAAGGTGTATGTACCTTGTCGTCATGGTAACATCTAGAACAAATGCTTGCAAATGTAAAGAGGGGAATGAAAACATAAATTATTACCATGTCGGAGTCCTTCACGAGTTAAAATGTGATCGGCATTTAATATCAGCCAGAGGTCAGCTGCAAAAAGGCACAACGAATATGACTTCATACGACTGGAGATATCAGAGTGACTGAGAGGAGACGTCGGTCGTGTGGGTAGCTGCAGGAAAACAAGTCGAGGTCGAACAGTGCGAGGCCGATAGGATCTGATACGTCTCGCTCAGCTGCTGCTCGCTCCGCTCCCTGTTGAAATGTCAAGAGACGGAGCTTCTCCCGCCCCCCTGCCCCGTCCGCCGCGCGGCGCTCCCGTTCCCCTCCGCTACCCTCTGCCGGCTGGGCGTGAGCCAGGGGCCCGGGAGCACCTCGGCCCGGCGGCTGCCCGCTTCTGTGGCGACCAGAGAAAGGCCCGAGATGCTGGCGGCGTCCGATTGGCTGCCTCCGGACGACGACGACTCGTCGTCCCCCGGCTGCTCTGTGGAGGTGAGGAAGGAGAAGGGCCTTCTCTGTGGCTCCGGGGAAGGGCTCTCGAAGCGCCGGTTGTGTGCGCCGTCGTCTTTCTGCTCCTCGTTCACTTCCGTCTCCCTACTTTCACCCCCGTCATCGTCCCATGGCCTCTCCTGCTCCTGCTCCTCCTCTTTCCACAGCTCCCTGTACTCTGCTGCCATGTCCCAGTTGTCTTCGCTTTCCACCTCCCACTTTTGTTTGGGTCTGGGAATCTTTTGGTTGGGACTTGGAATGGGTAAGAAAACATCGTCTTCACTCTCGTCTCTCTCTGGACTGACTCTCTCCTGCACCACCTGCACCTCCTCCACCTTTTCCTCCACAGCAAGCCCCTCCTGCACTTCCTCCTTGGGCTCTTCACCCTCTGTCTTCCTCACTCTCTCCTCACTTCTACTTTTCCTCTCTCTGCTTTTGCTCCTCCCCCTCCTCCTCTCTCTTCTCCTTCCTCTCACCGTCCCTCTGTCTGTGTCACTATCCTCATGATTTCGGTGGGCATCTCGGGGTAAACTCTGAGACACTATTTTCCTCCTCCTCCTCCTCCTCCTCTTGTCTCCGGCTTCCTGAGACCTCTCTCCCACCTCAGAGACGGGGCTTTGTAAACCAGAGTGTCCTCCTCCCTCCGAGGCCCGTCTCTGCCTGCTCCTTCCCGCCCTCTTCTCCTTCTCGATTCCATTTGAAGACCTGCTTCTCCTCTTCTTCCTGGAGCTGTGGCCCTTCCGCCCGGTGGAGTCTACTGCAGCCAAACCCTGCTCCTTGGGGTTATGCAGGGGGGAGGGGGAGGTGATTCTTTGCTCACGGCCTGGACATGCATTGCACGGAGAGAGGAGGAGAGAACAGACTGAATAAGCAGGTAAAAGAGAGAGTGAAGCATCATCTCTGACAGAGAGAATTATATAATTACAGGATTGGGAAATCCAGAAAGTGTTTATATTTTTTTTGTGCATTTAAAACAGCTGGCTTTTTTCTATTTTAGTGCAACCTTCAGATTACCCTTCAGTAGAAATACACCACACATCTGTTATATTTATGCTCTACAATAGCACCATTCCCTTCTTTAAATAACTCGGTCTTCTGCAAAGAACATCCTGTTCAGATGAAGATCTGAGGGAAGCCGGAATGGGCATATTGTACATTTCTGCACTAATACTTAAGTACAAGGTTATCTCATAGCGAGGAGGTCCACCACACAGGCTGTCAGGTGTCATGTACTACAGGTGAAGGCAGCAGTGGTGACTGAGTAGAGGAATGTAGAGAGACAGAAAATGGGAGAACTAACAGGAACCATTACCAACCGCGTATTCTCTGTCCGTCCAATGACATAGAAGCAAGGCTCGCCTAGCTTGGAGTTGGTCATGCACAGAGACAAACTGGAGAGCTCCACTGAGAGAGAGAAAGGAAGGAGCGGAGCAGAAAGGAGAGGAATGTTTGCAAGAAAGGGAAAACCAAGTCAGGTCAAAGCCAGAGGGAAAAAGTTTAAAAAGTAAACACCACAAAAGAATAAGAAAGAATAAAAAGGTTCAACGTTAAAAGTTAAATGTTAGAGTCAGTCCCACGGGAAAAGAAGAAGAAATGAAATCACACACCCAAGAAGATAAATGCATTACATGCAAAAGACACAAAGCGTTTTAATTTCTTGTATTTTAAAGCCTATATTTTCCTTTCATCCCCCCGAAAAAATGTGGTAACATCCCGCGAATCCCCCTAAAGGCCGTCTGCGGCTCACCGTAGTCGGGCACGTAGCCGTTTCCTCTCTTGAGGACCAGGTGGATGCGGTGGCCTCCTCTGCGGATCTGCTCCACCGCCTGGCTGTGGGTCATCCCCGCTGTACTGTCCCCATTGATCTCCACCAGCTGGTCGCTGACCTGCAGCCGCACACAGACGGGCCCCGGCATTACGCAAAATAATGTGCCCTAATATCTCATGGAAATAACTGAATATTCTGTCACATAAATGATAACAAAGACAACGGCAGACATTTTGACTCGTCATGGCAGGAAAGAGAATGAAGAAGATTAGTATTAAATCTAAATAAATATCTTTATTGCGTTATTACATATTTTTAACCGTAACTTTCAAAAACTTTAAAACCACATTTTCAGGGATTTTTAAGTGTCTTGCTTATACTTAAAAGTTTACTAAAAGAGCAGTATACAGGTATACAGACTTTTTATTTTTAGAAGTATTAAGTATAGTCATTGATAACACATTATCAAATGTTCGTTGGAAATATGTCTGTTAATTATTTAAAGAGAGTGTTTTTTGTGTTTTTTTGTGTGTACATTGGCACCTGCTCACACACAGCAGTGAAGATAACAATATTAAGATTCAGACGATGAGTAGAAAGCGGAGTAGACATATAGAGACAAAATAACGATGACACGGCAAACAGACACACCTGCATCTTCGTGCTCCGTGAGGCCGGCCCCCGCTCCATCAGTCCCAAGACGTAGAGGCCCATGTTGTACTCGCTGCCTCCTCTGAGGCTGAAGCCGAACCCCGACGGGCCTCGATCCAGGTCCACGCTGTAATACCTGGAGTCACGCTGGGAGACGAGAGCAGAGAGAGGACCGCTCAGCAACACAGCAGGGGGGGGGTACGCAGGCGGTGGAGAAGATGAGTCCAGTCCGTCATGAGTCGTCTATCGAGGCGCTGCCCTCACCTTTGGACGGGACCTCTGACTCTTTCGGTTTCTGTGACTGGTGTCAAACCCAGCGGGTTCTGAAGGGCTTGAGGAATCTGAAAGAAAAGACGATGATAGAAGTTAAAATGTGAGTCGAGAGCCAGGCTGTGTTTCCTGGATAATTGTGCGAATGCTCACATGTGCTGGGACGGGGGACGATGGTGAGGCGCAGGGTGTTTCCCGCTCGTCGGAGGATCTGAGCGAGTTCCCGATGAGGCAGCGTCACCACCGGGCGCCCCTCCACCGCCTCCAGTCGATCTCCAGGCCGGATCTGACCGCTCTTGGCCGCCGGGCTGCTTCGACGTACCGTCACAAACCGGTGAGGGAGAAGTGAGGCGGCTGAGGAGAGACATCAAAACGGTTCATGTTACCATAAAGTGTAACACCCCCTTTCTGTTTGTCCTGTGTTCTGTGTCTCTGTCTTCTCTGTCTTAATTGTTTAATTCCCAACACCTGCCCTCAGCCACTCTCGTCTCGTTAGTGTCTGATGTCGTACACCTGTGTTTCACCCTATTTATTGTGTCAGTCTTTCCCATGTCTCCTGGCCGATTGTTGTCTATGGTCGTCTCTGGTTCCGTGTGCTTTTCCAGTCGTCCTGTCCGTGTTTCTGGTTCTACCCGTTTACCCTGCCTGTCCCTTTTTGGACCTTGTGTTTTGTGAAACTTTTTACTCATTAAAGAGTGCTTTTGTTATTTCATATTGTGTCCCAGCCTGTTTCTCTGTGCCTGAGCCTCACTCCATCACAAAGACGTGACATGAAGTAGCTTGAGTTACTTGTTGAGGAGTTCCAAGTAAAGTTAAAGAACAAACATTTTTCGAGACACAAAACTTTTCTAAATGAATGCAGTAAGTAATACTTACTCGAATGTAAATAAATGTCAAATCAGGAAGATTTATTTCACCGCTGTGTTTGCTCAAATTCCTTAAATAAGCCGTATTTAGGCTTTCGGTTGTTTTTGTCAGGGTTTACTTCATGAATTCCTTCCCACAGAGGCCTTTCTTCACACCTCCCCCACTGTCTCCTCTCCACCTTCATCTCCCCATTTATCAGCCCATCTCTCCATCCGCTGACACACCAGGAACAGTGTTTCACTCCTCAATCATTCGTCTTCTTCCTCCAGAACAAACTGTGACGGAACGCCATCATTCCGGCAATATTTTTCCGTCCCGAATCTGTCAAACTTCACACACTTTAGATATTTACACTTCTGCTTACACGGCATCAGGGACTCTTATGCTCAGTTCTTCTGAAGATACACAAACTTGCAGTATCTCTGCATGAGTATGCCTTCAGCATACTAAACAAAAACACACGCAGCAGCAGAGTTTTCCCCGCGTTTGGGAAAACTGGTCGCCGTCTCCCGGCCTCAGCACGGGTCCCTCCTAGAAAGAGATTACACACAGGAGAGCCTCGCTGAGTTCACAGACGGGCTGCAAGTGCTCCCGTCCTTTTGTTGGAGTCAACTGACCTCTGAATTGGAGCGTGTGTAAAATGTGAGGCGGCACAATTAGGAGCATGTCTCTGGAACTCCATTTGTCTTATCTTCTGTACGGAGAGATCACTCACAATTAAGCTGAGTTTAAAGTTGATGAGAAGCATATTGAGCAGCCTAAAAATACATGCGCTTCAATTAATCTTTTGCACCAGCCAAAAAGCTTCTTCTTTTTGTCAGTCGCGGTCTGCTTTGACTTCTAACTCTGTTTTCTGTTCCTCTTTCTGAATCTGGGTCACTCTGGGTTGCTCTCTCCCTGACCGCTCTTTAAGGGGAACACTGTGTTTTGGTGACAGCTGGCCTGTCTAGAGTCTTGCCAGAGGCCTTATGTAGCCCATCAGGCAGCATAAACATTTTGAGACTCCCATTCAGCTGAGGTACATCGCCCCCTCAGGGCTACATCCCTCTCAGGGAGAAACCGGCATGTCGAACATGTGTTGCCATGAAATCTGAATTCTTAAGTGTCTGTGGATAAAGTGTACGTCACATACAAATGCTGATCCTGCTAAAAAAGGTACAGCCTTAAATTTAGCATCCAGAGACAAAATCTGGGCCTAATCTGGGTGACCCAGGCAGGAACGGCAATCAGGTCAAATCAAAGCCAACGCAGCTTTACGAATAGTCTTCTTATCATGCATTATACATCGGCCCAGCATCCAGTCACCAAACACATGACACACACACACACACACGCACACACACACACACACACACACACACACACTGTGTGACTCACACGCAGGGGAATTGGGACACATGTACACACAGACACAAGCTTAAACTACACACAGACTGCTTTTTATCATAGTGTCTTTTCCTCCGGCTCTCCGTGTTCTCCTGTCCAGAGTAATCCCACTGCAGTATGCCCAGCAGTCAGCCAGCCTCTGCCGCTCTGCACTGCTCAGGAGTAGGAGCAGCCCCCCCCCCCCCTCCCTCCCCACCATCGTAAAAATCCCCCTCTGCAGCTCAGACGCATCAAGCCGGTGCAGACGTCCCCACTGCAGCCTGCAGATGACCAGTTTATGATGACCGGAGACTGTGGAGAGCGCTGTTGATCTTCAGAGGGATCGTTAAGACAAGTTGTGTGTGTGTGTGTGTGTGTGTGTGTGTGTGTGTGTGTGTGTGTGTGCGCAGGGTGGTTAATGCTGAACTCAACTCAGCACTGCTAATGCTATCTGTTAAATCCATTCATTTCGCTGCCCTCGTAGCTCACTAATGGCTCTAATACTCACATCTCCACATCATGTCGTTGGGGCGCTTTAAAGCCTGACTGGGTTAAACATATCTTAAATGCCCTTTCACGTGCTGTTATCTCTGCGATCGTCATCATCCTGCTGTGATCTATACCACACTATAGATCACAGCATCAGTGCATCTACATCATGTGAGCCTGTGGAGCCAACTTTTACAGCCCAAGAGAACATCTGACGAGCAAACTTTAGCGTGCATCACATGAGAACCTGTCTCTGGTGCACGCAGACAAACTTGAAATACTGCACCAAACCAGTATCCTCCCCCCTTTTTTTGTAAATATGAAATAAAAAGTGGAACAAATAATTACGTTTAGACTCCTTCACAGTTTTCAAAGCAGACTGTAGTCTCTCCAGCATGGCTGTTTGATTAGCATTCGCAGAAAGAAGAAAGAAGAAGGACAAAAAATCCTAAATTCCTTTTCCAGCAGCTCGGAGGTGTGGAGATTCACAGATGACGGCCAACAGGAGCTCAAAACACAGTTTTGCTGTCCTCCTCTGTTGCTCCTCTGCAAAGGGAAATGCTAAGCGTGTTTTTTCTCTTGAGTATTCAGAGAGCAATGGAGAGGTAGGAGGGATGGAGGGTGATAGAGAGAGAGAGAGAAAGAGAGAGAGAGCGAGAGAGAGAGGGGGAGAGTTGTAATCTTTTAAAAAAACGGACTGGACGCTTTTACTGCAGAGTAAAGGGGTGTGAGAGAGAGAGGGGAGGGAGAGAGAGGGAGAGAGGGAGAGAGGGAGAGAGTGGGCGGGTGCCTGCGAGGGAGATAGGAACGATGGAGGGATGGCTGATGAGAGGAAGAGGGAGAGAGCGATAGGAAGGCTAAATGATAGAGGATATGGAGAGACAGTGACTTCTTTAACAGAAGTGAAAGAGATAGGGGAGAATGAGGACAGGGCGGAAGTTGGTGGAGGGAGGGGGGGTCTCCGAACGGCAGAGACAGGTGCACCGACAACCTTTATCCCACCATGAAAACAACAACTGTGTGTTCACTCGGCCCATCAAGCAAATTGAACCGTATCCAACGAGAACAGAGGGCGGCCAATGCAACACATACAGCGGGGAGGGGGGTAATACATCACCTTCATGGGGATGCTGCGGTTAACCGGCTACTCATAAGCACTACACTAAAAGCTGATCAGGGCAGGATGTGTTCGGTTCCCAGACAGACCATAAACAAGCCTCAGTGTTCTGTCAGAGCGGATGGAGAAACAGAGTGAGAAGACTTATACCCAAAAGAGCATATTGCTAAATATAAAACCTGTAATTAACCTGAAAGCTTATGTCAGGAATATTTTTGACATTTGGGGCAATATAATTATTTGCTTTCTTGCTAGAAGTTAGATGAAAAGCTCAAAACCACTCACATGCCACTACAATATATATATATATATATATATATATATATATATATATATATATATATATATATATATATATCTTTCTACACACAACAACCCATAATGACAAAGTGAAAACAGTTTTTTGCAAAATTTGACAAATCTGTTAAAAATAAAGAACGAAAACATAACATGTACATAAGTATTCACAGCCTTTGCCATGACACTAAAAATTTAGCTCAGGGGCATCCCATTTCCACTGATCATCCTTGAGATGTTTGATTGGAGCCCCCTGTGCTAAATTTAGTTACCTGGACATGATTGAGAAAGGCACACACCTGTCTAAATAAGGTATCACAGTTGACAGTGCATATCAGAGCATAAACCAAGCCATGAAGTTCAAGGAATTATCTATAAACCTCCGAGACAGAACTGTATCGAGGCACAGATCTGGCAAAAGGTCCAGAAAGAGTTTTGCAGCATTGAAAGTCCCAATGAGCACAGTGGCCTCCATCATCCAGAGATGGAAGAAGTTTGGAACCACCAGGACTCTTCCTAGAGTCGGCTGCCCAGCCAGACTGAGCGATCGGGGGAGAAGGGCCTTAGTCAGGGAGGTGACCAGGAGCCCGATGGTCGCTCTGACAGAGCTCCAGTGTTGTTCTATGAAGAGAGGAGAACCTTCCAGAAGGACAACCATCTCTGCAGCACTTCACAAATCAGGCCTGTTTGGTAGAGTGGCAGACGGAAGCCACTCCTCAGTAAAAAGCACATGACAGCCCGCCTAGAGTTTGCAAAAAAGTACCTGAGGGACTCTCAGACCATGAGAAACAATATTCTCTGGTCTCTTTGGTCTGAATGCCAAGCGTCATGTCTGGAGGAAACCAGGCGCTGCTCATCACCTGGCCAATACCATCCCTACAGTGAAGCACGGTGGTGGCAGGATCATGCTGTGGGGATGTTCTTCAGCGGGAGGAACTGGGACACTAGTCAGGATTGAGGGAAAGATGAATGCAGCAATGTACAGAGACATCCTCGATGAAAACATGCTCCAAGCGCTCTGGACCTCAGACTGGGGCGACGGTTCATCTTCCAACAGGACAACGACCCGAAGCACACAGCCAAGATAACAAAGGAGTGGCTTGGGGACAACTCTGTGGAGGTCCTGGAGCGGCCCAGCCAGAGCCCTGACCTGAACCCCATTGAACATCTCTGGAGAGATCTGAAGATGTCTGAGCACCGACGCTCCCCATCCAACCTGATGGAACCTGAGAGGTTCTGCAAAGAAGCAAAGAAGAACGGGAGAAACTGCCCAAAGGCTGCAAAGGCTGTGAATACTTACGTACATGTTATGTTTTCGTTCTTTATTTTTAATAAATGTGCAAAGATTTGCTCAAAAAAGTTTTCACTTTGTCATTATGGGTTGTTGTGTGCAGAATGTTGAGGAAAATAATGAATTTAATCCATAATGTGGAAAAAATGAAGCGCTGTGAATACTTTCCGGATGCACTGTATATATAATACTATTGTAAAACAGTGGATTGCGCTGTCATGGTTGGGAGTGAGCCACTGACCCAGGCAAGGGCGGTTCTCGGGGTCTCGTTCATGCGTGCGGTCAGAATGTGACGGCACCGGGCCGTTGTGGTAAAGAGGAACTGAGCCGGAAGGAAAAGTTGTTGATTTATCATCTACGTTCAGACCCTCGCCCATATGCATACGCTTTGGCTATGCTAACTGCTAACTGAAAGAATGTGTTGGTGCAGTTAAGCGGCCAACATGCGCTTCCTCAGCCACGAAGAAAGGGGGAGGAGCTCAGGCATCCGGAGGATAGTCAGAGTAGAAACACTGCTTCTTTGTGTTAAAAGGGGACAGCTGATGAGGTTCAGGCATCCGATATGGGGTCCTCCTGGAAGCCTCCCTACAAAGATTTCCAGGCACATCCAATTTGGAAAAGGCCAGAACATGCTGGAAGAAATATATCTCTCGTCCGGCCTGGTTACGCCTTAAGGCTGCAACACTATTCTGAAGGAAGATAATGGATGGATGGCAGACAGAAAACAATCAAATGAGTAATTATGTTGCTAAAAGTGAACTCCATGAAGAACCAGTTCTTGACAACCGCAGATCCTCAAAACAGATTTCCATCAACAAACTAACCTGAGTAAAAAAACATGTTGGACAGAAAAGGGTATGGGATGCATCATGACTCATCCGGTGGCAGGAGGCCACATGGCCATGGTGACCATGCACTTTTTAATCTGTAATCACCTAATGGTGCATCTGTCCACAAGGGCAGTCCAATAAAACATGTTCCCCCGGGCAGGTAACCAAATGGTGGTAATGCTGCGTCAGGCTGTCCAGTTCTACTTCAGGTCAGAATACAGTTTCCAACTTATAGTTCAAGCACTGAACTCGATCCATGTCTTGTGTAACCCACTGATTGGTTCAGCTGCATCAGATGAAGATGGCGAGCTACCCACGAGTTGGATGACTGCCCACTCTGACAGTTTCTTTTTCCTCATAAATATGTGTACTTGATTTTTGTTGTTCTTTATGTTCAGTTAAAACCCTTAAAACGCAACTATTTGATTTGGTGTTTTTCCAACACGAATTGAGCTCCTGGAGACAACATCCCTAGACTTTGGTGAACAAATATTGAAATTGAGCCACAGGTTACACTTTCACAATATGATTTGATCCCTGTCTCTCACCTTTTCCGTTCTCCACATCCTGAGAAGCGATGACGAACCCAAAGCCCTCTCCCGGCTTCCTCCTCAGCTCCACGTCGAATCCTCGGAGCGGCCGGGTTTGCTCCCCGCCCGGCCTCTCCAGACCCGAGTCAGGCGCGGTGACGCCGCCCGCCTCGTCCTCCAGGCCGGTGTTGATCCAGTCTTTGGGTTCCATCGTCAGGGTCACCGGAATCGACTCCAAGAAGCTGGTGCTCTGGATCAGCGAGGAGCGCATCGGGGCCGGGGAGGGAGGATTGCTGACGGAGGTGCGGGGCACAGGCAGCGCTTCCGGCAGCAACGAGGAGACGTCCCAACCGGCAGGTGGAGGAGGGGGGTGGAGGAGAGGCGGGGGGAGCCTCCGATTAGAGGCGGGGGAGATGGTTGAATGATAGATGCCTGATAATGACGAAGAAATGAACTGTGAGACAGATTTAGCCACAGAGGATACGTGTGCATTACAGAAATGACTGCACAACAAATGTGAGTCCTTTACCTCCTCTGTAAATCAAAAGGATGACTTCCGCCTGTCTGGTGTGCTCCTGGAGAACTGTTTGTACCTGTCAACCAACATATGAGGATATGGTGACTCATTTTCAGATTCTTTGGATATATTTGACACCTTTTGACACAGTGTTCATGTCTTGAACTGAAAGAATTCTCATGGAGGAAATAATAAAATAATTTTGAAATAAAAATAATAAAATGGATACTGTATGAATTGATCTTTTCCGGACAGAAAATATTTCTCAAATGAGAAGAAAACTGAGAAGAAAACTGAGAAGAAAACTAAGTAAACTGATTACAAGAGGTGGCAAGGATAACTAGTTTCCTATATGGAGCAAAAACAAGACCAGGAACCACTGTTTCAACCCATGAATTGTGTTGAGTTCACATTACTACTTGACTTCCCTCCCATTTGGTTCCAGTACCTGCGCAATACTTAGACTCTGCACATCTGCGCCGTTGATTTTGACAATAGCATCCCCTGGCTGCAGGGAGTTGCACTGCGTGCGGTCCCAGACTCTTTTCACTATCGTCATCCTGCCTCCTGGACCGCCGGCTGTCACACTGAAGCCCAGTCCTTGGTCCCCTTGGGTCCGGGCCAAGGCCACTGGCACCAGCTCCCCTCCGCTGAAACTG
The DNA here is from genome assembly GCA_036178185.1 of Liparis tanakae. NCBI lineage: Eukaryota > Metazoa > Chordata > Actinopteri > Perciformes > Liparidae > Liparis > Liparis tanakae. Next base: position 6,773,689 of record CM070097.1, read on the forward strand.
CCCGCTCCGCTGCCCATACTCATCGCCCCCGGGGAGGACACGCTGCTCCGACTCGCAGTGGGGCTGCTGTTGGCATGGTAACCGTTGAAGCCGAGGTGGTGGCGGGGACTGACAGGGGTGGGAGGAAGTCTGAGGTGTGAGGTATACGGCCTGGAGAGGCGGGGGTGAGCACTGTGGGGGACACCTTGGGCGGAGGAGGGCCTCCTGGGTGACTGAGGCAGGGGAAGCCGGGACCCCGACAGGGTGCAGCTGGACAGGTCGCTCTCAGACGACTTGAATGTGCCGTAACGATAAGGATGGGGGGGTGTTGAGAGGGAGTTATTGTTGTGATTACGGATCATCGAGGCCCTGATGACAAAGAATGTGAGAAGACAACATGTTTAGGGTTGCATCTAATAACTATTTTTACTCTCAAATAATTGTTTTGTCCCTAAAATGTCGAAACTAAATATTTCATTGACTATCATATAAGAAAAAAAAGACCACATCCTCCCATTTGAGATGCTGGAACCATTTCATATTTTGGACTTTTTCTTGACAACTTAATCAATCTCCTGTTTACTGCACTGCAGCCTGTACAGTGTGACACTGTTACGTAAATAAAAGATGATCAGGGATCATTTATACCTGCAGAGTACAGAAATTGTTTTCGCACAAGATTTCTTTTCTCATTATTTTAATAAAAGTCCTCAGAGGAATCAATCTTACTTGGAAAAACTGTTATTTGAAATAGCTGGTAAATTAATTAAATTTTTAAATATAATACTTTTCAAAAATAACTTTCAAATCACTGCAATCAGCCGCGGATATTTTTAATTAATAACTTAAAAAAGGCGTTACAAATTGAATCTCCTCCGTGTTAGGTGTTACCTGTGGGATCCAATGGCAGAAACAACTTCACTGTCACTCTGGCTGGCGAACGTTGGGTCAAAAGACTGCAGCCTGGCTAAACTTCTCAGGGAGCGAGGAGGACGCACCGGCGGAGGGGAGGCCGCGTTGCTCATGCTGGAGCGTCTGTGTAAGGGCGCCTGTCTGGTGGCGAACGACATGGCGTTTCCGTTGGCGTCTAGAGTCACCCCTGGCTCCATGTAGCTGCCGTGACCGTGGACCCCGTTATAGTCGAAGTGATGGGGCGTGGGTGTCGGGAGGCGAGGCAGTTTGTGAAGAGGCTGAGGCTGGGTGGTGGTGGGCGGTCGGATCGGGTCCCCGCTGTCCAGCAGCGTCGGCGGCGGCTGCTTGGGACAACCGTCATGGTTGTAGAGCATGGGATACCCTCGTTTAACCTCTATGTCCACACTGTGGCCCACAGGGACCGACTTGAGCATCTCCACCACCTCTTTGTGAGACACTCCCAACACACACACGTCATTGATGTACACCAGGATGTCCGCTAATAAAGCGCCAAAAGAAAAAAACACATGGTGAGAGACAGCGAGACTTTTAGAACTTTGCATCTGTAATCATCTGCAGCTAAATGCAAATTATGTTCACAGTACTTGTACAGAGTGTATGTCATGTTATGTTATGTTGTATTATGTTTGCTGTGTTATGCTATGGTAGTTGTTGTGTGGTGCCTTGTCCTAAGAATTTCAGTGCCCAGTCTGACCCTGTGTCATTTTGTGCATCTGACAATAAAAAATACTTGTAACTTGTAAATTGGGACTACAGATGAAAAATAGCCTCTTGGCTAACTCTTGCACATTTACTGAAATGTTTTTATCAATATGCACTGTACTTATTAAATCAACCATACTTTTTTTTACACTTGAATACACTTTTTTGACTATTTTCATATGTTTTAGTGTGCAGATAGATGTAGTTTGCAAATGCAACACTGTTTGTGTATTTTGTGTGGGTGTGGACTAATCCAAGCAACTAAGCCCACTAAACCTATTAACCTAGATCAGCTCCTGCTGAGACAGCTTGTGCTGTGGCTTCCTAGAGTGGTAATATCTGCCTGCGTGTGCGTGTCTGTGTGTGTGTGTGTGTGTCTGTGTGTGTGTGTGTGAAGGGGACATGTACCGTTACATGTGCATGTGTTATGATCGCTTGACTATGGATCGCTAACCCTGAGGATTAAGGGCTGTTTGTGATATACACTTGCTGTGGTAGATCAGAATCCCAACGATCGGAGACGGAGAACCAGAGAGGCGTTCAAACACACAGCTGATCAAAATACTTAGTTTACACTTTTTTTGCAAGATTCCAGAAATCCTATTCACAGCTTTCAGTCTGCGGATATGTCTGATAATGTGCCGCATATATTATGTCTGTTGATATCATCTCGCGCAACACTTTTACATTTCAGATCGCTTTCTCGCAGTCGCTGGTTTATTGTATGCGTACCTGTTTTGAGTGCTGAGGGTCCGCTTGCAGTCACGCTGTAGACCTGGAGGAACTCTCTTGGCCTGCTGCCCCCAACAATATTGAAACCAAACCCTCTGGAGCCCTTGATCAAGTGTGTATGCAGAGGGAAACCTCTGAGCTCCCCAGGCTGGTCTGTGAACCCTGTTGGAAACCGAAAATAAGCAGAGACAGAGAGAGAGGATCAGATATTGATGATGCTCCCCTCAAAAGAAACATTGTGAAAGTCTTCAAGATATCAGGGATTTACAAAAAAGAGAAAACAATGAGTAAAATCAGTGAAAGAGATGAGTGATAACAGTTTAAGTTACTGTGTGTTTATACGACTCAATGGTTCCAACTGATGGGTTTTAGGAGTGAGGGAAAAGAGAGAGAGCGAGTGAGAACGTTGCAATCGCCAGATGTCTTTTAACAAAGAAATGCCTATAATTAAGTAGACACGCCCACAAATCAACGTTGTGGGTGGAAAGATTGCATTAAAAGCAGAATACAATGCAGACTACCCTTTTAAAATCATCCATGTAATCCATTAGGTTGACTCAGCTCGACACAGCAATCTGGGATTTATAATTTACTATTCACTCTCACTTTGCATTAAAATATTATTACAAATTGTATTATCTTATCTCATCCCCTATGTTTCTAATGTGGCGCATCAGTCATTTTAAGTGGCATAAATTTAAACACTCAACACACAATAATGGAGCTCATAACACCTTCTGCTGGAGAGGAGAGGGTACTGCACTCTACTGAGAAGCTGGAATCACGGCACTGGAACAGATGGCTTCCTTACAATTTGCAATCAGCCGTGTCAGTCAGACATCGAAAAGTAGATGTCGTCCTTGTTCTTTTAACAGCGAGTCATGTGACCACATTATAAAATGAAGTCGGCAGTCACGTGCCAGCCCCGGGTCGACTCTGCCAGACACAGCAGCGCGTCTGGCTCCTTGCCAGCAGCGCCGAGCTCTGGGCTTTAATCACTTACACGTCTCCGTTCAGCTAAAAAGCTCATTCCATCTCATTGACTCCAACAAGCTGGCTCTGTCTGTTACTTCCGTTTCATTCTTGAGAAATATGGATGCTTCTTTCAGGCTGTTCGACGGTTCAATGTGTCACAAGTGTTGCAATCATTACATCCATAAAAGAAAGAAACGAAACAAAAAAAAAGCTCACACTCGTTTTTGTAGACGGTCTCCCTGCTTGAGCCTCGGAGACTCTGCCAGTTGGTCCTCTTCGGGTGGCGACTTGAAGAGACAAAGAAAAACAGAAACGGGGAAAAAAGATTCCAATCTCTTCAGAAACATAATAGTTTGGGGTATAATTCGACAGCCGTGGAATTGAATACGCTAGAACAGATGCCTCCGCCGCCATGACAACGCTGCAGAGCGACTTTGCTGATTTCTGAGCATGTTTAAAGGAAATAGCTGTACATCCTTTGGATACGCGTATTCGCTTGAGATAAGAAGATTGATTAGTATTCCGACTATATCTGGATTAAAACACAGATTTGCACTTTAGTAGCACTTGAATGGCTCTTATTATGGTACTTTTGTAGTTTGACTATGTTGAGGAAATGTTACTTTCTGTACTCTGGTTGTTCTTAGTTTGTACTCTAGGTTGAAATGCACTTATTGTAAGTCACTTTGGATAAAAGCATCTGCTAAATGACATGTAATGTAATTAGCTTAGCTTAGCATTGACACGTTCAAACACAAACTCTCATGATCTGTAAATACAAGGCTCCATCTTTTTGACTATTTAAAAAATCTGTGTACAAAAATTAAAGTTACAGGAATTTCTGGTCATGTTCCATTTCGTACAGTGTCTCCTACTGTGGACCGCCGTGTTTGTCGTCAGCGCTGAGGTTAAAATCACAGAAGCCTAATATGCCTGAATATGAACTATTGATAAACTCTGTCAAATTCATTGAATGCATTTTAACTCTAAATCTGTCCTTCTGGTCACATGACATCTATTGCACCTGTCCATCCTGGAGAGGGATCCCCCTCTGTTCTCTCCTGAAGGTTTCTTCCCTTTTTCCCCCCTGAAGGGTTATTTGGGAGTTTTTCCTGATCCGATGTGAGGTTTTGGGGCAGGGATGTCTATGTGTACAGATTGTAAAGCACTCTGAGACAAATTTGTAATCTGTGAAACTGGGCTATACAAATAAACTGAATTGAATTGAATAGAAGCTGGTGTGGAAACAGACTCAAAGTGGCTGGATGTAGTGACAGCTTGTTGTTTTTTTGCACTTAAGTACGAATTAAACAAATATACATATAACGTCTGAAATCCGTGCGCCTCAGAGGTGTTATGTCATCGCTTCAGACAGGGTGGAGGTTTCCCATTTCCAGTCTTGATGCTAAGACAAGCTGACCAGCTCGTGGCTTCAGCCTCATACTTAGTGAACAGATAGGGAACGGGTATTGATCTCTGCAGGAAATACTCACTCCGCGTAGAGAGGCTCTCCTGTGTCGCTGAAGGCCGGCTCCCAGTGATCCGGCATCACGCCTCTCACCCTGGCTCCACTTCTGCCGCCGATGATCCCGTTCTCTACGGCGCGACTATCCCCGCTGCTGGATGCCCGAGGCCGCCCGGGGGACCGATGGCTCGTCGGGACGCTGCTGCTCACACCTGCAGAGCCTCCTGTAATTACAGAGACACCAATGAGCGATGCACATCTACATTGAACAGCGGTGTGGTTATTTCACAGAAACAAGAGGGGGGAACATGTCTCCTGCTTTCTGCAACAACGTCATGCTGGCAAATCAATGTCAGGCAAAAGGACCTGAGGTCAGCATCTTTGTCATCCCTCTGAGGAGGCGGAGTGTGTGACCACGCATACTGCACTATCAGACAAATGCGCTTTTTGTGTGTGTTTGTTGCCGAGCTGTCCTTGTCGCTGTCCTCCAGGTGTGAGCTCCAGCCTGGATCTGAGAGATGTAGGACATAACACGGGGCATCCGGAGTCCCGCTGTACTCGGCAAGTGCCGCCGAACCCATCCACCCACATAGTATCACTTCAGGAGAGGACTCAGCTGAGGTCAGGCTGTTGGATGGCGGTCTTAAAACTACATCCTGCCTGAATCCTAAATCCACTCCTCCAATCCAGGCCGCCTGCTGGCCTACCTGCCGGTTTAGAGCACCTGCGTTTCTCACCTCCCACTCTACCCACCTCTCTCTTATCTGCTGCACCATTCTGGCTCCCTGCCTGCACCTTTTCTAACACTCAGCCTCCCTACCTGCCTCCCTCAACACCCTATGTCGTTGCCTTGCTCCCTTACCTTCACCACCTAATCTTATACACGCCTGTTCAGCTTGTGTGTTCTTGATTCTTGTTGCCATCCCTTCTCCAACTCTCCAACACTGCCCTCATGATTTAATCTACATAGATGATTTGACTAACAGTGGCTGAAATTGCAGTTTTGATATACTTGTACTGTACTTCAGTACTTCTATCTCATGTTATGCCATTTTATAACATATTATACAGTTTGTTGCTTGTGATCTCGAATAAAAAACACTGATGTTGAGAATCTTAAGTCACATTTCTGATTTTCTTTTCTGATTTTACATCTAAAATATATATTTTTTTCTTTAAAGCATCCGTATTGACTGTGTTAAAGCTATTCCAGTGAGACTCTTTCTGCTCCCTTGTCACATGACTTTTCGAACACCTCATGTGTGCATATCTGCTTACCTCCCTGCCTGCTCAGCCTGACCTTCCTTTGGAGGTGATCCAGCGATCGATGGGGCCACAGCCCCACTGAGAGTTTAGAGCATACTAATCGTGATCATGATTGATTCATTTTGGGTATCAGAAACTGGAGCTATAGATATAGGGGCAATGCAGTATTTAGCTGCCGGCTCGTGTGCAGGCCTTAAGAGATATATGTATATATATACGTTTGACTTCACAATGACGAGACTCCACGATGGCTGTACGGCCTTGCCCACTCATCTTGCAAAGTACACCAGGTTCAGATGTACTCACCCGACAGACCTGAGTCTTCCTCACTGTTCTCTCCGTCCTCTGCCGACTTCTCCAGGTTGTTGAGGGATCTGCTGCGTGTGCGGAAGTTTCTGAGCAGGTTGCGATGCTCCTGATAGGTGATGGGCGGGCTCTCTGCGCTGACGTGAACGGGCCGGGGTGTGCCGTAGTAATTACCTGAGACGGGGGAGAAAGGCGTCTTGAGAAACGACATTGCAGTTAACGAACACGGCGGACTATACGATTGTGTGTGAACGCCCGGTGTCGTAATGTAACATTCATAGACATTAACCGAAGGTGGTCAGTGACAACACACAGTCTGGATTTACGTATTACGTCATTATGCACATGAACAGCACTACACACTGCAAAAAGTCAGCCTAAAAAAACAAGGAAAAAAAGTAATGAAATGAGGGAATATTACTTGAAATAAGCCAAATTATCTGCCAACAGAACAGGAAAATTTGACTTGCCAAGATTTCTTAAAACAAGTGAAATGCTCCAACATTAAAACTGCCTTGTAAGAAGAAATATATTATCTGTCCAAAAACAATCATAGATTGCCTTAATTTGAGATATTTCATCTTACTTAGATTTAAATGTTTGCAGTGCACGCCTGAATGCATGTCCATCATGTCTCCTCTGAGAACATCTACTGTGTATATAGACAGTATATTCCCAGTTCTAGCCATCTGCTCCTGTAACTAAAGAAGACATTTATTAAATTACTTCCATCCCTCCATTCGGTGCATGGAGATCCAAATGGGTTGAGGGGAAACATTAGGTTACTGAACTCCTCAACAAGTTCACCGTCCGTTACCATTTACTGCGGTTTCTGCAGGCTGCGGAGCCACAGTGCTGCTGATACTCCCTTTGCTTTACTGAGGCGATGTCAATGTTGCATGGAAGGCAAGTCAGAATGACATTTATTGCCCCCATTACACTCTTACAAATGATGGATGCTAATGTATGGACGCTTAATAATCAGAGGCAGTACTCTGACCCTGAGGGTGGGAGGAGCCTGCAGACTGACGGCATTAATAAGCTTAAAGAGATGGCAACTGACTATCCCTTTATGAAATCTGTAAACCTTATTTATAAACGCTGTACCGGCTCTGTTCAAATGTAACCACATGTATGGTCAACATGTTTTATCTTCCCAGGGTCAGCTGCATACATTTAGTTATATGTGTATTGGCTACAGACTGGTCTTAAGATTGTCAGGTTAGACCAGTCTAACCAAACCTGTTGCATGTGTATTAAGACTGACTATGAGGGAAGACTGACTTTGTTCAGTAATGTTCCCCCTGTGAAATTTGTTTACAGCCACGTAGGCTACCCCCTGACCAGCACTACACAGAGCTGGGCCATCAGGGTCTGATTTATAATATAATATATCCAATTCATACATTCATATTTAATTGAATATTTATTTATTTTTAATGGATACAAATGTTGTATATATTTAGATAAATCTCTCGTACCCCCTTGTGTGCCTTCATGTTGAGAACCAGCGTGTTCGAAGGTCTCGTTACTGTTAGCAAACCATTTCAACTGTTTATAAATTAATGTTACTTTTAGATAACCGCTTCAACTTTCAGCGAACTACTTTAACTTTGAAACAAATATTTGAGCTAACTATTTTAACTGTTGCTTTTAGCTATTTTTAGGAAACTGTTTAGCTAATGTTTGCTAACTTTTTCAACCGTGCTTGTCCATTATTGGGGATTTTTGCAACCGTACCACAATTTTGAATTATTTCGGAATATCTTAAATGGTTATAACAACTGTTGGATTAATGTTATTTACCTTTTCCTGGTAATTATGTATCTTTCTCCTCTGTGAAATGTCCTGTTTCATATGCATTGGTCTTACATGTGTCACTCTTATGGAAGCGTTATGCAACAGGCACATTTAAGTCTATTTTTTAGTCTGACTTATAGCTCTATATAAGACAACGTCTAGATCTATGCATAAGCGATTGGCACTGTGGAGTCTTCATCAACCTAAGAGTCCCTCTTTCAGGAAGTAGCCGGGCACTTGTGAAACCACAATTGGACATTTTTACCCTTTTTTATGCATTGAAACAATAATTAGGCCTGTTGAGTCAACTTCACCTTTGAACTTTCCACTCTCAAGAAGTGCTCCCAACTCCTCCAAGGAGAAGAACTCCTCAATGTTGACAAAGTTGTAGTCTATGCCTGAGATTTCCCCATCTGTAGGCTGCCTGGTTGTACCTATAGGAGAGGCGGACGACAGGATATATTATGTCACACATCTGAGCCACGAGGATAGAAATACCGCTTACTCAAGCACGGACGACATGCCAATTAATCACGGCCTTTTCCTCTCATCGTGGGTCATTAATCTTTATTTAGTCTTTAAATAAAACAACAATCTCAGCAAACTATAAATAGTCCAAGCATTACGGTTGACAAATTATACAGCGAAAGTACAACAACCTCATAGATCTCTTCTGTTTTTATCTAAAGTTATGAACAATCTTAAAAGGAGTTTAAAAAAATAAAATTGTAATTCAGCATCATTTTACGATAACAATTATCGAGTGACCTCTTCAATTACAGCATCTGGGTCTTGGTGTAAAGTTAGTCGCAGGTCAACAGATCATCCGCCCACAAACCAAAATGTGCCCTTCGCTGAAACCTAATGATGACGTAGACATTTACTAGACACTCTTCATAATGAAGGAATCGCTGAGAAAATAATGAAACACGGATGAGACTCTGGGAAAGTCTTAAAGTCTTTCTCACTATAGCAATGATCTCATTAACCTTGGCCCACAGTCCACACTGTGCCAATGCACACATTATTATATTATTATTGGCACAATGTTTTCTGTGTTCTGACCAAGATCGTCTCGCCATTAAATACTACATGTCCAGGCATGTAGTGTGAAATATATCACGTTCTTATACGACTCATCATGTCAAACCTGATGGAGTGATTTTCATTTGCAAATTAAACTACAAGGCGCCGATCTGACCTTGAGACAAGCAATTACTTTCCCCGAGTCAAAATCCCACCAAGCCCAAACTAAAGACAAATCTCCGTCCTTCTCCTGGAGGACCACGTGTGATGTCAGTGTGGGGTCGGCGGGAGGGAGTCACACCCACATACCCTGTAAAGCCCATGATTAATGCACCGCTGTCCTGGAAGCAGCTCTTCCAGCCACAATGACACATGCAGGACTGCACAGAGCATGCACGCAAACACACGTAGGCTAAAAATAAAACCCGCAATGAACACTCACGCACACTAAAGCCAACCTACAAGTGTAGACACACTAACATTAGAGAGCATGAGGCATCTCCATGAGTCTGACCTCTACTTCCTGTAGCACAAAGTGAGTTTACTGTATTCCATGTGTCCCAATTGGCCACAAAGGATGAGGCACTGGCCTCTAATTATTTTTCTGGCAGTTACGTATATTTCTGTTTGCTCTGATCACAAAAGCCAATGCAAAAAAAAAACATGATGGCAAACGTCTACACAAAGACCTAACAGGAATCACAAAAACATTTGTATATTTATCTCACTATTTAGCTGGAAGCTGGGACATCAAAATGTTTTGCACTTTTGCATAAATAAATGACACAACGGCTTGTTAAACACTGACTAATTCTCTGTTGATGGACTCACAATGAGTTTTCCGATGCTCTGCACTTCCCAGAGGCTCGACGGTTGTCTCCAGAGAAATTTGAAACCTCACTTCCCGGCTCATTATGACACTGTCTGGTGCTTTGAAGGGGAATTAGATAGGCTGATGTGATTGCGCCGTCATTATAGCTCGCAACAACTCCACCTGCTGATACTGAGCGATGAATTCAACCCACTTTGCAACGAGGTTGAGTTTGCAACACACAAAAACGCAGATTTGTACTGAAATTAGAGGTCTCCGTGTCTAATTAAAGATCTGACGGGAAATGTGATGACACCAGACATGTGGGTAAATCTTCACCTCCCCTCAGGACACACAGTATCTCTCCAGCTGATATGGCGCGAGGCAGGGATTCATTATCTATGCACCCTCCTAGGAAATATATATGACATGTCAGCGGGGGGGGGACGGGATAGATTATTGACATCTTCTTTCCCGCCTGTCCCTCTAGGCGCCGCACACTGATCCCCGGGGAGAGGGGTGAGGTGGGGATTGAAGAGGTAATTGCACAGAACTCGGTATCAACACCCAGAGAGAGCTGTCTGTCACCATCGCTGCACACAAATAGCTAACAAAGAATCCCACAGTTGAAAAGGCCGCAGACGGTCGCTGCCTGACAAATCCAGAGCGAGCACATTAACTAAATGATGATGTTTCTTATCTCTGACTCACTCTGAAGACAATTAGAAAAGTCCTTTATGGAGGAGACTGAGAAACACAGACAGCCTTGAAAGCATGACATTGGCTCTGAATCATCCAAGGGCACATGTACAAATGATGTGTGCGATTATCCAAATATGGAAGGAGGGTTAATGTAAGGTCTTGCACACAGAAATGACTGTATGAGAATGGGGAAACAAAAATGTCTGGTTTAGTTTAGTCATACTAATGTAATAGAAAGCGTTGCTATATAATATGTTTGTTACAGAAACATGTGTACCTGCTCACAGTAACCACCCAGTCTGCTTCAGTACGAGCACACAGCAATATTCACTTTTAATGTAATGTAATTTTAATGTACCCTATATTATTGATACTGTAGCCTGCATTTACTTGATTCTGTCATTCATTTCCATTTTTATGCACTGCCCTCCTGACTGAGCCGTTGTAATGATATTTATTGCATCAGTGCCAACTCCAATATCAGAGAACATTGTCTCATCAAACGGATGCAGGGACTGACATACTCTCTAAATACCACGGCGATACTAAGCCACGGTTTAATAAGAGCAAAGAGCATCGACATGTAAGAAAGGCCTCATTCTATCTTTACTTCCTTATAAAGTAGTATCACATTGAAAGACTGAAACTATGCTTTGTGAGCAATTGAAGCTAATCAGCTAGATCTCAGGTAATTTAGATTATCGACAAAATAACAAATTACAGCAAAGAGTCTCCTGAGACAGGAGGAACATACGTATGATCCTGAAGGGGGCCACAATGAGCCACTGATGAAACCTCCTCCTCAGCATCAGGCATAGCTGCCTCCTCGATGGAAAACAACAAAATGACAACAACAACAAAAATAGTCTCCTCTACGTCTACGAGTCGTCTGAGAATCAGACGTGAAGGTTTCCACGATCTCTCGGGATCAAGCGAGCGCGTGCGTTGGAATCGGCAGGAGAACGACGGCATCTTACTGTGACATCTCCAGCAGATCAGAGGATTACACACTGGGAGGGCTGAGCCCGCCTTGTTGACACTCGCACTAAAAGAAATAACTCAAAGGTGGGAATTCGTTCCCAAAGTTTGACACCAGCAGCAGGGGAAGGCTGCGTTGCTTATGTAGAGTACTACTGCACTGTGCCAATAAATACAGTGTACACACCAAACATTGACCGACTGTTTTTTCTAAATTGGATTATGCCAATCCTCTTTATTCATATTCTAAACTGGCTAAAAGCTCTATTATTTATTTGGGCAATTTACTCCCTGAGCAGCTGCTGGTAGACGCACGCATGATGGGCTGAGTATTAAAAAAGCTTAATTAAAAAATAAAGCAGCAATTTTAACACATGAAGAGAGACAGTTTTATCTTTCAATGGACCGTCACGTGAGTTTTGACCTGGCCTGTGTGTCATGGTGGCAGACTGTCCACACATGACCTACTTCCTGGACTAAAGGAGAGATTAGCAACACGGCCACACACAGTTAAGACTGTGGACGCACTCGGGGGTCTGTCTCCTCCGTATCTAGCACCTGAACAGGAAAAAACAAACTAAACAGAGAATTACATCAGAGGCACAGATCTTTCTCAGAAAATCCCTACACGGCTTCTGTATCCTCTCAAGTGACGTCATACTGGAGAGGATTACGACAGCAACAGATGTACAACAACTAGCTGCCTTTGGCTGCCATTGTGCTTGATTCATACGCATCAAATCCAAACTACGTGTGCAGACTACGGGCCGCTGATACAAAAGCTGCATTGATAAGAAGAACCTGTCAAACACAATAACCAGCTCATTTAATACCATCTTACCACCACCCAAACAAATTAATAGCACAGGAGGGACGATTGTAGGGAGGCTGACTAGGAGGATAAACCCAGCAACAATGCATTTTTTCAATTTTGCACACTCTGTCTATATTTAATTTATTTTTGTATTTTATATTTTACTTTTACTTGTATACATCTATATCTTTCATCCCTGTTTTTTATATTTTATATTTTATTCTCGTGTGTTTAGTATATTTATTTATTGATGACAAATTTCCCTTCTGGGATTATTAAAGTATCTATCTATCTATCTATCTATCTATCTATCTATCTATCTGTATCTATATCTATATCTATATCTATATCTATATCTATATATATATATATATATATATATATATATATATATATATATATATATCTCAATACAGTGTTGCTATGGAAATGTAAAAACAGATTGCACATTAATTTTCTGTCTGACTTTTTTCTTATAACCAGATCTTATAACCAGATTTTATAACGTGTCTATTTCTTTTCTCATTGTTTCTGCTTACATACAGTGAGACAATTAAGTGGAGCGAACAGTTCTGTGAGATTAGAAGCCAATTAACACTGATGTATTCACACGGAGGTAACAACGAGGTGTGTTATTATTCATGAGGTCCGTAACTTAAAGAGTAACTTCTGTAAGTTCCACCATTTTCTCACGTTTTTCAGAGTGACTAAAGGAGACGAAAACATTTTTATTTATTGTTATGTATACTACGCTACTAATGGTGCTGTTTTTCAGATTGTAATTCTAAGTGTCAGATTAAATTATGGAAGAATCCGACAAGTTAATAGAATATTATTATTTACCTTTCGCTTGATCTTATCAGTTTATTATTATATGTTTCACTGTGGGAAGTCTCGTTCTGAAATCTGGCGTCACATCCACATTGTCAAAATTAGCTAAAAATTCAGCCATGACATTGAAATCTTTTTACAAAACATTAGGCTACGGTTTGACACAACAACAAACAGTAAGAAAGACGTTTTATCACTCAGTGGCAACATTTAAGCACTTTTTAGGGGAAATAAACTGGCGGTGAGGAGTTGTGGCGAGCGATAACATTGCAGCCCGTCTGTAACTCGAACCAATTAAAAAAGATCGTATCCCATTAGTCACTTTGACACACTGAGACATTGGGAAATAAGGTCCAGGTTAAAAAATACTAGAATTACGCTTGAAGAGAGATATGCCTGGATTGATTAATATCATGGGCATGATGAACATGTACCTATACATGGGAAATATACAGAATATGGGCACACAACCGCAAAAGATCTGCACAGGAGACTTAAAGCACGCACTGAGACAAAATATTAAAAAGTCAAGTTATACAGAGAACAACTGTGTTGAATGCAGGAAGAAAATCACAAAAAGGGGACTCACAAGGTACAGCGCGGAGGTAGAGGTTCTCTCGGATGGCGTGCTGAAGTTGGCTGTCCACCGAGCCGGGTGGGAAACACTTGCTCAGATACAACCTGAGATCCTTGCACAACGTGGAGCCTGAGGGAAGGGCAAAGACACACGTGTGGCAGGGAGAGCAAGAAGTGGAGAGGGAGGAAGAGATCACGGGAGACATTAAGAAACCAGCTCAGTAAGCACAAGCACTCTGCTGCTGTATGTTCACTCTGAGATGTGTTTGTGGCCCCATCAAATAGAGACTGAAGTTTATTTAAATCTTTACTGCTGCCAGGCTTGATTTAACACCGTCACCTTACAACCGAGGCTTCCACATTCACGCCTACTGATCTGATTATCTCATATAGACCCTGACTATAAAATGTGTTTACCCGACCCCCTCGTGCGTATATAACAACCTGTGGGTTAATTGCTCCAGACACAACAGTTGAAGCTGTCATCAGGCAGAGCTAGCTGCTCCTCGCGGCTACGCTTCCTCTATCTGATCTCAAGTGCTTTACGGCCTCTGATGACAGGTCCCTCGCCGTTATGGATTGGCTGAGAGCATCTTTAGCCTGACAGACGACCACTCTGTCGGTGCTTCCCTTCCAGGCCGCCACCCAGCTATCCACGCACCTGTCACCCCACCGTCTGTTACGGTCGGCTCTGCCCGGTAGCAGACTCAATTGTGTGCTATTAAAAAACGTCACAGCGGTATTGCTTTACTGCTGCGGGCGGTCATCTGCACGTGCAAAGCGCTGAACCTAGCCAGCTGCCTTGTAGAGGAAACGATGGGCTTTTGTTCATTATGTTATAAAACAGCGGCCGTTGAAGTATGTTGAAGAGCAACAATTTGATCTCGCCATCAGCTCTCTGAAACATATGGGCGACCATTAAAGCAAGGCAGGGAGGTGTCAAGGTTAAAAGAATACAAAGAAGAGCTACGAGGGCAATGCTGAAACCGGCGAAGGAACCTTAAAACTTGATGGACAGATCGTATTACTGCTCTACGGCTTTTTGTCCACAGAGCACCAGGATTAGAGTCGAAACCTTTAAACCTGCAGCCCGCCTCTGGGGAATGCAGCCTGGCGTCCTGTATTTGAGAGGCTGGAATAAAGGGACTTGTAGTAGGAGTAGGAGGTGTGGTACAGCAGCACAGTGCATCAGCTCATCCATCACTGTCACACACCACAAGCAGTCAAGCTGCCCAGGGAGGACCGGGCTGACTTTAGAAATGATAATGGATCTACCAGCAGCAGAGAGACCAGGAGCAAAGGTCCCCATTAAAACCCTGCGGCCAAATCAGCTATCAATCTGGCGAGCGAGGCCATCGGGAGCGGCGGTCCGGTGACACCCCGGTGACATATTGCGTTCTTCAGAGCCAACAAAGACATCCGTTCAGCCTCCTGTTCTAAACATCAAGGCCTCCCACGGGTGACAGACAACTTCATCACCACACTCTTGTCATGTGTCATCCTCCAGTCTGACCTCCTACCCCCCTGTTGACCGAGCACCTTGACATATCCGGTACTAATTGACGAGTGCAACATCAGCATCAGAACGCTGCAGATTTGGCTCGGGAGAGTCAGCCGAGGGTTATTAAGTAACATTACTATGGATGGCAGACTGGCAGCCAGATTGTTTGGGTGTAGTCCGATGAAGTATAAGAGCAATGGTGTGAACGTAAAGAGTAACAAGTTTAAATGTTAGATGTAAGGCATTATTATGGGCGATGTGTAATACCATGCCAGGAGCAGAAGGAGAGGCCATGCATGTTATGTCCATACTGCTCCTTGACTGGATGCTGATTATTTGCCCGCCCATCAAAAGAATGAGCCACAGACTAATGCTGAGTCATACCTGGGGACACAGTTTTGATGCGGATAGGATGAGGGCAGGAGTTGAGGACGCCCCGGACATCTCCTAATGTCATCCCCAACACCGGTGTTCCCCCAATCTCGAGGATGACATCCCCCACTGTGAGCACGCCTCCCGGTGCCGACGTGACAAAAGGAAACTCTCCGTAATCTGCTCCTCCACCAATGGCGATACCCAGCTCCCCCGACGAGTCCAGCAACGGGACGAAGCTGTCCTGCACTTTGGATCGCCAGTGCAGCTTCTTCACCGCCGGCTTAGACATGGCAAATGAGCTGGAGAGGAAAGATGACAGGCTTGAAGAGTGTGCAGGAGAGAAATGCAAAAGTGTCAGTTACAAAACCATCTAAATATCCTCTGACTTCAGGCAAAAGGTTGTTTTGATGAGTAACCTTTATCAGTTGTCGACGTCTGAGGTCTGGGGAGTAGGATTTAGCAAAGGTCATGAATAATTCCAGCTAAACGGGATAGGATGTTTTCCCTGGGAGCACGGCAGGCTGGAAGTCTGGAACAACACAACAGGTGAACCGTGACTTTGTTTTCTGCCAACACCCTGCAGCACTGTCCGCCCAAAAGAACCCGATGGACAATCCCTCATCTTGATTGTGCTTGCTGAAGGCCGACTTTATGTTTCCATGTAAACACACGACAAAGGAGTTTGTGCACATTCCAGCAGGTCTTCAGTCATGTGGGAAAATCTAGTGTGTGTTTAGAGGTGCGGGTCATTTAATGAATACACACACAGGTGACAGGTGAGCTAAGAACCTGTAGCTGAAATCAAACACTGCAGTACCTTTTGTATCTGAAATGATGCGTTCAAAGAAATATTGATTGTGATAGACTTTCCTGGACAGTGAATAGCTTTTATTTATTTTCTTATTCTATTGTTTGCTCAATGCATCATGTTTCCTGGAGAGCAGCTGTGTGTGTGTGTGTGTGTGTGTGTGTGTGTGTGTGTGTGTGTGTGTGTGTGCGTGCGTGTGTGTGTGTGTGTGTGTGTGTGTGGGCTGAGGATGTAGCTGACATGGTGAAGATTTGTTTGAGTGGACAGTGGCTTGACAGCTGTGATGTCCGGAGACGGCGGTCAACGTGTCTCTGACATCATCAGAGCTGGTCTCTGTCACCTTGACCCACGAAGGACAACAGACGTGGGGAAACAGAGTCCGAAAGACACACGTGGCGTGTATGTTATAGATTATCAAATAAAGAGTTTGACATTTTTTAATATGTTATACTTTTCTTGCCAGGAATTAGATGAGAAAATTGATGCCACTCTTGTGTCTGTCCGTTAAATGTGAAGACTGGAACCAGGGGACTGTTCGCGTAGCTTAGCGTTAAGATTGGAACCAGGGGACTGTTAGCATAGCTTAGTATTAATTGGAACCAGGGGACTGTTAGCGTAGCTTAGCATGAAGACTGGAACCAGGGGACTGTTAGTGTAGCTTAGCATTAAGACTGGAACCAGCTGGGGACTGATAATGTAGCTTAGCATGAAGACTGGAACCAGGGGACTGTTAGTGTAGCTTAGCATTAAGACTGGAACCAGGGAACTGTTAGTGTAGCTTAGTATTAATTGGAACCAGGGGACTGTTAGCGTAGCTTAGCATGAAGATTGGAACCAGGGGACTGTTAGTGTAGCTTAGCATTAAGACTGGAACCAGGGAACTGTTAGCGTAGCTTAGCATGAAGACTGGAACCAGGGGACTGTTAGTGTAGCTTAGCATTAAGACTGGAACCAGGGAACTGTTAGCGTAGCTTAGCATGAAGACTGGAACCAGGGGACTGTTAGTGTAGCTTAGCATTAAGACTGGAACCAGCTGGGGACTGATAACGTAGCTTAGCACGAAGACTGGAACCAGGGGATTGTTAGAGTAGCTTAGGAAAACATGTTTCCTAAATGTCAAACAATTCCTTTAAACTTACTTTGGCGCACCTACACTGATGGAAACATGCTTGAATGCAATATTCCTAATGGACGATCCTGATCTCCAGTTCCATTGTGGTCAGGAGATTAGCAATTACACATCACACCAAGATCCAATCCTCTTAACAACTGTGTGACCATGACGACCCGGCAGGGAAGGGATGAAAGGCCCAAAGCTCCACTGAGTGCAACGCCCAACCCGGACTGAGCAGGTCCAGAGCGCCCAATGAGTGAGAGAAGGACAGGGTGTAATAACTAATCCTGTGTACACTTGACTAGTCATTCACCTGGCAGATCTGACAGGGATCCTCTTCTTCCGGCCTCCCTCCTACTGCTTGATTAAAAGTGGCTTTTTATAAACAGAGATAGACACATGGGGGAGAGGAAGGCAGGGAGTGGAAACGGATTAGAAGAGAAGAAACAGAAATAGGGTAAGAATGAAAAGTGTAATTCATATGGATTGTATGTGATTTTTTGGCCCAGAGGTCAGATAGAGATGGAGAGGCGCGATACAGCCTGATGTTGGCGTAGGACTCACTTGTTTGACCTTGCAGGATTTCCGCTCAGGCCACAGTCAGAGTTTGGGAAACGATTGAGCCGGTTCATCGAGAACCCCAAAATGTACAAATCGCTTCTCGTTTCAAAGCCCGTCACTGTTGCCTGAGCACATTTGAATAAAACACGGTTGAACAAGTAGCTCTGTTTACGTCGCCGTGTTTCAACCTCAAATGATGCTTATCACTTCACCCTTGCCAAAACGTGCCCCCGGTCCCTCTCTCTCCACCCCACTGAGACCTTCTGCGGCTGCACCGTCGACCTGCTTCTCCAAAGCCGTCCAGCCGTCCGCCCACACAGAAAACCCAGTAATACCGCTTGCATCAGAAGAGCATAACAACCACGGCGTCCACTTTCTCCATCTAATCATTCGCAACGATTTCCCCTGTGCATCAGTCCTGAACAATAATTCAGTAAGCCGTTAGTCCCTTTGTGCTTTATCTAAAGATTTCCGAGCAGTTGGCCGTTATGATTAAAACGCTAAGAATAAAACAACCCAGGGTATTACCCTGTCCTATAAACAGTCACAATGTGTGTCTACGCTACACGCACGGACGCAGCGCGTTGCCCCGGCTTCGGCCCTTGTCGTTACCCCCTGCGTCTGACGGGGGTTTAATGAGCTACGGCCTGTCATGTCCGCTGAAGCCCGCACTCGTCCCGCCGCAGACACGCCCTGACGCTGCCCTGACGCCGCCCTGACGCTGCGCCGCTCTGCCGTTGGTGTTGATGCTGCAAACGGGCCACTGCGCGCTCATCTTACTGTGTGCACTCAAAACACACCGCGAGGTAGCCAACGGCGGCGTGGGGAGGAATGTGTCGTTGGGATCGCAGTGATCTAAACGGATAAGAGAGTCGGGTACTTCTGTGTTTTTGATGTGCAATAAATGCAATTTGGTATGTGATGTCACCTCGTGGTGGGGATGTTAAGCCGGTGTGAAGTTTACCGTGTTCACCATATTAGCTTAACATGTTCGCAAGCAAACTGAATTTCCGCAAGAGGGATGAATATAGTATATGTTCTAATATCTTCTTACTTATCAATAAAGAGCTGAGGGTATTGATATATATATATATATATATATATATATATATATTTATATATATATATTATATATATATATATATTATATTATATATATATATTTTTTTATATATTATATATATATATGTATATATTATATATATAGAGGAAAACAAATGTAACAAATGTTATCCAATAGTTATTGAGATAATTCACACACAAAAAAGTCAGGGGATCATGAACGAGTTGGATTCGTCATCTGGGAACCATGAAATAAATAGTCTCACATCGGTGGACCGGCCGTTATTGTGATCCCAAGAGCCGTGTTACGAGCATTAAAAACCGCATATGAATTACTCCAGATGAATTATATCCAGCCAACAACATATTTATCCGATTTAGAGGAGGACATGGTTTCAAGGATATCTAGCCCTATAAAAAGAATGCTCTATTGAGATTTCTGACCTGTAGGTCAGGAAAGAGCTGACCAACACAGATCTTGTTTCACTGACTTCCTCTTCCGCAGCGACCTGCTCAGGAATTCTTCAGCCTGCAACTCCCGGCCCTCCAGAGTCCTTTCAAACCACAGCAATCTGCCAAAACACAAATCCTCCTGTCTTCGAGGCTATTCTCGGGAGTTGTTTTTTTTTGATTTACTCAAGATAATTGTTTAAATCAAAAATCAAAGGGCATAAAGCAAATGCTCAAGGCTATAGTGTGTGTCGTATAAGCAGCTGCGCCACACAGCGTTTTCTGTTTAAAATGTGCCCTTTAGTTTTGAATCATATGAACACTTGCTTATAGCATCCAGATATTGTTTTCATTGTCTGGATCATCATCAATTCATTGCTTTTAACACAATAATTACATGTTCCTCTAAAGGAGAGACATACTGTAGTTTAAGTTTCATCTTAACAAATTTTACATCATAATTGTTGCTCTGCAATACTACCTTATTATGCAACAGTGATCATGATAAAATTACCCCTATAAATAGCCATATTAACGCATAGTCATGAGCGAAACATATTTATTACAGGACAGACTAAAGTAAGCTGTTATTTCAGGTCGGATCTCGAGGGTCTTACTTTATTAAAGTTACACAGATGAGCTTTGCCATGGAGCTCAATAACTCAAAGTCAACTTAAAGCAAGGAATCAAGGACATGAGGGAATAGCACTTGACATTGGCGTAGAGAGCGTCTGGGAAGACCTTCAGGAGGAAAAAGGTCATGGCCAAAACACATCAATTAAGACGAGTGAATAATTGAATTGCTCGGAAGAAAGCTGCTCTGTTGTTGAGGAGAATAAGAAAACAACATAAAGTTGTCTCAACAGATTTATCCAGCAGGATGAAGTCCAACGTGAACACGCTTCCGTTAGAAGCAGTATTTTAACACACAACCGCACATCTTTACCCATCACTTCTGCTGCTCAACACCTATTCCAATCCCCCCCCCCACACACACACACACACACATAAAAAACCCACACACCCTGTATCAGTGGCATCAGCGAGGCTTTGCGGTGAAAACTGTGACTGTCAGCTCTCGTGATGGTCCCCAATGTTCCCGATGTCTATCTCGATGCCGGCCCTCATCCCAATCAAAGCCGCCTCTCAGCTGGTCGCTCGCTCTCTGACATAATCGGCTTTGACCACAGCAGAGTTGGTGAAACTTCGGGAAAAGTTAGGGAACTTTTCCCAGGATCAGCTTCTGTCGTGAGATGTTGCTCTGATTCGACTCGTAGTAAACGTTCATGTCACTGAACAGCGGCAGTCGTAAAAGCTTCCGTTGGTTTGATTTGGTGGAGCCGTTGCGGCCTCTCTCGGCCGCACTCGGTTCCCACTCAGAATGAAGTCAGCCTGTTGAATTAGCTCAGCTAGAAGGCTCTATGATTTTATACAAGCTTATTTGGTAATGTTTGCACGCTCACAGAAGATTCAGGAGAGCAAATGTGAATTTTGGAGAATATTGATGGACCGACTGCGTGTTTTGTCAGCCAGAGTGTGACCGGCATGCCGATTGGCTCCATTTGTCTCTGCAAGTGCAACAACTCAAGGTTCTTTCTAAGTCTGGATAAGCAGACAGAAGTCTGGAACGACTGATAGTTACATAATAAAGGTACACTGTAAGAGAGCAATCATCAGTACATTATGTATTCATGTTAGTGTGAATTAAATTTAAACGCTAACAGGGATTGTGTTATTTGCTGAGTCATCATTGTAATCATTCAACAAGAAAAGAGTTTGCTGATCTTGCTTCTTGATCTGTAAGTCTATAAAATGTTATTCCAACTTCTCAGACAGCAACTGCCTTGTTCTTTTTGAACAAGTCCAAAGCCCAAAGATATACAACTATCATCTGACTCATCCTCCCTATTTCATGACAACTTATGACTACACTGTAAAAAAAGAACGTAGGTTTTACAGTGAAAAACTGTTAAATCCCAACAGTAAGAGACCGTTAATTCAAAATAGGTTATATTCCGTTTCTATCACATTGCAACACTGTGCATGTATATATCAGCCCAAACAGTAATTTATGCATGTATTTCCTGTAAAAAAAATAATTTGTCACCGTTAATTGTACTAAACATTGTACTGATAACGGAAATACACCGTATTATGAACAATAATCAATACCGTAAATCTTACATTAATAACTTTTAAAAAATACAATCCGTCACTGTTAAATGTACGGACTACTGTGCTGACAACTGAGCTATAACGTTTTATGAAAGTAACAGCCAGCCTTGTAATTTTCACATTTATTGTTTGTACAAAATACAGTTCATAACTTTTAATTGCACTAAACATTGTACTGATAACGGAAATATACCGAAATATGAACAACAATTAATACCGTAGTTTTTGCATTTATTACTCTTACTCGTTAAATGTACGGACTATTGTGCTGCAAATTGAAATATAACGTATTAGGAATGTACCAGTCCTGTATTGTTTAGCAATTATTATTTGCACCGCAAAAATTAAAATCTAAGTAAGCTAAAATATCTTAAATTAAGGCAATCTATGCTTGTTTTTTGACTGACAATATATTTCTTCATTCAAGGCAGTTTTCATGTTGGACCATTTCACTTGTTTTAAGTGTTTTAGTTTTATAAGGTATTAAAACGTGTTCATGAGATTGTGGCAGCTCTCCCCAGTTTGGCCTCGGCTTCTGGCTGGTTGACAATCAGTCAGCTGCTCTCACTGATTGGCAATCAGTCAGCAGCCAATGCTGCTGGTATAAAAGGGGCAGAGCTGGACGGAGAAGAGAGTGAGCAGACGTGTCTGCTCTGTGTAAAATAAAAGGAGGTTTTCCAACGAAAACTCTCTGACCATGGCTGATCCTTGGTGCTGGTGGGGGAAACCCACGGGTGGCGGTGTGAGTCCTGCTACAGTGGAGCCCAATGTGGGGCCCCCTGGAACCCAGCGCCTGGAAGGGATGCAGCCAGATGAGGAGCTGATGAGCAGCTAGGGTCAGATACTGGCCCGGATTGAAGAGATGGTGCGGGTACAGGCGGAGGAGAACCGCCTGTTGCTGGCCATTTTCTTTGAACTTTGTAAAAAAATATAGTAACTCATACAGTTGTACTGTGTTTATCTCTGAGAAAGACTGTAATTAGCTTTACAGTATAACTGCTGATTTTACAAGAATCTACTGTAAAAATGTTTAACATAGCTGTTTTTTCTAAAGCAAATAACCGTAAACAGGGTTATGATATATCCGTTTTTTTAATAGTAATCTACTATTTTTTAATAGTATCTACACTTCTCAAATGTGAATTTTACGGTTTCAAAAATGTATATCGTAATGTCTTATACGTTCTCACTATCTTTTACGGTGAAGGATGGCAACCACAGCTGCCGGCAATTTACCGTATATTTCACAGATTAGTTTTTTACGGTGATTTGTTTTTTTTAACAGTAATTTACCGTAAACAAAAAGCAGTTCTCAAATGTGAACTTTACGGTTTCAAAAACGTATACCGTAATGTCTTATACGGTCTCACTTTATTTTTTACGGTGAAGTTCTGGCAACCACAGCTGCCGGTAATTTACCGTATATTTCACAAATTTGTTTTTTACAGTGTAGAAAAAGAACCGATAATTACGTTCACATTGAAAATGCAGAAGGTAATGTTTTGGCCGGCGTGTATTTATTTGTGAATATGTCCGTTTGTCCGTCCGTTTGTCCGTTTGTCCGTTATTCGTCTAAATCAGACAAAACTGAGCCGATTCTTATGAAACTTGGTGGGATGATTGGTCATGACCCAAGGAACAATCGATTAGTTTTTGGGAGTGATTGGGACAAAGGTCAAGGTCAAGGTCACGGAAAGGTGAAAAACGTAAATTTGCGATATCTCGGTTAATTGGCATCCGATTTGCGTGCCAAATTGTTCATAATTCAATCTTGTGATATGCGAAGGTATGCGCTCTACCGAGTGCCCATTGTAGTTGAATAATGAGTTGCAGAAACATTATCTAATAGGAAAGCATTGTTCTAAGACTGCAGCGAATGACTACTTTTTCACTACTTTGATTAATTAGGTAAATAAAAAGAAGAATTTGAAAACATTTACGATTGGAAAACAAGTCCAACAAGAACGTTTTAAAGCCAAAGCTGACATCTAGTTTACTGTCACAAAAGAGGAAAAGAACAGAGGAGCTGGAACCAGTGAAAGTTAGAATGTATGTTTAAAGAATGACTGAATTTATTAATTAATTATCAGATTAATTTAAAATCCAATTTCAACATCATTAAACTTTCATGCATTTCCAATGATGGTTTCAAGTTAGCCCTCTAGTGAGGAAAACAAACCCTTAACTTGAACCAATCCAACATATCAAGCATTAAGCTAATCTCTTCACTCCAACCTAAAGTGAGGCACACATCTCCTAATCCCAAATATCTTCTGAAACAACTGGTGGCATTAAATTAGATAAAACTGGTGGAAAAGAACGTTCTTATCTGACATCTGTGCCCTGACCTCTCGCCCCGAACACTTCCAACCAACTGTGCGAGCAACGTGGGGCGCACTAAAGCTTCGACACGACGCTCACTCACTTCCAAATCTAGGGCACGGGAGTGCTCAACACGACGCAGACAGCAGTGGCAGATTTAAAAATAAAAGATTAAATGCTTGTGGATTGAAAAAAACACACAAAAAAAACGACAACAAAAACACAAAATATCTTCCTCTGACGTACAGGGTGGCGTACACACAAAAACAGCTTTCGGTATATACAGTCAAGACATGAAAAAACTGATGAGAAAACATGGAATGAAAAAAGGACATCCCATGTTCTCTGCACGGCGTCGATAAATCCACAATCTACTCCCGTGTGTGATTTTGTTAAAGCTGCTCTTGTGTTGACTACATAGAAAAGGGACTTAGTGTAAGATTAAAACATTGTTGCAACCACACACACACACACACACACACACACACACACACACACACACATACATACATACACACACTCTTAGCAGGATAAAACGGGCGTGATGATGTTATCTTATATCGCCACAGGATCAAGGTCAAGACAGGGGGCACATTAGCGGGGCGTGTTGTGTACACACTGCTCTTCTTGAGGATCACTGCTGGATGACAACAGGTCCTCTCACTCAATCTGCCAGCAGCGGGTTTGAAGGGAAATGGAATAAAACAGACGAATAAACACAGTAGTGGCTGCAGTAACCTTATGAAAGAGTGGCTGAAATCATAATAACAAAATGAATTATTCATGAGGAAGTGGTAGAGTCCTCTATAATGAGCATTTCTGTGAAGTCGCAGTTCGGTAACCTAAGCAGGCCTTTCAAGTTGTGTGTGTGTGTGTGTGTGTGTGTGTGTGTGTGTGTGTGTGTGTGTGTGTGTGTGTGTGTGTGCATGTAAGATAGTGCTGATTCAGTAGGGATGGGTGAAGGTGACCCTCGCCTGCTCCTGCTGCCTGTCTCACCACCTGATATTGATCCCAGTTGTCCAAGTCCGATCTGACTCTAGGATACATGGATTCATTGCCGTCTTGACATTTCAAATATGGCACTGTGTAAATTGTAACTCCACAAACTATCATCGATTGGTTATTGATTTGCCTCCTCAGTCAGAGTCTAACCACTTAACACCGTCTTATCCAATCCAAACTGAATCACGATGCACGGAGCCAGGGACACGAGCTGCAGTGCAAGCATGGGAATGTTGTTGAAATTCCATATCAGACTCCACATGAACTGTTGAGTACTAAGAATAGTGCACACTACAACTGCAGAATCCAAATGCAGTGGCTGGGAGCAAAGGTTTGGACCACAGATGGGAGAATATGCCTGCGTAGCCCTGCCCTGTCAAGGGTAAACTGCCTTCCACACACAGACACACACACACACATGCACACTTTGTTTTTACCACACCTTAAGACAGCGGCATGAATATGCATGATGCCGAAGGACACAGGAGCTTCATAATTAGACAATCAACGACTCCCAGGTGACGTGCATGACTACGACAGGAGGAGAAATGCACCGCGTTTCATCCTGAGAGCAGAGTCGTGTTCCTTCGCTGACGTGTTCTTCGACATGCTTCTGCACTTAGCGGTGGTTCAAACTTGGGCTGAGAACTAGAATCAAATTAGGACGAACACAGAAGGAAACCGCCTGGCAGGGCTGAGCTACATCGCTGTGCTTTTTTTTTTTTTTTGGGGGGGGGGGGGGGGGCAAGCACACAGCGTGAGGACCGGAGCAGCTTGAGGATGTGTGGACAGTCTCTAACAGCACATGGGTGTCTCCTTGCCTCCCAACCAATTAATGATTTCATTACAACGGCTTAACCTTGACTGTTCTCCAAATCCAGAGCAACGCACAGCAATAAGTCAGGGTCAAACAGCCATCACTTCAAAACAAGCGCCTCTATATTGAGCAGGGACACACCCTAAATAAATAGCAACAACACACACACACACAGCTGGAATTGAGGCACACTACACACATGTTTGCACACACACACCTGACTGTACAAAATACAAAGTACATTTCGCAAGCCAGTTTAGTTCGTAAGCTCGAGGTGCAACGAACATGGGCTTGTGTTCACATTGAGACCATCTCTGGAGCGCGGGATGGAAACAGTGGAAACAAACAAGCAAACAAACATTTAACACAAAAAGATCTCAATAAACTTTTTAAAAACTAATCATGATTCAACACACATGCACGCGTGCACACGCGCACACACACACACACACACACCATGCTGTTAAATGAGGTCAAGTTAATTTCAAAAGATTCTTATCTGCCACCATCATCACAAACCCACATTGTTCTTACACACACACTGACGATAGTTTACATGCACACACACCCTCATCCACACCCTCTCTCTCTCTCTCTCTCTCTCTCACACACACACACACACACACATACACACACACACACACACACATATTATCATATTCCTCTATTTAGTGAAAATACTGACCTGCTTTGGCGCTGACACACACACATTCTTTTCAAGCAGTTCAGCCTTTCAAAGAGGATCCGTTTGAACGCGTCTATATACATCGACCCGACTGAGGTTAAATAATAGGACTTAAATAAATACGAGATGTTTCAAGAGCAGCAGCAGCCCTGTGTGTGATTTAATTTGTTGTTTTAAAGCAGTGTGGGAAGGCAGTAATGTGGTCGGTCCCACCGTATCCCAGAGAAAGTCAGGGGCGATGTGCGCGGCTGACGGGATATTGGGACAGTGATGCTCCGAGAGCCGTGGTGATCTTATTGAGAGAGAGAGAGAGAGGGGGAGAGGAGAGAGAGAGAGAGAGAGAGAGAGAGAGAGAGAGAGGAGAGAGAGAGAGCGAGAGAGAGAGGGGAGAGGAAAAAATACTCATATGCACACACATACACACACACACACAGACTCTCTCTCTCTCTCTCGGGCAAATCTGATAGCGGCCGTTTACAGATGCAGCAGCTGCTGCACTGCTATGTAACATCAGCGTGGAGGATGGATATGGATGCAGCGTGCTGTTGAACTTGTTGTGAGGAGTGTCAAGTCCACTGGACATGGACTTTCTTACCTTCATTTCCCCTTTCTCCTTCCCTAAGCCATCGGACTCGTCTTCGTTTGGCAGATCGTGAATAATTACCGAGACACGTGCATTGCAGAGATCCAGAAAACAAGACACGCTCTCGAGTTGACCGGGTAGAGGTGTCATTGAACTGCACGCGCGAGCTGGCTTCCAGGGCGCGCGGAGAGTCAGTTGCCGAATATCAGATGGGATTAGATAAAAGCAGACCGGGCGTGAGCTCGGATGGTGATCGTGCTCCCCTAAAGGGCACTTTTGAAGGAAAACAGACAAATGAGAAGGTTATTTGGGGAAGTTAAGGAGCACAGAGGGGAGGGAATGAAAGAGTTCAAAGTACCGCCCCTTTATTATTCTCACACGGTGTACCTGCATCAGCAGCATCACTTTTCGCTTACGAGTTATAACCAGGCCTTAAAGGCGTGAGAACCAGATAAAAACGCGTATTTTGAAGACGTATTACCTTCGCATTGAAAATGCAGAAGGTAATGTTTTGGCCGGCGTGTATTTATTTGTGAATATGTTTGTTTGTCAAAACTGAGCCGATTCTTATGAAACTTGGTGGGATGATTGGTCATGACCCAGGGAACAATCGATTAGTTTTTTGGGAGTGATTGGGTCAAATGTCAAGGTCAAGGTCACGAAAAGGTGAAAAACGTAAATGTATGATATCTCGGTTAATTGGCATCCGATTTGCGTGAAACTAGTGCCAAATTGTTCATAATTCAATCTTGTGATATGCGAAGGTATGCGCTCTACCGAGTGCCCATTCTAGTTTTCTATATGCAGTTATGGCGGGTGGCACATTTTTTATTCAAAAGGCTGCAAGTTTAGTCATACGAGACCGAACACATCAATCATTTCTATTTTTCAAAAACAGAATCAATATTGATTTGAAAATAAATGAGGCATATGAAATAATGCATATATATATATATATATATATTATTAATTATATTAATATTATTCATACCATATTACATTTACAGTTTTTAAAAGGCAATCCACAAAGTGTCATTTCATTAAGTTGTGTCAAGAACACAAATAGTATCACATATATTATTAGATAGAGAGAGAGGCAGGGAAAGATAGATAGATACATAGATATTTTATTCATCAGGGGGAAATTTCTGAAAATCGAAAAACGTATTTAATTGTCATAGTGCATATAGTTACATACACGAAATGTATTCTCTATATTTAATTGAACACAACCTTAACACACTAACAAGTCCCCTGCACTTCCAGCTTGTGCTAGACCACTTTACCTCACTCTAACAGGGACCCCTACTGAACAGAGACTGTGTAGGCTGTTCCCTGATAAAAGACAAAAGTTTCTTCTGGTACCCGTTCAGAAGAAATAATAAAACATATTTATATACTGTATGTTAACTTGCTGTTGTTATATTGTTCTAATAACATTAAACATGCACATAATGCAATTAATCGCTGTTAATCACAGAAAAACTATGGATTAATCGATTAGATTTGCTCATCTTTGACCAGCACTAATACGACTATTATATATATTAGCTATAATATTATATATATATATATATATATATATATATATATATTATATATTAGCTATAATATTATATATATATATATATATATACATTATATTTATATTTATATATATATATATATATATATATTATTATATCATATATATTATATTATCTATATATATTATATTATCTATTATCTATATATATATATATATATATATATATATATATATATATATATATATATATATATGCAAACTGTATTGTCACACTAAACTAGCAGGTCATTGTACCTTTAATGCTGATGCATGATGGGAATTGAAGTATTCCTCCAAATCCGAACGAAAACAAGTCTAGACAAAACTACAACTACCAGAGCTCCTTTCTCTTATTTCTGTTGGTTACAAACGATGATGGCGTCGCACGGGGAGGAAGCAGATTCTCCCATGTCTGCTCCTTCTGGGGACCAAGAAGAAAGAAAACCCGCGGCGGTGTCGTTTGGTTTCACTAAAACAGTTAGCAAATTTAAACCTGCGACTGGCGACGTGATTAAGAAAGATGACAAAGATTATTTGATTGGAATTGACGGAAAGGAATTGCAAAGGTGGGCTTCGTATGCTAATGCTAATGCTAACGTACCGGTATCATTTAATATAACTCTTCACTCTTGTGTTGCAGTACAAAACCGTCCGAGAAGCCCAGAGAGCTCATCATCCCTCTGATCCAGAAGAACCGCTGGCACCGACCGGACCGGGCGGCTCAGGCCGAGGGCGAGGCGAGCGGGGGCAAAACGCCCAAAGCCACCGAAGAAAATGACTCCGTGGAATCTCAGGCTGTCAAGGAGCTCATTGAAGGTGTGTGTGTGTGTGTGTGTGTGTGTGTGTGTGTGTGTGTGTGTGTGTGTGTGTGTGTGTGTGTGTGTGTGTGTGTGTGTGTGTGTGTGTGTGTGTGTGTGTGTGTGTGTGTGTGTGTGTGTGTGTGTGTGTGTGTGTGTGTGTGTGTGTGTGTGTGTGTGTGTGTGTGTGTGTGTGTGTGTGTGTGTGTGTGTGTGTGTGTGTGTGTGTGTGTGTGTGGCCGTGTGTGGCCGTGTGTGGCCGTGTGTGGCCCAGGTGATCATAACCCCTAATGCAAAGCTCCTTGTGCATCTCTACCTCCGCCCCATAGACTCTCGGAGGCAGCTTGAGCTGTGGCAAAACGGCCCTCAGTCAGACATCAACCTGAACTTCGCCATCCCCCTGTTGATGCAAAACAAAGTGCCGGACGGCTTTGAGGATGGAGACCATGTGAAGGTGGATCTACGCCCGGAATCTGTAAGTATGGAGACCAACTGTGTGTTGTTATACGATGCGCTTGCACAATTAAGATCTATATCTAATGCCCTGGTTAAAGAGAAGTGTTTGGACAGTTTTCTCATTTGCGTCCATGTTATTCCCGTATAATCTCCTCAGGGTCTTTCCATTGCAATTATAGTGTATTTGTAGTGTAGTGGATGTATTATCCGTTAAGTGCCAGGGGAAATGCAGTGAAGTCATAGATGGTACCCCCGATAACAGAGGGATTTGAAGATGAGAGGGAGATTGGATGATTCAAGGGTTTAACAGAATACTCATTTGAAATAAGTGTTTAATCAATGATTATACACACACACAAATACATTTCTTTTATATTTTATGCAAGCTTTCTACTGTTGCCGGCTAGGGTTTGCATATTAATTGCTTGAGAAAGAAATGACTTGCATGCCCCTCGTCAATTGTTAATGTGAAGATCACGATAAGATCTCGATGATGGATGCAAGAGGCATTTCAATGAGCATTGGAAAACACTTGACAGTGCAACAAAAATTGGTAGCATGGCTACTTTGACTCGGATTGAAATTTGAATATGTGAAAGGGCTGACGGTCTGAGTGAAATCTCCCCACCCCCCCCTCCTGTGTGCTCATGCGTGTGGGTACGGCGAACTTTGTCAGTGCAGTGAAGCCTGGGTGGCAGACAGCCGTCAGCATTCTCCCCAGAGACGTGCAGGGAACCAATCGGATGTCTTTTCTTTTCATCAGAGGCCCCGCGCGTCTCGTCACTGTCATCCCGTATCTGCTCTCAATCACTGCAGATGTGACTGTCGGAACACGAGAGTCAGGGGAAACGTTCTCGCTGCACCCAGGAGCTCATTTTAATGCCGTCTGCTCCGTGAGTTCGGGCTCGTGGCCTCCCTCAGAGGAAAGTCTTCTGCGGAGGCAGAGGTGAGCCGGGCCATCGCCCCGACGAGGGCTCTGCCGCCTGGCGACTTCAGTCACTCAATCTGACAGTCTGGAGCCAGAAGGCTGACAGAGACTTGCATTCAAAACGACTCGTCTCCGTCAGTTGTTCAGACTTCACAGATCACATAAGCCCCTCGTGTAGCTCTGATAAACACAGCAATGCAGACGGTGGAGTCTACTTCTTTTCTTGGGTCGTTTGAGCGAATGTCTCTTGATTTTCAAAAAGGATGACATCCCTGTATGTGTTTGTCAGTCAACAGAGGCAGACTATGAGAGCATTCCCGTTGAAGCTTATGGACTCGCGATGCTGAAAGGGATGGGCTGGAATAAAGAGGAGGGCATTGGACGCACCTTTAAACAGTGAGTAGTTCATTGACGCCTTACTTTACCATGATTACCCCTAATGTAACGTTATGCTTAACTTTCACGTCATCCAATCATAAATATGCTAAACAGTCTGTAGTTTCAGCTTCTTAAATGTGAGGATTTGCTTATTTTTTTCAGTTTTATATCTGAGAAATCTTTGAATATTTTTAGATTTGGAATGTAATTTGGACCGAACAAGATATTTGAAGAACTCCTTGTGCACTCGTAACGTGCAATGAGCACATTACGTGTCATATAGCAGACACTTTTATCCAAAGCGATTCAACCATGAGCACTTTTCACAATTTCTATACATTTCATCTACTAACATTTATTAATATAACAATGAATCAATTACTCGAAAAAACAAAACAATCAACAGACTAATCTATAATTTAAATGAGTGTTTTGCCGCTCTCGATGAATACTGATCAGGACTTTGACCGTATTTCCATTTTCACTATTGATACAACTAGTGAAGTGTTTTTCCACATTAACCTGCTATAAATTAGTAACGACAATTGTATAAAACCACTCATTTCAGGACTAATGACATGGCATTTCTTTCTCCATCCTTTTCTGTACTCAAGTATTCTTAATTTAAAATGCAAGACGAGCCGTGTGCACCTCCAGACCCTTTTACATCCTGCACATGTCCATCTCTCTATTCATTCAATTAATTCTGTCGCTCCCCGTCTACTCAGGCACGTGGAGCCGATCGAGCACGAGCTCCGTCCAAAAGGTTTGGGTCTCGGAGCCGATCGGTCGGCGATCAAGGACCTGGAGCCCACCAGACACAAGCGCCCCCCCAAGCCAGGCGACGAGAAGGCGAAGGAAGATGAACTGGTGATGGGTCCAGGCGGCTGCGTGCTGGTGGAATCAGGGGCGCATAAAGAACTGTATGGCAAGGTAGCGCTGATCTGAAATGTGTTTGCACCCATACCAACTCCTGTTACAGAAACAAGGAATAGTCCAACTACCTGTTTTATTTCTCTGTATTGTTTTGTCTGAAATGAGTTGTCAAAACCTTCTCTCATGTGCTGCAGATTGAAGGCATTGATGCCGACAACGCTCGGGTTGTGGTGAAGCTGGCCATTGGGGGCAGGTCGGCGACAATCAGCCAGTATGCTATTAAACTGGTCGGGCGCAAGGAATACGACAAAAACTGCAAAGACCTCAGTAAGTAACTCTCAACAAAGAAAATGGAAAAGTTTTCTGGAAAATGATCTGGATGCTTTGCTTTGTGTCTGTGAACCAAAGTAGATTTTATTTTCAAAAATCTCTTTTCACACTTTTCATTTTGATGCATTTGTATTATAACCAGTAATATGGGATGACCGCAGCAATATGATATGATAGAAGTTTCCAGTTGAAGGATCACATCTTAGTGGCCGGCTGTGTGTCGAACAATTTCTTTGCCAAAGTGTTAATAACCAATTTTCATACACTGTATTTTCTAAGCAAAAAAAGCTGAACAATCCTCACTGGTTCTCATTTCTCAAATGTGAATATTTGCTTTTTCTTAGTCTTCTGTTAGTAAATTGAATTATCTTTCAATTTGGGACTTTTGTGTAGAAGAAAACAAGCAACTTAAATGATGTACTTTGATGGTTTTATTTTCTATTTATATCATTGAGAAAACAACTGGCAGATTAAAGTATAATTAAACCTATTATTGTTTGAAGCATTGGTTGTGAGGCTCGACTGGCCTTCAGTGGGAGATCCTCTAGTCGGGTGACATTTCAGCCTTCCTGAAGGAAAAACAAATAAAATAGTGAATCAGCCACAGCTTTTAATTTTGGTTCTTAAACATGCAGAATCACAACACTGCGGTCTCTGTTGGCGTGTTTGCCACATTTAACTGGACACCATGCTAACCATTTTTATTCCTTCTTGAATCAGGTCGCCTCAGTAAAACCCACAAGGAGAAGGAAAGAGAGAAGGAGAAAGAGAGGGAGAGGCGGGAGGAGAAAGAGAGGCAAAGTAATGGTGATGGGGTGAAGCACAAGTCTTCAGAAAGAGACAGAGGAAGCGACGAGAGGAAGAGGAAACACAGAGAATCCAGTCAAGACAGGTACCCTTCAAGCATAAGATGTTTCTTATTGAGGATTTCAGTTCATACATTATTTTTACTGTACTAATTCTCATTTTCTTTTTTTGGTTATTTTTAGAGTAAATACAGTAGACTGAAAATGTTTCTTTCCTCAGAGAAAAACCGCCAGTGAAAGAGGCCCGACGACCACCGGCGCCCCCCTCCTGGCTCCAGAGGGACTTGAAAGTTCGCTTTATAGACAAATCTTTCAGGGGGGGCAGGTACTACAACTCCAAGGTACCCACCTACATATTGCATCATCTTTACAGACCCTTTTTTTCTATGAAACTCATGCCTCCTTTGGGTTATTTAATTCAAATGTTAAAATCAAGTGGTTTTAGACCAGGGAAATATTTGAAATGATGAAACTCACCAGGTTAAATATATATAAATATAAAAATCTGTTTATTCATAAATATTTAATTTTATGACATGGATATTTTTTGATGAATAAATCACCACTGAAATAGGAACGGTTAAAACATACTGTTAAAATGTTGCGGTCCAGTCACAGAAAAGCAATGATATATATATATATATATATATATATATATATATATATATATATATATATATATATATATATATATATATATATATATATATATATATATATATATATATATATATATATATATATATATATATATATATATATATATATATATATATATATATAGCGGTTAACATTGGTCTCGTTTCCTTCTAGATGTGTGTGGAGGATGTTCTGGCACCAGCTATCTGTGTGTGTCGAACCGAGGAGGGCAGACTGATAGACGGTGAGTCGTTGGTGTCCTCTCGTGTTAGTTTATCAGTTCCTTATTGACTGATTTCATAAATACATTCGTAACATTTAATATCGGCTGACCACCATCCCTGAATGTTGCTTCTGTAACTGCTATAAAAATGTTTGACGAACCGTTAATTATTTTGAGGGCAGATGTGAAGCAGAACATGCTGGAAACCATCATTCCTAAAAGCGAGAATGAGTCTATAATGGTTGTACTGGGCGAGCACAAAGGACAGGTAAGCAAAGGATCGTCTTTCCTGAAGGATACGTGCTCAGGTTTGTGCCGTGACTAATCGGTGTGCGATTGTTTTTTTTTCAGGTCGGCCGAATTCTCCAGCGGGACAAGAACAAGTGCCGGGCGACGGTCCAGCTCGAGCGACACGACGAGAAGTTGTTCACTCTGGATTACGACACCATTTGTCAGTATGTGGGAGCAGAAGACCGCTGATTAAAATGCAACGTCCTTCAGCCCAGCTGAAATGTTGTTTTTGTGGTATCTTCAAAAGTAATGAATTTTAAAGCGTTGATTTTTTTTTTTTGTAATAAAATATTGTAAAGAATTGTATTTGTGCAGATTTTTTACAAGATCTACATCAATCCACAAAGAACAGCTGCAATGAGTCACTATAACAGTAATCATTAGATTTATTAGCAAATAAAGTCCACTAATGGCATCAATAATAACAAGGTCAATCTTTAGGTCATAGAAAAAAGTATTTACAACATTTCTACATGTTTGACAAGAGAATGAAAGCACTGGAGGTGTAAAAGCTCAGCACTCAATTTCTGACATGAAACATGTTTCAGGATGAAAAGAAAAGTGAAGGCATTGGTCTGTTCCAGCAAAATAAAGAAGAACTTCACAGCTGTGTCTGTTTCCTGGGAGCTCGGCTTACTCTTTGGGTATTTGGTTGGCTGCGTTGGCCCGAAGCACGGCCCCTGGACTGGGGTAGGGCCGCTGCTGGAACAGGGGCCCGGCCGCCGTGGTGTCTGCACCCGTCTTGGCTTCATTACGCTTGGGCAGGCCAGTTGACCACGAGCCTCTGAAAACAAAAGATTTGCTTTAATAAATAGTTGTATACACTCGGCTCACCCTCTTAAAAAGGGCACTTCACCAATTCTAACGCATCAAAATCAGTTTACTGGACATGTTCAGAACAACTCTGACTGTGTTGCGGTTTAGACAGGAAATATCTAATAAAGATGCATTCAATTGCATTGTGGGAATTTTAGGATTCAGAGTTTTTTTAATGGAACAAAAGGACCCAGAGCGTGTTCCATCATCATCATGACTTATTACTGTACCTTGGGGCATCAGAATAAGCACTTGGATCCATGGGGTCCATCTCATCATCCTTTTTCCCTGAAAGAAAAATTATGATGTAACATTCCTTTATGTAAAAGAGAACCATTCATTTATGAACGCGCGTGTCGTAGGATGCAGATGTGAACATTACCTCTTTTGTTCTTACTGTACGGCGCTGGTTCCTCTCGCCTCGGCTTCCTCCTGTCTCTGTCCCTCCCCTCGTCCCTCTCTCGGTCTCGGTCTCGGTCCCTTTCCCGTTCCCGTTCCTTTTCTCGCTCTTTTTCTCTTTCCCGCTCCCGCTCTCTCTCTAGCTTCTCAAACGGCCTCTCAATTCTGTCCTCTGCTACCTCGGCTGAACGATATAAGAAATAAGAAAAGGCAATAGTCACAAAATAAACCACAAACAATATGCAATTTCTGATTATTTGCCAAACGATGATGCGACCTGCAATGATACATCAGAGATACATGGAAACTGATTTTCATTATAATACGATGCTACGACAAAATGTGCCGTGTCATCAAAACGTTATGTTTCAGGGGCTTCTAAATGCCATACCTCTAATTTTCTTGGCAGGTTTTGTCACCACTGCAGTTGGGTCGTTTGGGGACAGCCAGGCCACCAATTCTGTCTCCACATTCCAGTAATAAGGAAGACCACTGTGGATCGACGGGAACATTCATTAAAATGGTTGAATTCTCACAAATAGAAATAAATAGTTATGGTTATACAATAATATTAGGAAATGTATTCATTTAATTTATTTGATGTGATGATAAAGTACACTGCAACTCAGTGTGGTGTAGCCAAGTAGTAGAATAATCAAGAAGAAATAAACCATGAAGCAATAAGACTCATTTCCAATGTAAAGCATAAACATAGCAGAGTAAATAATGTTAAATGTATGCAGACACATTTAAATAAGACCTATGGCAAAATAATAAAATAAAACCAGGTCATTATTAATATCTAAAATGTATAAAAAGATATTTTTTAAATAATTGATGTCAGTACCAGAATAAATGGACATTCCTGTGTAATCTGTTGTCAGAATATTGTAGAAGTGCATACGTACCAAGCAGTGTCGAACACTTTATACCAGTTTGGGGGAAGACTCTCCACTCTTGTAGCTTCATAATCCACATTGTTGTCATCGTAATCTTCAGCAATAATCTCCTCATCTGCCTCTGGATGAATTGGAGGAGAAACATTGTTACATGACACGTGAAAAACAAAAAAAATGTCTAAAATGTTCCCCGTTAATTGTTTATTATTACCTTGGTCTGACGGTTTAACAATCCCTCTCTTGGCCAAGCGGGCCAGCAGTGCTGCAGGTAGAGGCATCCTGCAACAGATGAAGGGAGGATTAATTTATGATGATGATGATGATGATGATGATGATGATGATGATGATGCAATAAGACAGCAAAACATCATCCACTAACTTCAACAGCTGGAAGCAGACACACAGATAATGGCCTCCATTCAAAACAATTATACTTAGAAGAAAACAGAGCTTTATTTGTACTTATTTATTGATGATTTACTATTTTCCATCTTAGTGCTGTTTTATGATGTTGTTCTTAAATACATGTCCTATTCCCTGTAGCCATCTTAGTGTACCTTTTTATGGATGTACAATATAAATGGTGGACTTTCCCACAATGGGCCACTCCTGAAATATGATAAACCAGGCCATTATCCTGAACTATGACGAATAAAGTTGCTGATACTTTATACTTTTAATGTGTTTGCACAGTGGTGTCGTGGCTAGAACGGTCGCCTCACAGCAAGAGGGCCCCGGGTTCAGATCCCAGTCTGGGTAGTCTTTCTGTGTGCAGTGTGCATGTTCTGCCCGTGGCAACGTGGGTTCCCTCCGGGTTCCTCCCACAGTCCAAAGACATGCAGCTCAGGTTAATTGAACTCTAAATGTCCCGTAGGTGTGAATCTGAGCATGAATGGTTGTCCGTCTCTATATGTGCCCTGAGATGGACTGGCGCCCTGTCCAGGTTGTGAACCCCACCTTCGCCCAATGTCGACTGGGATCGGCTCCAGCGCCCCGCGACCCTGATAAGCGGTTTGGGTAATGGAATGGATGGATATTTTATTTGAAATATTTTCTTTTGCGTACAGGACTTTAAGAATAAAGTATGGAAGCTTTAATTTACATTTATAATGTGCCATTATTGGTGTTGTGTTTAATTGATCGGTATCATTATCTTTTAAATAACAAAATGTAACCACAATAATGTAAGAAACTGTACTTTAATGTAATATTAGTTATTAAAGTCAGTATTAGGGACATAATGATAAAGTAATGCGTCTTTGAATTGGGGTTGAAGTCAGAAGTCTCCACCAGTCATTCCAGCACGTGACGTCATTATGGCTCAAATGTTAGCTACTGTTGCTCGAACACTTCTAGTTGCTCGGGTTTTTACAAACGGTATTATATAGAACATAAAATAAACCATGAGCATTTTTAAATTAACCTCTTTAAGCACGATACAGCATGTATTTTCATTAAATAAGTGCACCCCCCGCGCTCGGAGACACCAGTGAAAGCAACTGGATGATTAAATATAAAATTAACCCGCTCACCTGAAATCTTCGTAAACACCCCAAAACTACACTAACACCAAAACCTTCACTTAAAAAAATAACTGAATGGATGAAACGTAATACAACGTTACCTTTCTTTTTTTAAGACAATCGCCTCTTCGAGGAGACACGACTTTCCTCAACGGCACACGGCGCGCACAATGATGACGTAGCACCGCTATCTTCACGACAACAAACATGGAGGGATAAGAGCGTGAACCTCGGTGAGATTAGTATTAAAGAACATTTCCTTTTGTCGTTGCGTATTCAACAACGTTCGCCTCGGACGCTGCTTTGCTTCCCCGCGTCATGTTGAAGTTGTCGTGAGAGTAAACGGAGAGGCTCTGTGCGTTAGCCGGCTAGCTTAGTGGAGACTCGGGGATAAACAGAGATAAAGGTGCGTTCAGGGACACACAGCTACTGAGCTGAGCTGCGACCTCTCACATGGAGGTGTCCCTTTGAGAACGGCACACAGAAATACATACACCACGAAATACAATTTACACATGTGACTCACTGTGGAGCTCAGTTTAAATGTGTGGATTTGAACAAAGAGAGAAACTACAGTATTCATCAACTAAAGATATATCCTGGACCAGCTCCCAGGACAGGGACCAGGGCTCAAATATGACTTGGATATGCAGAGTTCTTGCCAGAATTGTCCTTATAATACATTATAAGATAAGATAAGAAATAAGCAGAGAAAATAATAAAAAAAAGTTTAAAATTGGTATAGTATCAACATTATTCTGTGCATATTAGGCTACAGTTGTATGAGAATATGCATTTAACTCACTGTGTAGAACTGCAATTAACAAAAGTTTTTATAGTTGTATGTGTTCTTTTTTTAAGATACATTTCTTATCAGTCTATAAAATGTCAGAACATACTGAAGAATACCAATTATAGTGATCAATTGTTTAATTAGTGGTAGATTATCTTTCTGTTCTCTCAGCTAACT
The DNA here is from genome assembly GCA_036178185.1 of Liparis tanakae. NCBI lineage: Eukaryota > Metazoa > Chordata > Actinopteri > Perciformes > Liparidae > Liparis > Liparis tanakae. The sequence continues at coordinate 6,812,938 of CM070097.1, forward strand.
GTTTCTGCATACCTATGGTTTTGCCACAGAAGGTTATAAAACATCTGGATGGAGCTGGTCAAATAACGAACAACATAATTGCAGTAGTAGATTGTGAATTCTGTTGGTAGCAATTGTATCTTCACGGTGAACTGTTTCGAATGGCAAGTGTGTGTGGTTACATGTGTAGCTTTGGATTGCTGAACATGCACGTAATATGTTACAACACCTATGTCTTAGTTTTGACGTAACATACTTTATCTTGTCCTACCATTGTCTTTCCCTGTCTTCTTGATGCACTCCTGCAGTCCCTGGAGAATAGTGGATGACCGTGGAGGTGCTTTCACCATGGGTGCCATTGGGGGAGGGGTGTTCCAGGCCATCACAGGCTTTCGTTATGCCCCTGCAGTGAGTTCACCACATCGGAATAATTATCAGTATGTGCTTGGACTCTCATCAGAGTTTTTAAAGGCAGCATTTAACAGTGCTCTAATGTGTCAGGGTGCTGCACACAGACTGAGAGGAAGCGCAAATGCAGTGTTCTTTGTTAACCATTGCTTGTTTCCTTTACTGTCGCTCTTAGAGTCGTAATATGCGTACAGCATATGCTAGAGTTAAATATTATCCCTCCCTGTGTATATTAAATCATTTACCTGCAGAATAATTTGATTACTTTGGGAGCCAGAGCCGGTTGTAACATTTACTTTATCTAAAACAAAAATCTAACTATTAAACCAGACGAGCAAGCACTCGCTGGCTTGTTTTTTTGTGTTTCTTTAGGTAGCTTTGCTGTATGGATGAGGGTTCTTCTCCACAACCGACTGTGGGTTAGTTCGCTTGAAAGGGAAAGAGGATCCCTGGAACTCCATAACAAGTGGTGCACTTACTGGGGCCATTCTGGCAGCATGCAGTAAGAGGAGGCCCATTTATCACAATGACCTGATCCCGTCTAATGAAGTGGGATTCAATCAGTTCTGTGTTCTGCTCCAGGTGGGCCGTTAACTATGATGGGTTCTGCCATGATGGTGGGGGGTTACTCACTCTAATGGAGGTTTGGAGATCCTCCTCACCAGATATACAGATATCACAGCAGTTTCAGAACCGTAAGTGAATCTGATTGAGTTTGAGTTAAATGGCTGCGATCAATATTTTTATATAAAAAAGACCTCTTGAAACAGATAGAAATCCTTCCATTTTTGTGTGGTTATATATTAGTATTCCTTTACATAACTGGTTGAATATAGCAAATGAGGCATTAAAGCATAGCTACAATGGTTTGTAATAAGTAGATGATGTGTCAGTCTTGACAAACAATAGACTCATCTGAAGGTTATGCCATACGTCTTTGTGCCCCGTCACCAGGGCTACGCCCCTTTCTTTAAAGGGCCCTCGTGAATTTGTACGCTCCTACAATACAATATTATTATTATTATATTAATCTCATGGATTAACAGGATATTGCCACAGAAACCTGAGAAAATAACTTGTTTCCCATTCTTGTTTTCTTCAACTATTCCCTTTGCAGAAGACCCCAGTCAGTGACCTCCGAAGGATGGAGGTCAGCAGCATCAGGGGGTAAAGGGCCAGTTTCAGTAGAGCGACACACCGTAGAGAGTAGGGAGGACGCCGCTATCCAGCACATATCAGGAGGACCAGGATGTGGAGCTACTGGTCTCTACAGTGGTGTCAAGAGTAGGTGTACTATGTACTTTTACCTCAGGGGCTGAATACTGTGAGTTTATTATTTATTTAGTCTATTTATTTATCTTGGAGTGAGTGTTTGTGACAAACCTCTTGTTTTGCACCTCCAGCATCTCATGCAACATTGTTTGTATCAAGGGTTACTCTTCCCTGTGATGGGTTGAATATGCAATTCTTAAATGTGCATATTAATCCATTTAGATTGTTTAACATTTAAGCAAGAGCAATATATTGATGAAATAGTTTGACATTTTCGTTAATTATGATTGTCTGCCTTGGTGCAGAGAGTAAGAAGAGAAGATCAACTGAAGAACTAATGATTTGATATTTTATGCGCTGTGCCGACTGTTTCTTTGCCAGGTGCATCTAGTGGGCATCTATCTCTTCATGTAATTTTTAGCAAGAAAACAAATGAGTGTATTACCCGAAACAATAAACTATTCCTGTAGGCGTAGAATTTACATGTGTATGCACATATTTAGTTTTGTAATGGCTGCGAGGCAGCTAGACAAATGAGACTTCTGTGAGGTTTCATCTTGCAGAACGGATATTCTGGGAACACCGAGTCTGAAAACTTAAATTATGTGTCAGCTGTGACAATCAATACAAAGAACAGTGTGTGTGTGTGTGTGTTTATATAATGTGTGAACTAAGGATGCTCAACAAAATCTAATGCCACTTTTTGTTGCACAGTTTCTCCTAATATGGTCTTGCCTCACCCAGCAGCTTTTTTTTTACATTACATCTTTGTTACGTAGTTATTATCATAACTATTACAAGGATTATGATTATTATGATAATAATATGTATTATTATTAATAATAATAATAACAATCACTGCATTATCCCTCAGAAACAATCACATTTAAAGTCCATCCCTCTCTTTTCTCTGAAACTGCATATAGAAAGAATGTTTATTTGTATCATCTTAATATATTCATCTTGCAAAAGTGAGTCTAAAAAAACAATAAAGGCATAACATGTTCCTTAATACAGCTCGTGGTGTAATTTTTTTATTTTTCTGGTGGCCATATCTTTATAAAGCCTAAAATGATGCCGTGATGTGAGATAATAACCGGTGACGTTACAAACATTACTTGCACCTGGACTCAATCACAGTGCCTCTCTATTTACTGTGAGTGAACGCCCCCTGTCGCCTCTCAGCGGTACTGCACCCACCGGCTGCTTCTGTCCACGGTTCTGAAATAAATACCCCCCTAATAATACCCAACCTCATATTTCTATCCGGACAATAATTCTCCACATCCCCCTGTCCTGTGGAGCTACACCTTTGCAACAAAGCCCCACGGAGCCACAGTGTCCCCCGGGTCTACCTCCACCTTCCCGTGGAAAGATTTCCCCTGTCATCCTTCTAAACGGCTCAACTAGTTTAATCCTGCCGTCTGACCACCGCGGGTATGGGGACGCGGCTGTGTTGCTTTCGCCTCCCCGTTGTGTGCCTGCGTGGATAAAATAATTCGTTTTTTTATTGTATTTACACGCGTAGAAGAAACTACCACAACTTGTAGTCGTGTTGCTGGGCTCCAAGCAGGCGGGGAGCGGGATGGCCCGGAGCCTCTCGGCTGCGAAGGCGCGCTGCGCGTGGACGTGAAATGACAGGCGGCACATGGTTCTTTTTGTTTGTACCCCTAGAAAGTTCTCTCTTTTGGGGCCCGCGTTCATATCTGTGATCCAGTACGCATCGCAGATCCCCTGAGGAGCTGATGGTGGGTTTTCTCAAGTGACTTCGTGGTGTATAAGCTGCGGACATGGATGCAAAGAAAGGTAGGAACTCCTCACTTTGTGTTTTTTTGGGCGCAGAGTTGGAAGAATATGCGCGTTATGGCGTCAAAGTCTAAGAAAACCACCAGAGCAACAGTCCTGTAAAGCAATATGCTGAAAAGAAATCACATGCAGGAATATATTATATCAATAATACTTCCACTGATACAGTATGAGTTTAGTCAAACATGTAGCTAATAATACAGTTTCTTATACGATTCAACTCATAAGCACTTTTAACAATAATTAAACACAAGTGTGGACATATTGAATATGTTCTTATCTGCTCATATTTCTTGCTCCTCGGTAGTTTGTACATGGGAGAGATAATACATGTACCTGCAGGCTAATTCTTTGGACAGGGCCTTGTCAGCAGGTGATCAATGGCCTGTATGGGATAGTGGGCTAAGTGCCATGTCACTTCCACTAAAGAAGTAGGTCACATCTGGTCCGACAGTTCGAGGCCTTCAGGACAGAATACCTGTTGCTACAGCCAACTTTACGTCCTTCGTTAATTGTGTTTGATAATACACAGGGCTGATATTAGTAACTGTACTTTGATTGACTGACAATAAAGGTATCCACCAATAGTCTTACTTATTAGCACATGGCTCTATATGTCCATTAACCAGATGTGTTAATCATTAATTTGCCTAGCATCATTGATCATGTACACATATTTGTATTTATTCTTATACTTTCTTCAACTTCACATTCAGGATATTTGAAAACACACACAAAATAAAGTTACTGATTATTTTTTTTATATTTTCTTTTGACAGATGCCCCCCCTGGGGGGGAGGGAGAGAAGTCAGACACCCTTGGGTCCACTGGCTCATCCAGAAAAAGAGGCGGGGGGGCCAAGAAGGCAATGCAGGCGAACAAGTCTGCCCTCAGGGCCCCCCGAGCCCTCTGCTGCCTCACCCTCAGCAACCCCATCCGCATGGCAGCACTGGCCCTAGTGGAGTGGAAATATCCTTCTGCGATTTGCTTCCCAGTAGTTTGTGTACGTGCATATGTGCAATGTGTTCGTAAGAATATGTTAAAGTGTTGGTGGGTTACAGATATATTACTATGTTGTGTGTATTTTGTTGTGCCCTTAACTGCACTCCTCAAGCCATTTGATATTTTCATTCTGTTGGCCATTTTTGCCAACTGCGTGGCCATGGGCGTCACCAAGCCGTACCCTGATGACGACTCCAACCCGACCAACCACCAACTGGTGAGTCTGTGGACGGACGTACAGCAGCTCAACCTGTTTCTTATACTCATTTTGAACGCTCATAATATGCTGAGCTTGGTATTAAGTAGAGAAAGTACAGGCTCAAAGACAAGTGTATCTCATGGAAGATTAAAATCACCATAATATAACATGGAATGGAAAGGGGGGGGGAGTTATTATTAACACTAACTGGAAAAATCCCCAATACTTTAAAACACAATTGTTTCAGAAAACATCCCGTATACTCTAAAGCTGTGTCTTTGTCAGCTATTTATTGAGAAGTATACACATCTATTGCTCCCTTGATGCACATATAACATATACACTTCAAAATGAAACCCAATAGTGCATTCCCTTAATTATCTAATTGATGCACCCAAAACACAACGTGCATGATACGAAAAGAGAGAGTTTGTGTGTGTGTGTGTGTGTGTGTGTGTGTGTGTGTGTGTATGCATGTGTGTATGCGTGTGTGTGTGTGTGTGTGTAGAGAGATCCTCAAGGGCCCGACACGCAGGACGTCGCATACATCCAACAGATGCTGGAGCTCTTTGATCATACAGAGCTTTCTTCATCAGACCGCTTAGTGCTCCTTGGAGACTGAAAGTATGAAATGTTTAGGAGAGAAACTCGATCCCTTTATGAGCTTCTTTACCGCCGTCCTTATGTTTCCATGTGTCCAAGGCTCGACTCTCACTGAGAACATCTTGCGTGATTCTCCAGAGAAGATGTTCCTCTCTCGCGTCCTCTTGGTCCTTTTGAGGACGCTCGATTCGATGCAACAGTTCCAATTGTTATTTTGCTGAAGGTAGCAGCGTTTAGTGAGAAGGTAATCGTGTTAGAGGGGAAAAGTTGCGGTGTGGCCTCGTCAAGGTGACCCTGTCAGGGATCAAGAAAGACTTAAACGCCAACCATCTGCTTAATCTCTCTCTTTGTCCCTCCTTTTCTGCACGCCCCCTCCCATTAATTACAAATTACACAGCAGTCGAACTGAAAACGATCCTGTTTTTCTTTGGCTCAATCGATATGTGATCCATTAAGACCCACAAACGGCAATATATATGATCGCAAAAACATAAAACCCCATTGTTATTTCATCGTTGCAAGTATTCCTTGCCTTGTTGGCAGGGGGTAAAAGTGATGTTTGAATTTAATTGTATAGACGATGTTAATAAAAGGGGTAGCAGGGACACGCACACATGCTGCAGGCTCGATGTTAGTAGATCTCTTTATTGGATTGCACAAAGAAGGTAAGCTGACAGTTTAACATACACCCTCCCCCCTCAGGGACTTACAGTTGTATCACGTAAAATCACAATTTTTCTTACAGGTTGTTGTGAATTTCACACACCTTTCATGAAATCACATTAGGTCTGGATTATTGTGTCAGCCTGACGTTAGCGAGAGTGGTAGAAGTGATTAGAAGCTTTAAGCTGAAGGTTACAGAGAAGGGATCCAGAGACGGGCATAAGCATGTGTTAGGCAGTAGGTTAGGAGGTTAGGAAGCCACCGCAGTCAGCCTTTAATGGTAACACGCGGTTTAAAGAAAGACGCATGGAAAAGTCACTTAATGCCACTTACTGCATGTGTGTGGCGAAGAGAAATCCGTTTCTAAATGTCTTTATTCTACTGTGACAATCACTTGACATTTTCTTTTCCATATTCATTCCACCCGCTGACTTGAAGAAAATTCAAATTTTGCCAAATATCTATACCGTGCCTTTTCTTTTCCCCTCAGGAACAAGTCGAGTACGTCTTCCTCGTCATCTTCACCATCGAAACCTTCACTAAAATCCTTGCCTACGGCTTAGTCATGCACCCCAGCGCCTACATCCGCAGCGGATGGAACTTGCTCGATTTCGTCATCGTCATCGTCGGGTATTGTTCCGCCGCGCGTCGTCACGGTTTGCATCTGCTATCGCTTCTAGGGAGCAAAGTTCTAACAGCTGTGTGTGTGTGTGTGTGTGTGTGTGTGTGTGTGTGTGTAGGTTGTTCAGTGTGATGGCAGAGGGCATGACCGACCATAAGCCAGGCGAGGCCCATCACGCTGCGGGAAAACCCGGAGGCCTCGATGTCAAAGCTCTCCGAGCATTCCGGGTGTTGCGACCGCTCCGGCTCGTATCCGGAGTGCCAAGTGCGTCGCTTTGAATGTTTTCCTCCTGCCGCATCTTTATTCCTGTGGCTTTGATACCGCTTGTGCCATCGGAAACACAAAATGCCTGCGTCTTCCTTCGCCAGGTTTACAAATCGTGCTGAACTCCATCATGAAGGCCATGGTCCCCCTGCTGCACATCGGTATGTTGGTCATGTTCGTCATCATCATCTACGCCATCATCGGCCTGGAGCTCTTCATCGGCAGGATGCACAAGACGTGCTACTCCAGCAGCACAGGTCTGTGCTCTGTGAGCTCGACCAGACTTGTTATCCGTGGTCCATATTTCATGGGTGTGTTGGCTCAATGCTGCCCCCCCCCCCCCACACACACACACACACACACACTCTCCAGGTCTCATGGTGGAAGACGATCCGTCGCCGTGTGCGTTTGCCGGGAGCGGGCGTTTCTGTTTCGGGAACGGGACTGACTGCCGGGGCAAGTGGGAGGGCCCGAACGGCGGCATCACGAACTTCGACAACGTTTTCTTCGCCATGCTGACGGTCTTCCAGTGCATCACCATGGAGGGCTGGACAGACGTTCTCTACTGGGTACTCGCACGCTCCTGCATCCTCCACATTGTTTTTACATGCGTTGGTTGCTGTTGAAAATGCTCAGCTGTACTCGTGTGTCTCCGCCCCTCTGCTCAGATGAACGATGCCATTGGCTTTGAGATTCCGTGGGTCTACTTCGTGTCTCTGGTCATCTTCGGATCCTTCTTCATCATCAATCTGGTATTGGGTGTGTTGAGCGGGTGGGTCGCTGCAGCACGGAGCTTATCGGAAGCAAAATGAATCCCTTTTGTGTTTGTCTTCATCACCGTCGTCTGACTTTTGAGTTTTGTGCTCAGAGAGTTCTCCAAGGAAAGGGAAAAGGCCGTGGCGCGCGGCGAGCTGCAGAAGGCGCAGGAGAGCAAACAGATGGAGGAGGACATGGTCGGCTACATGGACTGGCTCATCGAGGCCGAGGACGTGGACGAAGAGGGAAACAAACGTCAGTGGTAAAACGCGTCCGCGAAGATCCACCAAAGCATCTCCACGCGGCTTTAAAAAAAAAAACGTGATCTGCCTCTCTTTTACTTCACAGGCGCCGCGATCGCAAAGAAAAAGATGATGAAGAAGTTCGGCTGGTACAAACACAACGAGGACGGTGGAGGTACGTCAGCCGGCGGCGTTCGTCGTGGGGTTTATTTAACGTGACG